>CM060308.1:48286856-48324356 GCA_030674185.1 Monoplex corrugatus
CGTCAGAGACTGTGAAAGACAGGCAGACAGACAGACAACAGACAGACAGACAGATAGGCAGAGAGACAGCGTAAAGGCATTGTCGTTGTGGAGATCGTGGTAATGCCGGCCGAGAATTAGAAAGGCAGAAAGACAGACAGCAAGATGGCACTGTTGTTGTGGACATTGTTGTGTTGAGAGGAATTAGTGAGTCCCTCTGCAGAGATGAAAAAGGGGATAGGTGGAAAGAAAGAGGGAGGGAGGGAGAGATCAGGTTGATTGCGGCTTACGTCGTCGGCACAGGATCAGGGCAGACACTTGACGGGCTCAGTCATTCCTAAGATCGCCTTTGAAGTTCTCTTAGACCTGGCAAGAATGAGAGAGACAGACAGACAGACAGACAGACAGACGGACAGACAGCGAGACAGAAAGTGAGGGAGAGAGGAAAAGCAGACAGACACAGAAGAACAAATAGAAACAGAGATCGAGAGACAGACAGTGAGGGAGAGAGGGAAAGACAGCAACAGACACAGAGGAACAAATAGAAACAGAGAGACAGATAGACAGACAGACAGACAGATAGGGAGAGAGGGAGAGACAGAGACATAGAGGAACATATAGAAACAGAGAGAGAGAGAGAGTATCTTCGCTTCTTCTTCTACTGGCACCGCGGTCAAAACATGCTGAGGTTTGAGCAGCAGTAGCAGCAACAACAACAACAACAACAACAAAATCCCAATATCTGACTCTATCCAGCTATTGCACAGTCACCACGCAACACACCAAACCTACTTCTGATCAGAGTAGTTGACAGAAACAAGTTAGTTTTACTTACAGAAATAACAAAAACAACAAAATAACAATCAATATGACGCTACAGACGTACTTAGCGTTTGTTCACTCTCACTTCCATACACAAGCTAAGTATCATAAGGGAGACAATCTAACAAATCAATGGGCATTCACATACGTCCTTGGGCCATCGTAGTCCCTCTAGGGGCAGTGGCACCAGCATACTATCTTATCTCAATGTATGAAAGAAATTAAGTAAACAGATCATTCAGTGAGTCTATACCTACGGTGTTACCTGAGCACACACAAGACTGCTTGCCTCGTACACTCTTTTATACAATCAGATGCAAACAAACAAAAATATTAGTGATGATGATGATGATGATGATGTTATGATGATGAATAATAATAATGTTGGACAAATAAATGCGTCATTTGAGTTATCCAATCAAACACGAGATTCAGTACTCTCTCCTCTCTCTTCTTCTCTCTCTTTTTTTTTCTCTCTCTCTGTCTCTCTCTCTTCTCTCCTCTCTCTCTCTCTCTGTCTCTCTTCTCTCGTCTCTCTCCCTCTCTCTCTGTCTGTCTCTCTCTTCTGTCCTCTGTCTCTCTCTGTTCTGTCTCTTTCTCTGTCTCTGCTGTTTTCTCTCTCTCTCTCTCTGTTGTCTCTCTCTCTCTCTCTGTCTCTTCTGTCTGTCTGTCTGTCTGTCTCTCTCTCTCTCTCCCTCCCCCCCCCCTCTCTCTCTCTCTCTCTCTGCTTATCGATCCCGATTTTCTTTCGTAGTATTGATCTTTGGTTTGCTTGGTTTGCTTTTTAGTACGAGGGTGTTTGTTCGTTTGTTTGTTTGTTTGTTTTGTTCTTTGTTTCTGTTTTTGTCCTTTTGTTGTTTTGATTCCTCTGGTGTTATTTGTGCTATTGGGGTCAGTAACGTCTGGATAGCCCCGACCGTCACAATCCAGTATTGAAGAACCATCAATCACGCGTGGGCCCTCCACTGTGTGCTGACACTGCACTGAAAAACTCAACAGACAGACAGACACAAACACACACACACACACGCACGAACGCACACACGCGCGCACATACACACACGACCACACCACACACACACACACACACACACAACAATACAACGCTTGTATGCAACCCACATACTCACTCACACACACACAATACACGCACACACACACGCGCGCGCGGCGCAATACACATACGCACGCACGCGCACACACACGACGCACACACCACGCACCCACACACACACACACACATACACGCACACGCACACGCGCACACACACACACAACACACAAACACACCTACACACACACACACATTCACACAGACACACGCTTGTACGCAACCCACACATTCATTCACACATCAGCCCGCTCGCGCGCACACACACCACACACATACACAACCACACACACACACACACACCACAACATACACACACACACACACATACACAACACATACACACACACACACACACACACACACACACACACACAACACACACAACACACACACTCGGCACTGAAAGGAATAAAACGAAATGAAAGAAAATCACGAATAGACTACATTCAGGAACAAGGGGATAACTGTGTTGTTAATGAGTTGTTTGTTTGTTCGTTCACTCAAAACTGGCAAATTCTGTTATCTTTGTCTTATACTGGCTATTGTAACCCTCTGCTCTCTCTGGCTTGCCAGCTCCTTCTATCGCATGGCTCCAGCGTATTCAGAATTCTGTTCCCCGTCTCGCCCTTCGTAAAAAGAAGCATGATCATATCACAGCCTTGCTCCTTCTATGGCATGCCTCCAGCGTATTCAGAATTCTGTTCCCCGTCTCGCCCTTCGTAAAAAGAAGCATGATCATATCACAGCCTTGCTTCATTTTCTCCACTAGTTGCCCGTTTCTCAGAGAATTTCATACAAAATCAATACATTATGCTACAAGTGTATCAATGATGCTGCACCTGTTTATCTTTGTGGACATCTCAGAATGTACACCTCTGCCCGAACGTTTCGTTCTGCTTCTGATTCTACTTGTTTACAATTTCTTTATACAGATCTTTCACAATCAGTTGCCGCTATTTTTCGGTGTCTGATCCATACAACTGGAACGAGCTCTCATTTCTGTTTGTCAGTCACACACACTGTCCTCCTTCGAGTCTAGCTTGAAGACGTATATAGTTTTTTGTCCAGGAGTGATTTCCCCTGTGTGCCCACCTTTTTGTACTATTTCCCTCTTGTCCTCCTGTGTGTGTTTTGTATCCAAGAGTATTTGTGTTTACGAGTGAATACTTTGGTGAATGCTGAGAGTGCACTGTTTGGTTTTATTTATATATGAAGATTTGGCGCCACATAAATGTCACTATTATCATTATTATTATTATTATTATTATTATTATCATCATCATCATCGTCGTCGTCGTCATCATCGTTATCATCATCATCATCATTATTACCCTTCTTTATGGAGGCAAGAGCTAGAGAACCTGCTCGCGCCAAGAGTATCGCCTCAATAGTTTCTACCTGCTGTGATTGTGCTGGTTCCTGGGCATTTCCTGACAGGATCATGTGCCAAACAAGGACATCCTTGACCAGGCCAGCACACGAAGCATGTATGCCCTCTTCACACAAAGACACTGCGCTGGCTGGGTCATGTCTGCTGCATGCAGGAATCGCTGCACCCCAAGAGATATCTTGTACGTGGAGAGATCGCTGCATGACTCAGGCCCCCAAAACGCGACTACTGTTGAAACAGGGACATTTGCAAATGTGACCTGAAGCCTGTTAATATCAGTGTCACCTGTCATCTGTCGGCGACATCATTCTTGATGGTAGCCGCTGATGCATGCCCCGTCAGCTGTCTCCATCCCCTTCTGTATACAGTCCTGTAGATTTCGTCTTTCGGTAACTTCGTCCAGTTGGCCATGTTCTCTACATAAGAAGTCGGCGTCTTCCTTGTCGTCTCTTGCCCTCCATTTTGCCCTGGGCCACAGTCTTCATTACATGGCAGCTCTGATGTCTCATAGTATTTCCTTTTCCTTTTCCTAAAAGTTCAGGTTGTTTGCTCGTTCTTCTAGAACGCTTTGGATTGTTCATCTCTCAGTTCAGCTTATTCTTAGGAGTCTTCTGTAAAAGCACATCTCTGCACTTTTGATTCTGTTTTCTTCTGCAGCTTTAAGAGTCCATCCTTCACTTCCAACGGGCCAGTATCAGTGTGGACATCTAGGAAAGAGACAACTAGACATCACTGGCCTGGCGACAGGCTGTACATGCAACCATCACCAGACGCACAGACACACACACACACACACACACACGCACCACACGCACACACACACACACACACAACACACACACACACACCACACACCACCACACACCCACACACACACACACCACACACACACACACACACGAAACGAACTCGACTACGCTCGAACAGAAGGTAGAGGGAAAAAATGCAGCAGCGACCATCCAACCACAACCATCAGCCTTCGTGTACAGCAAGGTGTGCCAAGGACTGCCACTCCAGAATTGGCTTGTTCAACCTATAGACTAAACTCTATGGTTCACCCACAGCCGACGTTGTTCCACATCCAGCTGATGTCATCAACAGGGCGTATTCATTGTCTGATCATGGTGATAAGGCGGGCTCAGAGCCACGAATGGTTCTAAAGGGCGAACACAGAGCTGGAAATAGGCCATGCCCTGTTTTCTAGATCAGATTAGAGATCCCAAAGTCAGTGACCAACGCTGATTGACATCGGCCTATGCTGTACTCTGTCTTCTAACAGAAATGCAACGATGCCGAGTTGCAAGGTTTATGTTTGCTTGCTTGCTTGTTTGTTTGTATGCCTATCTGTTTACATGTGCGTTTGTGTATGCGGGGTTTATTTATACGAGCGTATAGTCGCGAGCACGTATGTATGTGCATTTGTTTTTTTGTTCGTTCGTCCTTTTCTTTCTTCCTTCCTTCATTTTTAAAAAAAATATTTTTGATGTTTTGTATTTATCCATATGTAATTTCCGACGATCTCATACAGGTCATTGGTTTATATTATGAAACAAAGAAATGTAAGCGTGGGAGTTTAAGTGAGAGGTGAAAACGTTTACTTGTTGATTACTGCTGCGCCGACTAATGTTTACGGATTTCGTGTTACTTGGTGGGGAAAAAAATAACCTTCACAACTGCTCTTATGGTCGTCATATTTAGTTTCAGTCTGCTAAAAATCCGTTACAGCATTTGACTGTTTTCTCTATGCGCCACACCAGAAAAATTCACGAATCTACCGTGTGTGTACACGTACGCAGAACATCAAACATGCACGTTAAAGATCCTGTGACATGTGTCAGTGTCCGGTAGGTTATGGTAACATGAAAACACCCAGCATGCACGCCCTTTGAAGAAGTAGTATACAGACTGTGCAGCAACATGCTCCCTGCACAGTGTAGACAAATCAACTTGCATACATACATCGGGGAAAAACGAGAATGCTTTAACTCTTCCTGTACGTTAAGGGTGTTCGGACTGGACGCAGGGTTCATCTGCGACCTATTTTGGAACAGGGGGTAAGGTCAGTAAAACACTTGTAGATATGTTTGTATTCAACATAGAACAAAAATGGTTGTTATTGGGTTGTGCAGAATTGAATTCTAAACAACATACAGGTAATAAAATTATGATACTGTTCATTATATAAAACTGGACCTATGAGTTTTGCATGCATACTATTTGATGCAGATAATTTTTCATGCATACAGTTAGTACTAAGCTCCAGCCGACCAGGTAATCCATATAGCTCCAAAGACAGAGAAGAACAAATATTCCTCAGCATCCATTAAATGAACACAGCACCTAAAAAAAAGTTCATTTTTCATATAATATGAAGTTACATAACACTGATCATTGTCAGGTCACGCACCTAAAATAAACAAAACTCTATTATTACACCACTGTCCATCCTGGGCTTGCACTGGTGTTAGGCCTACTTTGAGCAGGCCTGCCTCTATCCTTGTCACTCTCCCCCTGCAACCCACATCACCACTGTCACCAGGACAATCAGCCGATCTGCCTTGTTCCTGCCCCAATGTGTCTGTAGATGATGTAAAAGAAACAGAACGGGAGAGGCGTGGTCTCTTTGCAGAAAAGAAGGCCCTTCAAATCGTCAACACTCGCTTCTTCTGACTCGGCACTTGAATGCACTCTCAGAGCTATCATCACTGTCACCGGCAGCTATTTCATCATCACTTCTGTCAAAAATTTCTGAAAAAGTGCGACAGCCTGAGCAGCAGTGATCCTAACAGGACGCCGACTGCCTGACGCCATGGCAATTCCACTTACGAAAGGAAAACATATCAACAAACGAGGCGCACACACAGAGAAAACATGGAATGACAAAGCAAAATTGCTGAAAAGGAAAAGGAAGTATCCGACTGTCGTTATCTGCCGTCATGCAGTTATATGTCGTCAAATGGGGAAGAAACGCAAGTACAAAGTGACGAACCGTGCCGAGCCGAGTGAGCGGCTCGCCGGCCATTTTGAAAGTCAGCCAAGCCGCCCACTGCGGCTCGTTGGACAGGAAGTGTTAAAAGATGACGATAGAAAGAAAGAAAGAAAGACAAGGAAGAAAAGGGGTTGTTACAGCGTCATTCGCTCTACATTTCACTTTGTTCGTATATTGTTAACAAGAAACAACACGAGGGTGTGGATGGGGTCCTGGAGCACCAATGCCCTACCACTCTCCGGACAAACACCTCAAGCTCCCGACGCCACTCGACAGCCATTCATCAAGCAAAGGGGGCTGTCCTTGCGTTGCATGACCCATTTGGACCTAGTCATCAGTTACCTTGTTAACAAACTGAACGGCAAGGTGGGGAGATGACAAACCACGGGACACAACCACACGACACGCACCAATCAGGTCCAGCCCATCCTCCGGACCAAGAAAGAATGGAAGACCCCCGCCTCCACCCCCATGATCGCCCCACTCCCGTCTTCATCTCTCTTTCAGGCAACCCGCCCTGCCACCAGCTTGCGTAGGTGCCAGTTCCTTCCCCCTGACTATAGTCTCGACAGTTAGCACTCGGAAGCTCCCAACGTTGCCTTTCTCTAACCCTTCGACTCCTGCACCCTATCTACCAACTGCAAAAACTTAACCCTTTGACTCCCTCACCTTATCAAGTAAGCAGCAGGCAGGCAAGCAAGGGCGAGAGGGTCAAACGGTTACGTTTTTGCTTTGCTGACGTGGTTGACAATGCAGGATGCTGGTGGACATGTGCGGGAGTCAAAGAGTTAACCACAGTGGTTGTGTGTACGGCCGCGAAAGTGGCAAGGCATGATGCTCCAGACACAGCCCATTCTGCTGTTCGTATAGCTAACAGACCGGCCACACACGCATGAACAGTTTTGTGAACTTTACATGAAACTGTCTACATGTTTGTGGACAAACAAATAAATACTCGGCACAGCGGAAAGAGTATGCAGAAAGTGCAGCAACATACGGTCTGCATAATGTGGGCAAAAACAACGTGCACGAATGCATCCGAGAAATATTGGAACACGCATCCCCAACCCACTCACCCACCCCCCAAAAAGTACATTATAATGAAAAGAGAGCTGTGAAACATGCATTACATTACTGTACCATTTCAAGATCGTTGTTGTCCGGTTTTTGTTTTGTTTTGCTTGCTTACTTGCTTGATGATTGATTGAATGATTGCTTGTTTGTTTTGTTGTTTTAAGATTTTTCGAATAGGGAAAATAGGAGGAAAAAGAGGGCGGGGAGGCGAAGGGAAAGAAGAAGTCGAGAACATAAAAGAATGACCAAATTATAGGCATGTAAAGCAAAGGTGGGTAGGAATAAAAAAAAAAAATATGAAAGAAAAGAAAAAGCACAGAAAGGGACTAGTAAGGAAGGATACATACAGCAGTTAAAAAAAGGAGATGTGGGTTGGGGGAGGGGGAGGGAAGGGGCGTTGTTGAAAGAAAGTGTTCTCCAACTACATGCATGCAACTCAGATCCCTTTGTCAAAAAATAGTTTTTCGTGAGCTTTATTTGCACTCGTGCAGCAGACTGAAAGGTTTGAACTCTGGAACGGCCTCCATGTTTTTCCACATGATTTCAAGCGTTGTCAATTTCTTATTATCTATGTATCTATGTATGTATGTATCTATCTATCTGTCACAGTAAAGATGTAAGTGACTGGCAGTGTCTTGCAGTTTATGCAGGTTCGTGAAGATCTAGCAGTTGATCATTCTTCTCAGAGACCAAATATCCCAGTCCAGGTTAAACGAAAAATACTCCTTTATTTGAAGAACGTAGAAAACACAACAGGAACTGGGTAAAAACTTCACACATCCAATGCACCACTCCTAGTTTGCAGAATTATTCTTCTTCAGCCCTCAAATCTACACACGCAGCAACTCCACAAATCTACAACTTCTCTATCTCTGACAGCAGACTTACACTTCAACTCTTCCGATCGCTCTCTCCACCCACAGTCATGCTTTATTTATAACATGATGGAAAGTTCCCGAATATTCTCAGCTTTTCCCTAGATTTTCAGCCAATCATAGCCGCATTCTCAAACCTTCCCTTTCTAGAATATTCTGTAGTTCTAGCCAATCATTGTACAGATTAAATTTGTTTACGGAACATTCTCGAAAGATCTAAGGTATTCTACGTTTTTCTTGTCATTTCTAGATTGTTCCAAAGGATTCTACATATTTCCATACAGCGAAAGCAATCTTAAACATATATTTTCAGTGTTGGCATAAACCAAAACAAATATTCTCGATTCATTGTCGAGTGAATCACAAACGAGTCTTCAAGAGCGAACAGCAGAGAATAGCTGAATCGACAGACACATTTTGACGTCACACTTCTTTTAACGGCATTCGGCATTCGCACTTTCACATTGAGTTTCTCATTTTTGAAATGTAACACTATCTCTCTATCTGTCTGTCTGTCTGTTTGTGGAAGGTCCAGCCACTCTTACGCTAATGGCTAACATGCAGCAGAACTGGTAAAAATTGCCGATTTTAAATTGCTTCAGCTTGTCTACTATAATTCACGATTGGAAGATAAAAAATTATGTCGACACATTAAATGAGCTTTAGGCATGAAACCTGTGTCTTTATTTGTGGTGTGAAATAAGTGTGCTTTGACCCTGAGCGATCTAAATACACATACCGAACACATGTTGGTAAGTGTGTAAGCGACCGTTAGTCTAAATTTTTTGCTAATTTTTTTTTCAGTGGAACTGATGTTTCATAAATCATTAACACAAATTTTAATATATTTTCTTACCAGGCATGTGCTCGGTCTAGAATAGTTTGTTATCTCCCTTGATAGAGAGAAAAATAAATAAAAGAATAGATCTATATCTTTCTGATACCAATCAGAGAAATGAAAATTGCTTGTATTTTTGTAAAAAAATTCTTTGAAAGGTTCATGATTTTTTTCAATAAAGAATATGATGAATAAGCATTAGAAATTTGGCAAAAACGCTTCAACAAGGACGATAACTCGAGTATGAGAACTGCATACAAGCGAAAGTAGAAATGTTTTTCGAACTCTTTTCAGGACCAAATATACCTAAACAAATAAATTGGGGGAAAAAAAACATTAAAAATGTTTTAACCTAAATATTGTCATCAGGACACATTATAGTTATCATTTCAGTTTGTGCATATTAACACAAATGTTTGCTCTGCTAAGAGGTAAAGTACATGTACAGTCTTGACACATGTTTTGTCAACACATCAGATCTAACTAATGATCGTTTCAAATTTGGTAGATTTCTGTGTACTAGAGGTTTGGTTGAACTCTGTGTGTGTGTGTGTGTGTGTGTGTGTGTGTGTGTGTGTGTGTGTGTGTGTGTGTGTATGTGTGAGAAAGAGAGAGAGAGAGAATTTAAGAGGATGACCGGTTCCAACTGCTTGTTAAAAGAATTGGACCGGAGAGGAAGGGTCGGCCCATATTTGCCAAACATGTATGTGAACAAACAGTTATTGCTTCAACTCTAGGCCTACATGCTGAAGACATGAGGAGGTACATAGAATGAGTCCAGACTGTCTTCACTGACATCTGCAGACACCAGACAGAACCTGTGTCTCCTCGTAATGTAGAGCTGCTGCGAGTGCTGGCCCACATGTTTTCATCGATTTTCCAAAACATCATTACTTCTACAAGAATTTCTCAATGTTGACAAGAAGATTGAATGGAATTGGCCCATTTTCTAAACAGCACCACGTGTCCAAAGCACTTCTTTTATCAGACACACCATGTTGCATGGAGAACCTTGACAACATTCCTGTAGGGTTACTCCTTAAATTATGTATATTTCACATCCAGCAAAAACTGGAAACAAAAAAACTGTGCTTTGGGTCAGATATTTGTGTGAACATCTCAACTTTATTAGCGCTGCCCAGGTTGATTAATTAATATGTGTGATGTAGTAAAGAAGAAACAGATCAAATGAAAGAAAACAGGATGGTGAGACGGATGTGCCCCGTGAATTCAAAAACAATTCAAAACAGGTTCCCTCTCATCAGCCATCCCACTATCTAGAAAGAGTTGACATTCCTGTCCCATCGTTTATACATTCAGCAGCACCATCACCACCTCTACTGAATTCTTTACAGTCAAATCATCCTATACCTGACCAAGCTAAGTGTCAGTGTTACAGCATACTCAAATCACTGAAGTGTATCAATTTTATCTGGAAGCAGAAATGAATATAGAGAACGCAAAAGCAGAAGCCCTTAGCTGTCACAGGGAAAAAGCAGAAGGATTTCGCTTTAGAGAAGCATATTGCTGAACAAACACAAACAATTTTCAAGCTTCATGCAGGTTTGAGAAAATCAGTCATCTGAAAAATGCAGAAAATAATACTGGCAGACAAAAGACGTGAGTGCTCTTTATTGCGTCACCAATCACAGTACAAATAATAATAAGCAACTAGGAGTGGGACAGGGGAACAGGGTGAATTTCAAAACATGTGTAAAGATCATAGAAAATTAGGACCCATTTATTACTCGTGGATATGCAGTTAATTTGGAAATCATTTCCCTGAGGAGATTTCAAAACATTTTAATTTTCCCCTCCAAATGAGAAAATGTGTCGGATTTTCTTTAGTTTAATCTAATTTCATTATGTACATAAACTTAAAGATAAGGTTGAACACTTCTTTTTCACAAGTTTTGTTTTCATATTCAGTGCTGAATCGTTTGATATCTGCATTTTGGATGTAGATGGCTAGTCCCTGAGTTATGAACCATTACGCAGCATTAACATGTGTTTGCCACAGATGACAAGTGGACAAATTGGCATTTTTGCCATTTTTGAAGACAAATAGCACAGAGGAAAATAATTCTAGAGTTCTAAAAAAAAATCAGGCTTAATTTACGTATAGAATACAATAAATGTATCAATTTTTGTACATACGAGATGCATACTTCTGAAGAAATGTGGGTACAAATATGGCCAATTCACCAAACTGCGAAAAACGCCCATTTTTACAGTCGTTAGAGCTATGAGTGAGATATTTTGCATTTATATTAACTTTATTGTTACCTTTTAGAAAATTTGAAAATACTGAATATATTTTCAAATTACGAAAATGGCCGGACCTACCTACTGTTTGTCTATCTATCTATCTATCTATCTATCTACTATCTATCTATCTATCTATCTATCTATCTATCTATCTATCTATCTACATTATCTATCTATCTATCTATCCATCTATTTATCTATCTATCCATCTATCTATTCATTAATTTATTCATTTACTCATTTATTTCGTTATTTTCATTTATTTATTCATTTATTTATTTATTTACTTATTATTTACTTATTTATTTACTTATTATTTATTTTTTGCGACGAGTATATTCGCGTAAGTGTCGAATGGCCTCAATACTGAACAGTACATTTCATTAACATTTTGAACATGTGACGATATTCCCAGGGTCGGGCGATTTCAGTCTTTGTGCGTTAGGCGTATAAATACACTGGCAACCCACAAAACTGACACAACGTACTTGTATAAGTTCTACTGCCACACAGAAGCTAGACTCTAGCCGAGAAACTAACGTAGTAATTTTAAGTTTTTCACAACCTTCATAAAAACATGAAGATAGAAACATTCCTGTTACCCGTATTCGTAGTGTTAGGCATCCGCGCGACAGCATCTACCCAACCGCCCAATATTGTGGTGATTATGGCCGACGATCTCGGGTGGGCGGATGTCGGATGGAACAATCCGAGTATGCCTACCCCGACCCTGGACCGCATGGCGCGGGAAGGGGTGATCCTGAACCAGTCGTACGTGCAGTCCAGCTGTTCGCCCTCCAGAGCTGCTTTCCTGTCCGGCAGATACCCCTATCACATGGGGCTACAGGTAAGATACATACACCTCTGTCACTTAGTGTAGAGTCTTATGTTATTTTTGCTTAACCCTTTGACTCCCGCACCTATCCGCCAACTGCAAAAACTTAACCCTTTGACTCCCTCGCCCTATCTATCAGGGGGGGGGAGGCCTGCCAAGGGTTGAATCCACAACCCTTCCATTATAAGAATGGCGCTCTTACAACTGAGCTAATGGGCCACACTTAAAGGCCACAGCTAGAGGATACCTGTAAGTTCTACGACATAGCCATGAGGCAGGTTAAGACGCCTAAAGCCCTACCTTCCTCCACTCACATGATAGGAGTGTTAGAGGGCTGAAGTCAGAGGTACCAGGACCAGCAGGCTCCTTTTGAATTAACCATGGACCATGCAGTCAGGTGGACAGGGTGAGAGAATCAAAGGGCTAAGTTTTTGTTTTGCTAGCATGGTTGGCAATGCAGGATGTCAGTGGAAAGAGTGCGGGAGTCTAGGGGTTTTAAAACCCAGCCGACTGCGGAGAGCCATATCAGGGCTATAGCCGTTTCAAAACATACACAATATTTCAACAGAAAAAAAAAAAGGAAAAGAAAATCAAGTACACATACCAATGCGTTTGCGCACATAATCCAAGCAGATGCCCCTGGCGTTGACCACTCCGTCCAATTTATCACACTCGGGATTTAAAAAACATACCTGAATACAAATTTAAACATAACTAAAGACAGATATAAAAACAGCCTAAAATA
Source organism: Monoplex corrugatus (assembly GCA_030674185.1). NCBI lineage: Eukaryota > Metazoa > Mollusca > Gastropoda > Littorinimorpha > Ranellidae > Monoplex > Monoplex corrugatus. The sequence continues at coordinate 48,299,786 of CM060308.1, forward strand.
CCTAAAATTGCTTCGGCATGTCTCACCTCCCTTGAGCCAAAAATGCACCCAATACGTGTACCCAATTATCAATCCTAAGAGAAAGTATGTAAGACTTTATCGAACACATACAGATGAGTGGACCAGCAAGGCAGAAAGTGATAGGAAGACATGACCAAAAAAAAACAAAACAAAAACAAAACAAAAAACAACAACAAAAACAAGGAAGAAGGAAGAAACAAAGAGAGTGACAGAAAAGAAGAAATATCTAGCACAGAATTTCCAGCACTTGGGGATACACGTACTTATACTGAAAGAGCCCCCGGTATCCCCACAGGTTGGGGGTGGTTGGGGAGGATAGAGTCTAGACTGGACTTTATTCAAAACGGATGGGCAAATAGTGAGAATTTTTTCCGATTTTCCAGGCAAATATGTGTACAGATCTGCCAGTGCCAAAACCTCCTTTGTGTGTATGTATGTATGTTTGTTTGTTTTTATGTTTGTTTGTGTGTGTGTGTGTGTATGTATGTATGTATGTATGTATGTGTTTCTATGTATGTATATATGTATGTATATATGTATGTATGTGTGTATGTATGTGTTTGTATGTATGTATGTAGTATGTATTCATTTATTTATTTGTTTATTAATTTACTCATTTATTTATTTGTTGATTTTTTCCATTGCTCAAATACTTCATAATCTTATGTTCCTCAAGAAGGAACAGAAAATAGCATAAAGAATCCACAATCAGGTAAAACCTGAAGACCTTACCACCACGTAGAGTTAAGTACAGGCTTATCATATGGCTTGTACCATGGTCATTGTTTACCCTTTTCCGTTATATTTCACCTGCGATATTAGTGCATACGGACTTTCCTAAAGGTGTTGAAGCTACGGGGGACCATACCTCAAAACTTCAAACTAAAATCTTCTTTACACCAGAACCGTGTGATCAACTCAGGCTGGGCCCAGTATCTGCCAGACGACCAGCCCATCCTCTCCGAGGTGCTGAAGAAGATGGGGTACGCCACCCACCTGGTGGGCAAGTGGCACCTGGGCTTCTGCAACTGGCGCTACACCCCAACGTACCGCGGGTACCAATCTTTTCTACGGCTTCTACAACGCCTTGGAGAACTACTTCAACCACACGGGGCATCAGGACGCTTACGACTTCAGGTGCGTGTCCTGGCTGGCTGGATCGTGGGTGGGCAGGGGGTTGGTTGGTTGGTTTGGGTTGGTTGTTTGGTTGGTGGTTGGTTGTGTGGGTGGGTGGTTGGTTGGTCGGTTGGTTGGTTGGTTGGTTTTGTGGGTTGGTTTTGTGGGTTGGTTTTGTGGGTTGGTTGGTCGGTTGGTTGGTTTTGTGGGTTGGTTTTGTGGGTTGGTTGGTTGGCTGTTCGTTAGCTAATTGGTTGGTTTGTTGGATGGCTGGTTGGTTGGTTGACATTCTGTTGTTTTATATTGCATCACTGCCTCGTTGTATCGTACCACAGCGAACGACGTTACATCTTAGTGTGTTGTTTATTGTATTACATTGTAGGTTAATATAGTGTACTGTCATACTGAATAAAGTTCGCTATATATGGACTAGCGGTCTTGAGCTAGCATAGTTGACAATGCAGTATACTGGTGGACAGGGTGCAGGAGTCAAAGGGTTAATTAAAAGCACTAACCAGTGAACGAATAAGCAAGTCTTGGACCGAATAGCGATGGTCTCTATCAGGACAGGGCCTGGTGGCACTTGGCAAGACCGCACCTAGAAATGGGGAGGGAAGGAGAAGCAGGGGGGGGGGAGGGAGACGGGATCCAATGAAACGCTAAGCTGACACCACCAGAACGACAAAAACATCAAGATGGGCAGCAAACAAGCCGTTTTTAACCCTTTGACTTCTGCACTCCTATCCACCAACAGCAAAAACTTACATCCTTTGACTCGCTCATCCTATCCATTAGTTTCCTACAGAAAACTGGTGGATGGGTTGTTGTAGTCAGAGGGTTAAGTTTTTTGCTCAGCAAGCGTAGGTTGACAATGCAGGATGCAGGTGGACAGGTTGCCGGAGTCAAAGGGTTAATGATGCGAGCCGAGATTGAACTCGATATACATCAATCTTGAGTCAACAGTTCTATCAAAAGAACCAACCAGTCTGAAAAAAAAAAGGGGGGGGGGAGGCCTGCCAGAGGGTTGAATCCACAACCCTTCCATTATAAGAATGGCGCTCTTACAACTGAGCTAATGGGCCACACTTAAAGGCCACAGCTAGAGGATACCCTGTAAGTTCTACGACATAGCCATGAGGCAGGTTAAGACGCCTAAAGCCCTACCTTCCTCCACTCACATGATAGGAGTGTTAGAGGGCTGAAGTCAGAGGTACCAGGATCAGCAGGCTCCTTTTGAATTAACCATGGCACCTGCAGTATAATCCAGATTTTAACCCTTTGACTCGTGCACCCTGTCCACCAGCACTCTGTATTGTCAACCATATTTATTATCATCATCATGTGCCCTGCCGCATGGCGTTGGCGATCATGGCCCTCCGTTTGTATCTATCCCTTGTTGCCGCAAACACATCTTCCACCCTCTTTTCCTCAGCCACTCTGCAAGTCCGTCCAACATTTTCTCCCTGGGTCTGCCTGGAGCTCGCTGTCCCTTTAGTTTTCCGTCAACCATATAAGCAAAGCAAAAACTTAACCCTTTGACTCCCTCGCCTAACACCAGCTTCCTGCTGGAAGCTGGTGGATAGGGTGAGGGAGTCAAAGGGTTAAGTTTTCGCTGTTGATGGATAGGTGCGGGAGTCAAAGAGTTAACACGGAAACTGCACCAGAAGAGAATGGCACTCACCCATTGAGGTCCCCTTCAAGGTGCAGTAGAACCAGGTCCTGTGTCCCTACAGGATCCAACCTCAGACATAGGACTTCTCGCCAGGAGACGCAAGAGGAAAAGTACAACTCTTCTATTAAGCTTTTGATTCCTGCACCCTGTCCACCAACTACAAAAACTTAACCCTTTTGATTCCCTCACCCTATCCACCAGCTTCCTTAACCCTTTGATTCCCTCACCCTATACAAAAAAACAAACAAACAAAACCAAGAAAGACGGAAGAAACAAAGAGAGTGACAGAAAAGATAGGGTTAGGGAATCAAAAGAGTTAAGTTTTTGCTTTGCTAGCGTGATTGGCAATGCAGAATACTGGTGGACAAGGTGCGGGAGTCAAAGGGTTAACCTCCACAGCAGCAGGAACTAAAAAAAAAATTTAAAAAAGGGGGGAGGGGGGGGGGGCTACGTTCATCGCCAATAGTGCGGCCTGACCATTCGATGGCGAACGAAAGAAGTCTCATCAATTCAAACCAGCATCTTACATCCACATTGAGGCAGCTGAAATGTGGTTTCTAACAAGAATGCTGAGAGTACCATGGACAGCAAAGAAAACAAACGAAGCAGTCTTGATGGAGGCAGACACGAGAAGATCATTCATAAGGAAGATAGGAAAAGACAAGCAACATTCATAGGCCATTTTATGAGGAAAGGAGAATTAGAGGATCTGGTCACAATAGGAAAGCTGGAGGGAAAGCTAACACTAGGTAGATCCAGGGAGAAAATATTGGACGGACTTGCAGGGTGACTGAGAACAGAGAGGGTGGAAGATGTGCTTTGCGGCGACAAGGGATAGATGCATATGGAGGGCCGTGATCGCCAACTCCTTTCGACAGGGCACATGATGATGATGATGATGATGATGATGATGATGATGATTATCTTACATCCCCCGCATTCATCCCCATCCTACTGACCACACGTAATTACAGGATTAGGTAATGACCATCGTCCTAGCGCGTTCTATCCTGTCTTATCGTATTTGTCCAGGGACGATGACCAAGTGGACTGGACAGCGAAGGGCCATTACTCCACCAACCTGTTCGCCGATCGATCTATACGGATCATCAATCTGCACAACCTGTCACAGCCACTCTTTCTCCATCTCTCCTTCCAGGCCGTGCATGGACCGCTACAGGTGCGTTGGTCAGTGTGCACTGTTGTTGGTCGGTACGTTTGTTAACTGTGTACAGTTGTCAGTGTGTCGGTCAGATTGTAGTGTGTTGGTCACTGTGTTGATTAATGTGTATCGTTGTAGTATGTAGGTGAGTAGTCTTGTTAGTGTGTTAGTCAATGTCCGATTGAGCTGATCAGAACGTATCATAATCATTGAGCTTGTCAGACTTCAGACCTTGGACAATTGTATTCATTATCATCGTCATCATTATCGTCGTCATCACCATCATCATATTCCCTGCCGCATGGCGTTGGCGATCATGGCCCTCCATACGAATCTATCCCTTGTCGTTGCAAGTACATCTCCCACCCTCTCTGTCCTCAGCCACTCCGCAAGTCCGTCCAATGTTTTCTCCCTGGGTCCACCTGGTGCTCTCTTTCCTCCAGCTTTCCTGTTGTGACAAAGTGCTCTAATTTCTCTTGCTTCATACATGTCTTATATAATTATGTTGCTTGTCTTTTCCCAATCATCTTTATTAACGATCTTCTTGTGTCTGTCTCTTTCAAGACTGTCTCGTTTGTTTTCTTTGCTGTCCAAGGAACTCTCAATATTCTTCTCAGAAACCACATTTCAGTTGCCTCAGTCGTGTTCTGACTTTGCGTGAAGACTGTCCATGCCTTGCAACCGAACAACAGTATCCATTCTAGATAACACTCAAGAACTCTCTTCCTGTGTGGTAATTGATAGGCATTCGTTGGTAAGAACGCTCTTCATTTTCTTGAATGCTGTTTTAGCTTGGCCGATTCTGCTGGCTATTTCTGGTGCGCATCTGCAGTCTGGTGAGAGCAGCTGCATTCATCATCATCATCAGGTGCCTTGCCGCATGGCGTTGGCGATTATGGACTTCCATCTTCTCTATCTCTTTTGCCTCAAGCATCTCTTCCACCCTCCCTGTCTTCAGCCACTCTGCAAGTCCGTCTAGTATCTTCTCCCTGGGTCTACCCGGTGCTCTCCTTCCCTCCAGCTTTCCCGCTGTGACCAGGTGTTCCAATTCCCCTTTCCTCATAAAATGGCATATGAATGTTGCCTGCCTTTTTCTAATCTTCCTTATGAGTGATCTACTTGTGTCTGCCTCCATCAAGACTGTCTCGTTTGTTTTCTTTGCTGTCCATGGAACTCTCAACAGAAACCACATCTCGGCTGCCTCAATCTTGTTCTGGCTTTGCTTGTTGACTGTCAACTGTATTATGTCTAGCAAATCACTTGTGTACTTTGAAGTTTGTTCAAGAGGGATTCATCGCATTCGGTCACTTCTATGTACGCTTCACCCAAATCTGCCAGCAATTATCTGCCAGACTCCCTCAGCCTGTACAAACCCTATGCGCTGGCAAGGTTTTCACATGGGAAGGGGTGTGGGGAGGGGAACTATGAAATACTCAGCTATTACCACCAGAATGATGGAAACATTACATGTACGATGGGCGACAAACAGGCCAGTTTTTAATGTTGTGGGCTGGGATTAAACATCTGGCAGGCACCGTAACTTCAGCACAGTGGGTCATCTTTTTGTACAAACAGTCTCTTTAGTTGACCCAGACCTCTGCCTTATCAATCATAGCACTCTACTGAGTCAACAGGGTTGCTCCCATTATTTCTTATTATCATTATTATTATTGTTTAACCCTTTTTGACTCCCGCACCTGTCCACCAGCATTCTGCATTGTCAACCATGCTAGCGAAGCAAAAACGTAACCCTTTGACTCCTGACCCTATCCACCAGCTTTCTACAGTAAGCTGGAAGATAGGGTGAGAGAGTCAAAGGATTAAGATTTTGCAGTTGGTGGATAGGGTGCGGGAGTCAAAGGGTTAAACATCTGGCTGGCACCGTAAATTCGGCATAGTGGGTCATGTCATCTTTTCGTACAAACAGTCTCTTTGATTAGACCCAGATTCTGTGGTTCTTTGCATCCTACGGTCGGACTGACCGCAGTTTAGAGAGGTCTGGTGGAGTTTACTGAAGAGTGGAGTGGAAATAGGAGGGGGGCGGGGTCGCATGGGAAGTGCCATACGAACGGTACAGAAAAATGGAGCAAGAAAACAAGACAAAAATCAACAAACACAGACCAACTAAAAAAAAACAAAAAACAAACAAACAACGATAACACAGTCGTCAGCCAATGTCAGTCAGTGTGTTCGTCAGCGTGTCCGTTTGTGATTGTGTCGGTGAGTAGCGTCCGTCGGTGTGTTTGTCAGTGTGTCCTCTTGTGTGAATGAGGCTTGGCGTTTGGCGCAGAGGTAGAGCACGTTGCCTACTATTCTGAGTTATTGAAGTTATCGGAGTTATTTCAAGAGGGATTCATTGCGCTCGGACAGCCGCATATGCGCTCCACCCAAATCCGCTTACAATTATCTGACAGATTTCCTAAGCCTGCACAAAACCCTACGCGCTGGCAAGGTCTTGAAATGGGAAAGAAGGGAGAAGGGACTTATCAAACACTAAGCTGACACTCACCAGAATGATGGAAACATTAAGATGGGCAGGGAGCGAACAGGCCAGTTTTTAATGTAGCGGGCTGGGATTGAACTCAAGATATCAAACCTTGATTCCATTCTGACTGCTGCAAGAGTTTGCATGGGTGGGAATCTCGAAGAGCACAACTTTGTACGGGTGTCCTCCAGTCTACCCAGCCGCAAAAAAATGGGTGTCTGGATTTCTTCAAAGTAAGGGAGGGTAAAAGCAACGCGGGGGATGAGATGGGAACCGCCTTTATAATGTTGGCCCCCGAGAAAAGCCATAGTCTCTACCACCTCTCTCTCCTTGACCTCAGGGTCATGGGATTTTTTTTTTTTCTGTTTGAATGTATTGGCCGTTGCACAGCTCAGAACTGTGTTTGTAAAACTAATTCAATTTCGTTCTTCTTTAATGTGTCAGTTACGTCTTTCAGATATAATAGTGGTACATAAAGATTCATTGTATCAGTTCAGTTCAGATTATTCAACAACGAAGGGTCATGGGTCATCTCTGATGACCTCTTGAGAGGCCCTCTCCTCCCCAACAATCCCCCCCCCCCACACGTAACACATACACACACACACGCGCGCGCGCGCGCATCTCACACGACCACGCACACTCACACACATAACCATACACGCACACACACACACTAGACACACCACACACAATCAGACACACACACAAGACCACACACACACACTAAACACACACACACACACACCACACACCACCACCACACACACACACACACACACACACACACACACACCACACCACACACCACACACACACCCCACAACACACACACACACACAACAACACTTATACACACAACACACACACACACACACACACACACACACACACAACACACACACACACACACACACACACACACACACACACCACAAACAAGGCACACCACAGCTGTTACTTATCTCGATATTTCGTAAAAGTGGACTGTTTGTTCGTCCTTTGATTATACAATCTTATTCCAGTTTTCAAAGATCAAGATTGTCCATTCCTTGTGATTGTCTTCTCATTTGAATCGTGCTCGCCCTTTATGCCAACCTGACCCCTGTGGGTCTCCATGGCAGCCGGCAGAAATTAAGGGGAAAAAAGGGTGGTGGTGGTGGTGTGGTGGGTGGTGGTGCCACATTCATGGCCAGAGGTGGTGGTCTGATTATCTATACAGCGAACAAAACAAGAGGTCTTCCTATTTCTTCTTACGTCCAAGCCTTTCTCCTTTCTTTGGAAAGTGTGTTAGAAGTTTGTCCAAAAGAGGTATCTCGCTCTCGGACAATTCCTTAAGCGCTGCTCCCAAATCTGCCAGTGATCATATGGCAGACACCTTGAGACTGGGCAAAACCTTATACACTGACATGGTTAATCTGCCAGTAATCGTATGGCAGACACCTTGAGACTGCGTAAAACACTGTACACTGACATGGTTATCTGCAAGTAATCATACGGCAGACACCTCGAGACTGGGCAAAACCCTATACACTGACATGGTTAATCTGCCCGTAATCATATGGCAGACCCCTTGAGACTGGGCAAACCCTATACACTGACATGGTTAATCTGCCCGTAATCATATGGCAGACACCTTGAGACTGGGCAAAACCTTATACACTGACATGGTTAATCTGCCAGTAATCATATGGCAGACACCTTGAGACTGGGCAAAACCCTGTGCACTGACATGGTTAATCTGCCCGTAATCATACGGCAGACACCTTGAGACTGGGCAAAACCCTGTGCACTGACATGGTTAATCTGCCGTAATCATATGGCAGACACCTTGAGACTGGGCAAAACCCTGTGCACTGACATGGTTAATCTGCCGTAATCATACGGCAGACACCTTGAGACTGCGCAAAACCCTGTGCACTGACATGGTTAATCTGCCAGTAATCATATGGCAGACACCTTGAGACTGCGTAAAACCCTATACACTGACATGCTTAATCTGCCAGTAATCATATGGCAGACACCTTGAGACTGCGCAAAACCCTATACACTGACATGGTTAATCTGCCAGTAATCATATGGCAGACACCTTGAGACTGCGCAAAACCCTATGCACTGACATGGTTAATCTGCCAGTAATCATATGGCAGACACCTTGAGACTGGGCAAAACCCTATACACTGACATGGTTAATCTGCCAGTGATCATATGGCAGACACCTTGAGACTGGGCAAAACCCTATACACTGACATGGTTAATCTGCCAGTAATCATATGGCAGACACCTTGAGACTGCGCAAAACCCTATACACTGACATGGCTCTTGAAACGAGGAGGAGAGGGGAAGAAAGGAGGTTGGGAAGGGGAAGGACTACCTAGACTATGTTTTACCTAGTCTATATTTTATACTGGTATTTTATCAGCCTACCGCTGGAATAATTTTAGTTACATGTAAATGACATGTGTTTGTGTGTAAAATAGGGCCAAGCTGGGATTAGAACCCGGGACTTCTCGCACCCGAAGCGAGAATCATACCCCTAGACCATTTGCACCGGGCGGCGTTAAAGTGGGTAGCAAATAGGTCAGTTTGCATGTTTCAGTCTGGGATTGAACTCGAGACAACAGACCTTAACACTACAGCTTTATCAATGGAACCATTCAGTATGCTACAAATGACGGGACAGATCAATAGTCAAAGCAGTCACTCTCTATGTACAGGCTTAAACACGATCTTGAATACGGTCGCCAAATGGATACATTACAACACACATTGAAGATCTCATGGCAACAAAACATTGTCCTGGCAAAATTCTGCAGCAAAATTGCACTTTCATAGGTAAACGAAATACACGCATGCAGAAAAAATAGAAACGGGTGGCGCTGCACTACGGCGAACCGCTCTCCCCTAGGAGAGCAGCGTTAATTTCACATGGTAAATCCATTAAGACAACAAAATAATAATGATAATGCAACACACACACACACACACACACACACACACACACACACACACACACACACAACACACACACATACTATATATATATATATATACGAAACACATACACCACACACACACATCACACACACACACACACAACACACACACACACACACACATACACACATAACACACACACATAACGCACACATACACACACAACACACACTACACCACACATACATCCACACATACACACACAACACACATACACACACACACATATACGCACACATACACACACACACACACACACACACACACACACACACACACACACACACACATACACCACACACACACACACACACACATATTTCGCACACATACACACACACACACACCACACACACACACACACACACACACACACACACACACACACACACACACACACTACCATCCTGACTAGATGAGTGAGTCCGTTCCCTGTCTGGAACCAAAATAAAAATGTCCATCCATCGCTCTGTTTGGATATAATTACCCCAGTATACCCAGCTGATGATCTGTACCTGTTCCTCTTTAGGGTCGCAAAAAGTACAACAGTGAAAAGAAAGATGAGCATGCACACACTGGTGCATGTGATTGATAACAACAACAACAACATCAATACCAAAGACAACAACGTCGAGAAGAAGAAGAAAGATGATGATGATGATGATGATGATGATGATGATGATGATGATGATGATGATGATGATGATGATAGATATTTCCATTTATATATCGCGAACAGTCCATGTCAAAAGCATTTTACCTTACACTTCACGAAGTAATAGTCATTACAACACATATATGAAGACAATAGTCTCATTCGTAGAGGAAATCTTACATCACTACAATAAGCAAAAGTCAGTTCGTCAAGAATAACAACAAACATTAACAAAATAAAAAAATCAGAAAAAAAATATTCATACCACAAGTCACGAAGAATACATAAGAACGAAAAATCTACAGATGAGTATGAATGATTCACAAACATTTACAAAATAAAAATCAGAAAAAAGATATTCATATCGCAAGTCACGGAGAATACATAAGGAAGAAAAATCTACAGATGAATATGAATGATTCACAATTCGTTACCGTATGTGCTTACCAGGTACCAGAGTGGTATATGGACCAGCACTGCTCCCACCTCCAGGACGACAAGCGGCGCTCAAGTGCGGGATGATCGCCGCTATGGACGAGGCAGTAGCCAACGTGACCCAGGTCCTAGAGCAGCGGGGGATGATCAACAACACCTTCATCCTCTTCATATCTGACAACGGAGGCCCTGTCCACATGGCCAGCAGCAACTGGCCGCTGAGAGGAGGCAAAACCACACTGTGGGAGGGTGGAACTCGCTCTACCACCTTCATGTACGCGCCTCATCTACTCAACAGATCCGGCTACACTTACAACGAACTGATCCACGTCGCCGACTGGTACCCGACTTTCGTCGAGGCCGCGGGAGGCAACGGCAGCATCCCCAACATAGACGGAATGAGTCAGTGGTCAAACCTGTTGTCTGGGTCTTCAGGTCCTCGAAATGAATTCCTCTATAACTTTGACGAAGTCTTCAACAACTCCGCTATCCGCCAAGGTCGGTTCAAGTTAGTGCACGGCGATCCTGGCAATCCCAACGGCTGGTTCGCCACGGAGGATCTGGCAAACGCCACTACTGAAGACTTGGGTCACAAAACGGATCATCCAGAGTACCAGTTGTTTGACCTGCAGCAAGACCCGTTTGAGAGGAAGGACATCTTGAGCACTCACCAGGACGTGTTCCAGCAGCTGAAGGCCAGGTTGGACTACTATGAACAGTCACTGGTGCCAGCCAACAGACCAGGCTACACAAAGGCCTCAGATCCCTCTAACTTCAACAATGTCTGGTCTCCAGGATGGTGCTAGACGACACCACACGCAACGGTTTCCTACATCCTTCCATCCGCTGCATCTGTAATCAGACTATTGCTCTTAACTCTGTAACATTTTTTTTTCTTAACATTGGGGAGGTTTGTTTGTGTTTTGTTTCGTTGTTTTTGATACTGCTGTTCCTGTGAAAACCTGAATGTTTTGACATGGCGTTTCAATTCTAATTTAAACAGCAACAAAACTTTTCCTCAAAACAAACAAAGCAGTCCAGCATGCCTTTTTTTCATCTGTTTTGGCCGTGCGTCACTCTCTCTCTCTCTCTCTCTCTCTCTCTCTCTCTCTCTCTCTCTCTCTCTCTCTCTTCTCTCTCTCTCTCTCTCTCTCTCTCTCTCTCCCTCCCTCCTCGTTTCCTATTATTTTCATCAATGATTTATTTGAATTGACAAGTACAAAACAAAAACAAAAAACATTAAACTTTGCTCCATTTCCATGAAACTGCAAAAAGCAAAACAGTTACTAGCCTAAGAGTTTGCGAGAGAAATAGTCATTGAAATGTGAGAGAAAGAAGAAGAGAAGCAAAACAACACACCAAACAAAAATAACAAGAACAGCAATCAAATGAAAGGGAGGCGATTTCATACGAGTACTTACGGTGGAAGGCAAGAATGCGGGCAGCTATACTGCTGGAACCTTTCCTATCAGGCGAATACACAGTGCACTTTCAACTAGTAGCACAGGACAGCTGCTGTTCAACAGAGCAGGGACCGCCGAAAGCAGAACCCAAGGTCTGCGGAAGCACATGTGCTTCGAGTATTGCCCCCCCCCCTCACACACATACCCACCGCGCACGCACACACACACACACAACACACACACACACACACACACACACACACACACACACACACACACACACACACACACACACACACCAGATACTTAAGACCCGGTATGCTTACTCATCCATCGGATTCGTCATCTCCTAAACCTCACGCTCGCACATCTTCTCTTCAATATTGAGGCCTGGAATTAGTCACTTGCCACCTGTCCCACCTGTCGGTGTCTTCGGGTTCGATGATGGCCGATGCACCCCGTGACACCGCCGCCACCCCCACCCCCACCCCCCACCCCCTCCTCCAAACGGCTCTGTCTTGACTTTTGTGGGACAACTTCTTGAATGTTTAGGCCACTGATGTTGGTTATGTTCTCGATGTATGAGAGTGGAGGTCTACCTTTATTCCTTTTTGCCGCTGCGGCAAGGTGCATGATGATGATGATGATGATGATGATGATGATGATGATGATGATGATGATGATGAAGGGGTGAAAGGTTCTGTAGACAGCTGGTATAATTACAGATAGGGCGAGGGAGTGAAAGAATTGCAAGGAACTGACAGATAGGGTGAGGAAGAGAAAGGATTGCAGGAAGCGGTAGAAAGGGCGAGGGAATAAAAGGAATACAAGAAGCTGGTAGATAGTGTGAGGGAGTAAAAGAGTCATTTGTCTGAAGCTGTTGGGAGGACAGGTTGACACAACGGGTTCTGCAGGAAGTCTGTGGATGCTGGTGGAAAGAATGAGGGAGTGAAAATGTTGTCTACCTGAAATTAGTGGAAAGGGTGAGGGGTAAAAGGGTTAATTTGTATAAAGCTGGTGGACAGGAGGATGAAAAAGTGGAAGCATTATTTGTTTAATGCTGGTTGTAAGAGTGAAGTAGGAGTAAAAAGGCTGGGGGTTTTTTTTTCGAAAGCTGGTGGATAGTGTGAGGGAGTGATAAAAGTCATTAAAAGCTGGTGGATAGGATGAGGTAGTGAAAAGGTTGTTTAAAGTTGGTGGATTGGGAGGGTGAGGGAATGAAAATGGTATTTGTCTGAAGCTGGTGGATAAAGTCAGGAAGTGAAAGGGTTAACTGATAGATAGGGTGAGGAAGAGAAAGGATTGCAGGAAGCGGTAGAAAGGGCGAGGGAATAAAAGGAATACAAGAAGCTGGTAGATAGTGTGAGGGAGTAAAAGAGTCATTTGTCTGAAGCTGTTGGGAGGACAGGTTGACACAACGGGTTCTGCAGGAAGTCTGTGGATGCTGGTGGAAAGAATGAGGGAGTGAAAATGTTGTCTACCTGAAATTAGTGGAAAGGGTGAGGGGTAAAAGGGTTAATTTGTATAAAGCTGGTGGACAGGAGGATGAAAAAGTGGAAGCATTATTTGTTTAATGCTGGTTGTAAGAGTGAAGTAGGAGTAAAAAGGCTGGGGGTTTTTTTTTTCGAAAGCTGGTGGATAGTGTGAGGGAGTGATAAAAGTCATTAAAAGCTGGTGGATAGGATGAGGTAGTGAAAAGGTTGTTTAAAGTTGGTGGATTGGGAGGGTGAGGGAATGAAAATGGTATTTGTCTGAAGCTGGTGGATAAAGTCAGGAAGTGAAAGGGTTAACTGATAGATAGGGTGAGGAAGAGAAAGGATTGCAGGAAGCGGTAGAAAGGGCGAGGGAATAAAAGGAATACAAGAAGCTGGTAGATAGTGTGAGGGAGTAAAAGAGTCATTTGTCTGAAGCTGTTGGGAGGACAGGTTGACACAACGGGTTCTGCAGGAAGTCTGTGGATGCTGGTGGAAAGAATGAGGGAGTGAAAATGTTGTCTATTTAAGCTGGTTGTAAGAGTGAAGTAGGAGTAAATTATTTGTGTGTGTGCACGGAGTTATATCGATTGTTGATGGCTAAAAGCAAGTGATTGTGTTTGTGAATGCTCCTGTTTCAGTATGTGGTGGTTTATGAATGCTTCGCTGCAAGCCAAGGTACTGTTTTCTTTGTGTATTTTATCTCTCCTACTCCACTTGAATTTTCAACTCAGCCCGCCATGTTTCTCGCCAGTGCACGTGCACCCTCCCCGCTCTGTCTCTCTCGCACTGCGTGCGTCTGCCTCATCACGCCCCGCTTCACAACCAGCTGTTGTGTCTACATATTCTTCCACTCGTGTGCAGTACAATCGGGACTGCTTGCTGTCATGTTGCCCCCCTGACTCGATCCTTGACCCTGACCTGGTTGAACACTTGAGATCGCTGAAAATCGGCCGAAATCTCCCCGTCGTCGATCATGTCGTGGTGGAATGCGCAAGAGACGTACGATTCCAGTGGTCACTGATGTACATCAGCGTCATGGCAGCAGTGGTCTGCCTTCTGTTCCTGTCTATGATACCCATTCGTCCCCCAGACCGCTGTGCTCCAACCCTGATAACCTCATTCCTCTCACAGCCGGCAAAAAGAAACTACGCACTGACTCATTGACTCTTGCACTGTTCAATGCTCAGGCCCTCGGTACCAGACACGAGAAGAGATCCGCGATCAACTACTTCATCCATGACCACGTCGTCGATATTTTCGCCGTCAATGAAACCTGGTTTCAGCCTGTCGGGGATGAACCCAAGGAGAGGGATCTTGCTCCTCCCGGTCACCGTACACTCTCGTTCGCTCGCAAAACTGGTCTCGGCGGCGGCATCGCTTTTGTTGTTGCCGAGTCCCTCCTGCCCCGAATTACTACCAAGACTGACTTTAAATTCAAACACTCTACTTTTGAAATTGTCCAGCTCTCCCTCACTCTACCCCACCAGACTTTCCATCTGCTGTTCCTCTACCGTCCACCACCCAGCCCAAAGAACCAGCTTAAAAACCATGTGTTTGTAGAAGAGTTTCCAGACCTCCTTGCCTACTGTAACACCTTGAAAGGCTGTTTCATCATTGCAGGAGACTTTAATTTTCATTATAATGAACCTAACCAGACCCACACTGCTAAACTGATAAGCTCTTTGAACTCCTTTGGCTTGACCCAATCTATCGACACTCCAACCCACGAAAAAGGCAACATCCTCGATTGGGTTGTTCATAGAACTGACCAGTCCTTCATCAAATCCATTGAAATTGATTATACTCTTCCTTCGGATCATGTCTGTATCCTCGGCCAACTTTCAATGACCAAGCCTCCACCCCAAACTACCTATGTCATGGTCAGAAAACTAGTTGATATCAACACCGTCGTCTTCAACGAAGATCTCCTGGCCGCTCTTCAGTCCTGTCCTCCAGCCTCTGCTGACGACCTCAATCGGACTATTGGTGATCTGCTGGACATGCACGCCCCCGCCACCAGACGTAGGGTATCCCAGAGACCACCATCGCCCTGGTTTTCTGCCGTTGGCCCTGATCTTCTTAAGGCCAAGCGTGAACGCCGTCGTGCTGAAAGACGGTGGCTGAAGAACAGCATTACTATCAATAAACAGATTTTTCAGGCTGCCAACAAAACTGTCAATGCTATAGTTGACTCTGCTAAGTCTGCCTTTTACAATGCGAAAATTATTGCATGCTCTACATCAAAACAGCTATATTCCGTTACTAATACCCTCCTTGGCAAATCAGATAAATCTCCTCTCCCATCATGCTTTCCCCCTGCCCGTCTAGCACAACATTTTTCAGATTTTTTCATTGATAAAATTAGGTCCATCCGTTCCAGTCTTGACTCCCAGCCCATCTCTCAACCTCCTATTCCCGACCCTCGTTTCAAGGCACACCACTTATTTCTTTTCAGCCTGCTTCTGAAACTACTATCCGCAATGTAATCCGCCATTCTGACATCAAGACCTGTGAGCTTGATCCTCTTCCAGCATCTATCTTAACACACTGCCTAGATACTTTGCTCCTCACTTCACAACTGTCATCAACAATTCCCTGTCATCTGGTATCTTTCCCTTTTCCTTCAAATCTGCCCTGGTCAGACCTCTTTTAAAGAAACCTAGTCTTGACCCCAATAACCTCAAAAACTATCGACCTGTTTCCAACCTACCTTTCTTATCCAAAGTCCTTGAAAAAATTGTTCTCGCACAGATCTCTGATCATATCACCGCCAACAACCTCTCTTACCCTTATCAGTCGGCTTATCGCACTGGACACAGCCCTGAAACTGCTCTTGTAAAAATTGCAATGATATTCTGACTGCTCTTGATCAAAATCAATCTCTCTTCTATCTCTCCTTGATCTCTCGGCTGCATTCGACACCATCGACCATTCTATCATGCTCACACGTCTCCATAAAGTGTTCGGTATCTCTGACATCGCTCTGTCTTGGTTCCAGTCCTACCTTTCCAATCGCACTCAAACAGTCTCTGTCTGTTGTTCATCCTCTGCACCCGCTACCCTCCAGTTTGGTGTGCCCCAAGGCTCTGTTTTAGGCCCCATCCTATTTGTGCTGTACACACAACCCCTCTCTGAAATTATGCGACTTCACTCTATGTCCATCATAGCTTTTCTGATGACAACCAACTCTATACTTCTGGTCTCCCTCCCACAACTGCCCTCTATAATCAGACAAACCCAAGGCTGCATTTCTGATGTTCACTCCTGGATGACTGTAAACAAACTTCAATCAACCCCATTAAAACTGAACTTAGCCTTATCTCTCCCACCCATTGGCTAAGTGTTCTTCCCTTCCTCTGTCTGTCTCTCTGCTTGGATCTGACATTCCACTATCTTCCACTGTCCGCAATCTTGGAGTCACTCTTGATAACACCCTGTCCTTTGAAAAACACGTCCAGAATGTTTGCAGATTATGCTATCTTGAGATACGCAGAATTTCTTCTATTCGCAATATCCTCTCTGTCGAAGCCACCAAAACTCTCCTCTGTGCCTTTGTTCTCTCTCGTCTCGACTACTGCAACTCCCTCCTCTCGGGCTGTCCTTTCTCTCTCATTCAAAAGCTTCAAAAAGTTCAAAACAATGCTGCTAGGCTCATCTTCAGAAAATCTCGTTCCTCTCATGTCACTCCTCTTCTAAAATCTCTTCACTGGTTACCTGTTGAAAAGAGAATTCGCTACAAGATTGCTTTGTTATGTTTTAAGTCTCTCAATGGTCTTGCACCCCCTTACATCTCTGACCTCCTCCATCTGTACACCCCCTCTCGTCAACTTCGTTCCTCGGCTGATACTCGTCCTTCCGCATACCATTCTGTCGCACTAAAACTTATGGTCAACGCTCCTTTTCCTATCAGGCCCCTGTAATCTGGAATCAGCTCCCTGTCTCTGTTCGCCACTCTGCAACTCTCACTTCTTTCAAGTCCTCTCTGAAAACCCATCTCTTCCAGTCCCTCTCATGATACTTATAAAGACTCTACCACCTAACTTCCCCAAATCCCCCCTTGTTGTCTTTTGAGCCTTGAATGTCGGCTGGTGTGTGTGTGCGTGTGTGTGTGTGTGTGTGTGTGTGTGTGTGTGTGTGTGTGTGTGTGTGTTTGGTTGTGTCTGCGTGATACCTGTAAGCGCTTAGGGCTCTTGTTTTCATCAGATTAGGCGCTATATAAATGCTCTTTATTATTATTATTATTAACCTGGTGGACGCTGGTAGATAAGGCGAGAAGGTTAAAGGGTTAAATCGACTGGTTGGTGTCGTTAAAACTGCTGGAAAGGTGGAGAGGGGGAAGAAGTTACGAGTATTCCCCCTTGTGAAATATGGGTTCCCACATAGCTCAGTTGTCAGTGAGATATGGGATAGATTAGCTAGTTTGCCACACACTTTGTGTGTGTGAGTACGTGCGTGCGTACGTGATGTGTGTGTGTGTGTTTGATATGACATTTATTTTGGGGATTGTGTAGTTTGTGGTTTAGAAGATGTGCTCTTAAGGTATGTCTTTTTTTCCACATTTACTCTCTCTCTCTCTCTCTCTCTCTCTCTCTCTCTCTCTCTCTCTCTCTCTCTCTCTCTCTCTTCATGTTTCCTTTTGTCTTCTTCTTCGTGCTAAAAAGAAAGTGAAACTGGTGGGTAGAATGAAGGAGTGAAAGGGTTAAAGTGATACCAAGCTCAATACCTATGGTCCACGAGCCTTCTCTGTTTCTGGTCCACTCTCCTGGAACAAACTTCCTCTCTCAGTCCGTCAGCAACCTACTTTTGTCTCCTTCAAGTCCGCTCTCAAAACTCACCTTTTCTCCTCCGCATAAAATCCTAACCTCACTCAACCCCCCCCCCCCCCCCCCCCCTCTGCAGCCTGTCTCCGCTCGGAGGGAATCACATGGTTATAATATATAATTGTATATGCTATGCTCTCTATAATTTTCCATTGGTTTTATTCTTGCTTTTATTGCTTTTATTCTTTCTCCCCATTTATAGCCATGCGTGTGTGTGTGTGTGTGTGTGTGTGTGTGTGTGTGTGTGTGTGTGCGTGCGTGTGTGTGCGTGCGTGCGTGCGTGCGTGCTTGCGTGTGTGTCTGCTTCAACGCTTAGATTTGATTTTATCAAGATTTTGCGCTATATAAATATTGTAATTATTATACCAGACTATGAGTACGCATCTCCTTCAAGTATGACGTCAGTCTGTGGATGTCGGTTAATGATAAAGGCCACGTGAACTTGACCTTCGCACACAGCAACCTCGGCTTGAGTGTTTGTCTTGTACGTAAATGATGGTAGTTACTTAGGCATAGGTATGAACTACAGTTGAAAATATTAACCCATTGCTTATTCATTGTCATCATGGTAATGAAATTAATCGTGCAAGCAGGTCAGTCAGACAACAAACAACTGAAAGCAAACAAGCGAAAAAAAAAAAAAAAAAAAAAAAAAAAATTCATTGCATCGGAACCATGCTTGTATAGCTTCTTCACTGCAAACTGATTCATTGAAAAAGAAGAGTCAAAACAGAACAGTAATCAAAAGAATGCCTGCTTGCTTGCATATTACTCGTATCAGGTTTTCTCAAAACAAAGAAAAATAAGCACACATAAGAAAAATACTCGTCGTCCTATCCAGTTTTGAAATTTCTCTGTACGTTTCATAAATAGTACTTCTGCGACCAAACAGTAGAGTTTGTCTGTTCAAATAAATGGACTGTAGTAGACCTAAAATCAAACGTATCAACCACCTACAACCATCGAAAAGGATGAAATGAATGGAGATCAAACTTGACGAAAGCTGGTAGATAAAGTGAGGGAATGAATGTGTTGAAGAATATTGGTAGACAGGCTGAGGGATTGAATGGTTGAAGTGGCTGTTTCGTCAAGATCATCTACAACTTTCTCAAAGGATGAAAGAAATGGAGACCCTATTAGTAAGTCTATTCGCGTTTCAGTTAAAAGAGGTGTAATCTGTGTCCTTGCGTCTTATTTTCCATGCTCCTGAAGCATACTTTTGGGACTGCAACGGAAGGAGTGCACCTACGCACCAGATCCGACGGGTGACCCTTCAACCTCGCAAGACTGAAAGCAAAGACAAAGGTGCGTGAGGCCATTATCAGACACCTGTTCTTTGCCGATGACGCTGCTGTTACCTCACACACTAAACAACAACTCCAGAGCCTCATAGACAGATTTTCCCAAGCCTGCAAAGACTTTGGTCTAACCATCAGCCTGAAAAAGACGAACATGCTGAGCCAAGACGTGGACACTCCACCTGTCATCACTATCAACAGCTAGAACTCTATGTCGTCCACCAGTTCACATACCTCGGGTCCATCATCAGCTACAATCTGTCCCTCAATGCCGAGATCAATAAACACATTGGCATGGCTGTAACAATCTCAGGCCGACTTACTGCTTGCATCTGGGAGAACCCAAAGCTGACAACTCTGACCCATATGGCAGTGTACAACACCTGCATCATCAGCACTCTACTGTTGGAAAAGGTTGTTCTGTCACAGCTTCTAAAGCATCTGGATGAAAATGGTCTGCTGGAGACAAACCAATCGGCTTACCGCATGTGTCACAGTACTCAAATTGCTTTGCTTGCTGTAACTGACTTACTCTTGATTAACATGGTTCAAAATTTTGTTTCCATTGCTGCCTTTTTAGACCTGTCTTCTGCTTTTGATACTATTGATCATGGCATTCTTCTTGCACGTCTTTCCACTTCCTTTGGAATCAGATCAAATGCTCTTCAGTGGTTCAGGTCATACCTTAGTGGATGTACACAGTCTATTACAAGGTCTCTACTCAAAGCCATCTCCCTTACTTTTTGGTGTTACACAGGGATCTGTTTCAGGTCCCATTCTTTTTACTTTTTACACTCAGCCACTCGCCTACATCATTCAGAAACATCATTTTGACTGTTACAATTTGCTGATGATACAGAACTACAGACAGCTGCAGTCCCTTCTAATTTCCAGTACATTTCTCAGCAAAGTGTGCTGTGTATCAGTGAGATTAAATCATGGATGAACAAAAACAAACTTAAGTTAAATGAGAATAAGACTGAACTTCTTGCCATCGGCGACCATGTTCGTCTTTCTGAGATAAGGTCTGATCCTCTAACTGTCTCGTCTGAATCGGTGCCTTTTCAATCCTCAGCAAAGTACTTGGGTGTCCATCTTGATGAGACACTGTCTTTGGACAAGCACATTTCTTGTCTGCCAGTCTGCTTTTTATCATCTCAGAAGAATCAGTTCAATTCGATCATATCTTTCTATAAACGACACAGCACGACTTGTCGTATCTTTTGTACTGTCAAGACTGGACTATTGTAATGCAATTCTTGCAGGTCTCCCATCCTTTCCTATTAAGCGCCTTCAGAGAGTACAAAATAGTGCAGCTAGGCTGGTATTCCGAAAGCGACAGAGCACCTCAACAACCAAGCCTATTGAAGCAGCTCCACTGGCTCCTTGTGGAAGCAAGAGTAGAATATAAACTAGTTACTCTGGCTTATTGGTATTTTAATGGTGCCTTGCCTACCTACCTCTCTTCTGTGCTTAAAACATATAGGCCTGAGTGCAGTCTCTGGTCAAACAACCAGAAACTTCTGGCAAAATCAAAATCAAAATACAAAACCATAGGACACCGAGCCTTCCGTTGCCAGGCCCCACTTGTCTGGAATGATCTCCCTTTTTCTCTCCGCTGTTCATCATCTCTCTCTTCTTTCAAGGCGGGCCTCAAAACTCATCTTTTTGATAAATACTATCAGTAATGAAACATGATTTTTTATCTTTTTGGTTCAGTGATGTATGGGTGTTGGGGGGGGGTGGGAGGGACTAGCAGTGGGAGTTGGTATAATTGACCACTAGGCATAGGGCTGATTGGGAAAAATGAAGTAATTTAATGTAAAGCGCAGTGAGTCTACCTATGTGTAGGAGAACAGCGCTATATAAAAGTGATTTATTATTATCATTATTATTATTATTACTATTATTATTATTATTATTATTATCATTATCATTATTAATGTATGGCAGCAAAACACGGACAACATTTGCCAAACAAGAATGAAAGCCGAACAACGTCCACTTGCGCTGCCTTGGCCGAGTCCTCTGCATCAAGTAGTGCAACCAAGTCCTCGAATGCGCTGGTCTCCCCACCATGCACACACTGCTCCGACAACGCAGGCTGCGCTGTCTTGGCCATGTGCGTCGGGTTCTAAACCACATTTAGGATACTATACAGAGGTTGACCCAGAACAGACAGAAATGGATAACCTTCGTTGTTGCCCAACATGCCTGTGGCATAATGGGCAGGCAATAAGTAAGTATTCATAGACTCAAGTGCTTGTGCCGTGTCATTGAAACTTACCAAAATAGGTCAATATTTGATAGAAGGCAGCATTTTAGAAAACCAAGTTCGGAATCATGATTCCGAAACAACCAAGAATTCTCTCTCTGTCTCTCTCTCTCTCTCTCTGTCTGTCTGTCTGTCTCTCTCTCTCTCTCTGTCTCCTGTCTCTGTTCTCTCTCTCCTCTCTCTCTCTCCTCTCTCTCTCTCTCTCTCTCTCTCTCTCTCTCTCTTCAAATGTTTGCAACCACACAGAGAACCAGATCAGCACAACCATGACAAGCAGTTTTAGCAAGGACAGAATGATACAAGAATCAATCAACCAATTACGTAGGCCTACTGATCGATCACATAATAGGCATGGATAGGAGACAGGCAACTAGCGCTGTCGAACTCTATAATATATTCACCTCGCTATACCTCAAGATTCACGAGTATATATAAATAACATCGCTGTGTCAATGAATTCAGATTTGTGCCAAATTTTCTGTGATTAGAAAAACACAAGATGATGAGCAATAGATATAAATTATATGGTACACCACGGAATTTACAGAATCGACTGAAATACAGCAAAACATCAAAACAATAGCATTAATAACAATCAGCATCAGCATCGTCATCTTTATCATCATCATCACTGGCATCATCGTCATCATTCACAGATTTGAAAAGGAATTAAAAACTAAAAAGAGACTAGAGAAAAAGCTCCCATCTGGCTCAGTAATAAACAACTTGGAGCAAATCATTGCTGCACTGATTCAATATCATTTACAGAACAACAGTCTAACTTGTTTCGAAGTACAAGGACGTTCAGTCAAAATAGTGCAGGAAAATCAGTCCCTAACACCATCATACACACGCCATGAGGCCACTGGGGTAACCAGTCTATGTTACATTTGCATCTATACCTCTAAACATACTCGTGAATCCCCAGGTACAACGAAGTGATTGTATCACAAGAGTCTGACAGCATTAGTTGCTTGTCTCCCTACCCATGCCTATTGTGTGATCAATCAGTAGGCCTACCTTGTGTGATACAGCACAATCAACACACAAAACTTTTCAAGTCAACAGAGCACTACAAGGATCAATCATTCGATCATGTATCGATCGGACCGGACTGTGATTTGATGCAGCGGAGTGACAACACACAAGGGAGATAAACATCTCACAGTGGAAAACGGGTTGCTGATGTTAGGGGAGAGCAATCATGCCCTCGTTCTGTATGATGATAAAAATGGCATTTTCTCACGTCGCAATGGACTTACTGACAGACAGACCACAAGGTGACATATAGTGTTAGACAATAAAACGCCTCTTGACCTAAATTCACCGAGCACCTCTCCCCTATCATCTGCCTCTGTCATCCATCCATACTTTATCTGTCTGCCCATCTTAATGTTTCCATCATTCTTGTGATGTCAGCTTAGTGAAACAGGTCCTCTCCACTCACACCCCCCCTCTCCCCTGCCTGCCCCGCCCGTTTTAAGACCTTGCCAGCTTGAAAGACGTCATAAACAACCTGAAAGACGTCATAAACAACATGAAAGACGTCATAAACAACCTTAAAGGCGTCATGAACAACTGAAAGACGTCATGAACAACCTGAAAGACGTCATAAACAACCTGAAAGACGTCATAAACGACCTGAAAGATGTCATGAACAACCTGAAAGACGTCATAAACACCTGAAAGACGTCATAAACGACCTGAAAGATGTCATGAACAACCTGAAAGACGTCATAAACAATCTGAAAGACGTCATAAAGAATCTGAAAGACGTCATGAACAACCTGAAAGACGCCAGGGCATAGGGTTTTGTGCAGAATCAGGGAGTCTACAACACAACTGCTAACGGGTTTGGGTGAAGTGGATTTTCTGAGAGCGATGAATCTCTCTTGAACAAACTTCAAACTCCAAACTCTATCAATGCTTCTAGTTATCCTCAACCACAGCTTGCAGACACATTCTTCCACAATATGTTGTGACTGTTTTTTCATTTAATGCAGCTACTTATCCTCAGTCCTATTCGTGAGTCAGCTGGTTCTTTAGATTGAGCTAGAGACACAAGATCCGATGTCTCTGGTTCAATCCCAGCCCATCAACATCATGTGCCCTGCAGCATGGCGTTGGCCATCATGGCCCTCCATATGAATCTATCCGTTGTTGCTGCAAGCACATCCTATACCCTCTCTGTCTTCAGCCACCTTGCAAGTCCGTCCACTATTTTTTCCCTGGGTCTATCTGATGTTTTCTTTCTCTCCAGCTTTCCTGTTGTGATCAGTGCTCTAATTCCCCTTTCCTCATAAAATGGCCTATAGATGTTGCTTGTCTCTTCCTGGTCTTCTTCATTAATCACTTCTTGTGCCTGCCTCCATCAAGACTGTCTCGTTTGTTTTCTTTGCTGTCCGTGGAACTCTCAAAATTCTTCTTGGAAACCACATTTCGGCTGCCTCAGTCTTGTTCTGGCTTTGAATGTTGACTGTCCACGCCGCCCAGCCCGCAAATAAAATCTGGCCTGTCCGTTGTCCATCGTAATGTTTTAATTATTCTGATGGTGCCAACTGAGTGTTTCATGGGTCCACCCCACCCCCATCCCTATTTCAAGACTTTGTCAGCACACAGGTTTTTGCGCATGCTCAAAGTGTGTGCAAGATAATTGATGGCAGATTTGGGTAGAGCGCAGATGGAATTGTCAAAGTGTAATGAATCTCTCTTGAACGAAATCTAAACAGTAATATCCAAGAGAGGAGAAGCAGGGTT
>CM060308.1:48334356-48406856 GCA_030674185.1 Monoplex corrugatus
TACACCCTCTCTCTCTCTCTCTCTCTCTCTCTCTCTCTCTCTCTCTCTCTCTCTCTCTCTCTCTCTCTCTCTCTCTCTCTCTCTCTCTCTCATGCAGAGGAATAGCAAATTAGTAATATGTTCATCTTACATTACCATATCTTTAAATTGTTTTACACATTTCCCAGTGCCAGGTGTTTTTAATGAAAATCCAAGCCCAAAACTGAACATTGAATGTACAAGTTTGATTTAGAATGGTGGGTGTGAAGGGACTTCCCAGATTACCATGTGATATGACATGCTTGTGGTTTTACAAACAAAAGAGCAATCATACACATTATGGGTTGCAATACCCTGACAAACTCGTATTTTTGCGAGTTTGGCAGCTGGCCTTGCAAGATCGGTGACATAAGGGTTAAATGCATCTAAGCATCTGACTCATTCTGAGTTTGCGTTATATCATATATATATATATAGTGCAGCATGGGAATATATATATATATGTAGTGCAGCATGGGAATATCTGGCTGAAAATGCAGCCATCCAGTTGTAGCTATGGTTAAAAAATAGCTGGATAGGATTGAAATTATGACAGCTGATTTTTCCATTATATGTAGATCATGCCTCTAACATCTGATCTTCAATTGCCCATGGTTTCATGATAAAAAGCACCATATAAACTAATAAAGCAAATGAAAAAATATTGTCAATTTTTTAAAATGGCATAGGCTTATTACTTCCCTTTTCAAAAATGACTACAGGCCTAATAGATAAACTGTGTCTTTATTTAAATTACATGTTAATTTAGAAACTTTGGAATTTAGAAATGAGTCAGAAAGTAAGAAATGAAGATTTAATATGTCTACTGGTTTTCCTGTGTTGTGTCGTGTATGTATGTGAATGTAGTTCTACACTTTTGTGTATTGTTACGACCTCAAGAGAAGACAGGAGGGTTGTCTCCCTGTAACTGGTATGAACAGACTGAAAGACAAAGACAAGCAGACAAAATCTATATTTTCCTCATCAGAATAAAGTGATCTAAAACGAAAAAGAAAATGGAAACCTTTGAGGAAGACACCACACACACATACACGCACACGCACACACACACACACACACACACACACACACACACACACACACACACACACACACACACACACACACACACACACACACACACAGAGTGAGACACACACACACAGACACACATGAAGTCTACTTTGTTAAAATTGTTTGCCTGTTCTTGACAGTTGTTTTGATATTAGTGATAATGCTATTGCAAGGAGACAGCCCTTTTAATCTCTTGGGCTGTAACAATTCCTGCATTATTTAGTAATAATCCTTAACGCTAGTACTGTAGTAGCAGGCTTTCTTTTTTTTTTTTTGTCTTTCGTTTTTGTTTTTTATCTAGGCTTAAACTAAAGTTAAGTATTGAAGAACCCTGTAAGACCTTTCTTTACATTAAACTAAGGCTAAGGTGTTTCCAAGTATGTTTGACATTACAAATCCTGTGTGTAACGTTCACTCACTGCGTGCTCTGTCAGTTGAAAATAATGTCACTTGTCAGGTGCATGTAATTTCTTTGTACTCTTTGGATATCTGTTACCATAGGTTTAGGTGGTGTGCTCTACATATATTATGTATAATCTCTCCTCTTGCCATCCCAGGCAGGAGATCTGACAAGTTTTACATCTATAGAATGAAGTGCATCCCTACTTTGTGAGCATGAGACCTACCCATTGAAGGACCCAGTGTTCTTGGAGGATCTCTTTGGTTGCTGCCTAATCCCAGCTGTCTTCCCCCCACCCCACCCCCCTTTCTTTATTTTATTCATTTATATGTATATTTTCCTCAAAGATTTCTGTTTCCTTTTGATTTTAGTATAAGACAGTGTATTTGACCATTTCTTCAAGAGAGAAGTCAGCTTGATTTGTCTTTCACTGTGTCAGCCTGTACCATTGCAAAAGACTTAAGGAGACAAATGATCCTACTTTCTCTCACTTGAGGCTGTAACAGTAACCCTACCATTAACTTTATGTCCCTACTGTTTACTTTATAATTATATCTTATTAGTTTTAGGTTATTATGACATGTTGATATTCTATTATTGAGTAGTGGTTCTGTTTTTGATTTTTCAGTTTGTCAAGTGTGGATATGCAGGCTCCAACTTTCCTGCACACATCTTTCCTTCACTTGTGGGAAGGCCCATCATCAGATCAACAGCCAGGATTGGAGATATTGAAGTGAAAGTAAGACAAGACTGTATCTGTGTTTGTCTTCTTGATTGCACAAAAGAGGATTTTGATTAATTTAAAGAGTTTGGGGGTTATCAAAGAGGGATTCAGATTAATGTAAGGGGGTTGGGGATTGCTCAAGAGGGATTAATTGCGTTTGGACATAAATATATATGCACTCCACCCAGATCAGCCAGCAATTATCAGGAACACTCCCTGTGTCTATGCAAAACTGTGCTGGCAAGGGCTTGAAATGAAAGGGAGAGGACAAAGGAACCTATGAAACTCTAAGCTGACACCACCAGAGGAGACATTAAGATGGGCAGGTAACAAGATACTTTTTAATGCTGTGCGCTGGGACTAAACTGGAGGTACCAGAATTTGAGTCCATGATTCTGTCAGAAGAACCAGCCCACATAAATAAATTGTAGTGTAAACAAACAAAAGTATATTGTATATATGTGTAGAAAAATTAATGCATGACAACATTGACAAGTTCAGGTTGAGCAGAACAATAACCATGTATGTTGTTGTGTCTTCTGACTCTTCACCAATTCTTTCTCTCTGGACTACCTCTTATGTCACACGCAACCTCTCAGTCTCTGTCTTCACAGTAATATATGCACACACAGACATCTTGGCTGGCAGGTATTTTTCTGCTACTGTGCTAGTGCTAGTTTTTGTCCTTGGGTTGCATTTATATGAAATATGTATTTCCATTTGATTCACACACAGAGGCATGATTCACATACACGACACGCGCGCGCACACACACACACACACACACACACACACACACACACACACACACACACACACACACACACACACACACACACACACACACACACACACACAGTGACACACACATAATCCATCATTCTCTTTCACTCTGTCCATCTGTCTGTCTCTGTCTTTCTCTCTTTCTCTTTGGAAAGTTCTCATATGCAGCGAGGTGAACTAAATAGTTTTGTTAGATAGTAACTTGCTAAGACTGCGAAAACTTTACAGTGCGTTACCCAGCTGGTTCTGTGTTATAGGTTTATCAGAAAACAATTGAACTTTTGATAGCAGTTTGTGATGAGCAGGTGTTATCATCATTGTAAAGATGATAGATCACATTGATGTTATACATGGTGGTATGTTTTGCCTGCCGCAGGATCTGATGGTAGGGGATGAAGCCAGCCAATTACGATCCATGCTGGAGGTCAACTATCCTATGGACAACGGCATAGTTCGTAACTGGGAGGACATGATCCATGTGTACGACCATACTTTCGGCAAAGATCGACTCAATGTTGACACCAAGAACTCTCGCATCCTGCTGACTGAACCCCAATGAACCCCATGAAAAACAGAGAGAAGATGGTAGAGGTGAGATTGGCACTAGTCACATTTTTTTGTGTGTGTGTGTAAAGGGTGGACGCAGATTAAAGGGGTTTTTGATTACGTGTTGTTCATGTTGTCTTATAATATTATAATTTATATCTCTTGCGTTTATTTTATGGGCATTCCATGATTATTATTGTTGGTGTTGTTTTGTTTGTTTGGTTTTGTTGTTGTTTTGTTTTTGTAATGTATGCTTATCATGATGTTGTATGGTCATTTATGTTAGCGCTTGTTGATGTGGCAGTTCCCCCGCGGGAAGCTGGGGGCTCTTTCAGTATAAATAGTACCCCCCACCTTCTGGAAATTCTGTGCTAAAGATTTCCTCTTTTTTGTCACTCTCTTTGTTTCTTTCTTCTCCCTTTGCTTTCTGTCATTTCTTCCTATCATTTTCTGCCTTGCTGGATCATTCACCTGTATGTGTTCGATAAAATTTTACATACTTTTTCTTAGGATTGATGAAGAATTTTGGGTACATGTATTTAGTGGATTTTTGGCTTTAGGGAGGTGAGATATGCAGAAGCAATTTTAGGTAATTTATGCCCGTTTTTATATATGTTCTGGTGTCCTTAGGTATGCTTAAATTTGTATGCAGGTGTGTTTTTTAAATCCCTTTTGCGATAAATTGGACGGAGTGGTCAACACCAGGGTCCTAAGAATAAGATTATTTACGCAAATGCATTGATATCATATGTGTGCTTAATTTTCTTTTATTTCTTTCCTGTTGAAGTTTTGTATGTTTTGAAGCAGTTGTAGCCCTGTTCAGTGGCTCTACGTAGTCAGCTGGGCTTTTAACAACAGTAACAGTGTGGCAGTTCTTTTGCAGATTGTATTTTGTTTTAAAATCGATGATACAGGTGTTAATTACTGGCTCAGAAGTGACACAGTGCTTCTGGCTGAAAGTGAAACAAAAATTCTTTTCGCTCTGTCTGAATCAGTGAATGATTCCTGAATTTGATAACAGATTTTGTGGTAAGTCATTAGCCTTGTTCAGGAAATGAAAATGTGACTCAACAACAGGGCTGTTAGAGTTCAGCGATTTCGCGGAAATCCGCGAATACAGTGATCCCATTTCAGGGAAAGTCAAAGTGCTTCCGCGAAAGAAAAAAAAAAGCAAAAAAAAAAAAAAAAAAAAAAAAACCAAAAAAAACCAAGAACCGCGATCGACGGCAGAGCAGAGCAGACGAAAGGATGGTCTTAGTTCAAGGGAAACAACTCCTACCGAAGTTGGCCACGAGTGAACTAAAAATTACCCAGTTTGCTGCCAGGATAGGCCCTCTGATTGGCTTCAAAATGTCATATTTTCAATTTTCGAAGGGGGGCTTCGCCCCCCTGCACCCCCACCAGGGCGTTGCCCCTGGACCCCACCAGGGCCTGGGCGGCCCCTGGACCCCGGCCAATTTTCAGGGAAAAACAGATTTTACCACTAACAGCCCTGCAACAAGGAAACATTTTGTGTAGGAAAATGTTGTATTGAGTGATTGAAATCTGCAAAGAAGGATGTATGTTTCGAGGATGGTGTATGTTTCCTGTGTTATGAAGCCGAAAACCTGAAAAAGTCAGGGGTATGTTATAACAAGGTAATCTGCTGTGTACGATGAACATTTCCACCTCTAAGCAGTCATGAACATGTCCACAGACGATAGGGCTTTTATTAAAACTGACATCTTTCTCTTCAGAGTATGTTGGTGTTATTGTCCTTAAACATTGATTATAAAGTGATGTTGATTATCTTGTCTTGTTTAAAAAAGAGACTTGTAGGCCTACCTTTATAATACTTACTTATCTTGTCTTATTTCAAACTGTGTTATGTGTGTTGTGTTTATACAGGTGATGTTTGAGAAGTACCAGTTTGACAGTGTGCATGTTGCCATTCAGGCTGTCCTCACTTTGTATGCACAAGGTATGTACCACATACACACACACACACACACACACACACACACACACACACACACACAAAAACACACACACACACACACACACACACACACACACACACACACCTCTCTCTCTCTCTCTCTTTCTCTCTCTCTCTCACTCACTCACTCTCTGTCTGTGTTTCTTGTCTCTCTTCTGTCTGTCCTCTCTGTGTCTCCCCCTGCCTCTGTATGTCTGCCTCTCTCTCTCTCTCTCTCTCTCTCTCTCTCTCTCTCTCTCTCTCTCTCTCTCTCTCTCTCTCTCTCTCTCACAGTCTCACACACACACACACACTCGCTTGCGCATACCATCACCCCCTTGCATACACAGATGTTTTAGTCTGTTTTCAGAAGACAAGTATTTCATTGTTCAGAATAAAATCCATATCGCTAATGCCATGTGATAGAAAAATGAGGAAATGATAATGATGTAATCCGTAAGCCTTAAACAGTATTAAGGTCTCGAGGTTTTACCTAACCCATTGGTTCTAGTACTATTTTGTCTGTGCTTGTACCATTTTGTTTTTGAAATAGAATTAGGCTACCTGTAATATCTTTAGTGAAACAGACTGTCTGTAATGCTTTGTGAAGTCCCCTAAAACCACATGAATGTACCCAATCTTGCCCAAACATGTAAGTTTGCTAGAAACAAGGTCAGCATATTACCTGCATGCTGTGAAGTCTTTGAGTCCTTAAACAGACTCCTGTAATATACTTTTCAGTGTGTGTGGCAACTTCAGAATAGAATTTCAATTTCATATCAAGTATGATGGTAGCTAGTAAGTGTGAGGGTGTTTGTGTGTGTGTGTGTGTTGTGTGTAGTGTGTGTGTGTGTGTGTGTGTGTGTGTGTGTGTGTGTGTGTGTGTGTGTGTGTGTTTCCTGCCCTCGTCATTTATAATTAAGTTTAAGCTACATCTTAGACAGCCTCTGTTTAATTGATGTGGAATTTCTCATGATGGATTTTGATTCTCTGTACTTGTTTTATCAATATCCATCTTGGGCTTGTTGCCTGCTTACTCTCCATTCAAGTTATGCAGGCCTGTAATGATGATTAATTTTTGTCTGTGTGACCTTGATGAATACATTCCATCCTCTAAGAAGTACTGAACAAGCCTGCAGAAACTTGATATTGAATGACTTACGTGAACAGGTGGGGAAAGTCTGTAATTCCTCTTTGTATTTGTATACATTGCAATGATTGGCGATTTTATTTTTTTAAGAAAAATATATTATGTGCTATGACATTATTTTGTTTTTCTCTGTCTGTGAACATAGTATATCTTTACATTTGCTATTTTTTCTCAAGTGTATTTCCATACCCCCTGTTTTATCCAGTGCACCCTTTCCTTCCTCATGTTGCCCTTTTCATCTGTCTGTATCATGCTGTGAAATGTTTTGATTTAAAAATGCTCTTTATTCTATGTGTGTCGGTAAAGTAAGTTTTATGTGACATATTTCATTATTGAGTGATTGTGTCCCAGGGATATCTATTCTGTCAAAATGACAACTACTTGTAATGTATTTCATTATTAATGAATGTGTGTGTGTCCCAAGAATTTCTATCAAAATTACTGCCATCATTTAAAAACAAAATTTAAGTTCAGAGCAGAACAAAATGAAAACAAGTCCTTTCTCATTGAACATGATTTGTACTCAGTTTTGTTGCCACCTTTCAGTTTCACTGTCACCTACACCTTTTCCTACTTCCTTCCTCTGACTTGAATGGATACAGTGACATTTAAGGAAATGACATGCTAGGATTTGCTTGTCGCTCGAAAACTGCATATGAAATTTAACTTAAAGAGAAACTTTGAAATTCCTGTCTTGCTCCTGTCACAGAAGTTTGTTTTCTGTAGTAGAAATCCAAAGGCAATTTTTTTTTTATCTCATTTATTTGTTTAGGGTTCTATTGTTGTATTTTAGTGATATTTCTATTATTGTAAGTAAGAGTGGATTTAGGCAACACTTGACTCTAGTTACACCTTCATGAATAAACTGTGTTTTATGATAAAGACTTTTGACTTTATCTATCCCCACTTGCTCGCCACTGTAAGCTGGAGAGGAAGAAGAACAATTAAAAAAAATGCACGCAAAAAACTAAGCATTTTCCTCTTAAGTCAGTCCATCTGAACCAAGAGAGATACGCTTCCTGGTTCATGCCACTTCACTTACATTTTTAAAACTATTTATTTATATCTTTATGTTCTTTTTATTATTTATTTATATGTTTTAGTTTGTACATATTTATATTTTTAATCTCAGGGTGGATGTTAAATGTCAGCATGAAGCATTTGTCTGAGGAGCGCCTGTGATGATGACAGACATGTCTGCAGTGTTGTCATGATGATTGATCTTTTCATTCCTCTAAGAAGTACTGAACAGGTTCCTCCCTTGGGGATGTTGGGAGCTCTTTCAGTATAAATAGTATCCCCACCTTCTGGAAATTCTGTGCTAGAAATTTCCTCTTTTCCATCACTCTGCTTGTTTCTGTCTTATTCCTTTGCTTTTCTTTGTCATTTCTCCCTGTCGTTTTCTGCCTTGCTGGTCCATTTACTTGTAGGTGTTCAATAACGTCTTACCTACTTTCTCTTAGGATTGATAATTGGGTACATGTATTTAAGGCATTTTTTGCTCTAGGGAAATGAGATAGTGGAAGCAATTTTAGGTAATTAACGGCCCATTTTTTTAATATATGTTTTAGTGTCCTTAGTTATGTTTAAATGTGTATTCTTGTGAATGCATTGATATGTACTGAATTTTCTATTTTTTTCCCTTGTTGAAGTAGTGTTTTGAAACAGGATATAGCCCTGATATGGCTCTACGCGGTCGGCTGGGCTCTAAACAAAAATAACAGTAACAGAGGAGAGCCTGTGATGATGATAGTTGATGTCTGCAGCATTGTCATGATGATTGATCTTTTCATTCCTCTAAGAAGTACTGAACAGGCTTTCCTTTCACTTCATAAATGATTCTGAATAGACAAGTTTTATGGTTTTACTCTGTAAAACTATTTTACCAACTTGACATGGCTCTTTCAGCATGTCATCTCACTCACCTGCCCTTTTCCAGACTTCCCACCCCATTCTATTTTGTGTTGTCATTTGTTGTACTGTGCCATACCAGGTTATTGATAGACTTGGACGTTGGATGTCTGTTATAAGCAAATAAACAAAAGCATGCATTTGCGTGACTTTTGAGTTAAGTGTAGTCAGAAATGTAATTTGTGTACCAACAGGTGTTGAGTTTAATGTAGTCAGAAATCTAATTTATTAGTGTACCAACAGTGTTGAGTTTAATGTAGTCAGAAATCTAATTTATTAGTATACCCACAAGTGTTGAGTTTAATGTAGTCAGAAATCTAATTTATTAGTGTACCCACAGGTGTTGAGTTTAGTGTAGTCAGAGATATAATTATAATTTATTAGTGTGCCATCAGGTGTTGAGTTTGGTGTAGCCAGAAATTAATTTATTAGTGTACTCACAGTGTTGAGTTTAGTGTAGCCAGAAATATAATTTATCAGTGTACTCACAGGTGTTGAGTTTAGTGTAGCCAGAAATATAATTTACTAGTGTACCCACAGGTGTAAATAAAGATTTGTAAATAAGCAATTTTGCTGGATATTACTGTTTTGCTTGATCACAACTTGGCTTTGCCTTACCACGTGTGTATGTGTGGATTGTGCATACAGTCCCTATCGCATACAGTTCTGTGTAGTGCAAGCCCAAAATTTACAGTGAGACACAGACCTCGACACTATCATGTGTATGCTTAAGACTGTGTGTAAGAGTGTAGAATTGAGATCTACTCACAAGTCTGTTTTCCATAGATTTATTTTGTTGAATTCTGGTTTGTTTTCTATAGATTTGTTTTGTTGAATACTAGTTTGTTTTCCATAGGTTTGTTTTGTTGAATACTAGTTTGTTTTCCATAGGTTTGTTTTGTTGAATACTAGTTTGTTTTCCATAGGTTTGTTTTGTTGAATGCTAGTTTGTTTTCCATAGGTTTGTTTTGTTGATTACTAGTTTGTTTTCCATAGGTTTGTTTTGTTGAATACTAGTTGTTTTCCATAGGTTTGTTTTGTTGAATACTAGTTTGTTTTCCATAGGTTTGTTTTGTTGAATACTAGTTTGTTTTCCATAGGTTTGTTTTGTTGATTACTAGTTTGTTTTCCATAGGTTTGTTTTGTTCAATTTCTAATTTGTTTTCCATAGGTTTGTTTTGTGAATTCTAATTTGTTTTCCATAGGTTTGTTTTGTTAGTTTGTTTTCCATAGGTTTGTTTTGTCGATTTCTAATTTGTTTTCCATAGGTTGTTGTTTTGTTGAATTCTAATTTTTTTTGGGTTGGTTTGTTTTGTTGAATACTAGTTTGTTTTCCGTAGATTTGGTTTGTGGAATATTAGCGTGAAGTCTTTGTCAGGGGGGAGGGAGCCTGTGATGATGATAGATATGATATCTGCTGTATTATCATGATGATTGCTCTTTTCAATCCTCTAAGAAGTACTGAACAGGCTTTCCTTTTCACTTCATGGATGATTCTGAATAGACAAGTGCCCACCTCTTCAGTCTTCCAAATCTGCTGACATGTTCCTTCAAAGTGGTGTGTGTGTGTGTGGTGAGAGAGAGAGAGAGAAAGAGAGAGACAGACAGACAGACACAGAGAGACAGAGAGAGAGAGAGAGAGCATGCAAGCCTGTATGTGTGTGTGTGTGCATGCACATTTATGCATTTTTTTAAGTATGTGTGCAGCCTTGTTTGTGTGCATATTTGTGTGTGTATGTGTACATCTGTGTAAGTCGTAAAGCACTTTGTGCATGATGAAAGGCACCACATAAATGTTCAGTTATCGGAATCAGCATTATTATTATTATCATTAAGTTTTAAGGGTCTCTGTACATCTCTCATTTTATGAAATTGTACTGTATCAGCTATATGTCATTGTACTCTGCCCTTATCCATCCACCCCATCCCCATATATTTAGACTTAATTGTTTGTACCATGGCTGATCACTCACCAGAGTGATTACTTGGGTACTGTTGCAATAACTTTCAGAGCTGTGTTGCGAGTACATATGTAATGCCGCTGGCAAATGCTGAGCATTTGTACCAGTCTTAAGCACTTGTTTGTTGTAGCCAAGACTATGCATAGCAAGCTTGAAAACAACACTTTGTTCATACAAACAGGAATTTGTACTGCATGATTCTAGATTTTGTTCGTTATACTAGAGTGTTCTACAAGAGGGAAAGAGAAAGAATTGGGCAGGGGAAATAATGCTGTACGTTATGGTCAGAAATTTGCTATAGACAGCTTTGATATAGATGGACTGCACTGTGCGTTTTGAATTTGATTGCTGTTGAACTATTATGTCTCCAGCTAAAAAAAAAAAGTGTGTTTGAAATACCTCTTTTTCTTCCAAGCTACAAAGTTTGTTCTTGTGTGACATTTGTCACAAATTTTGTAGGAATTTCAACTTTTTTGTTTGAATTTCACTAGAGCCTGTGATGATGACGGACATGTCTGTAGTGTTGCCATGAGGACTTCCTGTTTAAAATTCCTCTAAGAAGTACTGAACAGGCTGCTCATTTTGCTTTTTAAAATTATTAAAACCAATTTTGAAAAATTTCATATTTTTTGGTTATTATTTCACAGTTGTTTAGTGAACACATGTGGTTTAATGTTTCATTCATAATCAAATTGTGAACTATTAGTAGATGGGATATCGCATTACATGATAAATGTAGATGTTCATAGTGTGTTAAAAGATACACCATAGTGGATGTGTGGCCTAGCAGTGGATCAGATTTCTGCACTAGGAAGAAAGAGGTCTGAGAGTGTGCTCAGTGGGAAGATTTGATATAGAACTGGTCAGATAC
The DNA here is from genome assembly GCA_030674185.1 of Monoplex corrugatus. Lineage (NCBI taxonomy): Eukaryota > Metazoa > Mollusca > Gastropoda > Littorinimorpha > Ranellidae > Monoplex > Monoplex corrugatus. The sequence goes on from CM060308.1 coordinate 48,345,752, forward strand.
ACTTCACTAAACCTTGAGTGGTGGTCTGGACGCTTGTCTTCAAGATAGAATGATAAACAGAGATCTCATATATGGCATGTACTTAAACATGATTTATGGTCCGTTTTGTCGCCTATCAGTTTTACCCTCATCTGGGCCTTTTTCTACTTCCCTCCTCTGACTTGAACAGATGCAGTGACATTTAAGGAAATGGCAGATGCTAGGATTTGCATGTCACTCAAACTGCATATGAAATTTAACTTAAAAGAGAATGTTTGAAATTCCTCTCTTGCTTTCAAAGTGAAATGGTCACAGAAGTTTATTTTCTTTAGTAGAAATCCAACGGCAAAAGATTTTATTATAAAAATCTGATTTGTTTGTTTAAGGGTATTTCTATTGTTATAAGCAATAGCGGATTTGGGCAACATTTGACTCTAGTTATGTCATTATGGCTAAACTGTGCTTTTTAATTAAGACTTTTGATCTTATCTACCTCCACCCAATCACCACTTGAATGAAACTGGAGGAGGAAGAAGACCAAAATAATAAAAAAAATAAAAAAAGTGCGCGCACAAAATATATTTATATGAATTCTCTTAAGTCAGTCCACCTCCCACCGAGATAGAGATGTGCTTACTGGTTAATGCCACTCATCTTAGATTGTTAAAAATATTTGTTTATATTTTTTATGTTTGTTTAAAACATTTTTGTATGATATATTTATCCGTTTTATGTTTGTACTTATTTTTAAGATTTGTTTTAATCTTGGGCTGGACGTTTTTGATGCCAGCATGAAGAATTTGAGTGAGCCTGTGATGATGATAGACATGTCTGCAGTGTTGTCATGATGATTGATCTTTTCATTCCTCTAAGAAGTACTGAACAGGCTTTCCTTTCCACTTCATGCATGAGCCAGAGTAGACAAGTTTTATGGTTTGATTTTATCTCTGTGAAACTATGTTACCAACTTGAAGTGTCATTTTCAACATGTATCCCACCCATCTGCCCTTCCCACCCCATTCTGTTTTGTGTTCTCATTTGTTGTACTGTGTCGTACCATGGCATTGATAATCTTGGACTTTGGATGTCTGTTACAACTAATACAAGCAAATGAACAAAAGCATGAATTTGCGTAACTTTTGTGTTTAGTGTAACCAGAAATATAATTTATTAGTGCACCCACAGGTGTTGAGGTAAGTGTAGCCAGAAATGTAATGTATTAGTGCACCCACAGGTGTTGAGTTTAGTGTAGTCAGAAATGTAATTTATTAGTGTCTACAGGTGTTGAGTTTTGTGTAGTCAGAAATGTAACTTGTTAGTGTCTACAGGTGTTGAGTTTAGCGTAATCAGAAATGTAATTTATTAGTATACCCACAGGTGTTGAGTTTAGCGTAGTCAGAAATGGTAATTTATTAGTATACCCACAGGTGTTGAGTTTAGTGTAGTCAGAAATGTAATTTATTAGTGTACCCACAGGTGTTGAGTTTAGTGTAGTCAGAAATGTAATTTATTAGTATACCCACAGGTGTTGAGTTTAGCGTAGTCAGAAATGTAATTTATTAGTATACCCACAGGTGTTGAGTTTAGTGTAGTCAGAAATGTAATTTACTAGTGTACCCACAGGTGTTGAGTTTAGTGTAGTCAGAGATATAATTTATTAGTGTACCTACAGGTGTTGAGTTTAGTGTAGTCAGAAATATAATTTATTAGTGCACCCACAAGTGTTGTTTATGTAGTGAGAAATATAATTTATTAATGTACCTACAGATGTTGAGTTTAGTGTGGCCAGAAATGTAGTTTATTAGTGTACATACAGGTGGAAACAAGAGATTTGTAAATAAGCAATTTTGCTGGATATTACTGGTTTGCTTGTTCAACTTGGTTTGCTGTGCCACGTGTGTGTGTGTGTGTGTGGATTGTGCATAAAGTCCCTAGTCGGATACAGTTCTGTGTATTGCAAGCCCTAAGTCAACAGTGAGACACGGCCTAGGTAGTATCATGTGTATGCTAAGACTATTAGAGTATAGAATTGAGAGCTACTCACAAGTCTGTTGCCCATAGATTTGTTTGTGGAATACTAGCATGAATCTTTGTCAGGGGGGAGGGAGCCTGTGATGATGATAGATATGATATCTGCAGCATTATCATGATGATTGCTCTTTTCAATCCTCTAAGAAGTACTGAACAGGCTTTCCTTTTCACTTCATGGATGATTCTGAATAGACAAGTGCTCACCTCTTCAATCTTCCCAATCTGCTGACATATTCTTTCAAAATGTGTTGTGTTTTGTTTGTCTGTGTATACATGTGTGTACATGTGTGTATGAAAGAGAGCATGCATGCCCATATGTGTGTTTGCTTGTGCATTCATACATACTTGTAGGTAGGTGTGCAGCCTTGTTTGCGTGCGTGTATATGTGTGTGTGTGTGTGTGTGTGTGTGTGTGTGTGTGTGTGTGTGTGTGTGTAAGTTGTAAATTGTAAAGCGCTTTGTACTTGGTGAAACTATTGAAAGGCATGACATAAATGTCCTGTTATCATCATCATCATCATCATCATCATCATCATCATCATCATCATTATCATCATCATCATCATCATCATCATCATTATTATTGTAATTGTAATTGTTGTTATTAGTAAATTTTAAGGTTCTTTATAGGTCTCTCATTTTATGAAATTGTACTCTATCAGCTATAATTATGTCTTTGTTCTCTGCCCTTATCCATACACCCCATCCCCATTTATTCAAACGTAATTATACCATGGCAGATCACTAACCAGAAACATTACTTTGGTACATTTTGCATTAACTTTTAGAGCCGGGTTGCGAACATATAATTATGTAACACTGCCGACAGCAATAGATCTCGCATCGTAAGCACGGATGCAATACTGCTGGCAACTGCTGAGCATTTGTACTTGTCTTAAGTGCCTGTTTGGTGTAGCCAGGACTGTGCATAGCTAGCTTGGCCTTTTGGAAACAACACCTTGTTCATACAAACAGGAATTTGTAAGGCTTGATAGTAGATTTTGCTTGTTATAGGCAGTATTTTACAAGAGGGAAAGAGAAAGAATTGGGCAGGGGAAATAATATATATGTTATGGCTGGAAATTTGCTACAGGAAGCTTTGCTGTAGATGGACTCCACTGTACTTGTACCTTTAGAATTTGATTGCTGTTGAACTTATCTCCAGCTAAAAAAAACAAAAACAAAACAAAAAAACAGAAGTGTGTTTGAAATACTTCTTTTTCCCCCCAAGCTACAAAAATTGTCTTGTGTGACATTTGTCACATCTTTGTAGGAATGTCAACTTTTTTTGTTTGAATATCACTAGAGCCTGTGATGATGATGGACATGTCTGTAGTGTTGCCATGAGGACTTACTGTTTAAAATTCCTCTAAGAAGTACTGAACAGGCTGCTCATTTTGCTTTTTTCAAATTATTAAAATCATTTTGTGAAAACTTTCAATTTTTGGTTTTCATTTCAGTTATTTAATTGAACACACGTGGTTTAATTAATGTTCCATTCATAATCAAATTGTGAACCATTCCTAGATGGGATATCGTATGACATGACGAGTGTAGATGTTCATAGTGTGTTAAAAAAAACACCATAGCTGATGTGTGGCCTGGTAGTGGATCAAGTTTTTGCCCTAACTAATAAACAAGAGGTCTGAGAATATACTCAGTGGGGAGAGTTATACATAACTGGTCAGGCATTTCTACTTCACTCCACTAAACCTTGAGTGGTGGTCTGGGTGCTTGTCTTCAGGATGGAACAGTAAACCGAGATCTCATATGCAACATGCACTTAACATGCTTGAAAGATTTCATGGTGATTAAAGAATTGTCCCTGGCAAAAATAGAAAAATTTGCTTTCGTAAGTGAACAGAAATACACCCAAAAAGGTAGGTATCAGGGTGGGGATGTCATTATTGTGTGACATGCTTACCCAGGGAAAGTGCTCAGCATGTGTTTCATCTTAATATGGGAAATTTCTGTAGCAAATCCAGTCCGTTTTAATATGTGCCATACAGTGGACTCCTAAAATGGTAAACAATTATGACAGATGCTGTGAGCTGGTGTGTAAAAAATACTCAAACCTATACTCTGTAAGTGTGTGTTTTATTTTTGAAAATTTGTTTTGCTCTGTTGTTCATTTTTTACATTTGTTTTTATTGATTAAAAGTAAAGTAATTTTGCAGCACTTGATGATTTTTAGCATGCAACTGAAAGCCAAGATATTGGTTTGGGAATGGTTTCCAGTATTGATCGATAATCATAATATGTGTGCAGGTCTGCTGACGGGAGTGGTTGTAGATTCAGGGGATGGAGTGACCCACATTTGTCCAGTGTACGACGGTTTCTCCCTACCTCACCTGACACGTCGTCTGGACATTGCTGGTCGGGACATCACTAGGTATCTAATCAAGGTAACTATTGGCTTTACTTCACATGACATTGTCTGATATGATGTATTGAAATGTCATCTGTTAGAAATGGTGAACAGGTTGAAGTAGATTGGGATTTTATTATAAAAATGAAATAGTCTTCTTATGTGGTAATTCAGCTAGGATTTTGCTTAAAAAAAAAAGAATAGTACAGCAACCGCGGTAACCGACTACAGTCCGTATTTTACCGATTCAAAACACTGAATACCGACTGTGATTTAACCTGTCCTTACACAAAACCGAAAAAAAATTCATTGTACCGGTTGCTTCATTGACCTTTTTTCTCCCGGCCTAGTCCCATATTCCGCATAGTGACATGAATCACTCAACCAGTTTCCAGTAGTCTACCAGTTTGTTCCCCTCCTTCTCCCTTTCTATTGATTTTTTTTTTGTCTGTACCGGTTGCATTTTTGACATGTTATAATTGCCGTAGCTAGTACCGGCTGGGAAAAAATCTAGCGCGATCGCTGATAGTAAGTCTTCACACACAGCAGTTTGAACTGCTTTGAAACCTTAGTGAAAGGACGGAGAGAGACATATAACTAATAAAGGAGTCAGGGTTTTGAAACTTTTCTAAGAAGATTTGAAGAGAAGATTGCTGTACAAAGTGATCAGTTGGTTAAGATGTGAAACTTCAGTTGGAAGGTCAGTGGTTCGATCCTGCATTGGTATCTTATGTGGTAGGTAAAGTGTGGAAGTTTTACTTATTGTCCGGGCAGGCTGGTCTGTTAGTGCCTAACCCTTCTTTGAGTGTATACATACGCAGAACATCAGTTTTACACTTTTAAGATCCAGTTTCCTGAAAAACAAGTGCATGCAGACTATGCAGCAACATGCTGCCTGCACAGTGTGGGCAAAACAACATGCATATGTGTAGCAATGCCGTGCGAACCGAAACGCGACGTCAAATTTGTGGTACCAAAAACTGGGCAAAAACGGGGGCCGGCCGCAAAACTGGGGGGTCTTCAGTTCAATCAAGTATTACTGCCTCTTTAAGCGGTGTTTCATCCTTATTTTTTTTCTTATATGAATCAGAAATGAATAAAGATTTGAATGATTGCCATTTTATGTACTTACAGCGAAAATGGAATTAGTTATTTGATGAGAAAGTCGAAAATCCGCGTTTCGGGCGTAATCGCGGATATGGTATGCGTTTAGAATCGAAGTTTGTTTGGTGTGCTTCACTATTTCGGTCGGTACGGCTATATTTGTGAACCAATCACATTGTAATTTTGCAGCCAATGAGAATCAATGTAACAAAATGATATATCCCGACGAGAGCTATGTGTGCCAGTTTCGAACCGAGATCGACGCTTCCAAAGTTTTGCTTTTTTTCATCGGAAAAGTTTGCAGGCAAGTCGCCATTTTTGGAACTTCTCGTCGGCGGGATTCGATTTTGCATACTTTTTTCTATATGCAGGTGTAATATGAAATCAATTTGAAGTAAAATACGGCCGTACGGCAACTTTTTACATGAGGATCTGTTCCAGATCAGTAGCAAAACAACGTCGGAATGTGCCGACGCCATAGGCCTCTACCGGCGCAACAGAACGCTGTACAAGTTTCAGCTCGGCAAGTTTTACGTTGTCGGACAAAGACTAGATCTAGCAATCAACAGATCAAGTTCTGTTTTATCTGTGACACTGTATTTTTGAAGAAAAGGACAACTGCGTTTGAACTCGATTCGGAGTTGTTAGCCGAAGCTAGATTCGTCAACCATTTCCTCCCCGAGATCATGCTATTTGTATGTCGCAGTGTAGATCTGCTCACCCCACGACGGGCGAGCTTACTACTAAAAATACTATGTGCTCGACGTGCTTCGCCGGGCCGTGGAAAATGGGTTTGCCCAAACAGAGGGGTGCGCATACCCGCCTCCTCAACTCTCTCTCTCTCTCTCAAATAAATGAATGAATGAATAAGTCTAAATATTTTTTTTTTCAAATCAACAAACAATTCTGTGCAAGTTATTGTACTTTCCTTGACATGAATCTCTCTCTCTCTCTCTCTCTCTCTCTCTCTCTCTCTCTCTCTCTCTCTCTCTCTCTCTCTCTCTCTCTCTCTCTCTCTCTCTCAGAGAACAAGAAATGAATAAATAAGTAAATAGGCCACAATACATTCATATCCAAGTTGTTAACAGGCATGATCCTCTCTCTCTTTCTCTGTCTCTCTCCATCTCTCTCTCTCTCTCTGACAACACACTCTCTCTCTCTCTGACAACACGCACACACACTAACACACACAGAGATTTAGAATGTCACAAAACAAAATCTTCTGTTCATTGTTATAATATTCTTCATTTAGGTTTTGAAACTGAATAGAAGGCTATGAGTTGTATTATTTGTAAAGTAGGCCATCCATTAGCTTATGTAGTTGTTTCAATTTGTAGTCAATATCTGAAAAGGATAGGCCCATTGTCATTAATTTGTTTTAAAGGGAAGATTGCATCTTATTTAATAGTAGCCTGTTGTTATTGATTTGTATTAAAGGGCAAGAGTACACTGGAAATACTTAGCAGGATTGCTCTGCTTTGGTGGATTTTTACAGTAATATACTAATATGCTAAAAATCAAAGTCGCGAGTTTGGGCTTAATGTTAAAGTAATGTTATTGTGAAGACTATGCATTATGGTTTCCTTTCCTTTCCAATCTCTCAATGAATAGTATATATTATGCAGAAATTCATATATTTCTCTATTGTAGGAGTTAAGTGACCTGTTCCTGAATGGTGAGTGGTCCCATATCCTTCCTGAAGTTTTCTTTGGGCGCTGGCTGTGCTAAGTGTTCGGGGACTTGACTCATCCACAGACAGTTTAGTCTATTTTTTAAAGACTGATGTATAAAATAAAAATCAAATGTAACGTACATAAATCTTGTCTGTTATGTTTTTCTCTGTGTGTGTATATATGTGTATGTGTGTTATGTGTGTGTGCATGTGTATGTGTGTGTGTTTAGTTTTTAGTAGAATTTTGATCGGATGATATTTTTGGACAGACTGCAGCATAAAAGCATGCAGTAATTTTTAATATTTCAATTATTTAAGTGATTCCAGAAGTCATTGATTCTCAGATGTCCTTTTATATGTACAGAAACTGATGAAATATTAAAAGTTATTCATAAGACTACTGAAGTAGCGAGTCGTGACTTTTTTGGTTTAATTTGCAGTAATAAGACACTTGAACGATGAGCAAAATGATTTTATATCTATCTCTTGAAATGATTGTTTTGTTTCTAGCTTCATTTTTGTCTGTTATTAATACAATATGGGCAATTATTAATGAAACACTGATAAAACATCCAAAATATCACATGTTTCCTGTAATAAGACAAAAATGGCTCGTCACAGAGTTCCAATAATGGTTTTATTCAATTCGGCACGCCAAAATACATCAACGACCAAAATTTCATGACTTTTGATCCGGTCTGTCTCTCACAATTACAAAATAAATGTCATTTCCAGCAAAATCAGCATACCATGCCATTTGATGAGTTTGTTCTGTGACACTTGTCCTTCTTTGTCCCACTAAAACGTGGTACCAAAATTTAAGAAATTTTTGACGCTTCAAATTGGAATATCTCATGAACTATTAGTCCGATTTGAAAAATTTAAACTGCTTTTTACTCAGAATAACAATATCTTCAAAACCATATAAATTTTTAAACTCAAAACCCAATTTCAATTTTTCGTGCGGCATTGCTAATATGTGCATCCAAGAAGAATCAGAACTCTTAAGAAAAAAGAAAGAGAAGATACTTTTGTTTGAATAATGTGCAGTACTTGTCATTTGTGAGTTGTCAGTTTATTTCAGGCATCTTTTAAAGACTAAGCGTTAACATTTTGAGATAAGTGGAATTTGGCAGAGAATATAGGGAGATCGTCATCATTTTACTAGGTAAGAGCTGGGCACTCCGGACATGGCTCTGCATATTGACTTATCTTATGCAGGATTATGGTGAAAGGGCTAAGAAAATGTGGCAAGGTTAAAACTATTTACAAATAAGTGGGTATGGGTTGTGGAGGCTGCAGTCCAACCAGCCCCTGAAAACTTCCAATGGTGGCACTGAGGCGGCAGACGTTGGCAAATGGTCCCACTTGCTGATTGAGAGAAGGATGAAGTAGACTTGGTTAAAAGTAAAGTGTATATATTGTTATGATCTCCTTTGCGTAGCGCAAAATTTACGGAAGAGACTATCGTTTGGAATGGTCGGTTGCTATTAGAAGCCCATACCCCTTGGTCACTTTAATTAGCAGTGGACCATGACTTAACCTGTGTGATTTTGCGTTGACCATTTTATTGAGCAGTAGTTTGTGGTTTAACTTGTACTCCATCTTGTGTTTCCTTGATGGTCTTGTTTAATTCTACTTTTTTTTCCCGTTTTTTAATGGACTTCTGTCTGTCATTGACCTTTTCCTGCTGTAGGAATGAAGTAAGAAAATGATATGACTTGGGACTCTTCACTGGTATTAATTTAATGCCATGGCATGTCTCCATTTTCACTGCAATGTCAGTCATTCCAATTCTTTTGGACCACTTAATTTGACTTGATTGTAACTTTGAAAAACACTCTTTGAGTTGGTATAACTATGAAAGTGTGCTATCACTCATGTCATTTAGTACTGGATTGTAATTTTATGTGATGTTGCAGCTGCTGTTACTGCGGGGCTATGCCTTCAACCACTCAGCAGACTTTGAGACAGTGCGCATGCTGAAGGAGAAGCTGTGTTATACAGCATATGATGTAGAACAGGAACAGAAACTGGCCCTGGAGACCACAGTTCTAGTGGAACCTTATACGGTACTGTTCTTTGTATGCAGTAATGGGACGAGAAGTATTACTGAATTACTCAGAATGCAGGGCTGTGAAAATTTGAATTACAGTACCATTTAGGAGTGTGGTGTGTGTATGTGTCAGTGTGTGCTATGATTAAGGGGCAGGTGCATGAATTTTGGTAAGGTCAGATCATATCTTGGTTGTTCAGGGAAGCTTTTTTGTTCCAGAGCTGTATAATGCTTTCGGTTTGATCACCTTCTTAAGGTTCTTCTAAATGATTGTGGTTGTGGTGGATTTGTAGGTGCTTCACTTATGTGCCTGCTACAAGGTAAAGTAAGATCAGTTGGAGCATCATGCCTGTAGTGATGACATCTTTTGTCCTGTATATTGATGATGAGTGTTTTTCATCCTCTAAGAAGTCCTGAACAGGCATTGTCCACTTGTACTGGTCAGTTTGCAAATGTAAAACTGCCAGGTAGCTGTAATGCTGGTGATAGATAGGCCTATTTTATATTATTACATTGTCAGTATTGAATATGCAACAAAAATGTTTGTGATATGTTACATCCCAGCATCTTTCAAAGTTGTGATTGTGTGACAGCTACCTGACGGGCGTGTGATCAAGGTGGGAGGGGAAAGGTTTGGAGCCCCTGAAGCCTTGTTCCAGCCCCATCTGATCAATGTGGATGGTGTGGGGGTGGCTGAGCTCCTCTTCAACACCATCCAGGCTGCTGACATGGACATCCGCCCAGACTTCTACAAACACATTGTCCTGTCTGGGGGATCCACCATGTACCCCGGTCTTCCTTCCCGTCTAGAACGTGAAATCAAGCAGCTGTACTTGGAGAGAGTGCTCAAAGGCGACACAACTAGACTGTCTGTAAGTGCTGTAATGGTTACAGATTGAACAATGTTTTAGACTGGAAATTATGTAGACTGTAAGTGCTGTAATGGTTACAGACTGAACAGTGTTTTAGGCTGGAAACTATGTAGACTGTCTGTAAGTGCTGTAATGGTTACAGATTGAACAATGTTTTAGGCTGGAAACTATGTAGACGGTCTGTAAGTGCTGTAATGGTTACAGATTTAACCCTTTGATCCCGCACCCTATCTACCAACTGCAAAAACTTAACCCTTTGATCCCTCACCCTTTCCACCCGCTTCCTGCAGGAAGCGGGTGGAAAGGGTGAAGGAATCAAAGGGTTAAGTTTTTGCTCTGCTAGCATGGTTGGCAATGCAGGATGCTGGTAAATAGGATGCGGGAGTCAAAGGGTTACGAGTGTTTTAGGCTGGAAACCATGGAAGGTTTGTTGAGGGTCATTTCTGGGTATAGTTATTATGAATGCTTAAACACATGTTGGTGCAAATGTAATCTAGTCAGATTTAATTTTATGCAGTGTTTTCTTGGATTGGTTGGTGGTGTGGTTTGTTTTAGGGAATTTTTTCCCATCATTTTCGTCTTGAGCCAAGAAAGATGACATGATTTAGTATTGCCAACATGTCCAGGAGTTTTACATATACATCTGGGACTGTTATTTCATTCTTCTTAATTGTTTCGTTTGTATTACATTTTGGTAGACTTGCTGTTGAAATTACTAAAGGAGTATCAGTTGTAATGTATATGGACACAAAAGTGTGTGGACTCTGAAGCCGCATAACACCTACAACATATGCGAGAAACTATTGAAACCCATTGCTTAGAATGCGAAACAAAAGAAAACTGTGCCACCCAGAAAGTGGATAGGCTGATTTGTGAATGTGCAGTCTGTGGGGATGCTGGGTGCTTTTTCAGTATAAATAGTATTCCCATCTTCTGGAAATTCCATTCTAGAATTTCCTTTTTTCTTTGTCACTTTCTTTGGACTTGCTCCTTTGCTTTCTATGATCTTTTCTTTTCTCATTTTCAGCCTTGCTAGTTCATTCATCTTTTTGTTGGGTATGTCCCCCTGTGGGGATGCCGCTGGCTCTCTCAGGGTAAATAGTATCACGGCCTTCTGCAAATTCTGTGCTAGAAATTTCCTCTTTTCTGTCACTCTCTTTGTCTCTGCCTGGTTCCTTTGCTCTCTGTCATTTCTCCTGTCATTTCTGCCTTGTGATCCATTCACCTGTATGTGTTCGATACAGTCTTACATACTTTCTCTTGGGATTGATAATTGGGTACATCTGTTTAAGTGTATCTCTGGCTCTAGGGAAATTTTTAGGTAATTTAGGCCCATTTTTATATGTGTTTTAGTGTCCTTCTTGTGTTTAAATTTGTATTCAGATATGTTTTCTAAATCCCCTGTGTGATAAATGGGATGGAGTGGTCAACGCCAGGGGCATTTCCTTGGATTATTTGGGCGAATGCATTGATGTGTACTTGATTTTCTTTCCTTTTTTTTTTTTCCTTGTTGAAGTATTATGTTTTGAAACGGGTTTCTACACAGTTGGCTGGGATTTAAACAAAAATAACAATGACAGTCAATTGGGTACATATTTGTTAATAGCAATTTTAGCTCCTGGAAATATGAATTGTATAGTGACTATTTTAAGTACTAAAGGACAGTTTTTAATGTATGTTTTTGTTTACTTTATTATGTTTGTGCATTTGTATTCGTGTTTAGTTTTTTAACCCAGTAGTGATAAATTCAGCAGAAGGCCAATGCCATGGGCATATCTTTAGGTTATATGCATGAATGCAATAATATGTGTATTTAATTTTCTTTTACAGGTTTTCTTTGTCTAGAGTCATTGATGTGTTTAGATGTGTGTACATTTGTTTTGAGATTTCTGTAGACCTGATGTGCCTCTGTGTAGATAGTGGCTGGGCTTTAAAAGTAATGATGATGATGATAATGTGTGAATATTCATGAATTCTGCTTGCAGAAATTCAAGATTCGTATAGAAGATCCCCCACGACGCAAACACATGGTGTTCCTGGGTGGTTCAGTGCTGGCGGACATCATGAAGGACAAGGATGATTTCTGGATGATGCGCAGCGAATACCAGGAGAAGGGGGTCAAGGTGCTGGACAAATTGATGAAGCCCACCAAGGGATAAACTCAAACATTAAGTTGAGGTGTATAATGTGAATGGGGGAGACGCTACCTAAAGACAAACTTTTCATAACCAATGAGAGCTTCACAGCGAGAAGATCATTTCCTCACCTTGCTATTCAGAAAGATCAGAGCTCATGTGCAGGGTTAACGTATTTTGCTGACCACCAACCTTAGTCCACATCCTGAGATAATCTTGGCCTAGGTAGTGTGAGGACCACAAGCTCTCAAGCCCTGTCATGACGCCTTTTTGATCTCGGGATGGGGATGAAAGCTTGTGGTCGGTATAGTAGAAACCTTGCAGATGAAATGTTTTGATCATTGTGGTAGCATCTTTCAAGATTGGAATGGGACCGTGTTTTGAGCAGCATGATATGCGGATGTTTGTGTGAGAACCAACTGATTGTTGTTGGTGTAAACTCTGTTCATGAAAGTAAAAGATGTTTGTGAGTTTTGAATGAAAATGAAGTGGAAAGGATGAATTGCTGTTTTTATTTATACCTTGTAGCTTGAATCTGAGATAAAAATCAAGAACACTGTTGACATACTATTTAAAGGTCTGTATAATTACTTGACACTGAACCTTGTTTAAGTTGGGATTGGTACTGTAACACCTGAACCCTTGTTTATACTGTATTGATCTGATGATCTATTCAGACTTGATTTTATACTGTGTAAGTGTAATACATCTGTTATTTCATGTAACATCTTTATGTACTTTCTAATTTCATGAAAGGTGCAAGGATCAAGTCAGTATAAATTGTATTTCATATAATCCATTAACAAAGAAAATAAATTGTAATAGCTGTACTGAGAATTTCTGATGATTGTCATTATTTTTGAATGAAAGATAGTACAATGATTGTCATTTTTCAATGAAAGATAATACATTTCAGTTTATTTTAGGACATCAAAACTCGTTTTGTAATGCAAGCTTTTTGTAATACAGGTTTGTGCGTCTTGCATAGATGTAATGAACAGTGACAGAAAACCAAACTGTCCCAGTGAATGAAAAGGAGGGGCGGGGATAAGCACAGGTGGGACTACTACCAGATTTAGTGGGGTGTGTTAGGTAATACTAAATCTGAAGGATTATCACATAGGTAAGTAATTGTGTCCATTGACAAGGTAATCCTACAAAGGTGCTATGAAGGGCATTATTGGTGTCCTGTAATTCCATGATTCCAGGATGACTGCTATTTTTTGTTGGTAGTGATGATGTATTCCGCAGGTTAGATGCGATGATGCGTTAGCCTCGCACAAAACCCTGCATGTTGGCTGTAATCTTGGGCAGAAGAACAAACAGGCACAAAGTGCATGGTGCCGTTAAAAGAGGTGCCGGATTCATACATCTCTGGCTGATTCCATTCTATTTCACTGAGATGTAGTTACCTTATCCTTCCAGACTCTGCTTTTTTTTCTTTTCATAGTTGAGGTGTTTAAGAAATCCTCTTACTGATGATGTGTATGTCACTTGGGGAAATGTTGATCATTTACTCTGAGTAATACACATATATTTATCAATACTTTCACTTTTCTTCAACGGCCGTGTGCATGTTAAGTATTTTTAGATGTATGTGGAGTTTCTGTAAATGTATATCAAAAGTGATGAATCAATGTGATTGTGAGCTGGATGCATGTGCAATTCAGTAATATCTCTCAAGTTGCAGCTTGTTGTAATATTTTGTTGCATGGTTTAATTGGTGTTTATTTTAAAAAGGGTGGCCATTCTTCTTCTTAAGTTGTCTGCATGGTTTTAGCAGCTGTAGCTGTAGTTTTCGCCAGCGTAGAACATAATAGCGATTCATCTTCAAAGCCAATTTCCCTATCATTATGTGCCTTACGTTGTCACCCCTTGAGTTCTTCAAGAGAGCGTAGAAAAGTATGCTGGTAACCCCTACCATTGTGAAGCCCAGTTGAGGTTAAAAACAGAGGGCATCTTATAATAGTTAAATGAAGATGACAAATTTTGTTTGAGTCATTTCAACACATACACATGCGTGCGCACACACACACACTCTCTCTCGATTATTTCAGGCTACTATGTACATGTTTTTTTAACTGAGCAAATAATTTGATTCCCTCACTAGCAGTCAGTTTATGCTTGTATGTGTGGGTGTATTTTTTCTTCTTTTTGTGTGTGTGAATCAGGCACTTGAAAGGAATGGTGACTAAAGGATTTCATACTTATGTATTTTAGAGTCTAGTCTGAACATTATAACTGGACATAATTACATATACCAGTTTATATATATATATATAATAAGGCCGTTCACTGCCACCGTTTGCTTGCTCTGCTCTGTAAAATCTACTTAAAGCTTGCTCTTCTCAGTAAAATATGCTTAGGATGGGTTGTTATGAATTGTGCTGTAGAATTTAATAGAGGAGAGTAGAACTTGGTTTGAGAAGCAAATTTGGATACCAAAATATCTTTGTAAATGTAAAGATATTGGCTGTATAAAGGTATGTAAACTCTAGGAGCATATGTGATTGACCTACAGGCATGGTTAAATTTCTTGCTGACCACATTATATCATAAAAGCTTGGATATATTAAATTGTTACTGGTACATTTCAACAAGAGATGACATGGTTAACTTTTATTGATGTATAATATCCTTGGGAGAATTACCAGGGCAAGTTGTTGAAATAAGTTAGCTCTTATTAACCCTTTTGCTGCCTACTACATAAGATTAAAGGGAAATCCTGTTCTAGTGACTTGAGTTACTTTATGAGCACCCATAAAAATATGTATTTCTGAAAGATCTCACCTGACGACGTCACTGGCTGCACTTTTTGACACCACCATCTCTTTCCAGGCCTCTCTGTCTTGACTTTTGTGGACAATTTTGAAAGATAACTGAATAAAGAATACAAAACAGTGGACATTTTTCACCTTTTGTAGTTTTTCGAAGGTCTGTTGTGCACATGTCTGTTTTGAATGAGGACGTTATCTATGAACAAAAAGTCGGTGCCTTCTATGCTCTATACGGGATCCTTTTTCAGCCAAGTGTTCCTAGTAAAATCTGGAATGACAGGTTGGTCATTTGCAGTCCTTACATTGACAGTGTTGGACATGGTTTGGCCATGCCCCTTTCATGTACCATCACACCACCTCCATCCCTCTTAGGGTTGTTCATGCTGTCCTCATTCCATTCTCTTATATCCTCCTCCCACCCTACTTCTCCCCCTATCTCCAGTGATGACTCTTTCCCTCTGATCCTTTCTCTGTTTGTTGCATTCTACGGGTCATTGCTGTGCGCTGTATCAGCAACTGTGTCACTGACACATTGACTGTTCATCACTTGCCCCCTTTTCAGTCGAATCATCCAACATTTCATCAGTCATCTGCTTCCAGTTGGCATTCTGATTCTTTAGCGTCATACACATTCTACCATATCCTGCTGATGCAGAGTGGCACACGATCACTCTATTTATGGCTGTAATCTAACCTTATGTTTACAGAGAATTTGGTCAAAAGATGCCTCCTGGTGGTGCTCCACCCCACCTGACCGCCCAAGTCATGCAAGAACACTAGTATATTCTTCCTCTTTTTTCTGGCCTATGCCATAGCAGACATGCCTCTTCAGCGCTGTCCCAACTTGCAGCCAACACAACCTGTAATCGCAAACATCACTTGACCCCTTTTCATATGAATCGTTCAATAATATTTCATCAGTTTTCTGCTTAAGTCAGCATCCTAATTCTTTACAAGCTTTGCCAGAGACAAGTTTCGGTCATTTCGATGTGCCACTTGTAGTGCTTGGGCTGTGTGTCACTAGATAGGTCCGCTTCTGCAGTGGCAGCAGTCAGCATCGGCTTGCTGTGAGCATTTTGAGTGTATTTTTGATCCTCTTTATATTGCTTAAAATGTTGAGTAAATGGTTTAAAAAATATACTGAAATAAAGCTTGTTTTCTGCTCTACAACACTGTGTTGTTTGTTTTACAATAAAATATAAAACTTTGAAGCGCTTCATGGTTAAACAATGCGGGTGCTGTTGTCTTTGCTCCGACCCGAGCCGCCATGACTAACACTGCGTCAGCGCGTTCAAAACGAGTGTGGTCAGAAACACGGCGATCGCTTCGCAGTGTTGCTGTGTCTATTTTTAGAACTAGCGTCCTTGGAAACTCCAATTTCCAGCGATTCCATTGGTCTATTTATTGTGCAGACAGCCTTGTAAGAACCATTTGATATCGCGAGTTGAAAACAAGGAACTTTTCTGAGAGCCGATATCTTCGGAACTGTTTATCAAGATGCTTCAATTTTTATATCAAATTGAAGCTTAGACTTTGAAGTTTTTAATAAGTGCACTGTTGAAATCGCAGACGACTGCACTTTGCCGCGCTTTTGTTTGGAACAATGTGAATCGAAGCCGAGTGCCGCTCTCGAGTGCATGATGGCGGCTGCGTCAGGCAGCCTGAGCGAGCGCTGCTCTTCGCCTGGATTATCGTCTTGTGATTCGAGAATTCGCCAATTAGTCGGTAAGTAAATATCATATTTAAATAATTTTATATGTTTACGCTGCCTTTGCAAACTTTTCGCTTTTGTTTCTTGAGAGGAAATGAATGAAATGAATGTTTCTAGGGCACCTGCATACGAGTAGCGCTAAGAAAGCGAACTTTGTGTTGAGTGACTTGAGTTGGCTGGAAAATACTGAAATATCTCAACGTATTTTGTACTGTTGATGAAATGGATTGAAAGAAATGTGTTTCAAAGACTCAATTATTTTTTATATTGGCTCGATGTTTGTTTTATTATTATGATCTTGAGATTTATTCTTCGGCAATGAGATCGCGAAAGTTGTTATGGAAAGACAACTCTTCACTTCCGGTTTCCTAGATTGTGTAGTTTCGCTTTCTTTAACGTGTTTTCTTCTCGATTCTAAGCGCAAGTTTGATGTTTTTATCAGATGATGACCAGCTGACAGCGTTGCTAGCTCGTTTTGACCAGAAAGGGCCGGGTAGACCACCCAAATTGCCCGAGATCCAGTTCAACAACAGGTTTCTCCTGCAGCTGCTGGTGTTGAAGGAAAAGAACCCAAATCCGGTATCGGAAGGAATTCTTTGTGGCCAAGCATTTAAAGGTAACGGGCAAGCTCCAAGATCTTGTTGACAGTCTCTTGTCTGACCTAGGAGAGCAAGTGAGGTCCCAGGGGGATGTAGAGTTTATGGCGGCCCTCCAGCGACATCGCCAACCAAGACAACAATACGAGTCTGAAGAGGAGGAAGAAGAAGGACAAGATCAGGATGAAGGACAAGATCAGGATGAAGAAGAACAGGATGAAGCACTTGTGGAAGAGCATCAGGACGAAGAAGACGAGGAAGAGCAACAGGATGGCATGGACTTCAAGTTCAATGGGCCTGGACAGACTGTTGCTGCGTTTTACAGTGATGAGCGAGGAGAGCCTTGCTACTACATTGGCCAAGTGCTAAGCATCAAAGACGGAAATACAGCTGCAGTGACTTTCCTCAGTCAGAGAGGTTCTGCAAATGTATTTAAGTGGCCTGAGTCTGGTGACATTGAAAATAACCTGAGCTCACGGTACATTTTTTTCAGTGATTTCCATATGAAATCTGTAGGCCGGACGTGGTGTCTGACCAGCGATGACTGGAAGAAGCTGCAGCTCTCCTGGTCCAAATACACTAGAAAACACTGTTAGTTTTTTTCTGTGGTGTATTTCAAGCTACTGTTAGTTTTTTCTGTGGTGTATTTCAAGCTTGGGGGCTTAGGTGTACTGTATGAGCCATTTGCGAACATTACTTGCCATGATTTCCATATGTAAAAACTGGTTGTGTTTCAGGATAGTTTTGACTACTTTAGAACTTCTTTTGAAGCCTGTGGATGTGAAATTCAAGTTCTACTCTTTATTCTGAGCAAAAGGGTACTTGAAATTAGTCTGTAGCATCAGTAGTTGTTGAGATATGGCTTGTTTACTATTTGGTGTTATTTCTCTCTCATGTCATCTTTTTCCGCCTGCGAGAAATGTGTTTTTCCTCATTTTTGAAGTGATCTGGATGAAAAACTATGGCTTGCCTACCCCTGGAAAAAATTATTCTTACAGTAAGTAGTATATAGTTTTGGTTTTATCATTTTCAGCTGTGTCTGTGTATTCATTCTCCATTTATCAAGCCAGAAAAATGGTGTTTCGTTAAAATCGCTAAATTGTGCCATTTTCTTGCATTTTTAAATGCTCATAACTCTTGAACTATCATTGATAGGAAGATAAAATTTGGCAGAGATATTCAGTGTTGTGTTGTCTTTCAAATGCTATTAAGTTTTTCTCTTTATGTGAACAAACAAAAATTTTGAATTTTTGGGGTGGACCTACCTAGTGTCACTATTTTCTGATCAGGCAAGTGGATACAGTGTGATGAGGCTTGGTTCTGCAAAAAAAGTGATTAAAAATAGGATTATTCTGTGATGTAGAAGTTCACAGCTATTAATAGATTGTAGAAACGTTCATCTTTCTAAGGCTCCGCTGGTTTTGTCAACAAATTAAGTATTAAAGAAATGTCAGAGACTAATTGTTCGGTCATGGCAGCAAGGCATTCACAACTTTGCTAAGTTATCTCATTAGACACGGCAGCAAAAAGGTTAATAGAGTTGATTGTGATCCATGTACACGCTAGATAAGAAAGTGTACCTCATATTAGCTTATTTTTACTGTTTTACACTTTCTGTACTGTACATTATGAACAATATTACCAGCATTATATTTGTACCCTTTTGTTGTTTGTTATCAGTCCACTTACTTGTGAAGTTTTTTACCCCACTTCCCACCCCCCCTTCTTTTCTAAAAGAACAGAATGGTTAAGATAACCCATGGCATTCACATGTGTTTTCACTTGCAATTTAATGTTTTCTAGTTTGGATCTTTGCCCACATATACGTGTATTGGTCACTTTTGGGTAATGGGTTTGTAATTGATTTTGGGTCTCATTTTTAGGCTTATCAGTGATGGATCTTTTTTTTTTAACCTGAACTTGGATAATCAGTTCAGCCTGTTAGGAAATGGTGACAATAGGATTGGATGGATATGACTCATATTTTTCACTTTGCAGCAATCTAACAACTTGTCTGCAGTTGACTAGCCGAAAAGGGAGAGTGGTCACGTCTTGGCTATTTAGGCATCCTGTTGCTTGGTGTATTTTAAACCTCTGTGATGATGAACTTTGTGTAATTTGCTTGTTTTGCTTCATACTGAGTTTTTATTTACAAGTATGTTTCCACTGTGCATGTGGTATGCATACGATGTATGTTTGAATGTATGACTATGAACAATTGATTTGTATACAGTGTACAGAAGAGATTAAAGGCTGCTTATGACAGTTTGTTGTGTTGTAGACATTTTCCCCTTTCCTACCGTTTGTATGTATTTCTTGTCCTTTCATACATCATTTCTTGTATGAAATTCGTGGTGCTGTCCCTGGAAAGAGGGCATGACTATGCTACATACGTGTACACAGACAGTGAGACATTCACACATAGGGCGTTTACCAGAACTTCTGCGTATTATGTCAGAGACCGCATTTGTTGGCAAGGTTTTCTCCAACAACAAAAATTATGAGTGGATTTTCACCCAATTTTTGTTACATGTCCAATACCAAAGAACATTGTAAATTTATGCAAAACATAAAAATGGGCACAATATTTATATTATAGAAAGTGATGTCTTTATGACTTGTTTTAGCAGAATGATTACATCTAGTTCAGAGGAGTACCACAGTTCTCATATGATCCTTTTATTGACTCACCTGAAGTGCTTGTGTAATGTGTCGATGGACATACACAAAAAAGTTGTTCTACAGGGGTGAGAGGGGTGATTATTCTCTAAAAGCTTGTGACTGCTCAGATTTGACATACATGGAATTTGTGTACAACAGAAAACTTATTCCAGGCACCTGTGTTTGAAAAATACTGACACTGTGGCTTGACTGTTTTTGATTAATGCCCAACTCCATAAATTCCTTGGCATCTAGTAAGATATTCCATGCATGCATCTGCACGCCACATGTTTTTTATTTTCTGAACAGTGTGCAAATGATGCACTGACATGAAACTTGCACTGTATAATAATAATGCTTTATAATCATCAGTATAAAGTGGTGCCTTGAGAAACTGAGAGTAGACAGAACATAAATCTACTGCTAGTACGGAAACCAGGCTTCGTTGATCAATGATGCCGATCATCATGAATCCATTCATTATTTTCTCTTTGTCACAACTGTATTGAATGTCTTCTCTTTCTTCTTCTTCTTACAGCTGTATACCTGATCATGTAAAAACTGAATCCACCTTTATAGAACTCAACTGCTCACCAATTGAATAAGCTAACACTAGAAAACAACACTTTACTGCCCTAATTTCAATTCAACATCAGCAAGTACATTAACCCAAGCGGCTATTGCACAAGTGTACCAAACTGTAACTACAAGAGCCTTCTCAGTTTTCGTTTAGGATTTTTGTTTGTTTGTAGTGAAGGATGGTAAACTTGCTTCTGGCATGGTGTTTCCCAAACATTTCATTATTCTTTGACCGAGGGATCTTTTTCGGAGATTTGTGAGGATCCCCTTGCAAATTTTGAATGTCTCGAGGGTCAAACTGCACAATTTTTCAGTCAGTACTATACACAGCCGTCATTGTCACATTTGCACTCACACACACACATACAAAAGAAAACAACAGAAAAAGCAACTAACAATTTCGTGTTTTGATTCTTTACTTTATGTTTTTTGTGCTATTTCTTTCTCTGTGCAGTTTAAAGTTTGCCACTGCTGCTGCTGTTAAGTCATTGGCTAGATGATGTTCTCTGTTTGAGTATTCTGTTCCAGCCCACATTCAGAAGTAATCGGCATCTTGTTGCTTAAAAAAATTCCTCTTGGTGTTCATTGCCAATTTCTAAAGACTATTTTTTCACATGGCGCAGATGTCGGAGGAAGAACAAGAGAAACACTGGTAAGAATGGCAAAGCCTGGAAATTGTTTTGAGTGATGGCAGACAACATTTGAACTCACGGTCTGAAGATACATGGTCTGCTAGACAACTGAAATTTCTTCAGAGTTAGACCATGGCCTTGAAAACTGGAATGTTCTTGTAGATATTTCCAATCTCAACAAGTGAGAGTAATTTCAACACGGCTGCTCTACAGCTTGGATAGTGCAGTGGGGAAAATGTGCATGTTTCTTGGAAGCACAGGCTAAAAAAAAAATCACTGCGTCATTCACAGATAACAATCAAGCACAATAGGGCATAACGGGAAACACTACAGACTGCTCTTTTTCTTGGGCTTTCTATACGATATACACAGGCAGACATGCAAAAGCAAAAGACATTATTGTTTCGAAGCTTTGTAAACAACCAGTGTTCATTTTCTTGTCTAGATCTGATTTTCAAGCAGTTGCTGGTTGTGACTTTATGTATTTTCAGGTTTGAGTGTTGTATGTTGATTTATGAGTGGAATTAGTGTAAATGATGCATGTGACCCAATTCCACATGAACAAAAAGAGACCACACATCACATCATCAGCTAGAACTGCATTTATTCCCCATTGTCTCTTATCACCATGCATGAAGTGTCACAGGAACATGCCTGCTGTGATGAAAAGGACATCAAATTCACACACAACTGTTCAGTACAAAGTAGGTACTCTTGTATGTCAACTGGAGAGTACAGAGTACGGCTAGTTTAGTGTCTGTACAAAGAAAAGTGAACCTTACTTCAGTCACAATCATCACAATCACCATACAAAAAAAGATGAGAGAGAGCGTCATCACCAGTGGCCATCATTCAATACAGTCCACATCTGCATACAAACCTAACAGTGATTGCAATACTGGTACAGTGTACATGTTCACACAAACAGTCACAAACCTAATCCCTTGCCAAGCAAGTACTTCACATTTCCACAACAAATGTCAAAAGAAAAGGGGTTGGGGAATAGACAGGAGGAAGTCAAACGTCCGGTGAGCAGGTGTTTGCTTAGTTAATAGCTCTGATTAAGAACACTGACAAAATCAACACAAACTGCTGTTGCTAGTTATTCTCAGCAAGTCATGTTCAAAGGTACAGCAGTGCTTAAATAACGACAAAATGCCAGTTGCAATCAAAACTACTGAAATCTCGTCAGCATTAAATATCATTGTTTGGCAATGAGTGTCAGACTGGACAAAGCAAGACAAGCACTGTGAGAGAGGTGATGGAAATAATGCATACATCTTAACTGCACTGATCACAGCAACTAACCAACAAACAAACATATTTTGAAATATTTTTCATAACACGTTGATAAGTCACACTTGTCACAGAAACAGCTTATTCAAGATAGTGTATGTGAGAATAAGTGTGTGGATGCTTGTGTTACAAATCAAAGTCTCGTCTAAATTGTGGTGCATGTTTTTCAAATATGTTTTTATTTTAAACAATTTGATCAATGTCTAAAACCATCATAAAGAGCAGATCTGGTCTAATAATATATACAGTTTTACAATGACTGGCCACAATCAGTCAGTATAACATAGTTAACATTTCAGCTTCAGTTTCTCAAAAACATCCCTATCCTTGGTATATATGCACTGATGCCGTGTGATGGAGAAGATACAAAAATGATCATGGCAGAAACCTTAAATCACATAAACCCCTTTTCACTGATAAAGTCTCAAGTCTACCTAGCATAGTTTTTCTTTTTTTTCTTTTTATCTTAGTATCAGTGTGTCACTAGAACAATCTAAGCTACATGCGTAATACCTCAATATGTAACGTTAAATCAAACAAACTGCAAATGGACACAACCAGCCCCCTAGAACAAACTGATTTCACCAACACCCTATACAATCATGTCACAGAAACCAACCCCTAAACAATATAATACATAGCCTCCATCTAGTCAAGCTGAGGATAAACTGGCTAGAATGTCTAGCTTGTACAGCTGTAATGACTTTGGTGCTACCAGTTCCATTTGCTATAAAATGGGATTCTACTATGTGAAATAACCAATAACCAACAAGTTTTCACAAAAAGATGATAACACTTACCCGATTCCATTCACTCAGTTGTTCAAATGCCACGCTGATGACATGGAAGTCACAGGTTTGACTCCCATGTGTGCCACATGATTTACTGAACACTAACAAGAATACTGTCCAAAAATTCTCACCAGATTCATAAACTAGTAATTAAAATCTTTTTGCTGGGATCTTACTACAACATTTACCACTAGTGCTGTCATCTTTCAATCTTTGTGACTTTGCAAGTGTGTGAAGTTCAAGATAATGAGAACAATATGGTCACTTATACCCATTTGAGGTCCCACTCTTTACACATCTGCTATTGTTTTCAAGTAGTCCAATTATTACTCTGTCCCGACCAGGGAAAATGTACATAATTACCTAGCCTATGATCAAATCTTATATGATAAAAATTATCATTCAGATGTAAATCTATGCAGATTATGCGCTGCTAGACTGTTTTACTTTACATGGCATTCTGTTCTCTTCATCTAAAGCAAAGCTCTTTGTTCTACTTACACATTTACCATCTCTTGTGGTGTGATAGCCTTATTACTTGTTAGGTTACATACTGCCGTAAATTAAACTTCATCTTTACCTTAGAATCTATGAACAAATTAACCATGGCCTACTGGCTTTTGTTGTTATATTCTTTATAAGTCTACATTATATCATATATCTTACACTTACACTTTCAGCAGCACAGTCCAGCCAGTCTTTTAAAATGAAATTCTATTTCCAGTGCAATGTTAAATCATACAATGATCAACATAACACAACTGAGTTGTCATTCCACAGCCATGGATATTCTTTCATGAGTAAAGAAACTGTAGCGTTGCTTAGATTGTCTTGACATGTGGAAGCAAAAGTCAGACATGGAACTTGGGTCAAAGTGATGGGTTTCAATCCATGACACAAGCATTTTTCAGCACATTCACTACAGTATGAAGTGTGAGGTGAAAAGAACACAAACACGCACATCACAGAGTCAAATGATCCCAAACCATCACACTACAGGATCAATAAATTATCAGGATCAATTTACAAAAGACAGAAAATGTACAGTGGACTTGCATACACGTTCCACATCTTGCTCACAAGGAAAGGATGGGAGGGAAGAGGCATGATTTGAAATAAGTAATCATAAAACAGTAGTATTGGTATATAATTCTTTTTTGCCCAGTTTTCACAAACACCCTTTGCCCTTCACCTTCCATCATAAACATTTCTATCTTACACAGAAAGAAGCCTTGCTGATCACTTGCTAGTCTTTGCATCATATATGATAAATACATGCAACAGGAAGACTTCTGAACAAAGGGAAAACCTGTGGTCTAAGTGTCTGATTTAAACTTTTTGTGGAGTCAGTCTGTAGAAGTTGAAAAAAAGAGGATAACATTTTGGGTCTTCAAAACTAATGTTTCTTCTAGTTTACATAAAGATACCAATGATGATTTTTCTTTCTTTTTTTTCTTTTCTTTTCTTTCTTTCTTTCTTTTTCTTTTCTTTCTTTCCTTTTTTTTTTCTTTTAGCTTAGTTTGCTCTAATGTATAGTGATCTTATTTTACATGATTTTTTTGCAAGGAAACTTAGTTTGCTCTAGCGTATAGTCATCTCATTTCACAATAATTTAAACAAACACTCATGAAACAGCCCAAATTACAATAAAACTATAGACACTTATGTCTACCCATAACAGAATTCAACATTTCTGGCATGGACCAGAAAGAGGGAGGATAGGGGGGTTTAAAAGGTAGGGAAAATGACTTGGCAAAGGATGCAACAAGAGAGGAGATGGGAGGATCTATGAGATATCTGTACACGAAGACTAACAGATTACTGGGGAATGACTTGCAACAACAAACAAAACAAACACACCTCATGGGAAGGATATTTCAGGATATACAAAGACCAACAGCCTGGCATCTGACTCCAGAGAAATGTATTGTGGAAACTCTGATGACTCTAAAAAGCATTTTTCTTGAATTACCCTTGTTCATATTATGTTTGACCTATAAGATAAAACATAATAACCTGATTTTGAACCTTGTTGATGTTTACAGGTGGGATCTAATGTACACCGCTGTGTGTGAAGGGTGGCTGTGGTTGCTGCCAAACCAAATGACTGACTCTCCTGATCTCATCCTTTAGCAAATCCTATCCAGAACTTTTTCAGACAAATCTCAATGTCTTATCATCAACCTGATCAATGTATGCTGTAAACAATTGTATCTGAGCAGCCTGAAAGAGCAAGTACCATGGAAAGACTCTGTAAATATACTGAAGAATATCAAGAAGTAAAACAAGAGTTTAGCGTTACAATCTCCAGTGATGAACACTGGCTTCAGAGCAAAGTTTCCCGGCACCCCCCAGCCCTTGTCACCCATTACAACCGTGTGATTTGATAACTGACCGGATGAATGAATGTACATCATCATAATAAACTAACAGGAACATTTCAAGAAAGATGAAAAAAGTGATTGCAAAGGCCGTCATGACAATTCATCCCATCTGAAAAGTTCACACTGCATCATACACATACAAAAAAAAAAGTACATTTACATCAACATTCAAGAGTTTCACTTTCAAGTAGTCATCAAGATCAGCACCTCTAAAATCACAGAGATCAACAAAAAGTGAAAAAAGATCTTGTGCCCCCTGCCCCTCCCCCCATCAAATGGGAGAATAACTATTTCATCCAAGACAACAAATTCATGAGAGAAACACAACTGACAAGCAAATTGAATGGTTGTAAGGGTCAGGGTATGAAGGGTGGGTCCTCGGAGCGTGGCATACACAGTCCACTTTATATAGAGTAACAAATACGATGAGCATTTGATTCGACTGCTAAATAGTCAGGAGATCCACAATTTTTATCATGGGGCCACTGTGAGTGAGTCTAGTGAAAGCCATGAGCATTACACAAAGCACAATAATGAGTACCTGGCACCTATCGGATAAGTTAACTTTTTTTAATGAAATACACAGGAAGCACAAATGGGGGCAGGAAAAAGTACACACAAATTATTAAGAAAGTATCATTTCCAAATGCACCCCCAACCCTCCTGAAGGTGATGAAATAATAAGCCCACTAAAACAAGCAGTTTTTAGCTTGAAATAAAATGAAGTCACACAGATGAGATGGGGATGAAGAACTTGTTACTCTAACTTGATTTGCCAGAAGACTGCATCACATCTTTACCAGGCTGATATGAGGACACTACAACAGATTTCAGCATGTTGCCCATTTCAACGCCCTCAGCAGCAGATTATCAGTACTTCAGTTTAAACCGACTGTAACCATTACTGTGGAAACAACGGAGTATGCAGTGCATAAAAGTATCTCATGGCAGTTGAAAATGGGACAAAATGAATGAAATAGATCAGCATTTTGGTACTTATTATCCTCGTTTTATTTTTGGGGTTTAATGCAATAAAAAAAAATTGCTTAAAAAGCTCAGTAAACTAACATTTTATCTTAGAAGAGGGCTCGGGGCAGGCTTACAAACTCTGTTGTGCAAAATTAATATTTAGAATGGGATACAGTCTGGCACAAATTAACAGCGAAAAGGAGGCAAAGTCTGACTTCTCAACTGGGGAAGACTAAAAGTTATCAAATATTTTTAATATGACTGCACTTCAATCTACATCATAAGTAATGCTCTGTCTCATGTTGTCTATCTGTCATTTAAAATATCTAGAAATGGTGAATCTCAGGTTTGGCATGAACTTACCAAGGACTATCCAAGATACGCTATCCACTATCACTCAGTATCAAATGGGTTCGGACACAAAGCTCACGCTTAGAACTTTAGAAGATCTTTTTGTTTGCTATCAAATTTCAGGAATCATATGAATAATGCCCAGCCTTGTCAATAACATTTAAAAACATCAATCCTATGATGCATACAAATCACAGGAAATATGAAATTACCTGTAAAAACATGGGCAAATTTTCTAATTTCATATTCAATTGGCTTGTTGTGGCTTAAATCTGTAATTACGACACATTGCAGAGACAACAGCTTTCACAGCAGCTTAAATCTGCAATTATGATGACAGAAACGAGTTTTTGTGGCACACTGTCCTACAAACCAAAGTCTGCTACAGGAAGATGGGGGGTGAAGGGGTGTGATATCTGTATGCGTGTTGACTTTATTCAATACAGAAAACTAATAAATCAGTTTGAAAAAAACTTGTTCCAAATTGAGATCTATTACACTGGTTTCAGTTTCCAGGATGATGGATGTGTGCACAAATGCATGCATGTGACATGATTATTAATCCAGCAATCTGATCAAAATAATACAAGATCTCTTCTTTACAAATGGCAGTGTAGGGGAAAGGGGTGTGTGAAAATGTGAGAATAAATTTCATATGTGCAAATAACCAAAGAGAAGAGTGAACAGGCTTGAATGTTGCGGACATTCAGTTTCAAAATCATACATGCATATGACACCAAATGCCTCCCTTCTTTTTGCCATCTGTTCTCTGCCGAGTTCCGATTCCAATCACAAAATGCAGAAAAGTTTGACAGAGTGTGGTAACTATGTTCCACACATAAATAAATAAATGAACACTGAAAACTCTGATGAACATTTGCACAACAGGCATACCTGGTTTTACATTGTGTGAGTAGTCATGTAAGGTGATACATTCTCCCCCCCCCCTCTCTCTCTCTCTCTCATGCATACGCATAGGTACACACACATTTATCTCCCTTCCCTTCTTACTTACACACACACACAGACACACTTTTTTTTTAAAAACACGGTCATAGTAATTACTGATAAATTCTTCAGCTTTAGGCCCTAATGTTTCTGCCATTTAATTTATTTAGTTCAGATACTCCATAAAAGCATGTAGGAGAAAAAAAGAAGAAGAAAGAAAAAAATTGTTCTCTACACTTAGTATTTCACACACATCTGTGCAAATTTCAGTTTTAAGCAATATGACAGGAAAAAATCAACAGATGTTTGTACTTTTATTTGCGCACAGATCATATTATTTTTAAAGTCTATAATGAATTAATACTGTGTACACTGGAACTGGTAATGGATACATTATGTAGTAATTTATTGAAAAATTTATTTGTTAAAGAGAATGAACTACAAAATAAATAGATAGACAGATAGATAGATAGATAAATAAATAAATAAATAAATCAAGGGAGGGGGAGGGAGAGTGGCAAATATGCTGGAGGTGTCATTCTTAGATGATTTGGTCACAAGTTTAAACCCCCTCACTTTTTGTCTTGCCCCCATCCCCACCCCTACCCCACCACCACCTCTCGCTTACAAACACATTCTCACAGTGAGGTCAATGAATGACATGAACACAGCCAACATCTTAATCAAATGTGTAAAACAAACACATCCTACAATGGCAACCGGTTAATTTAACAGAGTTTGTGAGATACATCACAACGAACCACTCACTTGCAGATTGATAGATACCAAAACTTGTTTGCAAACAGACACCACCCAGCCTTTGGCAAGAATGTCCGTTTCAGTGAAAAGAAGTACACTATTTCAGGTGTTCTTGATCACTTATGTGATACAGATAATCAAGTCAGGAGAGTTCATGATACTCAGACAGCAAAAACTGTCACTATACCTCTGCCGGAATATGGGTTCAATCTTGTTGGGGTTCAAGTTCTTTCCCATCACAGTTCAATTTCTTTTCACGTAACAACAATACAGGTTGTAACAGTGCACCATCATATGGAAACTGGAAATATTTTTACATGCCTGTGTATGTGCTATATGTGCGTAAGCTGCCACCATACCCCACATGGTGCCATATTGTAAAGTTGGACCGTGCTCTGTTCTCATATTACCACTCAGGACAGAATATTTTGGTTTGGATCCCATGTGCTGGTATCTATCGACTTGCAACAATCTGCTCAGCATTTTTCACAAAACACACAAAATCTCCAGGACAAAAATTGATGGTAATGTGCCTTGCTCTCTAGTCTGTACATAGTTCATTAAAACTAGTACTGAAAGACCAACTCTTCATTCACAGACCTATGACACAAAGACAGACAGCTGAAAGCATGCAATGGTCAACAAAATCAATGTGTACAATCCATTGTCAATATGGACAACCATCTAACTGGGAACATCATCAACCGGGCCTGCATCAAAGCCATCCACTTCACTACTAGCTCAGCAGTCTTCTGAGTTTGAAAAACAAAACATTTAATACAAGTCAAATAATTTAATCTTTGGGAAAGTAATGCACATCATACTAGCAAGAAAAACAACGTGAGAAAAAGAGAAGAGAACAGTTCACACATCAAAATTCATATCTTGCAAATCAAAGCATTGCACAAATTAAACAGACATTATCAACAAGACAAAATATACATGACCCGTGTGAATATAAGACTGAGGGAGTTCGTTTTCTTGGGGAGAAAAGGGGTCGGGATATATTCAAGTCCCGTTTGATTGCAAATCCAAAACTGGAGGCAGAAAAGGACAGTAACGTCATGCCCAGGACTGAATCCAAGGACTCCCGCAAACTCTGAACCTTTTTGTGGTCATCTGCAGCAAAATGGGATACACACTTGGATGGTTTTTCACCTAGAAACATCTCGATGCAGGAAGAAAATCAGGTACACTTTTTGTTATCCACGGTAGATCAAATCGTCATGCTGCCATTTTGCTACAGTATTCATCAAAGACAAAGATGAGCCGTCCCTCGGGCTATGTTGAGGCAGAGGCAGAGTGAACACGACCGATGGCACACCAGCACAAACAGCATCACACCAAACAGGACCTTGTGTTGCTTCGCTCAAGGAGCCGCACACTCCTTTAACATTTTTTGTTGTTGTTGCTTTCCACAAGAATGCACACTGATCCACATACAGCTTGGTGCTCTGTGTGAATGTAAAATAGTGTCTGCTTTCACTGTCGCACAAAACATGCCAACGGCATGGAAAGAAAAGTCTTCCCACCCTTCAATCGTTGATTGCTGTTTGGTGACAGAAAGGGAGCTAAGTTACTCAAAAAGGAGCCGGTAACACAAGCACACCTCTCAAAAAGAAGAACCAAACGTTGGCAGGATGGGTTGAGCTGTCAAATGATTTATGCCACTTTTTTTTTCTGGGGAAAATGTGATTACGTATGTTATGGCCAATTCAAGCAGACACCATGATGTTTAATCAGGGTAGCACTGCACACTGCCATGCTGGCCAGCAGAAACACAGCACAGATTTGGAGGATAGTGTAGGAGAACACTTCTTCTAAAGATTACGTTACATACTCTTTCTATCTGCCATATGTGTTGGACAAGAAATAAGGGTAGGGGGCAGGGGATGGAGCCAATGTTGAGGCGAAGGGGGGCATGGGATGAAGCCAATGTTGGGCAGAAGGGGGACATGGGATGAAACCAATATGTTAAAGTAATCTGTAGCACATAGCTTTTCAACCAATGCAGAAAGGGTGGAGAGATGGGCATGTTTTAGGCTCAAATGGCTGACCACAGGTGTCTGGGAGAAGGTGGGGATGACATATACACCAGTTCATTACATCTTTCCTCCATTGCCATTGTTTCAGCGGGTGAATATACTCATTTTCCAAAAACAATCAGTGAAACAAATCTTTAACAGCACCACTTCAAGCTCACATCCTGTATACTTCAAACTCACATCCTGTGCGCAAATTTCTTTCATTGTGTACTACACATAACCACTCCAAATGAAACACTCACTTGTTTCTTTCCATCCAGACATAGGACATTAAAGAAACAAGAGGGAAAAGATTCAAGAGAAGAGAATCCATGCCAACGCTGCTGGTAAAGCTCATAAATTTCACTCTGCTTTAAATGCTCACATTGTGTCTCCCTCAATCTCTAATTTTCAACTATCACCAGATTTACTTTTGTCTCTTTCTGTGCACATGAATGTCTCTTGTGCTTGCCAAAATCTTCATTCAGTTTTGCTCAAAACAGTTCTGGGCCTATCCTCAATGCAGGTTCATCTCCGTTGTGCTGGGACATATTCTGAAGACAGCTGAACAAGTTGCAGAGACTGTGTTCAATGTAAATCTCACTCATTGGCAAAGTCAGGATGCTCAACCCCCCACAACGCGAGATGGTGTAGCTCTGCTGCTGTGGCTCAGTGACGACGTGAAAATCCTTCCACTGACTGACTTGTTCTGCTACACCTTTCTTATCTCCAGCCTCTTGCGACTCTGCAAGTTGTAAAGCAAAAGGCAATGGTTAGTGCTGCAAGCCCAAACTGTGTCTAAGATTTTCTATATATCAGCAGCAACAGTGTTAACAGTAGACATAACAGTGCAGGACCAAAGTCACCCCTAAAATACAATCATAGGTGTATGCATCCTTGCGGCTACACCCGAACACTGAGAATCACATCAGTAGCCACATGAATCAACAGGATACTTGACAAAATGCACATGCTCCAACAGTGGCACACCGTGTCACCTAACCTCTGGTAAACCTCTCTCTATACGCCTACCAAACACTGGCAGTGGCAACTATCAGGTATGTTTACTGTACAGGAATTCATGTAAGCATTTTGAATACAGCCCAGGCGCTCCACAGAAGTGTGAAAGTAATGGAACTCTACACTAGCTCCCTGGGAGCCGCAGAAGCACAGTTGTAACGCTGCTGAAGCAAACAAGAATCCCAGATGAAAAAAGCAATGTGGAACTGCTGGTGATAATAAGTTCAGTGCATACAAATCACGACCAAGATACACATAATACAGGTACACTATGCAGACATGGCACGGATGGATGACTAACACACAGCACAACCAGTAAAGCAGCATGAGCATTCCACAATATCACGTGCAGCAGACACACAAAAATATGCGGTGCAGCCTACAGCACAACGGAGCCGTGTGCTGCTGTCAAGAGAGAGAAGCAGTGCGTAAAACAAGGGTGCAGTGCAATGCAGGGGTGGTGCGGTGAGCCATGGTGCAAAGCGACACACAGTTGTCGGGACTCATGCGACGATCTTCTGTGAGTGGTTGTCGGTCAGTCTGTCCCTTCCCCCCTGTCCTGTCAGCTCTAGCACCGAGAGGGTCAGGCATCAGGTACCACCCATATTTAGACTTGGCAACTTGGGGATTATGGACCTGGTCAGCTGTGAACAAGCCAACAATAACACTCAAGCCAAAGCCCACACACACACACACTGCTCAAAACAAGTGATGAAACTGAAATAACTTATAACACTGTAGCGGTTACTGTGTAATGCAGGATACTGCAAAGTGTAAGTTATAATTGTTATGCTTGGATAATACAACATATACACACTGAATATTGCAAAAATGTCGGATAATACAACATATACAAACTGAATATTGCAAAAATGTATCTGACTGATGTTCACACACACAATACCAATATATATACACATTTACAACTACATACAATTCATTTTATTCTGATATCATAACCATGCATAACAATACATATATATCTTTTATTCTGATATCATAGCTAATCACATGTAGTAAAACATAGCCTACCCTGTAAATGAATTAATAAAAACACACAGAATAAAGGAGAGATGGAGGGAGTAAACTGTCTGGTCATGGATACAGAGAATTCAACCCCAGACTGGGCCATCAATATGCACTGTTCCAATATTAAACTACTCAGATGCATTACCCAAATATTATTTTGTCCATTTACAGCTATTTGTGGATAGTATCTTTGTTTACCCTTATCCTGTCTTTCTCGATCGGTTAAACTGATTTTCTCTCGAAGGAAGAATGAAGTAGTAAGTAAGAGTTGGACAGCAGAAGATCCTCAGAGGAGAAACTCCTGTCAAGCAAATGTTTCGGCCCTTAACTCCTGACACTCTAAGGGGGCCTGGCCACATCCAGGTCATGACTCCTGGATGCCTTTCTGTTATCACCTTTTTTTTTTGTTTGTTTTTGTTTGTTCACTCACTCCTGGATGCTTTTCTGCATCGCCTTTTTTTGTTTTGTTTGTATGTTTGTTCGTTTGATTTTTTGTTCACTCTTACCCTGTCTTTCTCAATCGGTTATACTGACTTTCTCTCAAAGAAAGAATGAAATAAATACAGGGAAATACCAAAACATGTGCAAACAAAACCAAACAAAAGTAAACAACAACAACAACAAAATAAACAACAGACAAAAGAATGGCAACTGCCAATAAAAACCACAAAGGGAAAACATCAAATGTGTTTCAAACTTTTCATACACCAAGTCTGTGGAAAATAAACACATAATACATACACAACTGTATCTAATCACCTGACTTAAAGGGCCCTCAATGCCCATACCATTCACTTGATATTCTTCATGTTTTTATGTATATGTGAAGGGGGTTTAAACACTGGCAGGTCTGCACCCATTGCGGGCTGCGAGACAGGAAAAATATCCACTCTTCAACCACCCAGTGGAGGTGTCTAAGTGCATCCAATCCAAGATTTCCCAACTGGAAGTCTGACTTCTGCCAACATGACTTCTGCATCCATTTTTCATCTGTATATTCCTTTGAGAAGGGAAGATTTCATGAACTGTTGTAAAACAGTGCCTGATAGGGGACCGACCCCTGAACACACAAAAACACACCATGGCTGAACATCTGAAAATATGCTCATGACAGGATGAGTGGGGTTGTTGATACAGCTCAAGAAAATCAGTATGAATTATTTTGGAAATGTTAGAGACTAGAAGATTGTCCACAGCCAAGCATATTTCAGAGTGTTCTAGTTTACCCAAAATACAATAAAACTAAACTAAGGAGCTAAGTTTGACTCATCCAATTCTATGATTTTAAAAAAAATCAGAAAATCAATCAATCAAAATATGAAATCAAGAAGACAGTAAGAACAAAACTGTTAATTTTCATCATAAAACAACAGACCCATGTTTCTTTTTAGACAGGCTTTGGAAGTCGAAGGGTTTTCACTGTATGGAATTTGCTCAAAATCAAAGATCATATTGTTCAAAATAATGCTATAATGATAAATAAAACAATGATAAAAATGAATAACAAATAAAACAACAATACAAATGTAATTGAACATATCCCTGCATATGTGTGAAGCGTCGCAAAGTATACTAAATCTGTACAATTAAAAGCATAAAAACGATGCATGTACATGTAATGATTATGCAAACTAAGAGTTCACTGCAAATCAGCAGGAAAACAATATAAAACAAAATGAAGGCAAAATAAAAAGCATGCACAAACTTTCAACATCTCTCAAAATTAACTTCATTTAAAACTGTTCATAAAACAATCTTTTTTTACCCGTTATCATACACGGCTGGATCCAAAATCTTTACCCGCTTTCTCGTTTGGCAAGAAACATCACATCTACATGACAGAAATGCCCAAGATGTGGATCTTTTATTCCAATTCAATCTAAAATAATTAACTACTTCTCAATTTCATTTTCCCCACCAAAAAACATATTTCATCTGTTTACTTTTTCGAAAGGATGTAGCAAAATGCTACGAGTAAGAACATAAAATGCAGTTATTTTATGAATTTATTCATCTTGCAAACTTCATAAGTTTTTCTTCTTTAGCACTGTACAAATAATGTAAGTAGACATTCATTAAGAGCAAAAACATGTGAAATGCAAAACAAACAATAAGGATCATGTAACATACTAGCCCAGAGACTTGCAAACCCATTTTTCATTTCCTAAAGAAAACAGCATTTAGAACTGGGCCATGCCCATTCAAATGATTTTAGTAGCCTTTTATTTAATTACATAGATCATCAAATTTTGATTAAAAAAACAAAAACAAAAATGCTGCTACTTGTTTGGGAGCCCACTGCTTTAGTAAGAGGATGAAGGATTCACACAAAATCTACTTGGCATTTATTTTTTCTTTCCTCCCTTCCCCCTTTTTTCAGAGGAAAAAAGAAACTACACACACTTTCCCCATCTAATCACTGCTACCTTTGCTAACCATCTAACATAAATATATCACTTTCAGAGTTGAAATGATGACAGCATGATTAAAAATTACTGTAATTGTACTACTACTTTGTAGCTTCCAAAGCCAAGAGATGCACACACAAAAAGAACAGGAATTTTTTTTTAAGGGAAAACAGACCAAGAAGCACAATAACTACCATTATATAATTCTACTGAGAAAAAACAAGAAGCAAAAGTAAACAACCAGCACTCTGACAAGTATCAAACACAAACACAGACAACACAAACATTTTTTATGTCTTTGGGAGACTAAAGGGAAAGGTAAGAAAATTCTATTCATATAGATTAAAGGAATCAAAGGGACCAGTGTTCCTCGTCATTTAAATAAGAAGTGTATATGGGCCCAGCTCTTACAATCTGCAATCTCATACAAAACAAAAAGGAAACAAAATGCCGGTTTTTCCCCATGAGGTACAAACACATATGATATTTGAACTCAGGAAGTCTGGCATTTGAAGAATTTCAAAAGAAATTGGTGGTCTTAACTAAAGAATTTATGATGTTTAAAAAAATGACCAACTTTCTCTTTTCTACTTGTACAACACCCAATAGCCAACAGCCGATTTCAAAGTGGAGTTGGTCAATGTCAAGGGCAGTTACTCTTGAATACATTTGTTCAATCTTATCTCCCTTCACTAAAATACAGATCAAAATTGCAAACCAAATGCCCAGAGTCAGGACCAAAGAAACCCAAAACTACAACTGCTTTTCTACAACTTCATTGCATTTTTTAATACACAATTTTTGATTATACTAAAAATCAGTATAAGTTCAGAGAAAACATCTGAAACCTCTACCATTTATCATTTAAAATTGTTTCAAGAGTCATTGATAACATTCTGCTTCAGTAAAGTGATATAATACCTCCACAAATGGATACACATTCTCTTGGTGTCTATTAAGGGATAACACATCATAGGACAAAAAAGCAGTTTCACAACTAGTAAATGAAGGCAATATATAATATAAGTACTGAAAGCTTATGTAATAAATCAAATTTTAGGAATAATAATATCAATAAAAAAAAGTCTCACTTTCTTCCGTGTGCCACTGAGAAATTCCTTGTACATGTCGGAGCGCAGGTATCGACTGTAGCTATCACTCTTCATCAGCTTGAATATATGGTCCTGCACAGCAGAGTTTTCATAAGGCTAAAAGCTAGACAACTGCGATGAGCACAGTAATCAAAAGGGTAAGGCATCAGACTACCAGCTGGAAAGCTTGGGGTTCGATCCTGCCCAGGAACCTGCCTGAGGGTATATGGTGGATATATTTCTGATCTCCGATGTCAACATGTGTGCAGACCTGCCAGTGTCTGAACCCCAGAACATCAAATATGCCTGTTACAGATCCTTTAGATCCTACATGGCATGCCATAGTCTGGTGGCTTGTGGAAACATGAAAATACTCAGCATCCATGCCCACTGAAGATGGGTATGCAGACTGTGCAGCAACATACTGCCTGCACAATGTGGGCAAAACAATGTGCATACATGCATCCAAGAAAACAACAGAAAATCAGTACGCTAAAAAAAACAAAAAACCCCCAACTATTTGCTAATATAACAAGGCTCTTCACACGTTAATAACATTCAGTTGAAACCAGAAAAGAACAGAAATGTAATATAACTTTTCTTTTTTTTTATTATAAGTTAGTTGGGCACATGTTATACACGAACAGTTCACTTGATATATTCTCCAGCTTACGCTCAGCATACAAGCATGAACATACACATATATATATACATACATGACTGCAAACAAAACAATCAAACTGTTTTCACACAGTCATGGCTCACTGATCACAAAATGTAAAAATATTTAAAAGGCAAAACTATTATCTCTTTAAGATATAACATAATCAAACTGTTACATCATAAACTGGCAAGGTGTGAAAATAACATTCTGATGTGTTTCAGAATGGATCTTTTCACAAGTACTCTGAATAGCTCCATGTTCTTGTGAGACTGCTGTTAGGTAATGATGCAATAAAAATTGCTATGGATTTGAATAAATGTTGGGATCAAAGCTGCTTCATATTTCACAATCTAAAAATGGAAGCAGGAATTTAAAACAGAGAAAATGGGGAAATTCTGAGAATCCAAAGTGAATTCTGAACACAGTTTAAAACAAGACTAATGTTGCTGCCATGTCCAAACTTGTGAAGGAAGACCTTCACGTCTGCACACAAGAGGTATCAGGAATGATGGGCTGTGCTATATGAGTGACGACAATGGTTACAATGATTCTGGTGACAATTTTTCCTGCAATGCACACAAGGGTTTGCCACAGCCCATCTAGCTGTTAATGGTAATCTGTCCCTCTTTTGAGACAAGGAAAGGAAATCAGCAAGGGAGAGAAATGAG
This sequence comes from Monoplex corrugatus, assembly GCA_030674185.1. Lineage (NCBI taxonomy): Eukaryota > Metazoa > Mollusca > Gastropoda > Littorinimorpha > Ranellidae > Monoplex > Monoplex corrugatus. Next base: position 48,383,326 of record CM060308.1, read on the forward strand.
GAGTCACATCCCCAACTTAATGCTAGCCCCTGCAGAAGTTAACCCTACCAGACCGAGTTCCCGCTATTGCGGGAATGACGAAAATGACTATATACCGAGTTCCCGCTATAGCAGGAATAGCACACTCACACGATCGTCACTTTATCAAGAGCTAAAAATAGCTACCGGACCGTTGCTAAGCGTCGTGTGAGCATGTGTTCAGCCTATTGCAACTGTCTGCCTTTGTGTTGATGGTATTTTGAGGTGATTTGGGTGCAAAATTGACCATGAAGCGAGCTAGTGATGAACCAAGCACTTCAACAGGTAAACGGGCGAGGCCAACTCGCTTCACAGTTCAACAAGTGGTGGACATTTTGCAGATTGGAGAATTTGATCAGGAATACGTTTCCGATTCAAGTGACGATGATTACGTTGATGAAGCATTGAGTGAAAGTGATGATTCTGACAATGAAAGAAGTAGTTCGAGACAGAGTGTTGGAAGAAGGGGGCGTGCCCGTACCCCCCAACCAAGTGATAGGGGAGATGCTTGTGTGATTGAGGGTTGGACTGGCGTTAGATGAAAGATAGGCCTATTTTCTACAATCTCTCCACGTTTCATATAATTCTAACCATTGGTGTGCATGATTATGAACAGTTTTCTAACGTATATACATTTTTTTCAAAATTTTGCTCAGGAGGCCAGGCAGGGGGCACAATTACGCTCAGGGGCTAAGGTCTGGTAGGGTTAAAGTTTCATTCCCAGTAGATTGTTTAGTTTATGGGAAAACCTTACTTAATCCCCCTTTCATTACCTATTGCTCACATAAAAATTATGCAAGAAAAAAAATTTCAACATTTTTTTTTTATTCATTATATATTGTATGTATATATACAAACATATTGACATACAAATGCAAACTCCATTATTTCAATTTATGAAGACAAGCATAACAATTATCTCACATACATTAGAGACAAAATCATTCCACAGAATTGTTCCCTGATCGCTCTCAACAGTATCAAACTGTACAATGACTTATAAATGTTGATAACTTACATTACAAAAATATGAAGCCTATCATATTTTCCAACCAGAGGACATGCTGATCCCCGTCTGATCTCACATCAAGGTACATGCATTTATGCATACACTATTTTCCTTCTTTCTCTCTCTTTCTAAACATTTCAAGATTATGCAGAAAAGCTTTACTGAGCCTGCCAGCAACTAGCAGTTAGTTACAAAAACAAAAACAAGTTGATCTATGCCACTGAGTACAAGGGCTGTGCTTGCAAATTGTTTAAACCCTGGCATGTTTAATACAGCTGTGAAAACAAAGACCCATAGAAGTGAAATGTTAGTCAGTCTTGGAGAGTATCAGCCCACACTGTGGCTGCTAAAAATACCTGAGCCTCCTCAAAGCAGAAACGTGTTGGATTGTTCTCCATTCTCCTTCGTACCAGCTCCATGATTTGACAGTCCACATTCACTGGGTTGTGAGCCCCTGGGGCCAGGAACTCTCTGAACAACACATTAGAACGATGGGCTATTAGTTAAAACACATGCACACCCATACACGCACATATATCACACACATCCATCTACACCATGTTCAAGTCACAGTTAAGTCTGAACTGAATTACTGTCATTCAAATCAATTAATTCGATAAATATCTACTGTCAGATCAAGGTAACATGGAGAGTGAGTGAGTGATTGTGAGTGACAGTGAGTGCCAGTGTGCACACGCATGCAGACTAGCCACTATGATGAGTGAATGAGTGAATGTGCATGAGGGTGTGTGTGAGTGTCTGCGTCTATAGGAGCAATCTTGCGCTTGCATGCATGCGTGTGCCCTCATGAATATGTACATGTTCATGCATTCTTTTGCGTTTGATCACAACTATAAATACAGGTATGCATGATCTACAGGAACAAATACAAAATATCTGTTACCATCTAATCTTCCAACCTGATTTTGACAACTGAAGCCTGCACAGGTTCAAAAATACTTACGAAAACATTTCATGCACTTTCTTGTTGACTTCTCTCATTGGAAGCCCTTTCAGCTCTTGACAGGCAAGCCAGAACCTGTACACACAAAGTAGTATATTCATGTAAAGTTCAGAACTGAAGAACACACTATGTACACCCCTTTCATTACCTCACTCTATTCACCATGGAAGAGATCTTCGTGCAGAAGTTAGTGGATAAGAGGAAAGAATCAAAGAAATACATAATGTGGGCTGGTTGGATCTTTTGACATTAGTCATCCAATAAAACAGTGAGAACGTCCTAGTAATCTAGAAAATAATTACCACAGTGCTTTGAAGCTTTACAAATTACTGGCCCAATTGTCCATGATCTAATTACAAAATTACATGCAAATATTGGAACAGCATTTGTTATGGCGACACATTAGGTACAGTCATTCCAAGTGTCATGGCCATGCTTAGCAGTTAAAGAACAAGCGCACTTACACTGAAATTTGATTTTATGAATGAATCTGGCATAAACATGTCAAAAACACTACAAAGTGTATGTGGGACACAAGCTCTTTCGCAGGTTGCAGTTTCATATGTGGGTGTCATTCTTTAAAGATGGATAAAATGATACTAATGGCAAGCACAGTCTGAAGAGGCCAATTGAAGCTACTGATGACAAAAATGTTTAAAAAGTTTTTGAAAAATTTTACATGACGAAAGGCGAATAACGTATAAAGAGATCATTTATGACAATGGTATTGGTCAGGGAAAGAAAAAAAAGATTATAAATATAAAAACATATATCTAGCAACAAAGCCAAGACCTTGGGGGCAGAGGGGATCCACTGTAAACCGTTTCATTCTTCTTTGACTGCCCCCCACCCCACCCCAAACAAAATCTTGGCTTTGTGGCTGAATAATTATGTTCCCATACCTTTTATCTTTTTAAATTCCTTCTATACAACACAAGCACAGCCATATCTGACTAAGGTTGCTTTTTTTTCTCCAGTACTGTGGTTTTCCCTTCAGCCCCTTGGCTGTTGGATTAAGATCTTCTTTTTTATTTCCCCTTCCCTTTCCAGAGTCAAGACTAGATTTGTTGCATCAGGTACAATCCATTTACAATCGGCAACACCTACCACACTCATATTTTCCCATTCATTCCACCATGTGTATATTTCTGTATATGTAGATATAAACTTTCACTCAAAAAAAGACACTCCACAAGTACATTATGGATTGTTGATTTCCAATATTTCATCTCTAGATCCTCCTCAGGATAAAACAACAATATGGCAATGACCACCTTTACATCATATAATTCATCTGACTTCCCTCAAGACACTGTGTTTATCTCCACTGCTTCCCAGACACCATAAATTACAAATATTATGATTTTATAGCAGTCATTTTCTCTTGCTCAATGAAACATCACAGAAGTCTTGCTGTTTTTCCTCCTGAATTTTGTGTATTTGTTCTTTGTTGTCTTTTGTGTACACGTACCAACACAATTTCGTTCCATTTCTGTGCATTTCTGGTTCTGTCTGCTTGAACGCTGATTTATACTATTCTAAATTGTTAAATTATCAATATCTCACTTGTCTCCACCCACCTTCTTAAGTTAGCTGAGCTCTAACTCAACAGTATTAAGCAAGGGTTTGTGTGCATATGTGAGTGTGTGTGGCTGTTCAAGTTTCTTGGTTTACTGATTTTCATTTGCCTGTTTGAAAAAAAAAAAAGGGGGGGGGGGGGATGTAAGATCAAGAGATAGAACGAAAGACTGTGCACTATGTCAAACCACAGAGAGACAAGTCACAAAAAATCACAGAAATGAAGAATCGCAAATCTTGCTGTCTTCTATCTCCACCCTCTCATCCACTGGACACAAAACTCACTTGAGATTCTCCCCACTGAACTCTTTGTCCAGGAATCTAGTGAACTGGTCACGTCCAGCAGGATCATCCAGCAGTTCTTCTATGGAGAATGCCCACCGCTTCACTCGTCTCTGGGGATCTCGCGAGAAAGCCTGCCCCAATCAAATAGTAAAAAAATAATGACACTTCTCAAATACAATTATCAACTTCTCTTATTTTCAATGCTCTTTCATCAAAATGTAAGCCCTGATATGGCTCTACGCAGTCGGCTGTGCTTTAAACAAAAATGAAACGATCAAAATGTACGACTCTCTTGTCTGCCTTGAGTAACCCAATAGTGTTATGATTCAACTCTGAGTTTTAAATATCCCTTGTTTGATTTAGCATTACACATGTGGTGTGAATGAAAATTGCAAACTAGTTACTAGAAAAGCTGTAGATACTCAGAAATCACACGCATTATACACAGTCACCACAGCAATTTCTATGTAGCTAAAAATTGGTTTACAGAGACAACTGAATACTGAAACTAGAATACATTGTTGCTACAGAAGCACAAATGGTTATCTTACAGCGCAAGTTACACAGCTGCAAACTTGCTTTCAAAATGACAGCTGAATATTGAAAACACAAAATACTGTTGTTCTCAACAACAAAAAACCCAACTATTTTCTTACAGTGTGAGTTCTTGGTCCCAGGTTTCTGTGCTGTCTGCAATCCACGGGTTGGAAGGGTCCGGACTTGTGATAAAGGCATCATATTCTGCATATTGCTGAAAGTAGGCTATAAAACTGCAACATAAAAAGTTTGTGATAAAGGCATATTTTCTTTTAGTACTGAAAACCGACTACAAAACTGTAACATTAAACTGTGGGGTTGTGACAGACAAATTTTACATAGTGTTGAGAGACAATTACAGAATTGCTATAAAAGTCTAAATAGCAATATAACACATTCAAAAATTCAAAATTGGCAAGTGGGCTATAAAAATGTCAACAACCAACCATCCAAGATTTGAAATGGTTACTATATTCTTTCAAACTTCATTTTTCTCCAAGGCATTTTCATTACACCACAATCCACTCATTTCTTTACCTCAAATTTACTGCATCAGTTTTATGCACTTTACACTGCAGAAATTTACAAATTTGTCGCATATGAGTACAATACTCCTAAATTTACCATAACTTCTATCTTTTTGTCATTTCTTATTTTGGCGTTTTCATGGCAAACCAGTGTAACAGTCTAAACTTAACACGATTTGGCCCACACTGTGTACATCATTTAATTAAAGCAGACTGTGTAAAAGTCTATACACCTGTTTAAATTCAGGAATGATTATAATCACCTGCAAAACCCAGATAACACTCCCATGTGGTCACTGACATGCAGATTACTCAACAGATTTTGTCACAACTGGTTATAAAGGGGATAAACTAAAGAGGTTATAAAGGAGATAACCTAAGACCCTGTTGGAAATGAGGGACAACTCCCATCTTCCGATCTAACTGCACAGGTTTGAGTCTGGCTCCAGGGGACAGGGGGGAACCTGTGAAAGGATACCTGGCTCTGTCCAGGACAGATGAAGATACAGCAGCAAGGATCATAATACTGGCCTCCCCCAAAAGCTGCCGTCTCTATCACTTTGCTCCCCTGTGATCTCAGCATCATGGGGCAACATATACCTTATCCTAAAACTGGCACTTGGACATTAACATGCCACTGTCTTTATCAATGACTACTGTAACAGTACACTCTTCAACACTTTTATTCATGTGGAAAACCCTGCTCCATATTATTCTTGAAACAGAATCAAAACCATGTTAAGTCATACCTTTCTGTAACTTTTGAGATCTTGACCCGTCTCTTTTCAATCTTTTTCCGTAATGCAGCAATCTGAAACAAAACACATTACTGCAAGTAGGAAACAGCAGGCTGGCGTAATCAATCCTAACCAATCTATATCCAGCAAACTGACATACAAGCAAAATCAGGGCAGAGCATCCAGCTTGATGCTATTTCAGTTTTGCTCACAAAACATCAAACGTGTTGAAATGCCACAAGACAAGGCAGTCAATAATAAGAAGTAAAGATGGATAAAGAATATATATTCTTCTTGCACTGTGCTGTACAGTACACTACTGCTGTGTGTGCCATGCTATGCTGCATGGCAATATACTGTATTGTACTCCATCGTTTTGCAAGGTATCATATAGTACAGTAATTATATTGCGACAGCAGCAATGACAGCGCAGGACACTACCAGAAAGCACCACAAGGGCCTCATTAACAGTGGTTGGAAAACAAAGAACACCAATATTCACAGAAAACCATAAAAATTCTGGTCTCTGAGAGTCAGAATTCAAAAAGAAAAGTTTGAAAAGAGCAGGAAATCACAGAATCAAACATCAATTAACTGAGACATCAGATTAGAACTTCCTTTATTTCACGATTCCTCATGTCCCATGACTGCTACCCTCACAAAAGACAGACACATAGCAAACACTCATCTTGATAGAGGTCTTAGGAAAGGCTAAAACAATGATGACAGCACTAACAAAATGACTGGTAATAGCTGTCATTTCATTTCTGGTTTGGTCTATAGTTTGAGGGAAAAAATGATGTGCTCCAACGATTTTGCACAGCATTTCATATGCATAGTATATCTTCAAAGTTTTTAAAGAAATACATAATTGCTGTGTACAGGTGTAGCAGTCCACAATTAAAGGCAAAGGCATAGTCCAAAAGTTTACTGCATGCTGGGATGTGAGCTCTCACACTCTCTCATGAGGAGTTAAAAAGATATCACAACTGGTTTTTAATCAGCAAACTGGGCCAAACTTGTTGTGAGTATATAATAACAATAAACAAGTCCCATGGCAGTGTTTAGGCACACTAACTTCTCTTTCCCCTTTTCCACACACACACATACACACAAGCACACACTGTCAATAAAATGTAGAATTCTGCAATCTCTGTCACTGTGGAACATTTTGTATGGGCCAAAGGCTGTCCAAAAGTAAACTAATTTTTTTCACATTAATTGAGTTAACCATAAACCTAACCTTGTATCTACAGCTACTTTGTAGTAACTTATTGCCCATGTTACCAATGGTATGTAAGGCAGCAGTGAAGATCCTCCATTGATTCAGGACCCTGAGTTATCTTTCTCTATTCTCTCCATTAATGCAGTGTATTTTGTGAGCTGGCTTCAAACGGCTGCTGGCAAGTGCAGATTTCTGGTTGAGGATACTGACACTGTCAAACTGTTACTGCTTTGTGTACATGTTCAGCAACACCATTTTTTGTTTGTTTATTTTTTCCCTCCTTTGCTAGGCAAGTTATTAACTACCAGTACTAATATTCAAAGTAAAGTGATCTCTTGTTGAAGACTTTGATTATACAATATGTGACCTTTTCATGCAGTTTGAATATTTACTCCAAAACAAATTTTCACAAAAGCAATCATCTCTCTTCATTACTCTAATTCCTGTATAATTCATTTCTGAAGAATGTTAAACTGTAATGTTGGAACTTTACTTTCCATATCCATATCTTATTTCTCTCTCCCTCCCCCTCTCTCTCTCTCTCTCGCATGCACACACGCATGCACGCGCGCGCACACACACACACACACACTTGTACATACTGAATGCAACAGCATCATACATATCAGTCCGTACTTCACTGTACTTATCATGACTGTAACAGGCACACATTTCTGATACTTCTCTCCCCTAGGCATGAAACAACATTAATCAGAGGGTGTTAAACTTGTTTTTTACAAACTACTTGTTTATGCCTTTCCCAACCCCACATCAACACTACATCAGCAGGCAAACAACATGCTACAAGAGGACTTTCACCCTTTACAACAGAGCTCACCAGTTTATGAGCAGGTTTGCGGTAGATGGCATGATCATTTTGGATACCTTTCCATCACATGGTATTTATAGTGTTAGCGCATACGGAAATATTCCCAGTGTGGAAGCAATATCTTGAGAAAACTGAAACATCATAACTGATACGGCCCAAGGACAAAACAGAAACTAACATAAAATGTGCAGTGGTTTACCACAAGACTTGCTATGAATATGGCAATGAAAGCATGAGAGACATTTGCCAGCAAATCCTGAAATGCAGTAATTCTCAGTGCCAGACGATTGTGAAAGGTAAAGATGAATGAGGCCAAGCACACAATGACTGCTCACACTTTCACATGACCCAAGCTTCTTGTTGAAGTTTTACAATATCAAGATAAAATATAGGGGTGAGAAGGACAGGTAGGGTATGGCACCCTGCATCAAGAACAGACTGTTGTTTGTTCCCTTTTCGAAAAGCTGAACAATACTCAATGCCTACAAACTAATATTATAACAGCAGCCAACAGTAAAATAGTAGATCTGTATAGGTCTCGTCCTGTTTATTTTCTCTACTCAACCACTAAATGAAACTGTTTCCAGCCAGTCTTTATTTTCTCTACTTAACCACTGAATGACATTGCTTCTTGCCATCCTTTATTTTCTCTACTCAACCACTGAATGAAATTGCTTCCAGCCAGTCTTTATTTTCTCTACTCAACCACTGAATGAAATTGCTTCTTGCCATCCTTTATATTCTATACTCAACCACTGAATGAAATTGCTTCCAGCCAGTCTTTATTTTCTCTACTCAACCACTGAATGAAATTGCTTCCAGCCAGTCTTTATTTTCTCTGCTCAACCACTGAATGAAATGGCTTCTTGCCATCCTTTATATTCTTTACTCAACCACTGAATGAAACTGTTTCCAGCCATCCTTTATTTTCTCTACTCAACCACTAAATGAAATTGCTTTCAGCCAGTCTTTATTTTCTCTGCTCAACCACTGAATGAAATGGCTTTCAGCCAGTCTTTATTTTCTCTACTTAACCACTGAATGAAATGGCTTCCAGCCAGTCTTTATTTTCTCTACTCAACCACTGAATGAAATGGCTTCCAGCCAGTCTTTATTTTCTCTACTCAACCACTGAATGAAATTGCTTCCAGCCAGTCTTTAATTTCTCTACTCCACCACCGAATGAAATTGCTTCCAGCCTGTCTTTATTTTCTCTACTCAACCACTGAATGAAATTACTTCCAGCCTGTCTTTAATTTCTCTACTCAACCACTGAATGAAATTGCTTCTTGCTTCTTGCCATCCTTTATTTTCTCTACTCAACCACTGAATGAAATTGCTTCCAGCCAGTCTTTATATTCTATACTCAACCACTGAATGAAATGGCTTCCAGCCAGACTTTATATTCTATACTCAACCACTGAATGAAATGGCTTCCAGCCAGTCTTTATATTCTATACTCAACCACTGAATGAAATGGCTTCCAGCCAGTCTTTATATTCTATACTCAACCACTGAATGAAATGGCTTCCAGCCAGACTTTATATTCTATACTCAACCACTGAATGAAATGGCTTCCAGCCAGTCTTTATATTCTATACTCAACCACTGAATGAAATGGCTTCCAGCCAGTCTTTATATTCTATACTCAACCACTGAATGAAATGGCTTCCAGCCAGACTTTATATTCTATACTCAACCACTGAATGAAATGGCTTCCAGCCATCCTTTATCCCACCAGTTTTTTTGTGTTTTTTTGTTTTTTTTTACACCAACCAGTTATATAAATCTGACAATATTTCCAAGCTTGACATTATCATCAGATGTAATTAATTAATTCTCTATCTCTTGAGCTGAAATCATAGTTGACATACAGTGAGCTTCAGCTTAATGACAATAAGACTGAAAGGATCTTTAGCGCACCAAAAGCTGCTTTTTCCTCCCACAGCAGACAGTTAAATCTGTTGAGTAAAGGTCTTTTTTGTCTGCTTGTGTTTACGTTTTCTGTTGAGGGCGGAGAAGGAGTGATTTGTTACTTACATCTTGTTTTATAGAGTCTGTAGGATTGTGTAGGTCTGCCTCTGATACACTGGGGCTGATCCTCCTCCCGGAACTGCGTAATTGGGCTGCACACATAAATTCACAAACAATGTGCAAACATTGAAAATGTTATCCATCAATATGCCTTCATTTTGACCAGTTTGCTCTCAGACAAAAATAACATGTGGATACAGCAGTAACGTAAAACTTTGTTACCAGCATTTGCAACAGTATGCATATTTTTTCTCTCTCATATTCAGGAAAAAAACCCCAGCTAATTAATAAAAGGATTACTGTAATCTAGAAGATAACACTAAAAGAAAAATCTCACCAGTCACTGTGGGTGGTGTGCTGCAGTTTGTGTAATGGACTACTGACTGGAAGGTTCTCGATTCAAATCCCCAATAGCCCTTTTGAAATCACTGAGGGATTTCACTGCCCCAACAGGCTGCTAACCAGAAAACTGAGCATGCTACGGGCCCACTGGGAAGACTGGAACCACACAGTCGAGTCTTACCATTTCAATGATATGTCACTGAAGGTGCTATTCAAATCTCTTGATCAACACTGCAGATGTCTGTATCTCTTCGGTCTGGTTGATGTCAGGATATATATGATGATAAGCATAGAGTACAGCTCTATCATAAAGTCTCAGTCCTAGATGGAACTCCACAGTACCATGATTATCATCCTTATCGTCATCCTCCTCCTCCTCATCATAGCATTGTTAAAAACTGTTCCAGTTTCTGTGGCCATTAAGGTGGCATACAAAAAGTGGGGTAGGGGATGGGTAAGCACAAAGGAAACTGCCTAAGTGCGATGATCTTTACACACACACTCACACGCACGCACGCACATGCACACACACACATACACACTACTGTAAGCCAGTGGATACAGAGACTAGATCTTCCTCCCCCCTTTCACAAGAAGAAAAGCAGGATAAGTCCATAACTTCTGCACCTTGCTCACAAGATAGGTAAAAATTTTCAATGGCTTTGACAACTTTCACCAGTCACCATGATGCAGTGGTCAGTGCAACAGTCTAGTGACTGGCAGGTTGTGGGTCTGAATTCCCATCAGTCCTGTCAAAACCATTGTGTCCAATCAGTTCCTACCCAGAGTTCAGTGTGTTGTGGGCTCGTTAGGAAGACAGGCCACACGGTTGAATCTTATCCACTTCACGGACGCAATGTTCAGGGTGCTGCTGAAATCTCCAGATCAACACTGCAGGTGTCTGTATATCTCTGGCATGGTTTTTGTTATGGTAGCGTAGAGTACAGCCCTGTCACACAGTCTCAATCCTAGATGGAACTCCACAGCATCATGATTATCATCCTTATCATCATCATCATAGCGTTGTGAAAACTGTCTCAGCTTCTGCGGCACTTAAAGTGGTGTAAAAAATGGGAGCGGAAAAAAAAAATCAGGCATGTACAAAGCTGTGTGAGAAAAAAAAATTCTGATGACTTTTCTATAAGTTTAATGCAAAAATATTCCACCAGATATTTCTATTTCTTCATACTATTCACCAGCTTCCTGCTGGAAGATGGTGGACAAGATGAGAGAGTCAAAGGATTTGGTAGCTGTCAGCTGGTCAGATAACAACTTTGGGAATCTTGCAGGAATTTCGTGGTCAGGCAATCTTGCAGGAATTTTGTGGTCAGGGAATCTTGCAGGAATTTTGTGGCCAGAGTCCTAGAAAGGTTCATCACAGCAGACTGCAAGCTGCTCTGCCTGTGTCGCATGTCATCATAACACTGTCTCAACCAATAATGAAGAAAGAACATAGCTCTTCACTTACCGCTTTTACAAAACCATGACCTATGATGATGGTAAACCTTTATTTCTTCTAATAAAACCAGGAAGAAAAGAGATTAACACAAGTGAGCTTAAAACAATGAATGATTTTTGTTTGTTTGTTTTTTTTTGGTTACACTGTGAACAAGATAGACATACACTTATGACTACAGTCTAGTATGACTGATGGAATGGGGGTGAAATGATCATGAAGAAGACAGAAAACAAAGAAAGAGAAAGTAGTATCCTACAAAAATAAGTTCCACTGTCCTGTGGCATCATGCATGAAACACGTTACTTTCACTGTGTCATGGTCTACCTACAGTGTCAATGTAGCAATAGAGACATGAGAGTCCAGCCTTAACACTTTATTCACAGGACTCTTCTTTACGTCCCTGTGCATGGGTACTGACCTCCAATCTCAAACACAGAGAACACAACCAAACTCAGTGGCTTAAATATTCAAGAAATTGTCCACAAAAGTCAAGACAGAGCGGCCTGGAGGTAGATGGTGGTGTTTAAGTGTGCAGCCGCCAACACCACACCCCGTGACATTGACAGGTGAGGCAGTATGCATATTGGGGAGACGGAGAGAGGAAATTCACAAAAACAGATAGGAAAACATCAAACAGACAAGAAAGAGTAATAGTAAATCTTTCTCTCTGATGAAGCTTTGTATGATAAAGGTCCAACCATGAGTGTTGGTGGCTTCTGGAAACATGAAAATGGGAATAATACCCAGTGCATGCATATCTGCGAAAACAGAAAATGAAGCATGAAGAGCTACAGGGTGTCCACTCCCTCCCTCCCCCCAACCCCTTTACAAAAAAAAAAGGGGGGGGGGGGGAGAAAGAGATATACTGCTCACTCACGTTTAATTGCTATACCAGTTTATACTGATGGGTGTAGAAGATCAGCCCATGAACAGTAGTAGAAAAAGAAGAATTTAAACTGCTAAATCCAATTTTCTCATCATGGAAAATGCAATGATTGCAAATTGATTTAGACATTAAATTGAATTAATCAGGTCCTCATATGATACATCAATAGTGAAATGAAAAAAAAATTAACAGTAATCTTAAAACTCTTAAACATTTTCTCTCACTTGAACAAAACAGGCATTTGAATCCATAACATTATGGCTGCCTAACGATGGAACAATAATTTTAAAAACAAAAAAAAAGGGAGGAAATCAATACAAGAGCACGCATGAGTGTAAAAAAGAAAAGAATTCCATTAACAAGCTATTTTTAACTGTCCTGTGGCATCATCCGTGGAACACAGAAACTATTCCATGTCATGGTTATAACCACAGTGTCAATGTAGCACTGGGGACATAATAGTCCAGTTTTGACTTCTGTCATTAGACACTCATCCCCTGTGCATGGGAAATGACAGGACCTGACGGCAGCAGTATGCATATGGGAGGGGTTGCTTAACTATATTACAGAAAATTAAAATTGTATTAAAACCATTTTTCAGTTTTATGAACATCCACCAATGATGAATAGGTCATCCCTGAACATTATCAGTATGTGCATATGGTCTTTCAGACATCTACTGTAATGGGACACTTTCTCTTGTGACTGCTCAGTGCATGATTTATCTGTAACAGTCCTTCATCAGAAGCTGCCCTCAAAACATTACATCATCATGCATATATGAGGAAAAGATGCAGAATGGTTCATGTGTTTGCCTGCCAATAACTAAACCTGAGATTCCAGAGTTCATTTCCAACTGAGGCCTCGATTTTTTCTTCTCAGTTCGACTGGAAAATCTAACTGAATGTCTAGTCCTTCAGAAGGAGATGAAAAAAACAAACAAACTGGACTGTGTGCTTTCTGACCTGCATATGCTAAAAGATCCACCAGCAGTTGAAAAGCATAAAGAGCAGGGCATTCACCCAGCTGCTCTGGCATGAATGTTATTGGATAGACGGGTTTACTTCCCAGGTCCCTCCCCTTGAAACCCAATTAATCTTTTTGCCTTTCTGAAGTCTTGGTCAAAGGGGAAAAAGTGTGGAAGACAGCAAAAGAGGAGAAGGGAGAGAGAAGAAAAAGAAAGAGAATATGTTGGAACAGTGCGTGGTGTGTGTGTGTGTGTGTGTGTGTGTGTGTGTGTGTGTGTGTGTGTGTGTTGTGTGTGTGTGTGTGTGTGGGGTGTGTGTGTGTGCTGTGCGTGTCGTGTGAGAGAGAGAGAGAGAGAGGAGAGAGAGAGAGAGAGAGAGAGAGAAAGACAGGCAGACAGACAAGACAGAGAGACAGAGACAGCGAAGATGATAGCTTAGATGAAAGGTCATTCGTTGAACAGACTTGATGTACCCTAGCTTAGCATCTTGGTGGCGTGTGAGATGGAACAGGATGGTGGCTTCGGTCAGGGGTCACATGCCCTATTCCTTTCCTGTCTCCCCTATCCCAGTTTAAATGTGCTCTGTGCCCAGGAGGTTTGGTCATTGTTGGGTGATTGTTTTAGCCAAAGATGAGAGTCTGCGTTGGTTTCATTCCTGATTTAAGCCTTGGAACTTTATAAATTTCACCGTCGTCGTCATCTCATCATCATTATTTTTATTATATGCCAGTAGCTGTTTTGTCACAAAACTCTCATAAATCATAGCAAGCTAGTGTCCTTTATTATGTCCAAGCCAACTAAAGATTAAGCTTTCATGCTGTGCACGATCCCATGTGACACATCACTAATTTAATGAGGGATACATTAAAATGAATAAAACATTTGTGCTCTCAAAGTCTGAACAAAATTGGTAAAGATGAATGAGGCATTTTGGCTACATGGTGACAGAATAATCGCCAATCAAAGTATGGAAGGAAAATAATATAGACGCAAAGAGATTGACTCATTCTTTTCCCCAACAGCAAAGACACTGACACAATACAGTCGAGTTTGGACAATTTTCCATGTTTGTCATCATCAAAATTTACCTGATAAAGCTGAGAGGGAAAAAAATTAAGAGTAACATAGATAAAAATAAAACACCTAGCTACTAAGATGAGGCATTTTAAACAAAAGACTGTGTCTATACCAAAAGGCAAAACAGAAACACACCATCACTTACTAAAACATTTCATGTAATGATAATTTCATTACGTACACTGACTCAAGATCCATGTTGATCCATAATCACTATTTTACTAAACAACACTTTATGAAATAAATAGCACACACACACATACATATAGCAATGCTACTACATATATAAATACAATATATATATATATATACATGTGTGTGGGGCACATGTATAATTAAGACTAGTTATAATACAGATATTAGTTTCATTGTAAACTATTTTTCAAGAAGTAAATCATACAGATTTTTCTTGAAGGGTTTGAAAAGACTGTATACATAGGCTGGGCAGCTCATTCCAAAGATGAACACCATTAAATGAAAATCTCAATTTGAACACTCTTTTCTTGGTTTTGGTAGTGTGAATAAATATTTTCTGGTGTGAAGAGTGTGCTTTTTTTCCCCCTGAGGTAAAACTCTTAGACAATCTGATGCCTTTGAGTGTACAGCTTTGTGTTAAGTGTACTGCTGTTAAAGGTGAATACGATTATTTTTAAAGAAGGCCACTCCAGTTTCATTACCATCTCTTGAAGAGTTACATTTGGGAAAGGAAATATCATGGTAAAAGCACATTTATAGGGTGATGCATACTTTACCGTGATTCGCAAGAGCAAATACTCATGTACAGTATTTGCACAAGTGAGTCAGTGTAATAAATATGATTATTATATGTAACTTCAAGTTAAAATATTTTCCATTTTAAACATTTCAAGCAAACTTCAGCACACAGAGAGTGCGCGAAAGACTTGTCATTTTTTGTTCTAAAATCACCCCCACCCCAGCCACCTCTGTTAAAAGGGGGAGGGAGGAAGAGAGAGAGAAGACCATCATAAGCAAGAAGACATTTTCAAATGTCCTGTGTCATCATGCATGGACAAAAATCTGCACCACGCCATAACCCTAACCACAGTGTTAATGTAGCACTGGCAATGTAGGAGTCTAGTCCTGATAATGTATTCTCTGAACTCTTCTTCATGTCCTAGTGCAAAGCAACTGCATGTGGAAGTGGTGAGGTGGGGATACACAAATGGGCAAGAACAATTATACTGAAGCCTGCTTTTCCAAGAAACTTGTCAGTCTAATGAACGTCTGTCTACAGCATTCAGATATTTGTAATTTAAAGTAGCTTTAATTTTGATTGTAATGGTGATAGCCTTTAAAATAGGTGGCTGGCAAAGCATCCTTAATGTCTCCATCAGCATAGTGCTAGATGAAGAAGGAGCAGCACTCCATAACTTAAAGAACAAAATATCTACATCAAAAAGAACTAAATATCACATGCAACTAATTTTATCAAAAGTCACTTATGAAACATTATATCAGTGTACATCTCTGTCAAAATGCTATTATTCATTGCCATGAATCTTTTTTGCTAAATTCCTGGCACATTCCAGAAAAAAAAATATTGATTCACTTGCCTCTGAAATTAACTCTGCGGTAGACACAACTCAAGACATCATTACAAAAACTAATCACCAAACTGAGACTGTGAATTCCGCTGAACAGAGAATATACACAGAAAATCCAACCAGAAAACATGTTAGAAAAAATATTTTCACATCCCCAGTGAAAATATGTTTGCTGCCCATCAAACTTTTCACACCATTCTCTTTCATTCATCTTTTCACACTGTGACAGGTGTACCCTATATATATCAAAGACTAATTCTGACAATGCAACAATAGGAGGGGAAAAACTAAAAAAACAACAAAAAACAAATCAATACAAAACAAAAAAAGGGAAAGAAAAAAAAACAGAACAGCCAACTTCTCAGTATCCGGGCTGTTGTGACTAAACATAAGACGGTCATGTGGTGAACTGTTGTAGTGTTCAGGAAACGAGGGGCATGAGCAGAAAGATCTTCAAACTACAGTCTGTTGTGTGACTGTGCATCTGTATCTGTCCAACACAGAAAATTTCCACTGATTCTGAAACAGTTCCCTTCAAAAGAAATTAAATCAGGATTCCAGTTACTTGGGAACTCTTCTTTAGATAACGGGGTTTTAATAAAGTGAAAAAAAAGCTAAGTAATATAAACAGCAGAGGATAGGACTGAGGTGAGAAGGACAAAATGGAACAGACAGACAAACACACACACACAGACATGTCAATGGATGCAACTTACGCTCACCCTGCTCATCTTGGAGTGTCTGTTCATGCGGCATGCTTTCTTGATATCCACCTCCGTTGTATTCACACAGCCAGGCTACACAAAAGGATGAAAAGTCTTCATTGTCAGTAAGGAAACTTAATTTTCTCTGAAATGTAATTCTCAAATGCAAACAACCATTTTGTAAACTGCCTTGTGAAATAAATAACATACAATCAAAAACTTTACTCATGTACAATTAGTCTTTTCTATGCATGCTAAGAGACCTAGCTTTCCAATTTATCTTCTGTAAATGTATATAAGTCAAGGCAGCTCAAACAGGAATCCAACAAACATATTCAAATAATAATCAATACATAATATACATATACTTCTTAACTTGAAACAGATTCTCTTTATGACTGAGCCAATGAAAGATGACAGCAAATGCAGACAATAATACCAGCAGAGAAGAATCAAAGCAATCATAAAATTTGATCATTTTCAAATATTCCAATGCACAGAAAAAATCTGCTAACAATGAAACTGGAGTGTCAAATATTCTATTGGTATGTTAGTTTACTCAGATAATTAAATCAAGAAGAGAAGAAGGGGGGAAAAGAAAGAAAGAAAAGTATGAGCATCAAAAACAAAGTTCATGAGGTTGGGATGTCAAATGTAGCCACTTTTTTGTTTTGCTTGACAGCTATCGCTACATGCTGGAATGCTGAAGGCCAGAACAACTGACAGCTAAGCAAAACTGTCAGTTTTACAGACATTTTCCCAGCTCATTGTTGTGGGAAAATGTCAAACAATTCATGCGACTGTAGTTAACTTTGTTTTCATTCCTCCATTTTACATGGGTTGCATGCACTACTTTGCATAATAAATCCACAACAAATTTCATGGGGTGAGAAGACTGAACATATGAATATTCTGTTTCATTTTCTCAACCCCAACCCTGTTTTCGTTACTCACTACACAGCTTACAGCCACTTGTTTTCAGCATTTCTGTCTGCAGTTTCAGTCCACAGAAACTGTTTTACATGTTCAAACTTAGCATAATTTGTAATTCTATGAAGATATTCCACATGTAATTGTGCAGTTTATAACAATTTAAAAATTAAGCTTTTTTAACTGTTGATGACAAAGTAACTGTGCAGTTTTGTGATGATAATAATGAAGTAAGCTTTTTTAATTGCTGGAAGCACAATGATTGATAAACCTTACACTATTGCACACTAGTGTTGATCAAAACTACTGAATGCTGACTCAACACATGGGGGAACTTAAAAGTGTTACTAATAATCCTGCTGCATATTATCAATCAATTTAGTCCCATGTCAAAACTGCTTTAGCAAACTGGTCTTCATTGCTAGACATCTAGATGACATTATCATTTTTTCTTTACAAAATCAAAATTCATTACTGCCAGTTTCATGAAGTGATTCAGAAATCTACTGGGAGAAGAAAATCAACAATGCTATTTTCCAAACAGGGCTGAGACCTGAATACAAGTCAAGGTATCTGAATCTGGCATGAACAAAAGAAATTCAATGTTTCAGCTTTGCTCACACGAACTTGGAAATGTCACAACCGTACAGCTACAACTATACCCCACCTCTCTTCCTTCTACTAATCGTTAATACAAAAATATTCACAAACAATGCATGTCAGCGTCTATTCATGAGGAATGCAAGTGACATATGATTCCAGACAGTTCAAAATTTAAAGAAAATCTGGTTTGTTCTCCCTTTCCCTTTCTGAACTTATCCGTGTTATATCAGTAACAAAGAGCAAATGAAGGACGGGAAATGAAAAAAAGAAGGGAAGACAACAAATGGTGAAAGAGAATACATGGAATGGGAAGATAGACAAAGGAAAAGAGAAACGGACAAAAAGAGAGACAGACTTTACACATGTGATAAAGAAGGAAAAAATGCCCCCACATGGGAAAAAATGTGGAAAAATCTGGGACATGTCTGACTTAACTGCTTCTCCAAATGAGGTACTGTCAAAGCCTGAATTTGAATTGTTCCTGGTTTAATCTTTCAAAGATAGTTTTAAAAAAAATTAACAGGACATCAAACAGATTTCTCCAATGCATAAGACAACAAAAGTTCAATATAAAACTTGAAAGAAAATAGTTCAAATACATACGTACACACATTTTTTAGCTGTTTGTAGGCAGACTTTTCCCTGACTAAAATGTATCAAACCTAAATTGGACATATAACTATGCAGGTCTTGAAAGGTAGAGTCCATTACAACATCAAATTTTAACAGCGCATGAAAAGCTGATACCACCAGAATGATTGGCACATTAAAATGAATAGTGGGCAAGCCAAATTTCATGTCAGAGTCTGAGGTCCTGTTTGCATGCATGTCACTTACCACCGGTCGGTGTACATCCCAAAATGCCCGTTCTTGACTGTCCAGAACCTTTCGTTCCAATTTATCTCTCTTTTTGTCCACTCTGCAAAAAGGAAAGAACCACTAATAGCATCAAGTTAGTATTTTATCAGTTTACAATAAAAAAAGAAAAGAATTTTTTTTAATCGTTTAAAAAAAGATTTTTAAACCAGAAAACTGAGCATATTTTCTTACTCTGCTCCACATATTAATACGTTTCTGGGACAGATTTTTAATCTCAAAAATGTAAAATCTTACAGAATAAATCTTGGTGTTACTTGGTGTGGTATCTACTTAAACATAGGTGCAATACATATCTATTGCCTTGTACTAAATCCAGTACTACATTACGGTACAATAATGCTCATTGATACTTGACTTAGAAGGTCAAACAGGCATAACCCTCTTCCAGTCTCAGTGGGTTCCAGCCTGACTTTTAGCATATAAACAACAACAACAACAACAAAATCTTTTGCATGCAGCTTTCACTGTGATGAGTTCCCTGACTTTCCAAGGTTTTGGAAGGTAAATCAGTGACAAAGAGAAAGAGTAAACCCACCCTCATGAAATTTGACCCAAGTGATGTCTTCGTAACCTCACTTAGCAATGAATATTTTGATTATGGTGCCCCTCTTCTTTTACAACTTAATATCAACACAATCCAACGACCTAAGTTTCAGGGTATCAAGGAATACACAAATTAAAGCTAAAATATAATCATTAGACTAAAAATCACATCTGTACTGGATTAACTTACTTTGCTTGTGCCTCTGCCTGCATGAAAATGAACTCCCATTTACGAGAAAACATCTTCTGAAGGCGAGCCAAGTTTTCAGCTTCATAGTCCGCCAGTTCCAACCTCTGCTTGTTCTGCATGGTTCGCTTGCATAAATACACCGCTGTAACACACAACCACAAACATACACAAGTTATTTCATCACTGGCATATTCAATATTCACAAATAATTAAGCAATAGTTGTATCTGGTAGTATCATGGTTCATCCCCCAAAACCCAACAGAATTTTTCTTCACTGTTTGTGTAGTAAATGATGTGGTCTTATTACACAATTGACAGGCCTGACAAAGCCCAGCTTTCAGGAGCAATGAAAATCAATACTTACATCAAAGCAGTAATATTATTATCAATAATAATAACAGCAGCAACAACAACAACGATGATGATTATGAAGATACTACTAATACAGCAGCAGCAGTTGCTACAACATGATGATGATGATGATGATGATGATGATGATGATGATGATGACGACAATGCTACCACTACTACTACTTCTAATAATAATAACAACAGTAACAATAACAACAACAATAATAAATGATGTCAATAATAATAAATAATAATAATGATGATAATAATAATAATAGTAATAGTTGGTAGTAGTAGTAGTAGTAATAGTAGTAGTAATAATAATAATGATAATAATACAACAAGAAGATGATGATGATGATGATAATAATGAAAACAACAACAACGATAACAATGAATGAATTAATGAATAATTAAAAATCAAATCAAATCAAATGAAATAGAAACAAAATAGGCTATTCTATAACCTCCCTTTCAATAAGAAAAAGCAAAGAAACATTGAATTTTAACAAGAGCATTTTTCATTACAAACTAGAACAGATCTAGAACTACCTACATTTATTTTTTGTGGTTGTGTTAGACAATGACACAAAAATACAGTTTTGGATAGCATACAGTGCACATGTGTGCATGCATGCATGCGTGTAGCCTACCAGTTGTAAAGAAATTTTAATCCATTTTTGATACAGTCAAATGGTAAAAGACGAAAAACAAACCTAGATTACATCTACCTAATTTTAAGAAATATGCCTAGATTATCTTTGGCCAGAGTACACCAAACAGCCTTATTTTGTCAAAGTTAGATATCGTCTGTCTCATTAGGGAAAAGAAAAATGTACTGCTGCTTAAATGTAAACTTTTATATCTTAATTCTTATGCTACTTCAAATCTTCAAGATTTTGTGCAACTTCACATGGTGCAATGAATTCTTGAAACATCATCACTTTTTGATTCCTCATCTTGCATAGAAATGGAGACCCAGGAGAGCTGCTAGGTTTCATAAACACATCATATTAATTATTTACATCACATATGGCTGGGCACCCTCTTCAGGAACAGAGTGAAGAAACTGGATAAAGAGAGAGAGAGAGAGAGAGAGAGAGAGAGAGAGAGAGAGAGAGAGAGAGAGAGAGAGGAGTGCCTGCCTGCATGTGTGTGTGTGCGTGCGTACGTGCGGTGTGTGTGTGTGTGTGTGTGTGTGTGCATGGATGGGTGTGTGTGTGTGTGTGGTGTGTGTGTGTGTGTGTGTGTGTGTGTGTGTGTGTGTGTGTGTGTGTGTGTGTGCATGTGTGTGTCTGTGTGTGTGTGTGTGTGTGTGTGTTGTGTGTGTGTGTGTGTTTCCCCTCCCCTAAGCATGGAATAAACTCATTACACATTTGAGGAGTTGCTTTTCGATACATATGTATGTAACAACAATAGTTGTTTGAAACTTTAATCATTCACTTTTGCTTTCAATATATGTATTTATTTGTTCTTCACAGTTCCCGCTTCTGTCGAAAGTGGAAGATGCTCAAAACCATACTTTTCTTGTACTGTGGAGATACTCACACAGCTACTGAAGCCAAACTGTTGCACATCAATACACACATATTGCAGAAGAAAATTAGATACCATGTCTACAGAAAACAACTTTAGTTCTTAAACTTATGTAGAAAGTTGACTCCTTGATTTTTTGCTGTTGTTGGTTTTCCCCCCTTCCTTTTGTTAGTTTGTTCGTTTCAGACAGTATAATCATGATGTTCACTTGTATTCCCTCTATGACAAACATCCATCCTCTTTCCTCTCCCTCTCGTGGTACTGTTGACTGTT
This sequence comes from Monoplex corrugatus, assembly GCA_030674185.1. Classification (NCBI taxonomy): domain Eukaryota; kingdom Metazoa; phylum Mollusca; class Gastropoda; order Littorinimorpha; family Ranellidae; genus Monoplex; species Monoplex corrugatus. Next base: position 48,405,375 of record CM060308.1, read on the forward strand.
GTTTCAAGCTGAACAGTAGGAAGTGGGAGGTGATCACTTGTGTGTGACTGTGATGCATGTGCACGTGTGTTTGTGTGTGTACAATGCATGATTCAAGTTGCATAAGATCATAAAAGAAAAGAAAAACATTTGGGCCATGTTGCTTAAGAAAGCCGGAGGAATAGGGAATTTTAAGCTAACAACCTGGCAATGTATGAACTGATTTTTTCCAAGTTGTATGTCTCATGCTGTTTGATGAGTTCATCAATGAAAAAACTTGTGCAAATCATTTTACTCTCAAGGTAAATACAAACAACAATAACAAAATGTAAATGGAGCAGACAGTGTGAAAAATAAGGAGAACATAAATAGGAGCTGATCTTTTTTTTTCCCTCCCTTATTCGCCTCTCTCTCTTTCTCTCTGTATGTCTCTCTCCCTTTCTCCTTCAGACTGACAGAAAAACACACACATAGAGAGAGAGACAGAAACAGAGACAGAGAGAGAGAGAGAGAGAGACAGAGAGAGACAGAGAGAGAGCAAAAGACCTTGGTACTTTTTTTTTGTTTGTTTTGTTTTTGTGGGTTTTTTTTTTTTTTGTTCTGCCCAATCACAAAATCACCTCCACCCCAGCCACCTCTGTTAAAAGGCAGTCTGGCACTATCAGCTGTATCTGGCAGCAGACAGGTATAGCACAGAGAGAGAGAGAGAGAGAGAGGAGAATGGTTGCGAGGGACAAGCTTTTGTCTATCTATACTGTGCATTTGGGAGGGATTTGGGCCTCAATCCATCTTGTATACAAGCAAGTGGGCTAGACCCCAGGTCTGCAGGCCGCCAGCTGATGCTTTTTCCCACCCTGATAAAACTATCAGCCTTACTGGAAATGGCAAGCCCCATCAACCTAACTTCCGCCCCTCTTTCCAGGCGCACGTAATCAGTCCTGTATATAGAGCAGCCTGGCCAATAACACTACTATGCTGGTTTCCTCCAAAATGGACCGGGGAAATGTCTATTCTGAGAAGTTAAGTGTTCTGTAAGACTAAACACACACACGGCCAGTACTCCCGTCTTTTTCATCCACAAGGATCGTTGACATTTTCATCCACAAAAATCGTTTTCTTTCAAACATGTGGGGAAAAGTGCGCGGTTACAAACACAAGTTTTCGACAAAATTTAATGCGCTGCATACATCATCAGACCTAACAGTTTCATACACATACACACACCTCTGCCTTTTGGGCAAAGTGTGTCCCAAACAAAAATAAACCTCTCACAAAATCGATAATCCATGCATTACACTACGTAACTACCGGAGATCATCTTTCAAAATTTGCACAGCAATCGAGGATTGGATGGCACTGGAACAGAGCTACTGCTGAAGCACTGGTTCCAGTCTGGCTCATGAAGATGTGTACCTGCATGCAACCTCCAGCCCATCCAGTTTTGAATAGGTATCTCAGAGAAAAAAAAAGGGAAGGCAAAGCAGCAACGGGGCAGGAATGAGA
>CM060308.1:48409356-48441856 GCA_030674185.1 Monoplex corrugatus
CCCCTGTCTCTTCAACAGTTACAAAACCTTTCTTCCTTTAAGCAGATACTTCTCCTTTCAGCCCATTCTCCTGTTCTTCCTCCCCTGGGGTGCATGTGCTTTGTACTCTTAAGTTGTTTTCATTATTGTGAGTCAATGTTTGAGTGATTCATACATCAAGATTTAGCACCTTCAAAAAAAAAACAAAAAACTTCAAAATCAATACCGTCAGTATTGTGATCATGATCATTAAGAGATGATTTTTTTCAACATGCAGAGAATGGCTGTAACGTGCCCTCACTTGTTATTATCATTTGCCCCCAGCCTCCCCCCTCAAAAAAAAAAAAGTTCCTGTTGTTTCTTTTCACTTTACTCTGACTAGGGATGAGGATATTCCGACATATGAGTATGGAGAATGTAACCATTTCCGCTTTTTCTTTTCTTGTTTATTGCTTATGTTTTGCGGCGATTTACTTGTGCTTATTTTACATGTCTTGTTTGTTAGTATTGTTTTACGCTGTTTTACTTTCAATGATTTTCTTGTTCCTTGTCTGTTAGTTGTGTTTTGTCTGTATTAAATACGCGTTCTGATTCTTTTTTTTTTTTTTTTTTTCGTGATTTTTCTGGTTCCTGTTTGCTTGAACATGGGAAGTCACACTTGTTTTATGTCTTGTATTGTTTTGTTTCGTATATCCCGTTTGTTAATATTGTTGTGTGGTGCTTTACTTTTCTTGCCTTGCTTTACCTTTGTTTATATCGTATTTCTTTCTTGTTTATTAGTTTTTGTTTTACGCTGTCTTAGTTTTGTTCATTCTCGTGTTTTTTTTGTTTTTTTTTTTTAAAGATTAGTTTTGTGCTGCTTTACTTTGTTTATTCCATGTTTCCTGTTTGTTAATACTGTGTGCTGTTTTACTTTTGTTTACTTCATGTTTCTTATTTGTTACGTTTCGTTTTATGCTGCTGTACTTTTCTTTACTTTGTATGTACTGTTCGTTGGTACTGTTTTGAGCTGCTTTAGTTTAGTAGATTTCGCGTTTCCTGTGTTAAAACAACTGCTGCTTTTGTTCATTTCGTGTTGCTTGTTTGTTAGTTTCGTTTTATGCTGCTTTACTCTTGTTTTCTTTTCGTGTGCTTTGTTTATGAGTATTGCATTGTACGCCTTTCCCTTTGTTTATTTCATGTGTCTTGTTTTTGTTTTGTTTTGTACTGCTTTACATCAGTTTATCTTATGCATCTCGTTTATTACTTTTGTGCTGCTTTACTTTTCTTTATTTTCATGTGTCTTTTGTTTATTTCGTTTTGTTTTATACTAGTAATTCTACGTTTGTTTATTTTCGTGTGTCTTGTTTGTTCGTATTTTGCGCTGTTTTGTTTTGTGCTGCTTTGTCTTGTCTTGTCCATGTTTCTTGTTTGTTAGTTGTGTTTTGCACTGCTTTACGTTTGCTTATTTTCGTGTGCCTCGTTTATTAGTTTTGTGCTGCTTTGTTTTAATCTGTGTGTCGTGTTTCTTTCTTGTTCGTCCGAATTGTTCAATGTTGTTTTGCTTTTGTTCATTTTCGTATTTCTCGTGTGTTAATTCTGTACTGTGCTGTCGCTGTTTTGCAATTTCGTTTATTTCGTGTGCCGTGTTTGCTAGTTTTGTTTTGTTCTGTGTTATTTTTTGTTTATTTCGTGTTTCCTGTTCGTCAGTGTTGTTTTGTGTTTCTTTACTCTTGTTTGATTTTCGTGTTTCTTGTTTGATAATTCTGGTATGTGCTGTCTTACTTTTGTTGTTTTCGTGTGTCTTGTTTTTTGTTTACTTTTTCTTTTTCTTTTTTTTTTTTTTCTTTTTCTTTTTTTACTTCCAGTTTGTTCATTTCGTTTCGTACTTTTTTTTTTTAAAAACTTTTTTTGTGTGCTGATTTCGTGTCTTGCTTGTTATTTGTTTCTTTGTACTTCTTGTTTGTTGTTCATTTCGTTATGCACTCCTTTACTTTAGCTGATTTCGTGTGTCTTGTTTGTTATTAATCTTTTATGCCGCTTTACTCTTATCTCGCATTTCTTAGTTCCGTTTTGTACTGTTTCCCTTTTCTTTCCTATCTGTTTCTTTCCGCTGTGTTAGAAAGAATCCCAGTTTTCTGTCATGTTAAATGAAGAATAATGTCAAGTCAAAATAACTGGACTATTTATGCACTGGTATAGATCTGGCATTTGCCGTTACCTGGCATTAGACGGATACGATTGCGGCGACATGATGCAATGCACCATTCCGGCAAGCGCTGGAATCGGATGCTCTCTCTCTCTCTCTCTCTCTCTCTCTCTCTCTCTCTGTCTGTCTGTCTCTCTCTGTTGTTGTTTTTTTTGGTTTGTTTGTTTGGTTCTTCTTGTGTGTGTGTGCGTATGTGTGTGTGTGTTTTGTTTTCCTCGAATGAAGGATTGATTTGTAATCTTAATAAACTAAAACATAAATAATCGCATACAAGGAAGTCATAAAATATCCGTGATATTTTTCTTTTTTTTTTTTAAAAACCACGACAAGGCAGATGATATATGTATGTCACAGAATACCTTGAATGAATGAATATGAGAGTACTCTTTCTTTGCCATTTCTCAATCCCTGATAGCTACATTATCTAACTTTCTGAGCCTGAAAATGTATTTCTTCGGTTATCCTTGACATATTATCTACATACTATTGGATGCTTACTATCATGGGCTTCAATTGCAATCGTGACAAGGAGTGGCTTTGGATCATTTCTTTTTTCTTTTGTTTTCAAGATTTCAGCTAAATATCATATTAACACCCATATTTATAACTATTCATTCTGATACACACACACACACACACACACACACACACACACACACACACACACACACACACACACACACACACACACACACACACACACATACATTATAAAAGGAACTATCCACAACAAAACAAAATCCCACATTTCGAGACCTTGCTACTGAAGAGGGTTTTGCGCTGGCTCAAAAAGCTCGTCATATTCTCCTACTCGATGAGACAACAGGACCTTTGGTTGTTTTTTTTTCCACTAGGTTTTGTGTTTGTTGTTCGTTTTTTGTTACTTGTTGTCTTATGTTTACACTTGACAATGGCCAGTTGGCCGAAAAGTTGCGCCTGTCTTCTCTGTTATACTGAATACACGATCAGATTCTGTTTTCATGGGGTTTTGTTTGTTTGTTTGTTTGTTGTTGTTTTTTGTTTGTTTTTTTGTTTTTATTTTTTCATTTTGGGTTTTAAAGCTTATCAGGCAAATGAAACACGTTTACAGCTTTGGGTGCAGCACACATGGAACTGTCCGAGTGCGATGAATCTCTCTGGAACAAATTACAATTCAGTTCCTGCAACAACCACTACTCCTCTTTCTCTCGTCACCCTAATCTTTTTCTATTTCCTAGTTTCTCAGACCGCACCTCCACCATCATCCCCCGCCCCCACAAACACCCGCCCAATGACCCACCCCCACGAACATTCCTCCTCTTCCCAGGAACACAGCATTATTCCAATTATTTAACAATTCCTGTCAAGAATTTCAAAGGGAACTGGCATGTGCACGATGTGCACGCCACAGAACAGCGCATTCCGCTCCCCATCTCCTTTTCCACCACACCCCCACGCCCCACCTGCCTCACTTGGTCTCTCTTCTCGCCTGCCACCCTCTCACCCACCCATCCATCCATCCATCCCCACCCCTCCGGGAAGGAGGGGGGAAAAAAACCGGTCTCTTGCTTGCTTTCTTGTTACTTTCTCTGCTCACTTGCTGGAGGCCAACTTATCTCTCCCTATCAGGATTCTTGGGGTGGCTTGCCAAGTCCATCAAAAGGTAAAAGGGGTCGACATGAAGGCAGGTAAAAAGCACCGCAGCTGGATCAACCGAGACCGCCGGGGAAAAGAAAACCCATTTACGACACAGACTGTCTCTGCTTCTCGTACCGTAGGCAAAAACAGGTTAAACAGAAGGAAGAAAGTGAAAGGGGGAAAAATAAAACGGAAAGGGGGGTGGGGGGTGGGGATGAGGTAGGGTGGGGCGTACTGGAAAACTCTGCCCTTCCCAAATAAACAAACGAAAATGACAGTGACGTTGAATCAATAATCACCTGTCTTTCACACAGAATCCAATATAGTTTGCAATGCTATGGGATATCGGAAATGTTTCCCACAAGGGGTCCAATCCGAGTCTTTTAAAGTGGTCAACTCCCTATCAGTCCGAATGTTTCGCTAAAATCTGTCCATATTTTCCTGAGAAATACTTATCTGTAGCCTCAGCTGAGGTTACTGAGGCCTAAACAATGCGCAATCCTCATTCAATCATACAGCGGGGTTTTTTGTTGTTGTTGTTTTGTTTTGTTTTTGTTTTTGTTTTTTTAAATCCTGAACAGCGATAATTATGTTCTCTGGTATTCAGATTGACTATTTGGAAAAGAAATAAAAAAAAAGTGCAATCATTTCAAGTTTTGTTCATAAAATGAGCATTGCTATAAGCTTTTATTCTTTCATTTAAAGCTGAGGACTCCCCAACAATTTTCAGTGTAAGTGTGCAAAGAAAAAGAAAAAAAGACAGGCAACATTTATAAGCCATTTTATGAGAAAAGGGGAACTAGAGCACCTGGTCACAATGGGAAAGCTAAGGGGAAAGAGAGCACCAGGTAGACCCAGGGAAAGATATTGAACGGACTTGCAGAGTGGCTGAGGATACAGAGGACGGAAGATGTGCTTGCGGCAACAAGGGATAGATGCATATGGAGTGCCATGATCGCCAACGCCATGTGGCAAGGCGCATGATGATGATGAGTGTGCAAAACTTTTTAAGGCATTATGACATGGACATGTACCAATGGTCGCAAGTTCATGACAGAGTGGATGTGGCCATTTTGAATGCAAAAAAGCTTTAAATATTTTGGCTTGAAGACTTCAATAAAGTATATATATATATTTATATATTATATATATATATATAAAAGACAACAACAAACAAATAAATGAATGAATTACAAAGGGTCATCTTCGTTATTTGTTGTTGTCATTGTTGTTTATTTACACCTCTGCACAAACGCACGCTCAATCTCCCTCTTTCTCTCGCACATACACAGTACAAACACATACCCACACTTCGCACATTCACAGTACAAACACAAACACATACTTTCACTGAAAGACAGAGGCAGTGCCAACCACCACACCACCACCACCCATCCTCACCCCCCCCCCCCCCAACAGAACTATAAAACATTCTCTCTCCACCACTCTGTCTCGCAAGACCTATCCATCATGCCCACCGACTGACTTGTCCAGAAAACCCATGACCTGCTCTTTCATCTCCACCACCACCACCCAAACAAATTGACAAGTCAGAGTAACCTCCCCTCCCACCTTCTTTCTACCCTACCCCGGGCATTACCTTTTCCTCATCAGTCAGTAGCAGCACCTGATTACCAGTCAACGAACGAAGACGAACCCCAAGCCTTGAGATATTACTGCAAGACTAAACATCAGATACACCGATCATATCACCCACGAACACGCGCGCCAAGCCATCAAGCAGCACACTGGACCATATGAAGCTTTGCTGACAACAGTTAACCCTTTTGACTCCCACACTCTATTCACCAACTGCAAAAAAAATTTACCCTTTGACTCCATCACTCTATCCACCAGCATCCTGCAAGAAGCTGGCGGACAGGGTAATGGAGTCAAAGGGTTAAGTTTTTGCTTTGCTAACATGGTTGACAACGCAGTATGCTGGTGGATAGGGTGCGGGAGTCAAAGGGTTAAGAAAAGAAAACCCCTTGGTATGACAGTGTGACAAGATCCATTAACAACCTTGCCAAATCAGTCCTCCGGAGAACTGCTAAGGGAGCGAGACGGAGGGGAAGGCAGAAGAAAACGATGGACTGACACTACTGTGGAATGGTAAGATAAGCAATTTACAGAGATCCAGGCTTTGGCACAGAACCCAAGAGAGCTGAAGGAATCCGGTGATCAGTTCTTCACAGCAGCATCCCGATGACTGTTCACAAAGTTAAGGGAGGAAAAGAAGAACGAAGGCAGCTACAAAAAGTGATTTTTTGTAACCAGAATTTACCGGGGGGTGGGGGGAACCTCCTTGGTTGCTTTGGGTTCTCATACGACAGCCACGTGCTTTTGTTCAAGAGACTTCATTTTACCAGCACTCAACCTCTTTATTAACCTACACAAAAACAGGAATCCACATTCGCCTTGTCTTCATTACAAGTATTTACACATACATATTTGTGTGTGTGTGTGTGTGTGTGTGTGTGTGTGTGTGTGTGTGTGTGTGTGTGTGTGTGTGTGTGTGTGTGTGTGTGTGAGAGAGAGAGAGAGAGAGAGAGAGTGTGTGTGTGTGTGTGTGTGAGTGTGTGTGTGTGTGTGTGTGTGTGTGTGTGTGTGTGTGTGTGTGTGTGTGTGTGTGTGTGTGTGTGTGTGTGTGTGTGTGACCAGCCCAAAATGCCTTTATTTAAAGGCTGTACACAAAGAACCTCCCTTCCTCCGAACACCTCACAGTGAGTTGGTGAACAAGTGTTTATTCGCAGACTGACAGCAACACACACACAGTCGTCCCCTTGGCAAGCAAGCAAGCAAGCAAGCAAGCAGTGTTTGCCTGCTGCACAGGTATTGCCCGCTGCCCTGTATATACCTGCACGGCTATCCATCTTCTCCCAGCTAATTGAGCTGCCAGACTGGCCCTGCCCTCGTGCTGCCCCAACTGACAATGATCATCATAATAGCTAGTCTGTCACTGACCCTCTGCCACGACCTGAGTCGTTGGCGGGTGAAGCGAAGTCGTTTGGTACGAAACCTGCGATTGATCCGAATCTTTTGGCAAAGAAACTTGTGAGAGGACCGGTCGTTCGGTACGACACTTACAAGTAAATCTTGAGTCCTTTGGTACAACTCACTTGTCAGTGACCTGAAGGTATGGAAACAACACTTCTCTCTCTCTCTCTTTTTTTTTTTTTTTTTTTTGCACGTCAATCGGAGTCCTCTGGTACGAAGTTTGCGAGTAAACAAGTCGTCTGATATGAAACTGGCCAGTGAATCAGTCGTCCGATAAGAACTTTGCGAGTGCATTTGTCATCTCATACAAAACTTGCGAGTGAATCAGAGTTGTCTTGTACTAAATTTGCGAGTGAATCAGTCGTCCGATGTGAAATTTCCAAGGGAATCAAAATCGTCTGGTACGAAACTTATGAGTTAATCAGGATGTTCGATACAAAACTTGCTGGTGAATCTGAATCATCTGGTACAAAACCTGGGAGAGAGTGAGAGTGTGTGAAATACAGATTTGATGACTGACCACAGATTGGAAGATTGTCGGTTCAAATCCCCATCAATCTTTTCAAAAATCATTGTGGGATTTTCCAGCTCTAACTGGCTCCTACGTAGAGTGGAGCGTGCTTTGGGATTATTGGAAACACTGCGACCATACAGTAAAGTCTCAATCACTTCACTGATGCAACGTGGGGCGGTTTGCTAAAATTTTCTGATCCACGTCGCAGGTATCTGTAGCTGTTAGGCCTGGTTCACTTCAGGTTATATTATGATAGTAAGTGTAGAGTACAGCCCTGTCACGCAGTCTCATTCCTGGATGGAACTCAACAAAGTCATGATTATCATCGTCATCATCATCGCAATGTAAAAACTGTGCCAACTTCAGCGGCAATTAAGGTGGCGTAGAAAATGGGAGGGGGGGGGGGAGGAGAGGGGGGACCGTGGGCACAAAGGAAATCTCCCTTAGCACGATGATCTTGGGGATTTTTTAAAAAATAACTGACCTCGGCATACTTTACAAAAACGAAACAATCCTCGTTGGACTTGGTAGCTGTGTTTTCACCCGTCTGGAGATCGTCGTTCGGACGAGTGCTGACTATGTGACTGGCTTTGCCTCTCTGCTGGACGTGTGGCGGTGGTTTTCATACAACAAAGACGAAGCCAACCGTACAGCCAACACTCGTCCTGACGAAGACTAACGAGGTACATGAGTCGTCAACTCGACAACCGACCGACTCCAGTACATCTGGTGAGTGAATCCCAGTCGTTCAACCATACGACTTATGGCTTCAGCTGTATTTTCATTCTGAGGTCTGATCTTCAGGCAGTGTTAAATATTTGCTGTAGTCTGCGCATGGCAGTCTGCGCACGGCCATTTCAATGCAACCCAGTAACGTTTGAGTCGCATCTGCGATAAGCATTGGGTAGTAAAGATCCTTCCAAGAGCACTGGAGAAACCTCTGTTGGTGAAAGCTGTTCATCTGAATGCACATGCGTGCACACGAACGCATGAGCACACACATACCTAACAATGCATGAGCACATACCTAATAATGCATGTTGCACACACAAATCTAATGATGTGAGCGTGCCTCCCAACATACAAGCGCGAGCGGCCTTGCGCGCTTGCACACACACACATAAGACCAAGCATGCACACGCCCTTCCTGGGAACACACACACAACACACACAAACACACACACACACACACACACACACACACACACACACACACACACACACACACACACACACACTTCCCTGAAAAAGGAACAACTAAGTAAAACGTCAATGACTTCCTTGTTTCTAGCATAACTAACTGAATTAGTGATTTAACGATTTGCCTAAATAGTGGACGAGCCATACAAAGCAGAAAGTTTAAAAAGCAAGTCAGTCAGGCATGATCTTAACTTTGTTCCTGTTCTCTGATCCGCGCTGTCTGACACTGACAGGAACAAAAATAATTTCTTTTGATGCGCGTGTTTGGACAGGGAAAGGGAGGGTGGAGAGAGAGAGAGAGAGAGAGGAGGAGAGAGAGAGAGAGAGGAGATAGAAAGAGAGAGAGAGAGATAGAAAGAGAGAGAGTTGTTGTTTTTGTTGTTGTTGGTGTGTGTGTGTGTGTGTGTGTGTGTGTGTGTGTGTGTGTGTGTGTGTGTGTGTGTGAGTGTGTTGTGTGTGTGTGTGTGTGTGTGTGTGTGTGTGTGTGTGTGTGTGTGTGTGTGTGTGTGTGTGTGTGTGTGTGTGTGTGTGTGTGTGTGTGTGTATGTGTGTGTGTGTGTGTGTGTTTCAGAATAGATAAATGGGACAGGTTCAAAATTTTCGTGTCTCAAGACATGTCTGCACTCCTGACATTAGTTCAACGCACAAGCTGAATAAATGTGTTCCGATTAATGGAACACGTTTAACGCTAAAACAGATAATTATGCACTGGCATACATTACAACTCTGTGGGAACATCAGCACAGCTGCAATACGTTAACTGTCTTGAAACACGCAAAACATGTACACGTCAAGCAGTGTCCTCGATGTTATAAACAGAAACATCGCTTCGTACCCAAACTAATGTCTGTTCATACCACCCGTCCCAAATAAATTTATTTCAAAATCAAAGGGAACTCCTGACGCTATTTAAGTTGATGACTGACTATGCAACGTGTGTATGTTCGTGCATCGACACAATAAGAAGCATTAGCTGCAGTATGATGTACTGCTTCCATTCAAGATTTTCTCAGCCTTTTGGGATAGGATCTTCACCACATTTTGCTAACAGCTGTGGACTGCTGAGAAGTCACAAAAGCATAAGCTTGGAAAGTAAAGCTCGAAAGTCAAGATCATAAAAATTCCTAAATTACTTTTTACACTTGCTCAGAACTTCTGACAATATTCAAAATCTGTTTGCACTGTAGTGTGGCAGTCTCTTTACACTTGCTCAGAACTTCTGACAATATTCAAAATCTGTTTGCACTGTAGTGTGGCAGTCTCTTTACACTTGCTCAGAACTTCTGACAATATTCAAAATCTGTTTGCACTGTAGTGTGGCAGTCTCTTTACACTTGCTCAGAACTTCTGACAATATTCAAAATCTGTTTGCACTGTAGTGTGGCAGTCTCTTTACACTTGCTCAGAACTTCTGACAATATTCAAAATCTGTTTGCACTGTAGTGTGGCAGTCTACCATTGTCCTCGATTCATGTCAAGTTTTACTTCAGCTGAAACGGGGTGCGACCTTTTGCAAAGTTAAAAAAAAATCTGAATTTTCTGTGATAATTTTTATATAGAAAAGGAGATTGTTGCAATTGTCTTGTTAAAAAAAAAAAAAGCAGAAATGGAAACATCCCACAGCATTAACCACGCTTATCTCAGGACAGATGAAAATGAACCATAGATATATATAGAGTAGATGGATGCTCACTAAATATATAGCCTATGTCGTCCTCAGCATTGGTTCCTACTTTCTTGTCGAATTCACGCTCTTGTAACCCGAAACAATGCTGGGACAAGTCGCCCGGTAAATAATTACTGTATCTGTTTGGAGACACATATCCCTATTTGGATACTGCTGACCACGACGGCAGCATTTCCTCGTGTCTCTCATTTTCTGTTTCAATCTAAAACATTTCTCGTATTTTGTTTCAGTCTAGGGCGCTTTTTATCGTACACTTTTGTATACTCAATAATGTGTGATGTGGCTGTTTATCATTATCTTCTACTTCTTTGCAATGGAAAAAAAGAAAGACAGAAAACAAGTTTGCCTCAAATTAGATTTGAAACTGGTGTGAAAGACAGCAAAGTGGTCATATCACAAAGTGCGATTGAACTAGTTGCCAATATCCCTATCATCGTCTATGACTGAACTGAAGAAGCCGTATGGATTCTCAGCGATTCATTTTGTAGCAGCAGGTCAGTGAAACCCCGTGACTGCCCCTCATGATGATGGCTGGTCTCCCAGCACTGTCCATCATGTCGTGTTCAATGCCTTTCCTTATGATAAGGTATTCTGCGCTTCCCCCCCCCCCCCCCCCCACTACTGAGGACGTGTGTTCCTAACTCAGGGCCGTTACAGTCTTCTTGGCACGCAGATGGTGATAGTTCTAATTAGTGACACATGACTGACTGTTGGTTTTAGCGTTTATGAACTGGAGTGCGTTTCTTTCCCCGAACACCTGTCTTTCTGGCAGATACAGGTAGTAAGCACGGTTCTAATACCTATGACAAGCCAGATGTGCTTGCTAATTCAAGTCATTTAAAAACAAAACAAAACAAAACAACAGTCAGCTTAGCTCTCTGTCATTCGCCAAAATTAATGGAACAGATCCACGGCTCACATGTGATCTACCTTGACCAATCAGCGGCCTTCTCGTTCCCTGAGTGCTGAATCCTGCCTCTGCTCTTCGTTCTCTGGCCCTCTAAAAATCCCTTGTAAGAACCAAAGCGACAGAGTCGAGGAAATATGGGCAGGAGTCTGGATTTTTGATTTGGTAAGTATATTAGTTTAACATGGATTTTAAAAAATCCTCATTTTTACGTCGTATGTACCAAATCAAAAACCGCAGCTTAATTTAGAAAATGGTAGAGGAATGTTCGACCTATAGAGCCAAGGATGCAGACAGCGAAGTATGCTGCCACAAGGGATACCGCAGAGGAACCATCTGCTCGAAAGACACTCTGGCGGCTGCTCGTTTCAGAGAGATATCCCTGAGATACTGATTGATGAAAGGGTTTTCTGAACGTCAAATGCTGCCGCCAGGATGTCTTTGAGTGTCGCGAGGGTTTAGAACGGTCATATCCTCGCCAGTTGTTTGGCAAACCCTGAAGACTGTCTGACTTATCCATAGGGATATTATTACTGCACAGATATATCCTTCTGGTGATTTTCACTGACTGAGATGAGGAGACACATCTAGCCAGTGCAACTATTGATAGTACAATCTCGTTGAACTTGAAGCAAGGCACAGAACAGTGATTCTTGGTCGAATTGTCAGTACTGTCCAAGTGCTATAAACCCCTCTTGAACAAAAGCTAAACTCTTATCATGTCAAGGTCAACCTTTTTCCATAATAAAATATGCTGCACTTTCCCTTTCCGTACAACCGAGTTGATTTTCTGACTGACGCCTTCACAGTGCTCTTGTCATGCAAAAGTTGATACTTCCAGTCACTGACAAATGAATGACAAGTGGCTTTAATGTTAATGGCTTTGAAAATGCAACCCCCCCCCCCCCCCCCACAACACTGTCTTCGTGGCAAACACAAACGATATCACGGCCGTAATGCCTGTGATACACAAGATGTTGGTATTACTGTCCACAAATTGGACACGGCTACTTTCCTTAGAATGTAAAATACCTAAACTTTCTACTATGCTAACAAAGTCATCAAAGATACTGCAAATATGAGCAAATTGTTTTTAATGGGTGTTAACATTACAACTAACATAACTTTCACTTCAAGGCATAGTTTCAGTTTAAACCAAGAACGGTGCTTTAACGCAAAGACAAGGCTTGCATGTTCTTGATAATTTTGGTTACTTAATTTTTTTTTCCGAATGAAGCATATGTTCAACTTTAGAGAGAGATCTCGCTGCCAACAATGGTAACCCAGTAACCGGACTACTCACAGGATTGGCGAAGAGGAAAAAAAGGAATCGTACGGTTCACGGTGATTCATTCTGCAAAAAGTCAGGAACTCATTCTTGTGACTGCCCCATGATATAATAATGGCTGGCCCTCCTGCAATGCCCATCACCACGTCACGTTCCAAACCTTTTCCCATGATAACACGCGCACTTTCCCTTCCCCACAGCAGAGCTGTTCTACTACTGCCTGATGGCCGTCACTGGTTTCCCGGCACGCAGATGGTGATTGTTCCAGTGAGAGAGGAACGAGGCCGACTGGTGGTTTTAGTGATTAAGAACTGGATAATGATCTTATCCTCCTGCGAGACGCAAGTGACATCATGCCTGAAACAAGCCAGATGTCGGTTTCATTGTTTACGAATCGAGGGTACTGCACTTTTCCTAGCATAGTTCGTGGGCTGCCTTTTCGACAGGTTACAGACATGAGGCGTTTCTAAAAAGAAATCTGGTCTAGCGAGGAGGCTGAAGACTAGTGGATGGACGACAAATTTAGTAAGAGGTTTCTTTTTCTTCCCCCTCCCCCCTCTCTCTCTCTCTCTCTCACACACACACATACACACACACAACACACACACACACACACACACACACACACACACACACACACACACACACACACACACACACACAAAACAACAACAACAACAAAAAAAGACAGATTATTTCATAACAAGAGGGTGGTAAATGTATGTCTCTGTGTTGTTGTAACAAAAGCTCTTTTTGGATGGATGTTTACCAAATTTTAGTCAAAGATGCGGACCGTTGCGAAATCACCAAAGTTTAGTTTGGAAGGGAAAGTACCAAGATCAGGTTACACCAACCGGAAAAGACGCCCGAAAATTGGCACATGGCAAGGAAGGCCTGCGAACAGCCTTTTCTCGAGAACCTGACAATGTGTCAGTTCTGTTTTCACTGTTGTCACATTGTTATCCTCGATGAGCCTGAAGTTTTTATTATAACTGGTTCCTTCAAAGACCCAGAGACTGATATTCAAGGCCACTCGTGTGTCCACGATCTCTCTCGTGTTGGTGTGTGTGTGTGTGTGGTGCGTGCGTGCGTGCGTGCGTGTGGTGTGTGTGGTGTGTGTGTGTGTGTGTGTGTGTGTGTGTGTGTGAGTGTGTGTGTGTGTGTGTATGTGTGTGTGTGTGTGTGTGTGTGTGGTGTGTGTGTGTGTGTGTGTGTGTGTGTGTGTGTGTGTGCGCGCGCGCGTGTGTGTGTAAAAGTATAATATGTGGTATTTGTGCGATAAGGTTGACGACTGATTTCAGCAGAGAATCGGATACGCAGCTTTCACACTGGCTTTAAATCACTGCTGCTTTCCACTCTAAACAGCAACGACAGTCGTTGGATTTTTCCTACAGATTAAGTGCATTTCTTGAAGAAGCCGACTGTACGTTTGTTTACAAGTAGGATAATGCAACATTTTCCCTTAGTACCTTAAGTTCCTTCCTAAATGAAACTGTCCACGCTTGTTGCAATAGGTGATGACACTGTCGGTGTCTCTGATTCAGGATTTTACCCTCTTTATTTTTCCAGTGGAATGGCACATCATCATCCCATCTCATCCCATCCCCCAATATCTGAAAATGGTTCTTGCTGCCAGATGTTGATGGCTTTTGGCTAGTAATCCTAAAAGAACTGAAGGTTTAGATTTTCTTCATCATTCATCTCCCCCCCCCCCCCCCCCCTTAAAAGTTCCTTTCACCGAAACGGAGCCTTCTTCTTCATCCTTTCCCCCCTTCTTTTTTCTAAGACATCAATTGGTGATATTCTATTAACAATGTATTGTCTGTTTATTTGTATGTTTGTCTACAAATTAACACTTTGACATTTTCGGTTGTTGTTTTTTTTAATTTTGTTTTTTGTTGTTGTTGCTGTTGTTGTTGTTGTTGTTTTTCTTTATCTTACTTCTTTTTCTTTTTCATCAGGCATTTTCGTGGTTTTTGTTTGTTTGTTTGTTTGTTTTTTAAATCTTTTCTCTCTTTTATCTTATCTTATCTTCGAATTTAACGATGCAGTTGTCCATGTGAATGAGTAATAAAATAATGTCACTCTCAGTGTTTTCTTTAAAGGGATATCACGAAATCAACGATTTGTTTTTCAGATGAAGATAGCTGTGAACTGGGGCATCTCCTCAAGGCTGTATGACAATGTGTTCTGCTTACGCTATGATCAGGAAAACAGCAACATCAAGCGGTCTCCCATAATTACTGCAAACAGGAAGACATGATTGTTAATTGGCACAGGCGAACACTGTGATGTATATATTTTCCTCCTTCTCTCATGCGATATACACACAATGTGAATTCTATACCGTTGTTGAAATATCTCCTCAATACAATACAATACATACAATACAATACAATACAATACAATACAATACAATAAGAACACTGGGATATTCTTTTTCGACTGTCTCTGTCTCTTTCCTTATACACAAATACTGGGGTGTTCTTTTTTTTGGGACTATTTCCAACTACATATAAACACTAGGATGCTATTTCTTATTATATAAAGACAATGGAATGTTCTCTTTCGGCTCTCTTGCTATGTAGAAGCACTGGAATGTCATTTTCCGACCATATCCTGCTATACAGGAACACTGGGATATTTGTTTTTGACCATCTCCTGCTGGAAACTACCTCCTCCTATACATATGTACCTTCACTCGTGACATACGAATCAGCCAAAAGAAGAGCCCAAGATTTACATTTAACAACCTGTACTTCATTTTCCACCGAGCTGCAATATTGTCCATTCATCAATGAATGGCATGAACAGCTGGGGTAGGTTGAGGGTACTTTACTGGTCTGGTCTCTAAGTACACATAATCATGTTTCTCATGTTCCACTCAGTAAATGAAATGCCAACTTTCCCTTTTCTTTCCATCTTCCCACCCTCTACCCCTAAAATTATTTGGCGTCTTAACGATTTGCTGAATTTTCGTTTTACAAATCTGCAAATAACGGTTTAGGGGGCTTGACGAGAAAGGCAGTATATTAAAAGAAAGAACGTCTGTAGCTTAAAAATAAATAAATGAATGAATGAATGAATGAATGAATGAATAAATGAACGAACGAACGAATGAATAACAAACAAACAAACTTGCTTTCAAGTGAAGTAAGGACACGATAACCATTGCAATGACTCTCTCTCTCTCTCTTTCTGTGTGTGTGTGTGTGTGTGTGTGTGTGTGTGTGTGTGTGTGTGTGTGTGTGTGTGTGTGTGTGTGTGTTGTGTGTGTGTGTGTGTGTGTGTGTGTGTGTGTGTGTGTGTGTGTGTGTGTGTGTGTGTGTGTGTGTGTGTGTGTGTAGAAATTACTGGCTACACGCCATTTTTCAATCCTGTCGTTTCTACTCTGCCTACACCTGCCTAGATCTAGGGAAATAAATTAGTACAGCGTGCAGTTCGGTGTACATTTGAAACTACGTACATGAGCGAACCACACACACACACACACACACACACACACACACACACACACACACACCAGAGAGAGACAGACAGACAGACAGAGAGACAGAGATGCATTCACACTGAATGCATAATGTTGTGTGTACATGAACGTGTATACATGCGTATGTGTACGTACATATGCATTCCAGATGTGCACATTCATGTGAGTGTTTATACGTGTTTTAATAAAACAAGACAGTAGAAGGAGAGAAGCAAACATGAACAGAGAAGAGAGACAAAGACAAATGACTGAGACACAGACAATGGGGAGGACACGCAAAAACTCATTAACAACGCTTGACATTTTCCTTCTATATCACCAATATCATTATCGTTAACAAAACTGCCCTCTAGAGCAAGACAACAATAACAGGCGTGTCCGTGAGGTTGACCGCTGCTCCTAACCACCTAACAGTACCATTCCGATCAATACATCTATACGTATTTAGTATGCACGCATGTTTTTCCAGTTTTATCCTAATCAACCACCTCCCCTACATCCCGACATCCTTTCAAGGAAAAAAACAACAACCCCTTTTCTACACGCTATGCTGACAAGCATACATCAAACCAGTGCCGTGCAGGGCATGACTGCACATCTCACGAAGTATAACATGGAGTATGATATTACATGTGCGCTCACCTGGCAGGAAATGAGCTTTTAAATTTACCAGTGCCGTGACTCGCCATGTAGAAAATGCCCTTCTGAAATGAGTCACCTTGACTACGATCGAAATACTTCTGCATGCACTACATTCTCTGACTCCATGTGTCTTGTGAAAGGTGTGATATGCAGTGAGTCCAAATGAGTCTGGAGTTGGAAAACAGCGATATACATCAAGAATGATATTTTGTTACAATTTCATCATCATCAACATCCTCCTCCTCCTCATCATCATCATGAACAATATTACTTTTTTTTATATTATAATTATTAATATCATTATCGCCTGAACACTACATAGGATGATCTACACACACACACACACACACACACACACACACACACACACACACACACACACACACACACACAAATATATATATATATATATATAATATATATATATATATATATATATATATATATATATATATATATATATATATATATGATTTTTACATTCAAATGCTCGCAGAACAGACTGGCGTAATAAAGCTCGAAATAGCGTGGAACTAGGTTAGGCCTTTATACAAAAGCAGCACGAATACAGCATTACCAAAAGAATAATAATAATAATAATAATCAAAATAAATAAAATAATAATAATAATAATATATCATTATTACTTACTATTATTATTGTTGTTGTTGTTGTTAAAATAAAACAATTTTCTAAAAATTACAGAAATCGTTGGCTTTAAGTTAATCACTAAGGACTGTTTTGAATATCAGGATTGGGAGTGCTACGTTGTTCATATCGGCAGATGCACACAACCAGTAATTCTTCCTATATCCGGTTTGTAATCAACCTCAGTACCCGAGATACACATGAAGGGAAAGATATAGGTGAGAAGAAGGGAGGATGAGAATAACAGATGCACGTAATCACTCCATCCTCTCAGTATAAGACAAAGTTAAAAAATCTAAACAAAACAAAAACAAACAAACAAACAAAATTAACAAAGCACCCCTTCCTACTAGTTGCCGTGATGCAGTGGTTAGAGCAACGGACTACAGGCTGGGAGGTGTGGGTTCAAATCCCAAAGCAGTCCCTTCAAAAATCACTGCAGGATTTCTCGGCTCCAACAGGCTTATACCCAGAGTTAGTGTGCTAAAGGTTCATTGGGATGACTTGGATAACACACAGTCATCATCATTATTGCATTGTAAAAGCTGTACCAGCTTCTGAGGCAATTAAGGGGCCTCTCTCTCTCTCTCTCTCTCTCTCTCTCTCTCTCTCTCTTTTCTCTCTCTCTCTCTCTCTCTCTCTCTCTCTCTCTCTCTCTCGTTACGCAAACAATCAATCAACACAACAGCAGCTGAGAACGCAATATTCCATTTGTTCTATCTCACAAGAAATGAGATTTTGAATTTACCAAAGTCATCTAATCCGACTATACCTTGTCCAGCACGAATACTCTTTCGACTAAATCATCTTGACTACGATCACAACTAATGTGGTCTAAACACTATAACTGTTGACATCTATTAATACTGCACTGTCAATAATAGATATTTACAGCACATTTGAAAGATTATAATTATCATGATATGCCCCCCAAAAACAACAACAACAACAAACAAACAAACAAATAAACAAACAAAAAAGAAACCAAAAACGGAAATGAGTCGTCTGCAAATTTTTTTTTTATCTATCTATCTATCTATTATCATATCTATCTATCTATCTATCTATCATCTATCATCATCTATCTACATTATCTATTATCTATAATGTGTATGTGTGGTGTGTGCGTGCGTTGTGTGTGTTTGTGTGTGTGTGTGTGTGTGTGTGTGTGTGTGTGTGTGTGTGTGTGTGTGTGTGTGTGTGTGTGTGTGTGTGGTGTGTGTGTGTGTGTGTGTGTGTGTGTGTGTATGTGATACTATCAGAGTTCAAGGAATTGTCAGCGCTGATGTTATCACAAAGGCGGTTTTGGCTATCTACAATGTCTACTTGAAAACAGGTACCAGCCTACATTCGCAAAAATAACAATACCACATCGGCGAATTGTGCACAGCAAGTCGAAACTGAAGCTCCAGCATCTTACAGATAGGACTAATCACAAGTTGGGTTGTTATGTGAGACTGTGGCCTATATGGCACCTTATCAAAGACCCTGTCAACAGAGCTGGCATTATCACTGAAGCAGATTTGGGCGTCAGCAAAGAGTACTCCTCGAAATCAAGCAGCCGTCGAATCAAAGACCATCATAAAAAGAAACTCTGAAATGATCCCATCCATTTCCTTAAGCGGCACATCCACAATCTTCCGCCTGAGGAGTGGACACTGCTGCCTTCTACAACATACATGCCAAATGGGGCTGCTGTCCCACATGGATGGGTGTCCATGCCGCAGACAGGACCACAGTGTCTAGAGCATATTCAACAGTATTGTCCACTGTGCAGAAATTAAAGAAATGAGCACGTAGACAAAAAGAGTGCTGCTCTGGAAAAATACACCCTGGGGTGATTCAGACCGCTGGACTATTTGAGGGCAATCATGTTGAATGAAGCAAAAATAGATAAACAGATAGATAAATAAACAAACAAAACAAAACAAAATAATATAGAATAATGGGGAAAACCATTTTGATATCAGCTCAAATTTCAGTTCAGTGTCTTGTTGTCATTTATTCTAAGTGGCTTAGATGGCACTTGTAATCTATGATACAACTGATGTTTGCAGTCTGGGATACTGAAGAAGGCAGAAAGAGAAAGTCACGAAATCAAGGAAAGTAAGTAACATTTATTTCAACAACAACAACAACAAAAAAAGAAAAAGAAAAAAAAGAAAAAAGAAAAAAATCCCACAATTGCCATCTCCCTACCCGGGCCACGTGAACCAAATGAGTACTTAACCACTACCCATCCCCCCCCACCACCCCCCCCCCCCGCCTAATATGTTGGAATATCTTTGTATGCTCTCTGATTTGTTTTAATTAGTTAAATGTCTTATTCAGCTTCTATTTGTAATGCATGTTTTAATTAAGATTTTATGTAAAACGCGTTGAGCATTTTATGGAAAGGCGTTTATTCATGTAATAATAATAATTATTCATGTAATAATAAACTCTTCAACACGACATGCCATGATGTCCAACATACCAAACATGCTGGCGAAAGTGACAGCACATCACACAGGCTGAGAAAAATAATATTCTGTTTGCACTCAGTTGTCAGGAAATGAGCATCTATTTTATGCAGAACCGAAATACACTTTTGACAAAAGTCATTTTTACAAGGATCTAAACTACTATTGCGGCCTGAACACTGACTCTGTGGATACCTTTTTTCGTTACACTGGTCCACAGCATAGCTTGAACTGAAAGATCAACAGAACACGAAAAAAAAAAAAAAACTTCAGGAAAAAAAAACTGAACTGTTGCATATATGCCACGCTATCAAAGCTGTTACCGGAATCGTTAGCGCTAGCGTTCTCATTAAGATGGTTTAAAATATCAGCTAGACAGTACTCCTAGAAACTAAACAGACATTTTGGAGTCGGTACAGATAACTTAGTGTCTCGTTTGCATAAATTTATTCTAAGCAGTTTATACGATAGATGTGCATACACATGATACTGTGACACACTCATTCCTTCCCTAATGTTTGATACTGAGGTCAGGAGAAAGATAAAGACATGGGTGAGCGACAGGGAGGAGGATAAGACACGCAATCCCTCCCTCCCGTAAGCCACGTAAACCAACAAAAACATAACCTACGAAGTTTCTCTCTCCATCCAGCTCGTCAGCGTCACAAGCTACAACTTCCAACATCGCTGACGTGCTATACGCGATACGACTATGACAGCACATCACACAGGCTGAGAACACAATACTCTATATCTTGCTGTGGGGAAATGAACTTCGTGCTTTTTGACAGGGCTGTGACATTCCCTGAATGAAAAATACTTCTGACAGGGTCACTTTGAAAATGACCTCTAATCCGCTGATACCGTCTAAGCATGCACATACCTTTGGCTTATATTATAAATTTACAGCACAGTAGAATATGTTGCATTCTACTGTCGTCAAGCAATGCTGAAGCTACCTCTCAAATCCATAGTGGAGGAATACAAAGTTGGAAAAGCAAGACTGTTGAGCATGCTGGAGGAATCGGAAGACAATATCGTGAGATCAGTTCATCCAAAGCTGAGAACTGGCAGAAAGTGGAAAGTCCAAGAGGCTGTAAACAATGCCAAGAGAAACCTCAGCATCAAAGAAATAATTGGACACACGCAAACCAACAGACAGGGACTGGGAGCAACAAAAATGCAGTGGTGGTCCAAAGCCAAAGGAAAAAAGAGACATGATCATACAGGAGTTGAAGGAAGAAGAAGATGTCAAAAGAGTGCAGAAGGCAGTCCAGCAAGGTCAACAGGGGCAATGGACAACATGGGACAGTGCACTCCAAAGAAGTCTCAGCTGGAACGATATGTGGCACATGGCTCGTCTAAGGATAAGCTTCCTCCTCAGATCTGTATATGACCTGCTCCCCTCGAATGCAAACTTAGTGAAATGGGGGAAATCAGACGACCCAGCATGTCCGCTCTGTCAGAAGAAACAAACAGTGGAACATGTCCTAAGCTCTTGCAAAGTAGCGCTAGCCCAAGGAAGGTATACATGGAGGCACAACCAAGTTCTGAAAGTGATCACAGACGTGGTTAGCGAAAAAAACATGACTCCAAACGCACCAATTGCTATGACAATGTTCTACAAAGCAGGAGGGAAACAGGTCTGGCCCGAAAGTGCTATGACAACCAGCACATTGCCAAAGGGTCTTCTGGATGGAGCAGTCGACTGGGAGTGTACAGCAGACCTCCCAGAGTGGAGAAATTACCCAGATGTCATCAGCAAGACAGGCATGAGACCAGACATCGCTCTCCACTCTGACTCCTCGAAACAAGTGATTCTGATAGAACTCATTGTGCCATACGAAAGCAGAATGGAAGAAGCACATATCTACAAGACCGAAAAATACGCCGGTCTTGCCAGCACCCTGAAGAAAGCAGGTCTGCGGGTCAAAATCTTCGCCATAAAGGTCGGGGCAAGAGGGTTTGTGGGCACCTCCGCTTATGATCTCATGAAACAACTCGCCATTTCTGGGAAGAAGAGGACTAGAGCCCTTAAAGCGATGGCAGAGGCAGCAGAAAGGAGCTCAAGCTGGATCTGGGCAAGGAGGAACCAAAAGTGAACTTCATAAGGATTAAATTCCCTACAGATGATGTGTGCCCCGTTAGCACATTGGTAAAACCGCGTACCGCAGTTCTGAAGCGCAGAATCGCCCAGGTTCGCTCCCCGGCGTGGGGAAAAAAAAAAAAAAAATAGACAACAGCAGAAGGGCATCCAGGAGTCATGACCTGGATGTGGCCCGGCCCCCCGAGAGTGTAAGGAATTCAGGGCCGAAACACTTGTCTAAAGGGGGTTACTTCTCTGAAGACCTTCTGTTGTCTAGCTCTCCCTAGAGTTTCTTTCTACCTGAAGTTATGTACGTTTGCGGTATATATGCCACATTATGAACAATCTTATATGATTCGTTTCCGTTGAAAGTCATCGCTGATGTAGTTTTTAATATCAGCAGAGTACTCGTTTGTACAAATATTTACTTTCTTTTGTTGGAATGTAAGCTTAAAATTTTAAAGAATGGTTTCATACAAACCATTCTTTAAAACAAAAGACATGGGCAAAGAAAGGGACGGGGATAAAAGATTCATTCGATCCATCCACGCAAATCCAACAATAAAATAACGCCAACCCTCTATCTTTCCATCCAATCTCTTCAACATGGCATGCCACAACAATCAACAAAGCAAACATACTGTACGAATTTGACGGTACACCACACAGGCTGAGAACATAATACTCTATTTGCGCCGTTTTGCCCCCCGCTAAAAGAGGAAATGAACACTGAAGTGTACCAGTGCTCCGGCATGTCTGCAAGAAATGCACTTTTGAAAAGGGTCACTTTGACAAGGATCTGAACCATTGTGCCCGAAAAACATATCAGTGAAAACCTATCAATATGACATTGGCTCAAAAGTTTATAGCAAAGTTGAAGCTATATAAAACACACAGACACAGACACAGACAGACAGACAGACAGACACACACACACACACACACACACACTTACTCACTCACTCACTCACTCACTCACTCACTCACACACACACACACACACACACACACACACACACACACACACACACACATACGTACACACACATACGTACACACACGTTGGGTTTTGTCAAACTGCGTTGTCTGTGCCAAGTTATCAAAGACGTTACAAGAATCAGCTGCTTTGGCGTTATCTCTAAGGTGTTTGGCTTAAGGACTCAAACTCTTGAACTATATCACAAAGGCGTTTGGGGTATCGGCGAAAAGTGCTCTCTGAAATCAGGCAGACATTTTGGTATCAGAAGTGATGTTCAGTTCAGTGTCTTGCTGGCATTTATGCGCAGTGGCTTAAAGGATAGCTGCCTTATGGTGATATTCATTCTCTGGTGTTTGCAGTCTGGGACACTGGGAGAAAGAGAAAGAAGTGGATGAGGAATGGAAGAAGGATAAAAGACTTAGCAGTCACATCCGCTGAGTCACGTACACCAATCAAATAACCTACCAGCCCTGCTCTACCTCTTCATCCAAATTCCTCATGGCATGCTGCAATTATCAACATAGCAGACATGCCAACGAACATGACAGCACACCACACAGCGAAAAAGATAATATTCCATTTGTGCCCAGCTGTCAGGAAACGAATATTAGTTTTTATAGTTTTACAAAGCTGCTCTGCACGAAATGCACTCTTCATAAGGACGAAGACAACTATTACAATCTCAACACTGAATCGGCAGAAACCTGCTAATTGGCTGACAAGTTCACACACAGCAAAGTTCAAACAGAAAGACTAAAACGATAAGGCTAGAAATGACCAAAGGCTGGGTTAGGTAAGACTGTGGTATACAGGCCACGTTATCAAACACATTGCAGGACTCTTCACCATTGACGTTATCATCTAGACATTTCAGGAGTGTCAGCAAAGAGTATTCTTTGCAATTAGTTAAACGTTTTGGTATCAGTGCAGATGTTCAGCTCAATGTCTTACTCAACTTACTGGCATTTATGCTGTATGGTTTAGAGAGTAATTATGTACCATGATTTAACTCAGCCTCTGGTGTCCGCAATTTGGCATACTGTGAGGGGAGAAAGACAAGGGTGTGCAATGGCAAGGCGGATAAAAGACTCGTGCAATTACTTCTTCCCTTGAGCCACGTAAACCAATAATCACATATCCAACCAATCCTCTCTTCATCCAAACTCTTCAACATGGTATAGTACATCTACCAACACAGCAGACATGCCAACGAACACGACAGCACATTAACTGGTTAAGAACATACTATTCTATTTCCTGGAAGAAGCCAGTTACTGTTATTTTTGTTTATAGCCCAGCCGACTGCATAGTGCCATATCAGGGCTATAATCGTTTCAAAACAAACACAATACTTCAATAGGGGGGGGGGGGGGGAAGAAAAGACAATTAAATACCATATGAATGCATTCACGCACATAATCTAAGGAGATGCCCCTGGCGTTGACCACTCCGTCCAATTTATCACACAGGGTATAAAAACGACAAAAACAAAACCAAAACAATACCATACCTGAATTACAATCTTACACATAACCAAGGACACAAAAACATATAAAAATGGGCATAAAGTACCTAAAATTGCTTCTGCATGTCATTTCCTTACAGCCAAATGTACACTTCATACATGTATCCAATTATCAATCTTAAGAGAAAGTACATAAGATTTTATCGAACATATACAGGTGAATGGACCAGCATGGCAGAAAATGATAGGAAGAAATGAGAGAAAGCAAAGGAACAAGACCAAAAACAAAGAGAATGACATAAAAGAGGAAACTTTTAATACAGAATTTCCAGAGGGAACATTATTTGTACTGAAAGAGCCTCCGGCATCCTCATGGGGGTTGGAAGATGCCAGTAAATGAGCATTTTTAGTGTTTACCAGCTATGGGTAAATAGCTCCACTGCCTTGTGGACATCTCGGGAGAGAATAAGGCTAAGGGAGTAAACCCTGAAAAAAAAATCACCCTACTGCCTTGTAAGTTGTCGTGGGAACGACAAAGGCTAGCGAAAAGAACGTAAACAAACCGATGGAAGGCAACGAGAAACCACCATCGTTCTATCCCAAGATACCATGGCAAGACAATCCAATGAAAAAAAAAAGTGTAACGACCTAAATAGGGGCTCCCATGGAGCACCTTCGTCCGGTAGGGACCGTCATGCTGCGCAGGTGACACCAGACCATCAGCAAGCTACTGCGTTCAACCTCAACCTCAGAAAAAGTACCAAAATCGCAACATGGAACGTTAGAACATTGTTGCAAAAAGGTAAATTAGACAATATCAAAATGGAGATGGAAAGGCTTAACATTAATATTTCAGGACTAGGGGAAGTGAAATGGAAGGGGGCAGGCATGGTAACATCAAGAGAGTGTACGGTAATATATTCTGGTGGAAACTCACATGAAAGAGGAGTAGGCATCGTAATGGACAGGGACAAATCAATAGCAATCAAAGGATACTGGGCTGTGTCCGACAGAGTTTTGCTGGTTAAATTGGGTGGCAGGTCATTTGATATCAACATCATTCAGGTGTATGCACCAACATCCGCAAGTACTCAGGAAGACATCGACAACTTCTACGAAGTATTAGAGATGGCCAAGGTCCAATGTAAATCACAAGAAGTTACAATAATAATGGGAGATTTTAATGCTAAAATGGGACAGGATAGGGTGGAGGATATAGGTGGACCTCATGGCCTTGGTACACAAAATAAAAGGGGAGGGAAACTTGTAGAATGGGCACAGATGAATGAGTTCTTAGTAGGAAGCACCTGGTTTGAGCGGCCTAATAGAAGAAAATGGACTTGTAAGAGTCCAGGAGATAATACAAAAATCAGACTGACTATATCCTGATTAATAAAAGTTTTAAAAATTCTTTACTATCAGCAAAAACACTACCAGGCGCAGACTGCAACAGTGACCACAATCTGGAAGACGTTAGGGACAGTGAGGAACAATGGACAAAGTTGAGAAATTCGATAAATAAAGCTTGTGAAGAAATCCCTACAGTAGATAGAAAAGCAAAAAAGAACTGAATGACAAAAGAAATCTTAGGCTTGATGGAGGAACGGAAGAAGACAAAAAAGAAACGAGGAGATATACAGGAAGATAACCAAAGAAATCACGAATAGGTACCAATGAAGCTAAGGAAGCTTGACTGAAAACAAAATGCAAAGAAATAGAAGACCGACACAAAACGGATCCTCCGGGTATGTACAGACGAATAGAAGAAATTGTCCACAGGAAAAATACATGCACATCAACTGGCTGCATCGAAAGATGATACGCTCCTCATGGAAAAAGACAAAATATTAGACAGATCGGGAGAGTACATTAAAGACCTTTTTGAAGATGACAGAAACGAAGAACACATTATAAATATAAGAAAGAACGTTGAAGGACCACCCATAATGAAAGATGAAGTTAGAGCAGCACTGAAAAAGATGAAACCAGGAAAAGCCCCAAGACCAGACAGCATCACTACAGAGGTGATTGAAGCCCTGGAGGAATATGGTATTGAAAAAATAACAGTCCTCCTAAATGAAATTTATGACATTGGAAAAATCTCCAAAGATATGTCAAAATCAATTTTCATTGCACTTCCAAAGAAGACAGGGGCTATAGAATGCGAACTCCATCGCACAATCAGTTTGATGAGTCATTTAACAAAAATCCTATTAAAAATAATCATGATGAGGACAAGGAATAGAATCAAAAGAGAAATAGCAGAACAGTGTGGATTTGTGGAAGGGAAAGGAACTATTAATGCCACATACACATCCTAAGAACTATCATAAAGAGGTCAATCGAGATGAATAAGGATTTATATTTATGCTTTGTTGATTATACCAAGGCTTTCGACCGGGTAAGACATGAAGAACTGATCAACCAACTGGAGAGACTCAATATTGATGGAAAAGATCTACGAATAATCAGAAATATGTATTGGGAACAAACAGCTGCAATGAGAATAGAACACGATATAAGCTCTTTCCAAAACATCAAAAGGAGTCAGACAAGGTTGTGTTTTGTCACCAGATCTGTTTTCACTTTACAGCCAAAACATCTTGAGAAACCTAGAGGAAGACCCTGGATTAAAGGTTGGAGGAAAAACGATAAACAACATTCGATGCGCAGATGACACCGTGCTTATTGCAGAAAATGAATGGGACTTTCAAAACCTTGTGAATATACTAGAAATAGAAAGCAAAGGTAAGGGGCTGGAACTAAACAGCAGGAAGACTGAAATCATGGTGATCAGTAAAAAACATGAATCCCCTCATGCAAAATAACAGCAAACGGCACAACCTTGGGACAGGTTGACAAGTTTTTGATAAGTTTAAATACCTCGGAACGATTCTTTCACCAGACGGCAGATGCACATCAGAAATAGCCAGCAGAATCGGCCAAGCCAAAACAGCATTCAAGAAGATGAAAAGCATTCTTACCAACAAATGCCTATCAATTAACATCAGGAAGAGAGTTCTTGAATGTTATATAGAACCAATACTGTTATACGGTTGTGAGGCGTGGACAGTCAATACGCAAAGCCAGAACAAGATTGAGGCAGCCGAGATGTGGTTTCTAAGAAGAATGTTGAGAGTTCCATGGACGGCAAAGAAAACAAACAAGACAGTCTTGATGGAGGCAGACACAAGAAGATCATTCAAAAGGAAGATTAGGAAAAGACGGGCAACATTTTTATAGGCCATTTTATGAGGAAAGGGGAATTGGAGCACCTGGTCACAACTGGAAAGCTGGAGGGAAAGAGAGCACCAGGTAGACGATATTGGACATACTTGCAGAGTGGCTGAGGACAAGGAGGGTGGAAGAGGTGCTTGAGGCAACAAGAGATAGAAACAGATGGAGCGCCACGTGGCAAGGCACCTGATGATGATGATGACCACTCGGTGACTTATTTCGCTAAGATAATCAAATCAAATACCGATTCCGTGTAGTTTCACCAACACCAAACAAAACTATAATCTCAGTTCATCTAAGATTTGTAGGAGTAACACATTCTGATTTCAACCATTCTTCAATTCTATCCCAGAATCTTTCATATCCAAATATTTCCCAAATATACGATCAATCCGAACAAAAGTCACAGCAGAAACATATTTTTCAGGATGACATTAGTTCAAAGACTTCAGTCTACAATAAGTATTTATATCCATTTCAATTAACCATCCGATATTTTACGAATTCTTGTAAAACATCTGTTTTTTGCATGGAACATAATTCCAACTCCTGAAATTGGGTTTCATAGGGTTACAGCATATGTGGCACATTACCAAAGACCCCTTAAACTTGGGTGTCGTTTTTAACGCGGTGTTAGTCCTGATATAGCTGTAGTAGTCTGCTGAGCTTTAAGTAGTATAAACCTGAACGTGAACCAAAGACCTTACAGAGAATTGTCAGGACTGGCATGATCAATACGGCGGTTTGGGGTATCAGTAAAGAGTTCTTGTTGAAATCAGGCAGACGTTTTTGTTAGTAACACAGATGATCGACTTAATTTCGCGGCATAACCAACTGATCAGGCAACTCTCTCTCTCTCTCCCTCCCCCCCCCCTCTCATTCTCTGAGCAAGGCGTGCAAACCATCTACTCAGCAGCCAATGCTGTGCTGTCCGGACGTGCGCGCCCATCCCTGACCACAAAAGCTGTGAACATAATACCCTGTATTCAAGTCAGGAAACGAGCGTTTTGATTTCACCTATGCTGTAAATGCTGCTCTGCACGATACGTACTTTTGCTAAGAACCACCTTCACTGTGGTCTAAAGGACCATGATACTTGTCATGCCGGTTTCAGACACAGCTGCGGAAGAAGAGGTGGGACAGACAGACAAAGAACAGATAGAGACAGAGAGATGGACGTATGCTAGAAGAGGTGGGAGACAGACAGACAGACAGACAGACTGACAGACAGACAAAAAACAGCTAGAGACTGAGACTAGTGAGAGAGGTGGACGTACGTTACAGCTGGGGCTTATCCAAAATTCCGTTTTATGAGATGGGGGATAAATATGCCGCACTATCAAAGGCCTTGTTGGAGTGGCTTGGGCGTTATCTGCTGGACCGCTCTGGGCATCAGCAAAATATCAGTTCTGAATTCAAGGCACATGCTCTGCTATCACACAGATGTTCACTTTTGTTCTTGCTGGCATTTACGCCCAGCGATTTATAAACAGCGGTCACATACCTTGATACGATGCATACTTTGGAGTTTGTAATTAGATAATACAAGGGTATGGGATGCAACGAGGATGAGGTGTTATTATATAATAAGGGAATGAAATGAATGTCACCAATGCCCCTCTTCTCCTTCATCTAGGACTAAATAGTGCAGATAAACCGACAACCAACCACCACTCCTCTTTCAGCAATATGTTTTAATTAAAAACAAAAGTAAATGCGTACATACGTGTGCATGAACACGAGAGGCAAGAAGAGAAATGGAGAAGGGAGCGGAAGGGGAGGGAAGGGGGAGAGGGGGAGAGAGAGAGAGAGACAGAGAGACAGACAGAGACAGACAGAAACAGAGAGACAAATACAGTGACCATGCAAGTATATACATCATCTTCTCACGTCCATACAAGAACAAGCAAGCATAATAAAATGTGAGAAGAAACTGGAGAAAGAAAATATAAATACAACAAGTCATAAAGGGACAGAGATGCATTTCACGTTTATATTAAACGTAAGCTGTCTGCTAAGTCATGCATTTGTCCATGTTTATATCTGCAGCGCTGAACAAAAGCACAGCAAAACAAATTCATAGTAAATGCTTAAAAAAGACATTTCACAATACGTCACTTGTGAACCATTCTCCACAAGGGAAATCCATCTACATCGTCTGAGGCCCTCTCCCTCTCATAGAAGGACAAGTTTTTATACAATATAAAAAAATAATGATTACTTGTACAAAAACCTCACCTCGCAAGAGCCCTAAGCGCTTCAAGATAGAATAAGTGGCAGAGATGGACACAATTATGTGAAGCAAATACATGTCAAATCCTACGGCTGTGATAAACAGGACAAACCATAACATGTTTAGCAATCACAAGACGGAAGACGGGCTGACGGTGCTATAATCAACCACCCACCCCTTTTCTTTTACACACAATTACTGGGGGAAAAAAAAACCAAAACATTCGTTTCTAACACAAACATTTCCCATGCAAATCTCTGCGCAGGTGAATAACTAAAACAGATCTAGGGCTGTATGATTAGGAACTTTTGTGGTTGTATTAGACAAAGGCACAAAACTAAATTTGGATAGCGTGCGTGCGTTCGTTCATTCGCGCGTGAATTGTGTGTGTGTGTGTGTGTGTGTGTGTGTGTGTGTGTGTGTGTGTGTGTGTGTGTGTGTGTGTGTGTGTTGTGTGGTGTTGTACGTGTGTGTGTCCTACCAACTGTAACAAAATTGTGATTGTTATAATACGATTAAAAGGTAAAACAGAAATAAATCTATGCGTATCTAAACTTAAGGAATATACCTAGATCTATCTGTAGCAAGAGAGAATCAAACAGCCTGATCTGTAGCAAGAGAGAATCAAACAGCCTCAATTCATCGAAGTGAGATCACCTTCTAACTCAACAGGGAAAACAATATATACATATGTACATATGTTACAAATTACATCTGAGAAAGATGGATTTTAGAGCGGACTTGAAGAAAATGACTGATGCAGACAGAAAAGTTCACATATATCTACGCAAAAGCGAAAAGATTTTGTACAAGGCAGGCATCCTTCATTCCTTTGTTCACAATGCTCTGAAAGAGGAAGCTTCGCTAACCAGGCTGACAGTCATAGGAACGAACTGTAATAAATGACACATGTAGAATCAGTTATGTCGTGTATGATGTCTGCTGCTGTTACCTGCTGTTAGTATTTATGAGTTAAGTAGAGTGTGTCGCTGTGAATCTTTACATCCTGATTTTGGTGATCTTATTACCCTGTCCCCTCTTGTACTATTTACAAAAGTACTTTGGTGGAAAAAGTAGCATCTGTCTTGTTTTGCCCATTAAAGAACCATTCATAAATCTATTTTCATGTATTTCTATATCTTCCTAGAGTCCAACAACAATGGTCGACATCACATGTGTTTTACACATCACATGAGTGACCCTGAGAAAACAAAGGTATCATCACATAGAAGGAAATTCCGACCAAGACCCACAGACTGATGATGAACTGATAATGGTTTTAAGAGAAAAGATATGGCGGTGCAAATAATACCCGGCAGAACTCCCAGGAAGAGCAGGCACCATGCAAGGAAAAGCAAGACTCCACTTTTAGACGTGCTAAATGCAGTAATGACCCGTCATTCGCACACATTCTTGGTGACCAACAAAATGCTGTGCTGCAATCAGATCCAGGCATGCACGAATGTAGTCTCTAGAGCGACATGGTATGCTGTTGTACCATTCTGCGTGTGTAAGACAAAAAGGCATGGCATCCCAGGACTCTGTAGAAGCATCCGTGAATCAAGCCATACCAGTATAATGTATCTCTAAACCATACCGGTGTATACTGCTTTTGTGAGCCATATCCGCGTAATGTGTCTTTTAATCTACTACCTCGTTTCTGCTTTGTTCTCGTTGCTGTGTATTATCTTCGGCAGCTGGCTGCAACAATAAATTTTTGTACAATTAGGAATCAAAGCACCCCCACTTACGTCTTGATCGCTTTGATGATACACGAACATAGATATGATCAGAGTCCATCACATTTTTCATTGCAAGGTAAGCACTGCTGTGCTAGTACACACTTCACAAAACATGGTTGAACTAGTAGAGCGTAAAATGGTCGCAGCTGTCTGTTATCAGTACAAGCAGTAGAAAAAGTGTAATTACCATTACAGAGGTAATGGTAACACTCGAATGCACCTCTCTCTCTCTCTCTCTCTCTCTCTCTCTCTCTCTCTCTCTCTCTCTCTCTCTCTCTCTCTCTGTGCACGCACACAGACATAAACACAGGAAAAAATCTAACTACTACTTACCATAGTCTGTGTTCTCTGGTTCCCCACACCGTGACGGCCAAAAGCAAGGAGTCTGAAACACATGTGTTCACATTTTCTTTAAACGTTTGTTCATATTAACAAAAAAATTGTTAGTGGTGGTCGTGGTGCTTGTGATAGTAGTACTGGTGATGGCAGTGGTGGTGTTTGTGATTGTAGTATGGGTGATAGTGGTGGTGGTTGTGGTGGTGGCGGCGATGGTGGTGGTGGTGGTAGAAGAAGTAGTGGTAGTAGCAGTAGTAGTAGCAGTAATAGTAGTAGTAGTAGTAGTAGAATCAATGCCATTAGCGGTTGTGGTGGAGATCATCAACATCGTCGTCGTAGTAATAGTAGCAGTAGTAGTAGTAGTAACAGTGAAATATACAAATCATGCATCTTTAAGAGTACCAAAGCTAGGCACACTGTACAATTGACAAAACACACACACGGGCTGATGTTCATTCCAGTGGACAGCGAATGATCTGTATATATGTATAAACGTGCATCAACATACAAACGTATCTGTGGCAAAAGATCGGATATAGTTCTCCACTCCCATTCATCAAAACAAATGGTTATGATCGAAGTCACCGTGCCCTATGAAAGTAAAATGGAGAAGGCACATAACTACCAGGCTTGAAAGTATGCCAGTCGAGCCAACAACTTAATAAGGAAATTCGGTTTTCAAGCCAAAGTCCTCACCATCGTGGTTGAGCAACAGGTGCTGATAGGCATATCTGTCTATGACCTCATGAAACAGCTCTCGGTTTTTGGGAGGTTTAATTTCTATTTTTGAAAAAAGAAAATAA
>CM060308.1:48444356-48456856 GCA_030674185.1 Monoplex corrugatus
GAAAGGAGAGGGGGGGAAGACGAAAGAGAGAGAGAGAGGAGAGAGAGAGAAAGGAAAGAGAGAGGAGAGAGGAAGAGAGAGAGGAGAGAGAGAGAGAGAGAGAGAGAGAGAGAGAGAGAGAGAGAGGAGAGAGAGAGAGAGAGAGAGAGATTTATATCATCATACTTCATTTTCCAAACGTGGATGTTACAACTAGCCGCCATTATTTCAAACCAGCTGTTGCTTGCATGCTGTGTGTTTTCACGTTTCCCTAAGCCAAACCACTGGCGTGATTTACTGGATCCTGAACGTGCATATTTGGTATTCTGCATGCCTGTACACAGGCAAGGTGTTTAGGCACTGGCGCAGGTCTGCACATTTGTTTCACGAGGGAGATCGGAAAGTTCACCTTTTACCCACCAGGCGTGGGTGTGTGTAGGTGGATTCAATTCAGAGCCCTTCAATTGGAAATCATTCTGAGGTTTAACCACTTGACTACGCGCCCGTGTTAGAGAGGGGGGAGGGAGGGGAAAGAGAGAGAGAGGAAGAGAGAGAGAGAGAGGAGAGAGAGAGGAGAGAGAGAGGAGAGAGAGAGAGAGAGAGAGAGCGTCCATATGCCGTCTTTTGATCGAGAATACTCGAGAAGAGTGCCAAGATAAATGTGTTTCTACATCCTTGCAAGGGCTATGCGAATATGGGTGCACGCATACTAAGCGCGAATGTAAGCAAGTATGCATCACGCACATGCACATACACAGAAGTGTATACATGGACATACAGTGGGCAAAGAAAAGAGGGAAAACATCGTTTGTGATGAGTTGGTGAAAAAATGAAAAATGTGTACCGCGCATCGTGAACGTTTCATAATTGATGCACTCTGGACGAAGCAGACTTAACGAGAGTAATGACCACGTCTCTAGCCGCAAAGGTTCAAGTTCATATTGCTTATTGCCTAGCCTACTACTAGAGCCATATCAGGGCTAACACCACGTCAAGAACGACAACTCGGTTAAGATAAAAGACAATAGTTACAAACCATGCTCAACGTTAACCTTACAATTTTAAAATGCAATTAAAGAAAAACAGCCATAAAATCATATAGGTAACAAAATGATAATGAAAACAGACAAACTGACAACGAAAACAGACAAAATGATAACGTAAACAGACACAGATGGAAGCAGTGGATTTAAGCGTCGGATTGTATGTAGAAGCTTATGCAGTGAACAGGTGTGAGTGGGGTTTACCATTTTACCATTTTAATTTCCCTTGCATACGATTGTTACTACCGCTAACAACAACAACGATGATGACAACGACGACGACGCTGCTGCTGCTGCTGCTGAGGATGATGATGATAAGAATAATGATAATAATATAATTATCAATAAATGAATAAAAAACAAAATGGAACTGAAGAGATGTATGTACATCCTTTATTTCAGGAACTTCATATTTTAACAAGGGATATATATGAACCAGAAAAAAACACGAAAGAAGAATACGAACGCGTATTTAATACAACACTACAAGACAGGCGCAATTATCGGCCAACTGGCCTTTGTCAAGCATAAGATTACAGACAAACAAACACCAGATACAAACATTTTGAGAAAAAGACTGAAACTTCCCTGCTGCTGTGTTCAATGTGAGAAAAGGAATAAACTGACTAAGATGACATCATAATGTGTTTTTGAGTAAATATGATGTCAGAGCTGAAATGAGAACTATGACGCACTAGCGAAGGCTAGTGTTTGGAATGTAAAGGATACCAGTATGAAATAATGCAGAAGAGATATAGGCATATGTTCGACAAAATGGGAAAATATTTAATCAAGAGGTATGGCTGATGTAAATGGATCGTGCCTAGTGCCGAATCCGGTCTGACCTTGGAATAGGAAGAAAAATATCCTAAACCAACAGCCAAGGGGCTGAAGGGAAAACCGGAGTCCCCGGAGAAAAAAACCCTTAGTCAGACGCGGCTGGGCCTGTCTAGTGAAAGGAGAATTCAAACAGATTGAATTTAAAATAAAAATGAAAATAAAAGTAAAAATTAAATAATAAAAATAAAAAGGCATATGTGCAGCCGCAAAGCCAATACCTCACTGAGATGGGAAAATGGTGATAATATGGTCTATTTCGGTAAATCATCATCGAGATGAAACATACATGGACTCAAGGGCACATTAAAAGAAGACAATAGTAATGCATAAAATCACCAAGCAGTTTAAACATAAATAATACATGAGGGACAAGAAATGTTATACGTATACATTTGAGCGAATACATACGCATACACATACACACCAAAGTAAAAGTACATGCACGCAAAGCCATGTCCAGATAAAAGTGCATGAAGTGGCATGATACTGAATTCAGTTGAGGAAATCTTTATGGTTTGTCATTGAGTCCATGTGGCTTGCGCGTACCAAGTTTATCTATAAGATGGGATTCTCTATCTTTCCTGTCTATGGTGCTGTTACTGTATAGAAGCCACAGACCTTTCACTCGGATGTTGTTGATTGAGTGATCCGACTGGTCGAAATGATTTGAGATAGTTTTATCTCTTAGATGTCGGATGTCAGCCAAGTGTTCCTTGAAACGTGTATCCAGGGTACGTCCAGTTTCACCAATGTACAGTTGAAAACATTTAGTGCAGCTGATCAAATACACAATGTTATAGGTTTGACAGTTAAAATGTTTTGTAATTTTCAGGGATATATGTCTATCTGTGTGTCTAAGAAGAAAATACACCACAACAAAACATACCTGTAGTTAACAATGCAAAAACGGTAAACGCATATTTCTCAGCTATCGAACAATCGGGTTCGATTAAATTAAAGTCAAATATCATCAGCCATCAGCTAACTAAAGACTGAAAATTTTTACCGTGAATCTTTGTTTTATAGATTAACATCACGAGAACGTGTCATAAGAGTGCAGTGGGGGAGATTAAAGGCTTGGCTTTGCTTTGCTTCTTTTCCAGTATTCGTCCGTGCAGGCTGCAATCCAGTAGGTGCCTGTGTCCACGGACGTATTTATATATGATGGTGAAGACAGCAACAGGAAACAAAGGGAAGAGAGAGAGGAGTGAGAGAGAGGGAGGAGAGAGAGGGGGAGAGAGAGAGGACAGATAAACAGACAGAGACAGAGAGAGAGAGAGGGGGGGGGGGGTTAAGGAATCGGCTGTAATGTGATGGCGGGACAAATATCCGCCCTTTTCTCAGCTTGTTTCATAATTGATACACTCAGCATGAAGTAGACAGGTATATATTAAGGACAAAAAGAAGCGTCCCTCGGGACTGTGGTAACAATGAAAATAATAAAATCTGAAATGCGCGTATCCATGCACCCAAACACACATCCTGACAGAGAGAGGGAGGGAGGGAGAGGGAGGGAAGGGAGGGAGAGAGAGAGAGAGAGAGAGAGAGAGAGAGAGAGAGAGAGAGAGAGAGAGAGGTCCCTTGGATAAGACAATTTCACAATCGTTTTTTAAAAAAAAGCAACTCTCTCTCTCTCTCTCTCTCTCTCTCTCTCTCTCTCTCTCTCTCTCTCTCTCTCGTACTTGTACACTTCATATACAGTAAGTATTGTGCTGTCAAGTGAATGTGCATTCTCTGCAGCCTCCCATCCACCCACGCACGCACGCACGCACGCACACACACACACATACACACACACGTGTGCACGACACACAAGCACGCATCCGCGCGAACACACGCATATAAATATACAAACACGCGCGGGCGCAAAAGCACACACAAAAACATACATGTGGGCGCGCACACGCAACATACAAACACACACACAAACACACGCGTGCAGGTTGGGATGGGGGAACTGTTGTGCTCTTCAAGTCCATACAAGACCCCAGCGTGTTTTCAGTCAGCTCCGATGTCCTTGCAAGGTGTGAGGTTTATGAAGTTGATAGCACGTCCTTTCTGATAATCATGTTGTGTTTGGATATAACACACGAAAAAAAAAAAGTAAAATAGAAAAAAAAAAGGGCATGGCCACATCATCACCATCATCATATGCCGTACCGCATGGCGTTGGTAATCATGGCCCTCCATACGAATCTATCTTTTGTAGCTGCAAGTATGTTTCCTACCTCTTCTGTCCTGAGCCGTCTGCAAAACTGTCTTATCCCTTTGACCCCCGCACCCTATCCACCATCTGCAAAAGCTGATAGATAGGGTAAGGGAGTCAAAGGGTTAAATTTTTGCTTTGCTAGCATGATTGACAATGCAGGATGCTAGTGGACAGGGTGCGGGAGTCAAAGAGTTCATATCTTCTCCCTGGATCAACCAGGTGCTTTTCCCTCTAGCTTTCCAATTCCGGCTGTGACTAGACGCTCAGTTTTCTCTTGCCTCATAAAATGTCCCGTAAATGTTGCTTGTCTTTTCCTAGTCTTCTTCATTAATGTTTCAAGACTGTCTCGTTTGTTTTCTTTGCTGCCCATGGAACTCTTGACATTCTTCTTACAAACCACATTTCAGCTGCCTCAATCTTGCTCTGACTGTGCTTGTTGTCCGTCAGGCTTCGCATTCGTATAACAGTAATGGTTCTATACAACACTGCACACCTCTCTTCCTGTTGTTAACTGATAGGCTTTTGTTGGTCAGAGCGCTTTTCATTTTCTTGAATGCTGTTTTCGCTTGGCCAATTCTGCTTGATATTTCTAATGAGCACCTGCCGTCAGGCAAGATGACTGTTCCCAGATATTGGAGTTGTCAACTTGTCTCAATGCTGTGCCATTTGCTGTTAATTACATGAGGGGATCTCTCTCTCTCTCTTCTTCCTTTTTTTTTTTAAATTACCATGACTTCAGTCTTCTTGCTATTTAGCTCTAGCCCTTTATTTCTGCTTTCTATTTCGATTACAGTCACAAGATTTTGTAGGTCTTTTTCCATTTTCTGCAATTAGAACGGTGTCATCTGCATAATGAAGATTATCATTTTTCCTCCAACCTTTATCCCAGGGCATTCTTCAGGGTTTCTCGTCATGGTTTCGCTGAAAAGTGAAAACAAATCTGATGACAGAACACATCCCTGCCTAACCCCTCATTTGATATTTTTAAATCGGACACCAGTGGTTCTGAAACAACTGTCTACTACCATTGCTGCTGTTTTTCCCAATACATATTCATCATTATTCTTAGACCTTTTCCATCAACATTGAGCTTTTCCAGTTGGTTGATCAATTCCTTGTGTCTTACACGATCGAAAGCCTTGGCATAATTAACAAAACATAAATACAAATGTCCTTATTCACCTCAATTGATCTTTCTATGAGAGTTCTCAGAATGTGTGTGGCATTAAGAGTTTCCTTCTCGTCAACAAATCCATATTGTTCTTCTGCTATTTCTGGTTTGATTCTGTTCCTTGCCCTCATCATGATTATTCTTAAAAGAATTTTTGTCACATGACTCATCAAGCCGACTGTACGATGGAACTCGCATTATACAGTCCCTGCTTCCTTTGGGAGTGCAATGACATATCTTTAGGGTCCCCCCCCCCCCCCACCGGTGTCATAAATTTCATTTAGGAGGACCATTACTTTTTCAATACCAAATTCATCTAGAGTCTGAATCATTTCTATAGTAATATCGTCTACTTCTGGGGCTTTTCCCCGTTTCATCTTTTTCAACGCTGCTCTAACTTCGTTTTTCATTACTAGTGGTCCTTCAGCGTTCTTTCTTGTGATGCGTTCCTCCTTTCTGTCATCGTCATAAAGGTCTTCAATGTATTCTCCCCATGTATCTAAAAAAATTTCCCATACTAATCGTACATTTTTTAAGCAGCCAGTTGGTGTGCATGTCTTTTCCTTGTGGGCAATATCTTCAATGTTTCTGTACATAAACTTAGGGTCTGTTTTGTGTTGGTCTTCAGTTTCTTTGCACTTTATTTCTAGCCAAGCTTCCTTACTTCATTGCACTTATTCTTGATTTCTTGATCTATCTTTTTATATTCTTCCTTTTTTTCCCTTTACCATCTTTCGTTCATCCATCAAGCCAAAAATTTCTTTTCTCGTACAGTTCTTATTTGTTTTTCTTTCAATTTTGGGATTACTTGACAAGCTTCATTTAACGAGTTTTTTTTTTTCAAATTTGTCCTTTGTTCCTCACAGTCTCTAACGTCTTCCAGAGCACTGAAGTTGTTTTGAACATTATATACCACATTTTACACAACTTAATTCGTCTGTCTTTAAGAGTCCAAGATTTAGTTTGGTGTTATTTTTTATTTGTTTTCTTCTCTTTAGCCTTAATTCATCTGTCTTTAAGAGTCCAAGATTTAGTTTGGTGTTATTTTTGGTTTGTTTTCCTCTCTTTAGCTTCAACCTAAACTTTCCCATTACAGGACTGAGAACACAGTTGCAGTCTGCGCCTGCCCATGTTTTTTTTCTTTTTTTTTGTGTTTTTTTTCATCTACAAAGAATTTTCAAATCTCTTATTTTTCAAAATGTAATCAATTTGATTTTTAGTGCTGTCTCCTGGAATCATCCATGTCCATTTTCTTTCGTTATGTTACTCAAACCAAGCGTTTCCAAATATGAATTTATTTTGGCTCTCCTGAACACTACAAAACCAAGTCCATAAGAGTCATCCATGGAAAGTCACCCACCAGGGGACACTCCGCACTACTGCTTAGTTTCTAAGATGCCAATTCTGAATCAATATTCTATGGACTTTACATATAAAATCCTCGAACGATGACAAACATCTCCTACTGGGAAAAGCCATGCTGATTGAGCTGTCATCGGGACTGCAACTACGGCCCTTCAAT
The DNA here is from genome assembly GCA_030674185.1 of Monoplex corrugatus. Taxonomy (NCBI): domain Eukaryota; kingdom Metazoa; phylum Mollusca; class Gastropoda; order Littorinimorpha; family Ranellidae; genus Monoplex; species Monoplex corrugatus. The sequence continues at coordinate 48,451,121 of CM060308.1, forward strand.
GACAACCCTCGAGGACTACGAACACCAAGGTCCTTGACTTACAAATACATGATCAGAGATGCAGATGGAAAGCAGGTATGGAGGCTACCTGCATGAGAACTGGACATAGCCTGCTTTGAATTTAAGGGCAATTTTCACAATGATGTGAGTTTGCATGGTCGTGACTGTCTTCCACCAATGACAAGTTACTGTGTAGAAAGAAACAACACTCACAGACCTGTACACGCACACGGGATGGACCGTTATAATCTTTCGATCTAGGGTGTGAACCCGAGTTGATGACACGCCCTTTTGCAGAACACCATCTCTATCATGCGTTGTAATGGGCATGCCATTAGGGGTGGAGGAGGAGGTTGTCTCCCTCTCTCCTGCACAAACCCTCTCTCCCCTTAACCTTCTCTGGATAAAGGACTGAATAATTGGGACATTTATATATTAACAAATAAACAAAACATAACAAAAAACACAGAAAAAAAACAAGAACACTAAAAAGCGGTAGGATACAGGGCAGAATAGAAAACAGATGAAGGGAAAGAGCGGTAGTGACGCAAGGCCATCACACACACACACACAAAAACCGGAGGTGATGGGGTTCGAACCACAAAAGGGGAGGGGGAGAAGAACAGGAAAAACACACACACACACACACACACACACACACACACACACACACACACACACACCACACACACACACACGGGGGAATCATTATGATCTTTAATCTGCATGAGGCTTTTTGTGTGTGTGTGTGTGTAACTGGCCCATCCATTAGCTCAGTTGTTGGAGTGTCATGTCCACAGCACAGGCGGTGCGGGTTCAACTCTTGGGCAGGCCACTCGAATCTATATGTTAAAGTTCAATCCCAGCCTGCCACATCATCAGCTTGTTTGCTGCCCATTTTTATATTACCATCATTCTGGTGGTGTCAACCAAGTGTTTCATGGGTTCCCTCCCCCTCCCCCCTCCTATTTCCATACTTTGCAAGCACATCGGGTTTTGCGCAGACTCGGAGATTCGGCCAGATAACTGCTGGTAGACTAAGGATCTTAGGTATATAACTCCAAACCAGTCTGGCGAGATCTAAATAAGGTTCAAATGCCCTTCTGGTACAAACACGGGTATGAGCTACACGTCCGTTTGAAAATCGCCACCTTTTTGACACAGACATCCACGTGTTATGCGTTGACGTGACACGAGGTGTGACATTCACTGTCAACAACAACTTCTGTTTCGTGATGGATGTGACCAGGTAATACAGAGGGATGCGTGGTGGCGGTGGGCAGTACAGAGGTGGGGATGGAGGTGGCAATGGTGATGGGTGGGGCAGTACGGGGGAATGATTACTGGTAGCACAGGCAAAGTTGAGCAGTTTGGGGAATGATCGGTGGCAGCAGAGGTAAACTTGGGCAGTTCCAGGGGGGAAGGGGGTAGGTGATGATTGGTGGCAGTAGAGGTAGACATGTGCAGTATGGCTCAAATAAGGGAAATGATTGGTGGCAGCAGAGACATAATTATACAGTATGGCAGATAAGCTGGTGGCAGCAGAGGTAGTTATGCAGCATGGGGGGAAGACTGGTGACAGCAGAGACAAGAGTTATACAGTATGGGGGAATGATTGGTTTCAGTAGAGGTAGGACTGTGCAGCATGGGGAATGACTGGTGGCAGTAGAGATAGAATTGTGTAGTGTGGGGAATGACAGGTTGCAGTAGAGCTGCGCAGCATAGGGAATGACTTGTGGCAGTAGAGGTGGAGTTGTGCAGTATGGGGAATGACTGGTAGCAGTAGAGTTGTGCAGTATGGGGAATGACTTGTGGCAGTAGAGGTAGAGTTGTGCAGTATGGGGAATGACTTGTGACAGTAGAGGTAGAGTTGTGCAGTATGGGGAATGACTTGTGGCAGTAGAGGTAGAGTTATGCAGTATGGGGAATGACTTGTGGCAGTAGAGGTAGAGTTGTGCAGTATGGGGAATGACTTGTGACAGTGAGGTAGAGTTGTGCAGTATGGGGAATGACTTGTGGCAGTAGAGGTAGAGTTTGCAGCATGGGAATGACTTTGGCAGCTGTGCAGTATGGGATGAGGTAGAGTAGAGTTGTGCAGTATGGGGAATGACTTGTGACAGTAGAGGTAGAGTTGTGCAGCATGGTGAATGACTGGTTGCAGCAGAGCTGTGCAGTATGGGGAATGACTGGTTGCAGCAGAGCTGTGCAGTATGGGGAATGACTGGTTGCAGTAGAGTTGTGCAGTATGGGGAATGATTGGTTGCAGCAGAGTTGTGCAGTATGGGGAATGACTGATTGCAGTAAAGACAGAGTTGTGCAGTATGGGGAATGACTGGTTGCAGTAGAGTTGTGCAGTATGGGGAATGACTGGTTGCAGTACAGAGGTTGTGCAGCATAGAGAATGACTGGTTGCAGCAGAGCTGTGCAGCATGGGGAATAACTGGTTGCAGTACAGATAGAGTTGTGCAGTATTGGGAATGACTGGTTGCAGTAGAGACAGAGTTGTGTAGCATGAGGAATGACTGGTTGCAGTAGAGACAGAGTTGTGCAGTATGGGGAATGACTGGTTGCAGTAGAGACAGAGTTGTGTAGTATGGGGAATGACTGGTTGCAGTAGAGACAGAGTTGTGTAGTATGGGGAATGACTGGTTGCAGTAGAGACAGAGTTGTACAGTATGGGGAATGACTGGTTGCAGTAGAGACAGAGTTGTGCAGTATGGGGAATGACTGGTTGCAGTACAGACAGAGTTGTGTAGTATGAGGAATGACTGGTTGCAGTACAGACAGAGTTGTGTAGTATGGGAAATGACTGGTTGCAGTACAGATAGAGTTGTGCAGTATGGGGAATGACTGGTTGCAGTAAAGACAGAGTTGTGCAGTATGGGGAATGATTGGTTGCAGCAGAGCATGTGCAGCATGGGGAATGACTGGTTGCAGTACAGATAGAGTTGTGCAGTATGAGGAATGACTGGTTGCAGTACAGATAGAGTTGTGCAGTATGGGGAACAACTGGTTGCAGTACAGATAGAGTTGTGCAGTATGGGGAATAACTGGTTGCAGTACAGAGTTGTGTAATATGGGGAATGACTGTTTGCAGTAGAGACAGAGTTGTGTAGCATGGGGAATGACTGGTTGCAGTAGAAACAGAGTTGTGCAGTATGGGGAATGACTGGTTGCAGTAAAGACAGAGTTGTGCAGTATGGGGAATGACTGGTTGCAGTAAAGACAGAGTTGTGCAGTATGGGGAATGACTGGTTGCAGCACAGACAGAGTTGTGCAGTATGGGGAATGACTGGTTGCAGTAAAGACAGAGTTGTGCAGTACGGGGAATGACTGGTTGCAGTAAAGACAGCGTTGTGCAGTATGGGGAATGACTGGTTGCAGTACAGAGTTGTACAGTACGGGGAATGACTGGTTGCAGTACAGACACAGTTGTGCAGTATGGGGAATGACTGGTTGCAGTAGAGATAGAGCTGTGCAGCATGGGGAATGACTGGTTGCAGTAGAGATAGAGTTGTGTAGTATGAGGAATGACTGGTTGCAGTAGAGACAGAGTTGTGCAGTATGAGGAATGACTGGTTGCAGTAGAGACAGAGTTGTGCAGTACGGGGAATGACTGGTTGCAGTACAGACAGAGTTGTGCAGTTTGGGGAATGACTGGTGCAGTAGAGACAGAGTTGTGCAGTACGGGGAATGACTGGTTGCAGTAGAGATAGAGTTGTGCAGTATGGGGAATGACTGGTTGCAGTAGAGACAGTGTTGTGCAGTATGGGGAATGACTGGTTGCAGTAGAGACAGAGTTGTGTAGTATGGGGAATGACTGGTTGCAGTACAGAGTTGTGCAGTACGGGGAATGACTGGTTGCAGTAGAGACAGAGTTGTGCAGTATGGGGAATGACTGGTTGCAGTAGAGACAGAGTTGTGCAGTATGGGGAATGACTGGTTGCAGTAGAGACAGAGTTGTGCAGTATGGGGAATGACTGGTTGCAGTAGAAACAGAGTTGTGCAGTATGGGGAATGACTGGTTGCAGTAGAAACAAAGTTGTGCAGTATGGGGAACGACTGGTTGCAGTAGAAACAGAGTTGTGCAGTATGGGGAATGACTGGTTGCAGTAGAAACAGAGTTGTGCAGTATGGGGAATGACTGGTTGCAGTAGAAACAGAGTTGTGCAGTATGGGGAATGACTGGTTGCAGTAGAAACAGAGTTGTGCAGTATGGGGAATGACTGGTTGCAGTAGAGACAGAGTTGTGCAGTACGGGGAATGACTGGTTGCAGTACAGAGTTGTGCAGTATGGGGAATGGCTGATGGCAGCAGAGGTAGAGTTGATCAGTTCTGGGAAGATGACAGGTTGGCAGCAGAGGCAGAGTTGTGCAGCATGATGGAATGATTGCTAGCAGCAGATAATAAAGTTGAGCAGTATGGGGAATGACTGGGGCAGTACAGATGAGTTCGGCAGTATGAGGAGGATGATTGGTAGTAGTAGAGACAGGCATGTGTGAGTGGGATGGTAATAAGTGTGATTGACTGATGGTATCAGAGGTACAGCTGACAGTGTGGGGGAATGATTGGTGGCAGCAGAGATACAGCTGGGCAGTATGGGGAAATGATTGATGGTAGCTGATGTCCAGCTGTGCAGTATAGGAGTATAACTGCTGGCAGCAAAGGGACAACTAGGTAGTATAGGGAAATGTTTACTGACACCAAAAGGACAACTAGGTAGTATAGGGAAATATTTACTGACAGCAAAGGGACAACTAGGTAGTATAGGGAAATGTTCACTGACACCAAAGAGACAACTGGGTAGTATAAGGAAGTGTTAACTGGCAGCGGAGGGACAGTTCTGAAGCACGAGGAAATGACTGGTGGCAGCGGAGGGACAGTTCTGAAGCACGAGGAAATGACTGGAGGCAGCAGAGGGGCAGTTGGGCAGTATGGGGAAATGACTGATGGCAGCAGAGGGGCAGTAGGGCAGTATGGGGAAATGATTGATGGCAGCAGAGGGGCAGTTGGGCAGTATGGGTAAACGACTGATGGCAGCAGAGGGGCAGTTTTAAAGTGTGGTGAAATGACTGATGGCAGCAGAGGGGCAGTTTTAAAGTATGGGGAAATAACTGATGGCAGCAGAGGGGCAGTTTTGAAGTATGGGGAAATGACTGATGGCAGCAGAGGGGCACTTTTAAAGTATGGGGAAATGATTGATGGCAGCAGAGGGGCAGTTGGGCAGTATGGGGAAATGATCGGTGGCAGCAGAGGGGCAGTTCTGAAGTATGGGGAAATGACTGATGGCAGCAGAGGGGCAGTTCTGAAGTATGGGGAAATGATTGATGGTAGCAGAGGGACAGTTCTGAAGTATGGGGAAATGATTGATGGCAGCAGTGGGGCACTTTTAAAGTATGGGGAAATGACTGGTGTCCCCAGAGGGGCAGTTGGGCAGTATGGGGAAATGATTGATGGCAGCAGAGGGGCAGCTGGGCAGTATGGGGAAATGATTGATGGCAGCAGAGGAGCAGTTTTAAAGAATGGGGAACTGACCAATGGCAGCAGAGGAGCAGTTCTGAAGTATGGGGAAATGACTGATGGCAGTAGAGGGGCTGTTGGGCAGTATGGGGAAATGATTGGTGGCAGCAAAGGGGCAGTTCTGAAGTATGGAGAAATGATTGTGGCAGCAGAGGGGAAGTTAGGCAGTATGATGAAATGATTGGTGGCAGCAGAGAGGTAGTTTTGAAGTATGGG
>CM060308.1:48459356-48496856 GCA_030674185.1 Monoplex corrugatus
CGCGCGCGCGCGCGCGTGTGTGTGTGTGTGTGTGTGTGTGTGTGTGTGTGTGTGTGTGTGTGTGTGTGTGTGTGTGTGTGTGTGTGTGTGTGTGTGAGTGTGTGAATATAACACTTTTCACGATTTTGTCATTCACAGAAACACACACACACACACACACACACACACATACACACACACACACGCACACATGCACGCACACGCACATGCACGCACGCACGCACACGCACAAAGGTTTAAAAGACACATATGAATTGTTATGAGATGGGAAAAACGGTCGACAGTGTGTGTGTGTGCGCGCGCGTGCATGTCAGCGTACATGCAACTTTGATGTGAAATTATCCCGGGCACGGAGGCGGCAGAAGTATCCAAATACAAGGCCACCATGAGAGAAGGGCATTAAATGTTACGAGATACAGAACAACAGTTGACGACTGTGCTGTCAAACACTCTAAAGAATACCCCAGAACACCTTTGTGCAAAATGGCCTACACTAAAGTCCTAGCCTCTTCATAGTGGGGGAACACAAAGCAGCGAAGGAAAGGAGATGGGCACTACCCTACCCTCATAATGCTAGCCCCCAGAATCCTCATAATGCTAGCCCCCAGAACCTTCATAATGCTAGCCCCCAGAACCCTCATAATGCTAACCCCCAGAAAAGTTGACGTCTCTACTGACTCAACCCCCCACCCCACCCCCAACACACACATACACATATACACGATTTACCGCATAACACTCTGTGGACGACTTGTACCTTATGATTCACGAAAACAGAGATAACAATACTGTTCTCAAGTTTCTGTTCGGACCTTCATTGCATCATAGAGCACTCAACGCTTTCGGTCAGAATATTGTGTACATCAATAAATCATCTTTGCCTGCAGGACTGGTTTGTTGTACAACACTGCATCACTACCAAAAACTGGACAAGTCTGCTCCTTTGCGGACCAGTTTGGCTGTACTACCATCATGGCCTCACTCCGCATAGTACATAATTAAAGTTGCAACAGCCATTGCTTCTTCTAATCACCCTTAGTTATTCTTCTGGAAAATGCTTCCCCCCAGCTGCCATTTCTATTTTACAACTTCTTTCATTCTTTTCAACCCGGTGCCCCCACTCGCCTATTCCTAAAAGCACAATTGTCTTTACGGAACAGGTGTCCCTGCAACAGGACACAAGTAATTGATGCCACTCACCACATTTGGAGTGAATTAATGATGGGCCTGTGCACGTACTGGAAGAGAGAGAGAGATGGGCTTGTGCACGTGATATATGAGAGAGAGAGAGAGAGAGCGCACTATCACCATGATCACCTCCAGCCACCCAGGGTGAAAAACTAGTAGAAGTGAACAGCTATTTTCTCCAATCTATCTCCACCTGCAAATCTCATCTGACCAGAGCAGGCAGCTGCCTGTCTCGGCAGTGGCCGAAAACGTCTAAATTATGCGGTAAAGTGCGCCTCAAAAGACGCGCGTGCAAAAAGATCAAAGAGCCTCCTGGAGTCCCGATGCACGAGCTCTGCACGTGAGCAATGTAGTATAAGCACTGCCTGGTCCAGCACTAATACACAGGAGGGAAAAGACCGAGCGGCACGGAAGGCATCTCTCCGTGTAATTACCGTGTGTACCCGTTCGTTTACTAGCGCGCAACAAAATCAATGGCCACGGAATTCGTGGGCTTCGTTTGTCTGTGTCAAGGCGGTTTTTGTTAAGCCTTTTTTTAGGCGAGGTTTCAGCAAGATTCGAAGTTTCAAACACACTTTATTCCCAGGGCAGCACATCCTTTTAAGGCATTATGTTCTCAAGGAGCAATATTTCCAAGACGTTGTATTCCCGAGGCCCCTAACGTTCCCTAAGGAACACTATCCCACATCTGTGAACAACAGTGACATAATAAGAGTTAAACAACAATAACAATAATAGCAAATTGAGGCATGCAAGGTTCCCTAGATTTTATATTCTTCAGGCGCTACATTCGCACCTATAAATGTTCTCAAAGTCTCACATTCTCAAGACCCTACGTTCCCTAGGCATGAAGTTCCCAAAGGGTCGGATCTACTGACAGGCAACAGTCATAAGTCAATGTCCTTTCTTAAAGCTGCAGTAGGCCTGTATATAAACAGGTCATGTCTGCGAGTGCCGTCTTCAACTCTTGTGAGAACACACATCGCATCTCTATGACGTTTTTGCAAACGATTCAAGGTACACAGTCATACAACTTCGGATTTAGAAGAATAGAAGCTGTTTTCATCTACTCGACTCATTCCTCTCTTAAATTAATATAAACGTGTATTAATACGAAACGCAATCACAAAATCGACAATACCATTTTGAATCAAAGCAAATTTGAATAGTGTGAAGGGGGGGGGGGGAGGAGCGTGTGTATGTGTGTGTGTGTGCGTGTGTGTGTGCGCGCGCGCACGATAGCTCACCCACTATATTAAAAGCCGGATGGGAAGAGGGCCTTCAAGTTAACCGACAGAAAATTACGTGTCACTATCATGCAGTGTTTGATGTTTGATGGGGTCCTTCGTGTCTTAAGTTTCATCGGACACGTGAATACCATAACCAATCAAACTACACATCGTGTGACTGGTCCCCTTAGATGATGTCTTGACGTGACTTTTCTCGCTCAGAATGGCATACAACAGCAAAGTTTTCTCTTCTGAAACTGCTGCATATAGTTTGGTGGGACAACACTTCACCAAAGTGAAAGGACCACTACATTAAAAGCGCAACTTTGGTGGCTATCTTAACTGCTGCGTTTCTATGGCAACGTGGAATCGAGCAAGAAAAGTTAAGGCCGACTTCTTCATCCAGTGTCTCTGTTTGAAGTCGTGACCATCACACTGTTGCGTTATCAAAGATGAGGCGTCCAATCCATATCAAGACATTCGTATCAAGCATGTGACACACTGCTTTATTCTGCGATGGAACTTGACAATTGACCGACCATTTAAGGCTCTGTTTTTAAGGCTGCATGTTCTGTCCTCACAAAACTCCACTTTCATAGTCTAATTTTCTAAGGCCTTTGAACTTAAATCCCAACGTACTGTTTTGCCAAGGCCTTTGGACCCAAAACCTAACGCACTGTTTTTTGTCAAGGCCTTTGGACCCAAAATACAACGTACTGTTTTGGCTAAGGCCTTTGAACCCAAAACCCAACGTATTGTTTTGGCTAAGGTCTTTGGACCCAAAACCAAATGTACTGTTTTTCCTAAAGGTCAGTGTTCTGAAGTCTTAAAGTATATTCCCGAGATGAAGTACCCAAAACCCCACGTTCAAAACGTGATGTACCAAATCTTCACAAGGTTCTCAATATGCCTACACTCTGGAGCGAGAAAGAGAGAAACGGGTGGTGGCAAACGGATCGATCTGAACAGAGACCTGTACACGATGCTGCAAGTCTGATCTGATTCGATGTTGCCTATTCATGAAGAAACAGGAGATTGAAAAGAGCGATTGTACTGTCTCTCACGCACGTCATCTTAATCGACAGGCATGCCACTCAATCAAAAATCGTCTCAAAGGAGTCAATAGTCCCGTCAGAAGTTGTCCCAGCTAAAGAATTGTTGTGTTACGCCTTGATGTCCCTTGAGTTTTAAGTGTTCATATGAGTCCACAACTCCATTTAACATTTCAAGTCGAATGTTTCGCACAAAAACAAGAATTAGTTTAAAAGTACATCTATTTGTAATTGATGTCCATAATTACGTGGCAAGTGAAAGCAGAAATGGCACAGGGGGGAAAAGCATATTATTCATACCAGAAGAGAGAAGCGCTTCCAATGACTTGAAAAATCATCTTATTTGTTTACACGATGTAATGGAAAACCCAGAACTCACTCATAATAACGCCTCTGCCCAACCCCCATCCCAAACACGCACATTCCCATTCCCCTAGCGTCGTCGTAAAATTATGAGCAGAATGCATGAGGATGAATAATCTCAATTTTAAGCCGTAAAGTCATCGATGTTTTGACCAAATCGGGGACAGGTCATGGGCCTGTCTCAATAAACAGACGCTTAAAAAAAAAAAATCAGTGGACTGTAAGATCACTTCATGACAAACTTTCCTTGTTCCTGTGTCTTGTCTTTTTGTCGTGTTCCAGTACAACGCATCTCTCTCTCTCTCTCTCTCTCTCTCTCTCTCTCCCCTCTCTCGCCCCGTCCCTCTCTCTCTCTGTGTATGTGTGTGCATGCGCGCGCGTGTACGTGCTCGCGTGCATATTGCACTCCCGAAACAGAACACTTCCGGACGATGGTCTGGTTTTATTCTGTTTCCTTCTTTTTTTTTTTTTTTTCCTTTCCAGAGATCAGATGTCAACAGCAGACGAAGTTACCGAGCCTGTGAAATGAGGTCATCACTGGAAACTTCGATCGGTTCCAGAAAAAGTAAACAGAACAAAACAATACAGACGTCAAAAAACAGATAAGATGCGTCAACGAAACGTTTCGGTTCATTTTGGAGGCTCTTCCTCCCCTCCTCCACACACACACACACACACACACACACACACACACACACACACACAACACACACACACACACATACACACACACACACACCTCTCTCTCTCTCTCTCGCTCGCTCGCTCGCTGGACAAAGTAATCTGAGTGTAAGTGAAAGGAAAGCGAGCGGAGGCAAAGAGCACGTAAATTATTGTGTGGCAACTCAAAAGGAGGAGGATGTGGTGGGTAGAATACAAGACCGAACATGGGGGAGGGGAGGGAGAGAGAGAGAGAGAGAGAGAGAGAGAGAGAGAGAGAGAGAGAGACAGACAGACAGACAGACAGACAGGAGACCGTAATATGAGAGACAGCAAACCTAATATCGTGTGTGTGTATGTGTGTGTGTGTGTGTGTGTGTGTGTGTGTGTGTGTGTGTGTGTGTGTGTGTGTGTATGTGTGTGTGTGTATGTGTGTGTGTGTATGTGTGTGTTGTGTGTGTGAGAGAGATTGAGTGAGTGAGTGAGTGTGTGTGTGTATGTATGTATGTGTGTGTGTGTGTGTGTGTGTGTGTGTGTGTGTGTGTGTGTGTGTGTGTGTGTGTGTGTGTGTGTGTGTGTGTACGTGCGTGACAGGCGCACATATGCACGATGAATAGCAACAGCGAACCGTAAAGGCCATCCATGGAGAAACACACACACACACACACACACACACACACACACACATACACACACACACACACACACACACACACACATACACACACACACACACACACACACACCACACACACACACACACACACACACACACACACACACACACAACACACACACACACACACACAAACGAAAAATAATTTCGCAAACGTGGTGTGAGCGAGCGAGCGAGCAAACGAGAGAACATCAACGTTTATCTATATTATCTGGCATACATAAATAATACACCGTCATCGCACGCGCTAGTAAAGCCAATAAACTACAGAAATACACACACGTGAGCGCGTCACACACCCCCCATCCCCCGCTCTCTCTCTCTCTCTCTCTCTCTCTCTCTCTCTCTCTCATTACACACACACACACACAAACGAATGCATACATGCAAGAGCACACGCTTTCGTAAAAGATGCATACATGTAAAATCGAACTCGCTTTCTCTCATTCACACATCCATCCGCGAGCAAGAGAGAGAGAGAGAGAGAGAGAGAGAGAGAGAGAGAGAGAGAGAGAGAGAGAGAGAGAGAGAGAGAGAGAGAGAGAGAGAGGAGAGAGAGAGAGAGAGAGAGTTCTTCAGGGAGCTTTTAGATCATTGATATGCCCCACTCCCGTGACATTTGGAGATCACATAGGCTGAAAGGCAGCTGACAATTATTTGTCAACATTTCCAACCGCTACCAGTTGGCTGCAAATGCCATTTCTATATTAATACATTTGCAACAAGGTTTCTTGTACTCTCCACTGTCTCTTGCGTCCGATTTTTTTTTCCTGTCTATGTATGCGAATTTTGTTTCCTCTTTTATTTATTTGTATTCATTCTGATTTTTCTTTCTTCCTGTTTTAGTTAAACCTTCGGCTTTCATCCTCTATATCATATCCATTCTATCCTTTTTCCTTAAAACACTCATACTGCTGTTGAAAATAGAGTTACCTGATTTTTCATTTATGTCAGACAAATACATTATCTATGTAGTTATTGGTCCTGTTGACATCGCCTTTTTTGTACGGTGGCAACAGAATAGACTCGCACCAGTCTTGAGGATATGTACCTTTGTTGAATAAGTTATCATACAACTTTACCAAAAAAAAACAACAACTCTGAAATCACATTCACTGATGAACTCAAGTCAACTGTTTTCATGGACCACAAGGCATGTGTTAAATCAACGATTAAACTGTCCTCGCGTGGACGTCATTCAGGGATAGGAATCTTGTTTAATCAGAATTTGGATCCATATGTGCAACATCTCCCTCATGATTGTGGTCAGTCCTTTTCCTTTGCTTTAGACAAAAAAGCTATTTGCCTTAGATTAAGATATATCATACGTGTGTTCATATCTACAACCAAGTCATCCTCCATATTATGCTTCTGTTAACATTCATAATGTTATCAGTGCACTAAAAGAATGTGTTATGGATAATATGTGATCTGTCGATGATGTTTTTGTGCTGATGTGTGGAGATATGAATAGCCAAACAGTGGACTATTTTCCAATCTGTGAAGACGAAACTGTCTATACATATTCAAAGAGAACCCTCTTGTCAGATGAAGAAATACTCCGACGTTCTGAAGATCAAACATTAAATTCATATGGCAAGTCTCCGTTATACATGTGCAGTAGTCTAAGTCCATACATCTTAAATGGTGTATGTAATGGCGACCATAAAGAACGCTTTGCATATATTTCTGAAACAGATAACAGCATCAACGACTACTTTCTGGAACCACCGCCTCTTTTTGACTTATTTCAAAATAAAAGTAGACTGCGTGTGCAAGAAATAATTGCATCGGATGATCTGCCTTTAGAATTTTGTATCGAAACCTACAGAGCATACAACTCACTTGAGAAAAGAACACTGGATGTAAACATACATGTAGAAAAGTTTACATGGAAATCTGGCCACACGGAATACTTCAGAACAAACCTAAGAAGTAGTGACATTCAACACCAGTTGAATCAAGCAACAGAGTTAACTGATGTTGATGAAGCGCTAGAAATGTTCAATTTTGTTCTAAAGCAACAAGCTGACTCTATGAAACGCAAGCGCAAGATATATAAACATATATATACACACACAACATACATACAAACATACAAGCATACATGATGATGATGATGATGACAGAACTTTTTTGCTCATTTTTTGAGTTGGTTTTTTTTTTTTTTTTCATTGTTTGTTTGTTTGTTTTGTCAGAGTAGAAGACAGTACAAACAACTGTTGTCACAGAAGCGAAAGCCGTATAATAGCACTCTGTTAGTAGAATCCTATTTATTAAAAAAAAAATCAGAAAGATCACTGGCAAACAATTCGTGACATTTCATAAAAGAACACCCAACCCCAAAACAGTATCACCGTTGATGATTGGTTCCAACAATTCAAACGTATCCTGGAAAAGGACTCAAATTCTCAAGAAACAGAGGATGAGTATTATTGAGGCTGTAGATCATATGCCAGACTAGACCGACTCATTAAAAAAAAAAAAAAAAAAAAAAGGAAGGAGGGGGGGGGGGGGGGGCTGCTGTCAAAAAGGTGAAAAACGACAACGCCGCAGGACCAGATCTCATTAGTGCTGAAATATTGCTGTACAAATATGCGCGCGCGCCGTATGTGTGTGTGTGTGTGTGTGTGCGCGCGCGTGTGTGTGTGCGCGTGTGTGTGTGCGTGTGGCGTGGTGTAGTGTGTATGTGCGTGTGGTGTGTAGTGTGTGTGTGTGTGTGTGTGTGTGTGTGTGTGTGTGTGTGTGTGTGTGTGTGTGTGTGTGTGTGTGTGTGTATGTGTGTGTGTGTGTGTGTATGTGTGTGTGTGTGTGTGTGTGTGTGTGTGTGTGTGTGTGTGTGTGTGTGTGTGTGTGTGTGTGTGTATATACGCGAGCGAGTGAGTGTGTGTATGAACGTGTGAGAGGGAGAGGGAGATGGAGAGAGAGAGACAGAGAGAGAGAGAGGAGACAGGGGCAGGGGGAGGGGAGCGGTTATGGAAGGGTGAAAAGGGGTCCAAAAGAAGCGACCTGTAGACAAACCTACCGACCCTCTCTCATGTTCAAGACGGTGCTTTCAAGCTCAGCAGTTTGTAACCAAGACAACCTAATCAGTCTGGCAGCATTAAATTATGCGCCCATCGTAAGCACTCTTCTTGGCACACTGCCCTGCTTTACCTGCATGTTGCACTTGAAAGGGGTTGGAGGAGGAGTGGAATCGTGGAGCGCCTACACCATTTTCCCCCTACCCCCCCCCCCCCAACCTCAACTGAAACTTTCCTTTCCTCGTGTGTGTGTGTGTGTGTGTGTGTGTGTGTGTGTGTGTGTGTGTGTGTGTGTGTGTGTGTGTGTGTGTGTGTGTGTGTGTGTGTGTGTGGGTGGGGGGGTGAGTGGGTGGGTGGATGTGGGTGTGTCCGCGCGCGCACGCGCATGCATGCGTGAGTGCGCCTGCATGCTAACACTTTTCTTTAAAAAATTCTGGTTCTAGGACAGCAATATACTGGCTCTATATTTCCATTTTAATTCAGAACAGCATTACTGGCTCCAGGAAACTCAAACAGGTTCAGTGGGACCTAATTATCCTTGAGCACATTTTCTTCACTCAAATTTCAGCATCAATCAACCATCCAACCAACCAATCAATCAATCAATCAAAGTCTCTCTCTCTCTTTCTCTCTCTGACACAACCACAGACACATGCACACACACATGTACACACACACAAAATCAAAGGAAAACCTCCATATGAAATTCGACGACCACTGCAGCAAAACACAAAAATCTATGCACCAGAAATAAACTAGCGCACGAGTAACATACATAAAATGACAATACTATACATACAATCACACAATGCAATTCTGCAATTGTGACCTTCTCAAATATATCAATATCAGAAAAACTTGAACAGTCCGGACTCCCTCTTAGACAAAATGCCATCCGATTTTCGTAAAAATTATCAATACACAGTGGAAGTAAACAACGGGTAGAGAAAAACAGACATGAGAACCTGATAAAATGCTGTGCTGAACTTATTATGATGATATAGATCACATTCGATGGACATAAAGACTGAAAAAGTTCAAATATCTTGGAGCTATCATCAAGAGGGTTCAAAGACAACGCAAGCAACACCAGCGCTTACAAAAGATACAGATAATCTGGAGAAAGAATGACATATTCTTAGATCAAAAATGAACCATTATCGAAGCTGACATTTAATTTCCTTTTAGGGGGTCAATAAGCTAGTATTGCACGGTACTGTACTGTATTGTACTGTATTGTGTTGTAATTGTATTGTATTGTATTGTACGCTCTGTGTGCGTTAATCTTTTTAAACTTCATGCACTCGAGTCCTTGGCACTGACTAGGACCTACAAAGGAGGATCCAAACCGAGGAAATGAAATGCCATAAGAAAATCCCTAACATCTATTAATCTGACTAGCGATACTTCCATACCATGGGGAAAAAACAAAACAAAAACAAAAACGCAAAACCCCACCCAGCATGTGAATCACTACGAATATCTGCTGACAGTAGAGAAGAAATGGAAATGGTACATGATAGGGTATAAACATACTAAATGGTTTCATTCTTTTAAGAACTACACTGAGGAAGAGAAGACATAGCACAAAGAGGAAGAAATCAGCTAACACAATTACACTCAATATCAAAATGGCGAAATGTGCCTGTGAAAAGTGTTGCTGTAATCTACAACAGGCACTTATTCACAACCGCCAGAAATGAAATTAAATAGTAAAAGTAAATGCAAGTAAATGTCGTACTCTCTGTCACGGGAACATCTGATCCCCAATACGATGTTTGTTGTGAACTCTACATGAAAAGTGGAAGGATACATCAAAAAGGATATCCTAGTGCCAGTCAGAGGTGAGGTTTGGGCCTTCGCGTGCGAACGAGCAGTAAGTGTGGTTTGTCGAGACTGTTAGCTGACAAGGAGACCAGCATTGTAGTTGGGTCTGGTGCCCTAAGACGTTGAAGAGAGAACGAAGCCGTCATATCAACGTTATCCTTAGGACATCAACACCAGTCGAGGTCAACATCCTTATGTCTTGTCTCTTGTGTCATTGTCTCTGGCCGTCAAACTCTGAAGAAAGGCAGGACTGGCATGCCAGTCTGTCTGTTGGGCTGGAGTTCAGTCCAATGTCATCTTGTCGTCTGTACGAGGTGCCCAGTTTTTCTTAATCAGATGTTTCTACTGGCGGTTAGGGTGTGTAATGTGTTGGCAAGGCACAATATGTGAGTCACATTTTGTGCGTTGTGCTGCATGCAGTTGTGGCTGAACAGCCTAATCGTTTGTATCAGGTTGTTAAGCAGGTGTGTTGATGTTCGTCAGGTATTGTGTTTATATACTCAGGACCACTGGAAAAGTATACTGGTTTAAAGCTAGTAGGTAACAATTGTCCATATACGAGGAAATATTTTCGCCCATGGAAGTTGGAAAGCAAACTGTGTGCTGATGTGTAGGCACCAATTTTTGTGTTCACTGCGTGTGCATAGATGATTAAATTTACACGCAGAAGTGCGCACAAGATTCGCAAGAGATTATCTTAATTTTGCTGGTATTCGTGAGGAAATAACTCAGATTGGTTGATGTGTGAAAAGAGCAAACTGGGTGCTGTTGGGTGGGCACAAAATTCTGTGTTCACTAGGAGCACATGTCTTATTAAATTCATGTAAAGAAGTACTACACATAAAATTAGCAAAGGGCTATCTGAAGTGTACTGGTGTCCGTGAGAAAAATAGTAACTCGGGCTGTTTAATGTGTGTGCACGTGTGATATTCTTATTTAGTTGTTGACATGGATTTGCGTTAAGTTTTGGTTTAAACAATTGTGTGGTTGTTTCATTGGAATAATTTTCTATGAATTTCACTCCACATACTGAAGTATCTTATGACAGTGTTGCTAGTATGGATAAAAATCACTGTTTGCGTGTGATTGTCACATTAGAAAGAAGGAAATGTTAGTCAATGGTGTGCTGCATACGTTTTATTGTGAATAATTCTGGTGAGAAGTAGTTTGTGCCCAACAGATACACGTTTTTGTTTTGTTTTGTTTTTTTATTGCTTTTTTTTTTCAATTAAACCCATGCCTTTGTTAATTTTGGGGCTTTGAATAGAGTTTGCTTATGATGGGCTGACATAAATGGAATAAAGAGAAGAGAAGATGAGACTTGCTTTAATGTGGCATGCATCATCGGTTTATTGCCAGGGGAAATGTACCACAGCGTTCAAAGATGCTGTAACACCTGTTTCTATGATGACTCTGGCATTTGGGCTGGGGGTGAAATATTTTCGGGTTTTCAAAAAAAAAAAAAAAAAAATCCTATACTTTATACAAATTAAACGACTCGACTCAGTGTAGGGCGATAAAGTTACAGTTCTGCTGCCTGTATGTATGGAGGGGAGGGCACTACTGCAATGTGCCTGTGCCGGGGTGTCTTTGATAGGAGAGGAGAGAACAAGCCACACCTGAAGAGATTGGAAGAGTAATCTGGCCGCACCAGCCAGCTGTTTCTGTTCCAAAAGGTAAAGGGGCATAAACTCCTGCGAAACATGAGCGTTGGACACAAAAAAAGTGTGTATTTGTGTTGTTGAAGTGTGGCCATAAGACAATCAGTATGAAAATTAACTGAACAAGTAAACTGACAAAGAAGTAATAAGAAGAGATGAGAAACCCAAAGCGAAATGGAATGTAGAGGCAAGCTGGCCATGACTGGCCCTGTGACACCCAATTGACTGATCTGGCTATATCCATTTGGCCTACTGTTTTGATTTTTTGTCGATTTCTTCTTTCATCTCTATTTATCTACCTTTCTTCAATATATGGACTTAGAGTCTACCCTTAGCTATTGACAATCCAGATATCTGGGACACCACTTGGTCCATGCTGGGTTATCGAACTGTTTAACGAATATTGTTTTCTCTCTCTCTCTCTCTCTCTCTCTCTCTCTCTCTGTCTGTCTCCCTCTCTCTCTGTGTTGTGTGTGTGTGTGTGTGTGTGTGTGTGGTGTGTGTGTGTGTGTGTGTGTGTGTGTGTGTGTGTGTGTGTGTGTGTGTGTGTGTGTGTATTTGTGTGACCTGAAACTACATAATCGCGCAAAGAAAGGAGGTACGCAAGTAAAATGACGTACATGGGGGCTCAGTTGGGGGTTAGGGACCAACCTGGAGGAAATATCGATAATACGTTAATTGAGGCACCGTATGGTGCACATATTCTGTAGCTCTCTCTCTCTCTCTCTCTTTCTGTGTGTGTGTGCGCGCGTGTGTGTGTGTGGTGTGTGTGCGCGCGTGCGGTGTGTGTGTGCGTGCGTGCGTACGTGCGTGTGTGCGTGCGTGCGTGCGTGCGTGAACGTAGTTTGATTTTAGGTGGGTGTGTTGTTTGGAGGCTTGGGAGGTTTTTGGGGTGCTTGTTTATTGTGCTTATGATAGTATTATAAATAAACCTTATTTGAATTTGTCAACCCGTTTTTTGGGGATTCCATCTGATGTGAGTTGTCGTGTCTGTGCAGTAGCAGGGTAGGGTTAGATCTTGGAAGAGGTTTGTTTGTTTGTTTGTTTCATTGTTTGTTTGTTTTATAATTTTCATTCAATTCAATTTTTGAGTTTTAGAAAGTTACGTCGATCTTTACTACTTTATGGACCGAAATACTGTGTCACTGGAGGTGAATAAGAGAACAAGAATAAATAAATAAATAAATAAATAAATAAACAAAAAACAAATAAATAAAAAGACATCCATTCTTTCATTTTGATTTAAGGCTAACATAAATAAATAAACAAACAAATAAATAAAAAGACATCCATTTTTTCTTTTTGATTTAAGGCACTTACACGTGGCAAGATACCAGATGGAAAGGCAAGAACCAATACCCTGTTGATAAACTTTACTGAACAGTCAGTATTTTCATACAAACCTCTATATCTAGCTAAAGGTAAACTTCGTTGAATAGTCAATGTCACAAATCAATTTAAAACGCATCAGTTCTGTGATGCTGCTGTACACCAAGCGAGCATACTGGTAGTTAAGCGAGATCTATATAAATGAACAGACAGACATATAACCATAAGCGTGGAGCTGTTTCGTTTTTAAGCGTTTTGATTTTTTTAAGATGCATGTGTGCATATTATTTTGCCCAGACTATGCAGGCAGTATGTTGCTACATGGTCTGCATACTCCGTCTTCAGTGAGCCTGCATGCTGGGTGTTTCCATATAAGCCACCCTCTGACATGAATCACATGATCTCTACTGTTTGTGCACACACACACACACAAAGGGCATTTAAAAAAAAAAAAAAAAAAGGCGTAAGTAGGCACTGGCAAATTTGTACTTAGGTTGACTTGGGAGATCAGGAAAATCTCCACACTTTACCCACCAGGCAGTGGTGTCTGGGAGGATCGAACCCGGGTCCTTCAGGCTGAAAGTCCGACCTTTACCCATTTGACTACCGCGACTGTCAGTCTGATGATGATGAGAAAGTTAACAGTGATTATCATACTTGGCATATTCTGGGACTACAAGACCTACATGTAGAATCTGAAAAAAACGGCACAGATTTGTCATTAAAGTATCGATTTCAGAATGTAAACGAGTCACATGGCATGCAATGTCTTCTATGACTGAAGTTCAACGAAAAAAAAAAGTGTGTACGTGTGTGTGCGCGCGGGTGCATGTGCGTGCGTGTGTGTGTGTGCGCGCGCCACATGCATGCGTGCGTGTGCACTGCAAGCCATTATTTTCTATGATGTCGTCCTGTATTTCAAAGCAGTATCATCATATCTACACAGAAGGGACTGGGAGGAAAGAACATGAACCACAAAACAGAACAGACCACAGATAGTGTGTATATCTATGGCATGCACCCAGAATGGAAGGTAATGGGAAGGCGAGGGAATAGAGACAGAGGACAAGGGAAGGCGGAAAGTGGGAGGCGGAGACAAACAGATCTGAGACAGACCGCCAGAGGCAAACAGACATAATACTTAAAAATTCACATTCTAATGCTGCGTTCGCTGCATTTCTTACCTGGAACCTGTAGTAGGTGTTATCATTTTTGACGGTGAGCATGTGGTCATCTATGGGGAAGAAGTAGCCGTGGGATGCCATCAAGTGGGCCAGGTGCAACGCCTCCACTGCAACACAGTATAACATAGTGTTATAACTCGATGCCACAGCATCCGTTAAATGACGACGGTTGATATCCCTCCCTCCTTCCCTGCCTCTCTCACACGCACGCACGCACGCACACACACACACACAGATTCTCTGTCCAATTTCAATAATATCTCAACCCAACCTCCAAAGCTGTCGAATTTATTCAAAATGATACACTTTCATGGGTAAAATTTGTTCTCTGACATCCACACTTAAATATAAAAAAAATAATAAAATAAAAAAAAAAGTAAAAAAGATACATAAATCAGAGGAGTTCTCAACAGTGAGATGTGCAGCAGAAAAATTATACTGTAGCAACTATAACATAATAACATAGTACAAATGAAATGACAGCAATATGGCAACGCCAGAACACCAGTCACAGCGACCCTGATGATAAACGACCGTGATCTCATCGGTAAATTCGTTTCAATCAAACCATCATATCTGTTTAACTCCCACCCCATCCCTGTTCCTGTCCCTCTCTACTCCTCGCTACCACCTTTGATCTTATCGCATCCCTCCCAAAACATCTAATCCCTCGTGTTTGCGATAGAGGTCAAGCTTTTGTAACAGAAACGTTACACCAGAACACGTGTAACGTCACACAATTCCAGAAGTATTTGAATAGCAACGCGCTGAAAGCTGTTTTCACGTATGCAACGCGTCTTCGTCAATATGATATATGGCAGATTGATTCCATAAAGTGACTACCACAATGTTTTCCTGGGGATGTGCCCATTAGATATCAAGGCACAAGACGACAAAAGACGCAAAGCCACTGAGGCACAAGCCTGCTAATTATAGCTCAGCACCATAGAACGTCTGACTGCAGTCATCTTAATCTACGACCGCGATCTCGACCACCTGCTACAATCAAACGGTCACAGCTGCGTAACCCTTCGACTCCCTACCCCACCATCCCATTCCTTCATTGCCCCTTTATCCTACCCATCCACACCTCCTACACCCTCCCCTCAGCAATACCCCCCTCGTGTTCCCGGTGGAGGCCACGTTTCTGTAACGAAATTGTTGCTGAGAGAAGCACCTTTGTGACACAATCCCAGAAATGCCAATCCACCTGTCCTCGGTAGAGGCCAAGATTCTGTAACGGAATTGTTGCTGAGAGAAGCAACTGTGTGACACAATTCCAGAAATGCCAATCCACATTGTCCTCGGTGGAGGCCAAGTTTCTGTGACGGAATTGTTGCCAAGAGAAGCACCTGTGTGACACAATTCCAGAAATGCCAATCCAACCTGTCCTCGGTGGAGGCCAAGTTTCTGTAACAAAATTGTTGCTGAGAGAAGCACCTGTGTGACACAGTTCCAGAAATGCCAATCAACCCTGCACAACGGCTCCTAGCAGAGACTGCCGATATGAGCTAAATCAGTACCACTGACACAAGCTTTCTTTGGAAAGTCATCATCATCAGGAACAAGCCAACTAAGGCAGAAGGACAACAACGACTAAAGGAACTGATCTACTAACATGCACTTTTGTACAACAGTTGTACAAATCACTCTAGGTTCCCAGAGAACCGACAGAAGGTGGGATGGAGGGGAGACCCATTAGTAGCGTCTGATAACGCGTGAAGTCTCTAGTGTTCTGAAGTTAACATGAAACAGGAATGCAATAACTAATCAAATTGCACATCGTCTGACCTGCCTCTTTCTTGACGTGTTCCCGTTATCTTTCTCGCTCATAATGGCGAATCTTTGGAGCGCGCAACAGTCAATTCTTATTGAAATTTATTACACATAAACAAGCTTTGTGGGACACACATTTTGCCAGGATATTTTAACCATAACATTAAAAGCAAAGCTTTGATAGCGATCCAGATTCTGGGCTCGAAATGGAAGGTTAAGTTTAACTTGCTGACCTAGTTTCTTTGTTCTCAATCGCAAAAGTCAGTCTCTTGCTGGTTATGCTGGTTTTAAAAGGAGAGCGTTCAATCCGTGTAAGACATTTGTATCGAACATGAAGCATACGGACGACAATGTTGTATGACTCTACCTACTAGAGGATCGACCGCTTATGTTACACAAGGCCACTAAAGCACAAGAACGCTAAGGCAACAATACTCAGATCTCCAGTTTGTGCCTAGGTACTAATGATAATTCGCTTCCATTTTTTCCCTGATGTCACACGCTAAAAAGTGTCACATTTGTACCCCCTCACTGTCAAACAATATATCGTCACATGCTACAGACGTCCCGTGTGTACCCCCCAAAAGTCATACATTCCCCTCATCACATGCTGTAGATACCCCATGTGTAACCTCTCACAGTCACAATTCACCATCACATGCTACAGCTGTCCCCTGTGTACCCCTTCACAACCATACAATCAACCATTACATGTTACAAGATTTCCATATGTTCTCACTCACAGTCTCACAATGGATCATGACATGCTATGAATATTCAGTGTGTATCTCCTCATAGTGAGAAAACCATCACAATGCCATAAGATTTCTATGTGTACCCCCTTACAGTCACACAATCGACCACACACGTACCACTGCAACATGCCACTCTAAAATTTCAGACTTTTCTTTCAATGGTTTCCACACCTCAGATCCAAAAACTAATTAGGAATGTAAATGTAAGATGTTCTTGGAATACTTAATGTGTTCTAATATATTACATAGGAATACTTATCGAACAAGACAGATCTATCTATGGACATTTTTCACACGAAAACTGCTTGGGGTCACTAAATGCGAGAACCATAAGGGGAGCATTTGGCTTATGTGGAAACTGCCACGGGAAACGTTCTGATGATACTTAACATACGTAAAATGTGGGAACATGTGTTGGGTTGATTTGGCCTATGTTAAGATCATCTGGACAAACTTTAAAGGCGGCATGACGTCTTAACGATTTCCACATTACCTCTCTGTTATTACTATCAATTCAACCCTTCTTATGAATCATAAACAGGGAGTGCAAACAACAACAACAAAAGCTTCCAGAGGGCCTGTCTGTCAATACTCTTCTCCCATATTTCTATGGACAAAAAAGATGGCGAACATGAAAAGCAATCATCAATGATTCAGAAATACAGTGAACAACAAAAGCAAACACACATCAACAGACACTGATCACCCAATTCAGATGCATCCCAAAAGTTAACGACCAGAAGACATAATGAAAGGCACAAACCAATGGAAACAAAGGTAATGGAGCAAACTGAGATGGAACTTTCATGAGGAAGGCTACTAGCTTTTGTAAGACAAGGTCCTTAAGACAGTGAACCAAGTCGTCGAAAGGAACAGAGAAGGACCCACAAATATATATACAGCCGTGTTACAGACAGGCTACAACTGTAACAAGCTGAAAACCACTGCCAGGTCACCTGGCGGTGGAACCTTGCATAAAATTAAGACTGATATTTCAGGAGGAATACAGGGTACTTCAAGAGGTAAGGAGATGGGGCGCATCGTGACTTGTGTTAGAAAAATGCCTCTATGCCACCACCATCCCTCTCCAACTGATTACATCTGTATGTGAACTAGCATTGAAACCACCGAACGTAAAAGTCTATTCTCGATGGAGATGCTGCCTGCAAGAGAAACGGAAGACAACCCAGTCAAGGATCACCAGAGGCGTACGCACAGCACTCCTACGTGCTCAAACCGCAGCCGAACAGGCCACAGTAGAGGAGTATTATTAACAAGTGCGACATCACTCAGCTTCATTTCCGGGGC
The DNA here is from genome assembly GCA_030674185.1 of Monoplex corrugatus. Lineage (NCBI taxonomy): Eukaryota > Metazoa > Mollusca > Gastropoda > Littorinimorpha > Ranellidae > Monoplex > Monoplex corrugatus. The sequence goes on from CM060308.1 coordinate 48,477,388, forward strand.
TCTGGCTTCATCACAAAAGCGAGGCGAGGGGCTGCAGACAGGTGAAGCTCATCACTGGCTTGCTGCCGCCGGCTCTTGTGTTTTATGACGGTTGCCACGTGCGGTTTGACAGCAGTGCGCGCGCGCGCTCACACACAAACGCACGCACGCACACACACAAACACACACACACTCTCTCTCTCTGTCTCTCTCTCTCCTCTCTCTCTATCTATCTATCTATCTATCTATCTGTCTATCTCACACGCGCGCACGCACGCACACATACACACATTCCTATCCTCTCCCTTCGAATCCTAATTAATAGAAAGGCTGATCTAGACCTACGGAGATGAAGAACGCAGACTTCAGTCCCTTTTCTGTCTGCTTGCCTGCCAGTACGTATGTCTATATGTTCGTCAACATTATTGTTATTGTTGTTTAAAACCCAGCCGACTGCGTAGAGCCATATCAGGGCTATAACCACTTCAAAACATACAAAACTTCAACAGAAAAAAAGAAGAAGAAAAGAAAAGACAATTAAGTACATTCGCGCACATTATCTAAGGATATGCCTCCGGCATTGACCACTCCGTCCAATTTACCGCACAGGGGATTTAAAAAAAACATACCTGAATACAAATTTAAGTACATTAATCATAGCGCAGCTGTCACGTAGGGCTATGCCAAAATGCATCATTAAGTCGCCCGAGTCAACAAGATGACGTCATTTTTCTTTATTTGCATACAATCTGACTGGCGTCTCATAAGCTTATTGTACCACAACACTGAATAACGCCAGTAGAATCCGACTGGGCAGGATACCGTTTGAGCCTATCATACCACAACACTGCACAACGCCGGTCAAATCCGACTCGGCAGGATACAACAGCCAGTCAGAACGCAATTCGCACTATTCCTTTCCCACAAAAAGAGAATGCAGGGCTAAAAACGGAAACCATCTGACGTTTGTCCAGTCCAGAAATATATCTTTCAGCTTCTACGTTGAACTGGGTCTATTTCTGACTTTGGTTCGAGCTGGTTAACTGTGAGATCAAAAAATGAGGTATGGCATGCAGTGTTCGTTGCCAGCTTCCCATGACTGATTCAATCAGAGCCTGTAGCCTCCGGTATAATGACTGAACCACGATAGCAGCACTGCCTTTGAGTGTTTTATTTCATGGCTGTAAAATTATTCAAACATGGAAAATGTCCAGACGACCCTAATCAAAGCTCGATCTGTTCACAAAACAAAACAACATTAAATACTAAATTTTCGGACTGTGATAGACATCCAAAGCGATAGACATTCAAACTATTTAACTTTTAATGATACACTAATCTATGCTAAGAGTGATAGTTCGCCACATCAGATTACAAAAGGAGGTTAAAGAAATAAATACAATAATAAAAACATTTGCTACAATGATATCTAGGTATCTATCTATATATCTATCCGATAACTCCCCCCCCCCCCTTCCACCCCATCACCTGAGCGGTTAGTCGGAGAATAAGATGTTACATGCCTCAACTTCCCCTTGATGCAAGAATTGTGAGTGTTGATGACCACTTCCTCTCCCTCGTAACTTTACCTATTTGTACCCAAAGAAGGGACAGGTATCCATTTCCAGTTGGGAGAACCAGAGTAATCTATTCAAATCAGGGCACTAATCTATAGTGACTCATCACATGGTAACTACGCTCGATCATGCTTAACCTATGGTTTGAGAGCAAATGTGCTAAGCAATACACTATCCTATCTACCTCATCAAGAATGGATCAGCATAAACTAGACATTACCCTCCTCTCTCTCTCTGTCAAGGGTGGAAGGGGGGTTACGGTGTATGTGCATTATGTGTATAGGTAGGAAGGGGGGGGGGGACAAGGGGTGTTCTGGGATAGAACAGACTTGTCTATCTTAAGTTTTGGAGTGTATGTACTCTTCCTAAAAATTGTGTAGGGCCTACCAAGCAGGGGGGGAAAAAAAAGGGGGGGGGGGAACATTGTGTGTGTAGGTAGGAGAGGGGGGGGGCATGGGTGTGTCCTGGGGGGGGGGGTGTTCTTCCTCAAAATTGTGTACCAAGGGGGAAAAAAGAAAGGCAAGCACCGACAATTACCGCCAGTCAAAAATGTTGTAGATGAACGCTTTGACATGGCTGCAGACACAGGCAATATGACGCCATGTTTGTGGTTGTGAAAAAAAAAAATGGAATTGGAACATTTTCTGCAAGCTTTCTACAGTAAAAACACTTCCGTCCACAGCCATTTCTATACTTTCTAGACTGCCTGGGTTGTAGATCCAGAATGCTTTTTGCGTAAATAAGATTCACGACATGCCAAAACCAGTAAGAAATTCCTTTTTAATGGAGGTCGATGTTTGTTTTTGGTGGTCCCCCCCCCCCCCCCTACGATTGTAAACATAACTCTGTGTACGTGTGTGTGTGTGTGTGTGTGTGTGTGTGTGTGTGTGTGTGTGTGTGTGTGTGTACGTGTGTGTGTGTGTGTGTGTGTGTGTGTGTATGGTGTGTGTGTGTGTGGTGTGTGTGTGTGTATGTTGTGTGTGGTGTGTGTGTGTGTGTGTGTGTGTGCACGCACGCGTGCTGGCGCCCAAAACTGTTTGAAGAATACACAAATAATGTACGGGTAAACTGGTTCCATTAGGACCAGTTTCTGAAAGGGAAGACCAAGAACCAGCGATAACATATGAGGAAACATCAGACTAAACCAAAACAGCACGTTACAATGAGAAAAATTGTGGGAAGGCGGGAAACTGTCCATCAGACTTCTGCAAGTCGGATTATCGCTACGCTAAACTATTTCTGCTCCAGAGAATCATTAATACGTCGCACCACCAAATCGTGAGAAGAAAATATGCACGCTGGATATTCCAGTTCAAATACCTCTTCCCCACCCCCCACAATCCCTGTTCCGAATGATGTATTTCAGATGCATGTATGAAAGTTATCTTGTCAAGCCCACACTATGAAAGTGTTCAATTGCCGAGCAGTCTGCATATTTGGTGATTGTATATTATGCTGATATTTTCTTGTTTCCGTAAGTAACCAACACCGACGTGGCTTAGATGATTTTAAACGTGCGTGTTTTATGTTCTGCCAACGTACACAAACGAAAAGGATTTAGGCTGATCTGCACAGATGTCGACTTCAGAGAGGTGAAAAATCTCCATCCTATACTCACCAGGAGTTCAACTGGACCTTCCGATTGGAACTTCGACGTCCTTATCACTTGGCCATCGCTGACCCAAATATGGTATTACTCCAAACCATTGTTCTAGATGACCTTTCTATAACCAGATAGTGGAGACACCACTTCATTATCCACATCACCTTGGACAGTAACACGTAGACGCCTTACTTGTCCTTTTTTTAAAAATATTTTATTCTCAGTACAGTCACACCAGAGACCCATAGAACGAACCCTCTTTCTCGCTCTCTCTCTCTTTTTCCACATACATTCTCCACACACACACACACACACACACACACACACACACACACACACACCACACACACACACACACACACACACACCACTCTCTCTCTCTCTCTCTCTCTCTGATGACATCACGTCACTTTCTTCTGTATCAGACAGAAAGAACCAGCTTGAACATCTAACCCACTCGAAATCCACTTCAGAGTGTCTCTCGTAATTCGTTGCTTTCCACAACTCTCAAACTTTATACTTCCCCTCTTCCCCCACTCAGGTACTCGCAACACAGACGATGGATGAATACATCAAAGGATCCTCACTCTAACTAAATCAATTAAACCTGTTCAGCCTCGAAGCCATGGGTTCAGTTGTACGCTCTTTCTGCCAATCAGCCTTTCTTCCCACATAGTGTACCTATGTTCTCCCCTCTTGAAACATGACATCTAGTTAAGCGAGCTACTTTTCAGGGTGAACGAGGTAACTCGGTTCTAGTCCCATCCTTGCTTTAAAGGAAACACTCTGCAACACTGTGCCATCTCCCCTTCCTCCCCACCCCGTCCTCATAAATACACACACCAATCTGAGACAAAACTCTTGTCAAAGAGAAAACACGTGTGTACTAAAAGTTATGTGTTCATTAACCCGAGAAAGAGCGCCATCTGTATATGTCTTTGTATATGCCCAAGCACAATATCTTCAGGGGGTTTTTAATAGTATAATTCTCCAAACACATTTTCGACTCACTGCACATTACACATTAATTTCGTTATGTGGTGACTATAATTCACTACAATTTTCTGTAACAGGTGCTTCTCTCTCTCTCTCTCTCTCTCTCTCTGTGTGTGTGTGTGTGTGTGTGTGTGTGTGTGTGTGTGTGTGTGTGTGTGTGTGTGTGTGTGTGTTGTGTTGTGTGTGTGTGTGTGTGTGTGTGTGTGTGGTGTGTGTGTGTGTGTGTGGTGTGTGGTGATGTGTGTGTGTGTGTGTGTGTGTGTGTGTGTGTGTGTGTGTGTGTGTGTGTGTGTGTGTGTGTGTGTGTGTGTGTGTGTGTGTGTGTGTGTGTGTGTGTGTGTTAAACGTAAAGCTAAGTGGCTGAACACCGTTAGTGGCTCGGATTAGATTTTGTATTCTTTCACAAGGAAAATTTTCCGGTTGATATAATAACCAGTTTTTATGCTTGTGACAACGTATCATCGTTGAAGCTTTTACAAGGTCACTATGACAGCGAGAAGTACACCTGCATTTTCGGCTAGAATTAAATTGTGTGTGTGTGTGTGTGTGTGTGTGTGTGTGTGTGTGTGTGTGTGTGTGTGTGTGTGTGTGTGGTGTGTGTGTGGTGTGTGTGTGTTCTGTGTGTGTGCGTGCGTGGGGGGGGGGGGCGTGCGTGTGTGTGTGTGTGTGTGTGTGTTGTGTGTGTGTGTGTGTGTGTGTGTGTGTGTGTGTGTGTGTGTGTGTGTGTGTGTGTGTGTGTGTGTGTGTGAGGAAACTAAAAAATATATAAATAAAAGAAAAAAAGGCTTGACTATCTTGTTATTTTTTGGTTTTAGATTCCCCAGCCCTGTATCAATTGTATTCAGCGTTCTTTTTTTTTAAAAACTCTCTGGTGATAAATTGGACGGAATGGTCAACACCAGGGGCATATCTTGTGAGGAGGACGAAAATCCCTGCCCGACAAAAATTAAAACTTTGGGTTTCTCGCATCTTAGGTGAGCGCTTTATCCACTGGACGACAGACTCCACCGAAATGTAGTGTAAAGTAACTTTTTACCAAAACGCTTTGGCAATAATCCATCAGTTAGAATCATGATGACTGCCATTATGTCCGTTCTGTCACCCTTTCACCAGAAACTTGCTCTCCCTTTAACACACATGCATGCACGCACGCACGTACGCGCACGCACACACACACACACACACTGAGAATAGTATTCTTCCTTAGTTTTAGTATGATTTTAGAGAGCCGCGCGTGTGAGTGTGTGTGTGTGTGTGTGTGTGTGTGTGTGTGTGTGTGTGTGTGTGTGTGTGTGTGTGTGTGTGTGTGTGTGTGTGTGTGTGTGTGTGTGTGTGTGTGTGTGTGTGTGTGTGTGCGTGCGTACACGTTAAGGAAGTAAACACAGTATTTATTAAGTTTCGGGTAGCGTTTTCGAAAGTTTTCCTGTTTCAAAATGTATTCAGTTTACAAAACGTCAATACTCCTTTGCGGGCTGGTCGGTTCTTTCGATAGAGCCATGACTCAAGATCTGGTGTCTCAAGTTTAATCCCAGTCCACCACAATAAATAAATAAATAAATAAATAAATAGATAAATAAATAGATAAATAAATAAATAAATAAATAAATAAATAAAAGAAACTGGCCTGTTCGTTGCCCATCTTTAATTTCGTTCATTCTGGTAGTGTTAACTTAGTGTTTTATACGTCTCTCTCCCACCCCCACTCCTCCCCATTTCAAGACCGTGCCAGCACACAGGGTTTTGCGCATGCTAAGGAAGTCTGCCAGATAACTGCCGGTCCATTTGTGCGAGCGCTTACGGAATTGTCCGAGCGCAATGAATCTCTCTGGATCAAACTGAAAACTCCAAATAGACACTACGCGCGCCGACATGAAATTCAAAAGTCGTTACTAAATGCAAACACATTACAAAGTTCAACCGTCCCTACTAAGCCCTTGCTTTCATTTCAAATTATCCTGAACTGGAAATTCCAGGCATTAATAACCTCTCCTCCTCTGTAAACGCCTCGTTTTATTGCGTTGTATTCCAAAACCTCTGCTGCAGCCACTTTCTGAAAGTAGCGGAAGGGGGGCAGAGAAGAGACAGCATCTGATGGGAGATGAAAAGTCTGGAGTGGGCGACAGAAATGCAATGCCCCTTGTGATTTGCGACTGGAGTTAGGCTCACTCGACTTACACTTGTCAGATTTGAGTCTTTTGATTGTTTAGAGCCCATCACCTTTTAGAAAGAAGAGGAGCGGCGAGAGAAATGGACACGGAAGAGGGAGGTAGGAAAGACGGGGAGGATGAAGCAGATATAGAGGAAATCGGGAGATGGAAGCTAAGTGGGAGGAGATATTTGAGGAACACAGATTCAGAGCAGTGAAAATGATTCCCCCCATCTCGACCCAACCCCCCTTCGAGCATGGCACACATTCATTACAAATTGAGAAAGCACTTTTGCGGCTATATCCTACCAGTTGTAACACTGTTTCCATCATGTTTTAATAATACACTCCAATGGTAAAACAGAACTAGATATACGCTTACCTATGTAAAACAGAACTAGATATACGCTTACCTAAACTTGAGAAATATGCCTAGATCTATCCGTTGAAGACAGAATCAAAGCGTCTCAATTTGTCCAAGTGAGATCATTTTTCGTCTCATCAGGAAATTCTTAAAAAGGCAGTTGCTGAAATGTAAACTTTTCATAAAAACTTCAAGATCTTACACAAATCTAAACGGTGCAATAAATCCTCAGAATACCTTGCGATTCGTCATCTCGTTTCGAAATAAAGACCATAGACAGCAGCCATGTTTATGCACCTATTTATTGTTTAATGTCAGGCAAATCTGGATGTCTTCAAAAACAGGGATCTTGAGGAAGAAAAGTTTGTTTTCGTGTTGTTTTTGTTTGTTTGTTCTGAGCATGGAATACATAACGTTGCTTATCCCGAAACCCTGCAGGTCGTAGGGGCACTACTGATGATGGAAAAAAAAGCAGTTTGTTTGTTTGCCTTTCTCAGCACGGAATACATTACGTTACCAAAATCCTGCAGATCGTAGGGGCACTACTGATGACTTTGCGACGAGTTTCCTCTATCCCTCCGGGACCTTCGCCAATCTCTGGAAACTGCTAAAGTTCAGGCTGCCTTCCTCTTCTTTACTCCAAGACATCTTCCTTTTGTTACCGCTGGGACTTGCCTTGCAGGATGGCGTCTTTTTACTGTTGTCAGGTCTTCAAGTCAGCCAACAACTTGTTTGATTTTACTACGCACAGTCCGTTGGTGAAGTGATCGATGTATGATATGCGTAGAAATCTTCTGATAGCACCCCCATCTCTACCGTTTCGATCCTATAGTGCAAGGAATAAACGCAATAAGAATCTGAAGGGGCACTTCTATATAGATGAAATAATAAGCGTTGCTCATGACCATAACGCCTTTTTTCTTTTTAATATGTACTTATCAATTACTTAAATTTCAGCTTACGGTTGGAAGTGGAAAGTGCTCAAAACCACACGAGTTTTCTACTGTGGCGATATTCTCTTTGTCGCTGAGGCCAAACTCTTGAACATCAACAGATACATATTGAAAAGGAAAATTAGAAACACTCATTTACACACACACACGCACGCACGCACGCACGCACGCACGCACGCACACACACACACACACACACACACACACACACACACACACACACACACACACACACAAAGTTTGTTCTGAAACGTATACATGTCTCTTCCTCGAACATTTCACTTCTGTTTCAGACAGTGTAATGCTGTAGATGCAGATGTTCTAGAATAGCAGTCACTGTGACCTTGGAGAAGCTTCATTTGACATAAAACTTAACACGCATCGAAGGTAATGACAGACTATCACATCAACGAAAAACATTTTACAAATGTTGTCAGAAATTCCCGAGGAAGTATTCCTCACGCACCTTCCTCGAAATGTATCAATTTACGGTGCATTTTTTCTTTCTTTTTTTTTTTTTTTTTTTTTTTTGGGGGGGGGGGGGGGGGGCTTGACTATGGCACTTCACCTTCTAAACTTACTCTTTCGCGACTCCCTAACGGTCCGTGCTCTGACCAAAATTTGGTAAAGATCCATTCATAAAGAGCTGAGAAAATTGTGTCCACATATTTTTGTCACAACACACACACACACACACACACACACATACACACACACACACACACACACACACACACACACACACACACACACACTTTTTCTGTCTATATAAAATAATCTCCCTTTAAAAGAATAAGGGGGGGGGGGGTAAAATACAGAAAAGAAAGAAAACAAAAACAAAAACCGCAAGGCACAGTCTTTCTGGACGCACATTAAAGTTTGCACATTCATTCTATCATGTATTTCTTAACACTGATGCTGCATAACAGAAACCAGATACTAAGCCAGCAAAACCACTAATTGAACCTTTCAGAACTCAACATAATGCGACAGACTGTTAGGCATTTCTTTCTGTCTTGAGATAAGAAAGGATCGACAGCCAGAAACGGGATGGCAGAAAAGTAGCTCAAAGTGCACATATACACACGCGCGCGAGCACACACACACACACAAAACAGCGGAGAAAATATTGAAAACTCATTTATGGTAATTAGCATACACACGTCTCTCCTGGCTGTTATGAAACAAATCTGCATACACACACACTGTACAATAGACTTCAGCTTAATGACGACAAAACAGAAGCTATCCTCATTGGCACCCGTCAGAAACTTTCTCAGCTGCCTCCTCTTTCTCTCCCATTATGTAACACATCAGTCCCAATTTCTGATTCAGCTAAAAACCTTGGTGTCTGCATTGACTCTACCCTCTCCATGAACAACTTTGTTTCTCAAACTGCCAGATCCTGCTACTATCATCTCCATCGTATAAAGCTGATCAGGAAGTATCTCTCTGTCGAAACAACTGCAAAACTCGTTCTCTCCTTCATAATGTCTCGCATTGACTATTGCAATTCACTCCTGTCTGGTCTTCCTGCCTCCACCATTCACATCCTACAGCGCATTCAAAACAATGCTGCACGCCTTGTACTCAAAAAGAAAAAAGCTGACCACATATCTCCTCTCCTGGCACAACTTCACTGGCTCCCTGTATCAAAGCGCATACAGTACAAACTAGACACCATGTGCTACAAAAGCCTCAATAACGCAGCCCCCGATTACCTGTCAAGCCTACTTGAGATCTATGTTCCCTCACGTACCCTCCGCTCTGCCTCTGATCCTCTGACTCTTCGCTTTCCACGCACTAAGCTCAATACCTATGGTCCACGAGCCTTCTCTGTTTCTGGTCCACTCTCCTGGAACAAACTTCCTCTCTCAGTCCGTCAGCAACCTACTTTTGTCTCCTTCAAGTCCGCTCTCAAAACTCACCTTTTCTCTCCTGCATAAAATCCTAACCTCACTCAACCCTCCCCTCTGCAGCCTGTCTCCGCTCGGAGGGAATCACATGGTTATAATATATAATTGTATGCTATGCTCTCTATAATTTTCCATTGCTTTTATTCTTGCTTTTATTGCTTTTATTCTTTCTCCCCATTTATAGCCATGCGTGTGTGTGGGTGTGTGTGTGTGTGTGTGTGTGTGTGTGTGTGTGTGTGTGTGTGTGTGTGTGTCTGTGTGTGTGCGTGCGTGTGTGTGCGAGCGTGCGTGCCTGCGTGTGTGTCTGCTTCAGCGCTTAGATTTGATTTTATCAAGATTTTGCGCTATATAAATATTGTAATTATTATTATTATTATAGAAGCAGACAGAAAGCAGAAACCAAATCACAACCTTGAAAGTTCAGACATTGAGTGTTGGAGGAAAGGAAGATTCAGAACAACTCTACGAAGAACAAAGGAGCGGCGGAGGGACAGGAGAGGAGAGGGGAGGGGGGAGTGGGGAGAGGAGAGGAAAGAGAGAGAGAGAGAGAGAGAGAGAGAGAGAGAGCTAGCATATGTCAGTTCATACTGAAAAAGAGAGAGAGAAAGAAAAGGCAATAGAGTGAGTGAGAGATGGACAGACAGGAGGCAAGCAGAGAAACTGTATACCGTATGTTTGAATGGGTTAACATACACGCCCGCGCGTGCACATATACACACGCGCGCGAGCACACACACACACACAAAACAGCGGAGAAAATATTGAAAACTCATTTATGGTAATTAGCATACACACGTCTCTCCTGGCTGTTATGAAACAAATCTGCATACACACACACTGTACTGATCTTGTGGAGCTAAATACCAGATCCTTTGTAACTTTCAGATCCGAATGTAAGCCCGCTAGAGGGATACATTAATAAGTATTATAACCATGCTCAATATATCACTGTTGTGGAGCTAAAGCAGCCCTTGTGTTATATTTAGGTCCATATTTTAGCCCATGACAGCAGATTTGTTGCCATGCTTGTTGTATCACTCTTTTAGTTGAAATCCGGACCCATGTTATAATCTTATTTTCAGGTCGGAATTTCAGTTGCGTGTCACTCTTGTGGAACTCAACCCCAGTCCAAAAGTTCTGTGTAGATCCGAAATTCAGCTTAACAAGAGCAATGGGTGAAGTATTGTCGCCATACTTACTGGATCACTATTGCAGAGTTGAATTGTGGATCCTTTGTTATATTTAGATCCGAATTTCAGCCCAGAAGAGTGGCACACTTTGTTACCATGTTTATTGCATCACTCTTGTAGAGCTTAAATTCGGATCCTTGTTATTTTTCTTTGACAAGTTTGATGAGTCATGTAACCAAGATCCTATTAAGAATAATCATGATGAGGACATGGAATAGAATCAAAAAAGAAATAGCAGATGAACAGTGTGGATTTGTGGAAGGGAAAGGAACTATTAATACCATATACATCCTAAGAACTATCATAGAAAGGTCAATCGAGATGAATAAGGATTTATATCTATGCTTTGTTGATTATACCAAGGCTTTCGATCGGGTAAGCCATGAAGAATTGATCAACAAACTACAAAGACTCAATATTGATGGAAAAGATCTACGAATAATCAGAAATATGTATTGGGAACAAACAGCTGCAATGAGAATAAAAAACGATATAAGCTCTTTCCAAAACATCAAAAGAGGAGTCAGACAGGGTTGTGTTTTGTCACCAGATCTGTTTTCACTTTACAGCGAAAACATTATGAGAAACCTAGAAGAAGACCCTGGATTAAAGGTTGGAGGAAAAATGATAAACAACATTCGATACGCAGATGACACCGTCCTAATTGCAGAAAGTGAAAGGGACCTACAAAACCTTGAGAATATACTTGAAATAGAAAGCAAAGGTAAGGGGTTGGAACTAAACAGCAGGAAGACTGAAGTCATGGTGATCAGTAAAAAACATGAAATCCCCTCATGCAAAACAACAGCAAACGGCACAACCTTGAGACAGGTTGATAAGTATAAAATACCTGGGAACGATCATTTCACCAGACGGCAGATGCACATCAGAAACAGCCAGCAGAATCGGCCTAGCCAAAACAACATTAAAGAAGATGAAAAGCATTCTTACCAACAAATGCCTATCAATTAACATCAGGAAGAGAGTTCTTCAATGTTGTATAGAACCAATACTGTTGTACGGTTGCGAAGCGTGGACAGTCAACAAGCAAAGCCAGAACAAGATTGAGGCAGCCAATATGTAGTTTCTAAGAAGAATGTTGAGAGTTCAATGGACAGCAAAGAAAACAAACGAGACAGTCTTGATGGAGGCAGACACAAGATGATCATTTATATATAAGGAAGATTAGGAAAAGACAGGCAACATTTATAGGCCATTTTATGAGGAAAGGGGAATTGGAATACCTGGTCACAACAGGAAAGCTGGAGGGAAAGAGAGCACCGGGTAGACCCAGGGAGAAGATACTAGACGGACTTGCAGAGTGGCTAGGGACAAGGAAGGTGGAAGAGATGCTTGAGGCAACAAGAGATAGACACAGATGGAAGTCCATAATCGCCAACACTATGCGGCAAGGCACCTGATGATGATGATGATGATGAATGGCACAACCATTGGGTATTTATTTCAGCAGTCATTTACTCACACGAAGTATACACCCTTCGTAGGTAGTATAGACCCTTCTTACGGAATGATTGGATATTCAAAATGTTTGCTTGGTGAGTTGTTCTATTACCCTCGTAAAATCTCTCTCTCTCAATATCTCCAAGATCACTGATGAGCCTGGGTGAAAAATTCTTTAAGTATGGCTTGATAGGCCTACCATGATTTTCACCTATATTTGATCTGGTAATAGTATTTGTTTAATGCATCATTTACTTTGTGATTTATTCGACCAGTTCTTCTCTCTGTTCGACAACAAAGACTATGACGATGACAGGAGGGAGAAGAAGGTAACATTTTTTTAAAAGTTGCAATTCCCCATGCACTCGAACATACGAGTACTCCGGGTTTGGGAATAGAACTTTACGTAAATTGATGTACTGTATCAACTGTAACAATATGAAACAAACTTATTAATATAATCTGTAACAACGGGCATTATATTATTGAAACGAATATGCCGTCTGACAGGCAAATATCTTAATCAGCGTGAATTCATCCAGTCATTAACCCTTTGATCCCGAACCTATCCGTCCACTGCAAAACTTAACCTTGATTCCATCATTATCACCAGCTTTGTAGAAGCTGGTGATAGGGTGAGGGAGTCAAAGGTTAAGTTTTTGCTTTGCTGGCATGGTTGACAATGCAGGATGCTGGTGGATAGGAGGGAGTCACAAGGTTAAGTTAAAGTTAGTATGACTACAAAGTCCATATCAGCGCGTTCTCTGTGTAGCACTTACATATGAGACATATTTTTGACTCCTTAAATTAAACATGACATTTAAAGGTGAGCTTGATGGACAGCTCTATAACATCTGCCACCAGCTCATGACAGGAACAGAGCTGTACCTTTCTGCATCAATTTCTAGGGGTGGGAGTGGGGAGAGACAGAAGTCGATAGGCTTGGATCCCAATGGATTCGTACAATAGACAATTTGGAGTCTCTCTCACGTCCATGATTATGACTGACAGCCAAAAGCAATTGCGCGTGGTATGCTGAATAATACCTTGAACAGATGTCTGACCCATAAATATAATTATCGTCGAAGATACGCTATATGTACCATTTAAAAATGCGTACACTCGTGCACACTTTTTATGTGTTCTTAGTTTAAGAACATATGCATAGTGTGTATGTTTGAATGATATTGTAAGGAGTTTGGTTAGTGGGGTAATTGTCACCAGATTTCGTCTCTCCTTCAGTTCTGAGTTGTAGACACATTAGAATTAATATGTCGAAATGTTCAAATTGAACTGAAGTGTTTTCAACGTGATACTGATCGACGTCAAATGCAGATATATATCATACAAAGTCGTCTTGGCCAGTCGTCGGTTACAAAACGGCACAGGTCCTATGCTCCCTTTATTCCTCTGTTGACAGGTTTGCATCTCTATGGCAGGAACCCTTAATCTGTGATGTTCTGTAAGGATGATCCAATTTCTGAATAGAGATGCACAAGTCGAAAATGGACAGACAGAAAAACGTTGGTAAGATACATGTGTGTACACAAGAGGGGGATGAAAGTGTGAGTTACATCGATGCACACTAACCGGTAACCAACTGATGAACTTGTCCGGCGGCGATGAGTTCCTCTTGAACGAACTGCAAATTCCCATAGACTTACATCAGACTGACGCGGATAGGGCGGGGGCAGGGGAAGTCATCTGAGGTGAGATGAAGTTTGAAGGTTACTGTGAGATCGCATACTTGGCGAGAGCGTAATGTTACTGGCCTTTTGCCCGTTTCCGCGCACATTACATTCTCGCTTTCGGTGCTTGGTTTATCGTTCAGTAGGCCGTAGAAGTTTGCCAGCAGCCCTGTGTGGACCCCACACTAACCCGAATTTTCATCAGGCGGAGTCCCAGCGCGGGAAACCTAGATGAGCCAGAGATGGCAAGTCACCACCGGGCCATCCACCTGAGGAGACCTTACACTCCACCCTGCTTTCAGTCACTCAGCCTTATGCAGGTGCACCAGGTGTCCCAACATCATAGACCCCGCCAGTGCCATCCTGTCGACACAACTGTCACAGCCCATCTCGTATACAGATGACCAATTTCCTGATTTTCCTTTCCATGGATGTTGCCTTGTCGGTTTCTTCAGTAGATGTCCATTGGGCATGTGTTACGCACTATTCCTTGGCATATCAGATCCCCTCCTTTTCGTACGACCCCATCGTCAGGGATATTGCGCATTCCGCTACCATAAAGGAAGCCAGGGACCCTAGATGAATCGAGCTTGGGGCCTCTTTCTGGTCCTCTCCGTTTTGCATCTTCCTCTCCCTATGAACCTTTCCCGGTAATCTCTCAAAGATCTCATCCACATGACAGTTTTGTTCATTGCTCTTGCCTCTGGCCTGAAATGCAACAAGAAGCATGCCTGGATGACTTGCCCAGTGGTATAGCTTTTGAGCTGTACGTCTCTCTTTGCTTCGCTTTCTTCCAGAGTTCTTAGCCAAAAACCAATCCCCTGATGACCTTTCACCAAATATCCTCATCAGACCCCTCACTTCTGTACTAGTCTGATGTGGAGGATCGCACTCTCTGTCCAGTTAGAGTTCTACAGATTTATCAGAAAGGAATGAATGGCCTTCAAACGGGTCGCTGTCATCTGTTTATCTCTTGGGATAAGAGCTATTCACAAAATATTCGGGGCTGAAGCATGTCTCGAAGGCAAGCAGAAGTGATCTATGTTGCTTACTCAAAGTCGGGTTCCGATTTGGCTGGAGTTGTCTGGAGACCTTGTGAGGTTCGGCCTGGACATTGACTGTTTTTTCTTCACACGAGGAACATTCAGGAAGTCTACTTAGCCACAGTCTACTGGCACTCTCCAAGCCCCTTCATTCAATTCTACCTCCAATCTCAGATTGGACGCCTGATAGAGGACGGCTCAAAGAGGGACAGCCTCTGCCATCCTTGCACAACAAACTGTCTCCCATTCCAGAAATACCCACCCTCAAGATCCTGAATCAGATGAGCCCACCATCCTTGTAGTGCCATTCTGCACTTGTAAGTTGAGAAGGTATATATAAAAGAAAAAAAGGTCCCCCCCCCCCCCCCCCCCATCGAATTAGTTTGATAAACACATTTACCATCGCTCACAATTAATTTTCACCCAGCCTCCTGACGAGCTGTGGTTTCTGGTCTTTCGGTTCACTTGTTCTGTCAGCTTTTCATCGAACTGCCTTTAAAGAGGAAGATACTGCGCATGCATGTACGATCGCCACCTGGGGGTACTGTTAGGAGCACATCATTATTATTATTATCATCACCATAATTATCATTCTTTTGAAGCAGGAATGGCTGATAGTAGTAAATTATTAGCCCTTGTAAGTTATTGTAAGTGTGTCTATTAAACTTAATTCTAAAGGGAAACAATTCCTTTTACTTCCATGTGTATCAGAACTCCAGTTCTCCAAAGAGGCAAAATTCATATTCACCCAAAGCAAGGTTTTGTTTTGTTTTTTGTTTTGTTTTGTTTTGTTTTTCTGTTCATGAACGAAACTATATCATGTGAATTACTTTGCTTCGTGTGTTTTGTGCGACGATCACAATTCACGAAGGTATAACTTTGAAAGAGCATGGCCAGTTATTTGGGTTACAACAACAAAAATGTGAATACTTTCAAGATCTTTTCCGCTGTTTTACTGACGTACTAAAAAACAAAGTGAGATATCTTGATCTGTAATCGAGGATTTGATTATTTACCAGTTTGGGTGTGAACCTCCTCCTTTCTGTCCTTTGTTTTTTCTGTCTTCTGCAAGATTTATATACATGCCAATGTCATCCACTCACACCACTCAGCTATCAGTGTGTTCAGTTGTATTTTTCCTGAAAGTTTCCCGATGTAGTTCACAACTGTCTTGTAGATTATGCGAGTGAATGTATTCCCTGATGCTTTTATAATTGAAAAACGAGGATGGGCACTGGCTGCTAATTCACGCGCGCGCGCGCGCACACATACACACGCGCGCAGTTTCATTTCAATCAAGAGATTATCTAGCAGAACGGTTGGCATCTTTAGCGCAGCCTGTCTAGTTTATATAACCCTTAAAAGGTTTATGTCTCATTGTTGAACGTTATCCATGCTTAAATGCTCAGCGAGTTAAATGTTGAAAAGTTTGAGTGAGGGACAAAACACGATTGCTTTGTTTAGAAATACTTAATTCAGACCCGAAATGGCTCTAATGGTTGGCTCGATGATAGATAAATGGAAACTTCAGTAAAGTACGTCTTGATCATATGGTTACTCCAGAAATAAATACGACTGAAGATTAAGGTTGACTGAAATCAATCGTTACTGTAAGTTACACAGCACGACCGTAGTTATCTCGGAATGCTGAAAAAAGGTCGACTGGTACGGTTTGATCATCTTGTTTTCTATTCATTCTTTTCTGCATCCAGCACAATGATAAGACACTGAGAGTGTGATATTACTGTTGATTTTTAAAGACAGGATGAAAAAAAAAACAAAAAAACCCGTAGGACGGAAATATTCTTCGTTTACTCCCCCCCCCCCCCCCCCCCTCCCCTTTAATTTTATGTACACAGTTAATCATTAGATCTGGTCTCTTGCTCATAACGTATGTTCTGCAACTTTTGACTTGGAGAAGTGAAAAGCATGCGAATTTCTCTCCCTGTCCCCTTACAGCTTTCTTTCTCTCTTCCTGTATCATTCTCCAACCCCCTCTCACCGACAATGGGTGCCTCCCCCCACCCTCTCCCCACCTATCCCACGACCTTGACCTGCTTGACGTAGTTTTATTTTAAGCCTTACTCTGTCAGTAAGTTGGCCTGGTTTAGAGATGACGAGTTGCACGACTCGCCGCTGCCGTCAGTTAGGCAACTGGTGCCAAAAACACAGCCATGTCACTCATTTTGCACACCTGTAGTGTAAATTCCCTAATAATATTTGGGTTTATCCTGCTGTCTTTTTTTCAAAAATCATGTATGCATGTACGCACCCCCGAATGCCAACCGCTGGTTCATGTGTCCAGTTTTTCAGGATTTTTTTTTAAGTCTTTGACAGTAATGAATCGAAACTGTCCGGAATGCAATTCTGTAAGGCCATGGTTATGTTGTACACATACGTATGTGCGTTTTTTAAATGGTCTTATTTTTTTCTGGCAGTGTCTTTTCTTCTTCTTCTTCTTCTTCCTCCTCCTCCTCTTCTACCATTCAGTTGATTTTCTTTCTTAATTTTATCCTAAGTTGTGTTTCTATGAACGACCAAAATACGAGTAACTGAAAAAATCTCTCTCTCTCTCTCTCTCGTTCGCTTTCTTTCTCTTGCTCCGTGTAGTTTTTTTTTTTTTTCTTAATTATTATTTGTTTAATGAATGTGTAGCAGTGGTACACCGAAATTGTACAGAGATCAGGTCCTAAGACATGAACTTCTATTTTTGTGTTCAGTTTCCGTTTTGGCGTCATTGTGTTTCTCTGAAAGTTCAGAAACATACGATTGAAAATCAAATTTCAATGCGGAAAGGCGTGGCTTCTGTTTGAAGGTATTTGCATAAGTAGGCATAATTGGCCTTCCAGGTCACTGGAACGTGAGAAAGTTGAAAGTGGCTGGCGATGCCATCCAAGCTGTTCATATCAAATCCATCATTTTATAATCCCTCTTCTTTTTATCAAGTTTGCGGAAGTGGAGTTGAGAGATTGTTTTCACTTGACAAAAGGGAAGGTGTGCGTGTGTGAACCAGATCGTGTCAACAGATTCGGCTATAGATGGATTTTCACCAAATTCAGTGTACACACACACACAGAGAGAGAGAGAGAGAGAGAGAGAGAGAGAGAGAGAGAGAGAGAGAGAGAGAGAGAGAGAGAGAGAGAGAGAGAGTGCGCGCAACAAGTGTTTAAGCAGAGATTTCACATAAAAAATATCTAGTCAAACTCTGGGCGCATGTTCAACATAGTATTAACTTATTTTACAAGAGTTGTAATCGTGCGTAGATTTCGGATACCGACTTATTTAGCTACGTATTGCGCATAACTGACCGCATGAGAAGTAATTGTTGTACTGAAGTCCGTCGTTCTGGGATGTTCAGGTAGTCAAGAAAATGAAAGATGTCCTGTATGATTTGACTGTTTTCTTATGGCTATTTGTTTCGCCTGAAAGGAATTGTCCCCCCAGTGTATGATTTTTCAGCAGCATGGGCTATTTTGAAAATGCCATTGAATACTTCAGCGCTAATTGATCAGCAAACAATGAAGCTATTAAATGTCAGGTTTAAAAACACTCAATAAAAGAGCCAAGCATGTGTCGCAGAAGTGGACTAATACATGCAACTGCGTTGTCAGTAAGCACTAAAATGTAAACCGTGTGTGTGTGTGTGAGTGTGTGTGTGTGTGTGAGTGTGTGTGTGTGTGTGGTTGTGTGTGTGTGTGTGTGTGTGTGTGGTGTGTGTGTGCGGTGTGTGTGTGTGAGTGAGTGTGTGTGTGTGTGTGTGTGTGTGTGTGTGTGTGTGTGTGTGTGTGTGTGTGTGTGTTGTATCTGTGTGTGTGCGCATGAATGCATGCGTGCGTGTGTATGTGTGTGTGTGTGCGTGTGTGTGTTCAAAATCCCGGTCATAAATTACCGAGATTTCGAAAACAAACTATAATGTGTAAATGTTCACATTTCTGACTGTTGTTGCCCAGAGTACGGATCGTGATTTTTGCTTAAAATTATCGATCTGCAACTTCAGTTTGGGGGCCATAACTGTAGTCAGGATTTAGCAAAGGCCTACAAGTATTAACATCTTAGCATGCGCGCCATTACCCATACAGACATAGGCAACTACGTCACAGGTCAGTCGTTACCATCATCTGCATTTAATTTATTGAAGGGAAACCGGTTAGTGGCATCCCATTGTTTGCCTCTGCAACCCTCACGCCGTTCTAAAAGCTGTTGAGAAGTCACAGTTATCCTGGTCTATTGTTCCGTCAAGGAGCCAATTAGGGCTGCCACGCCAGTCTGCCAAGAAGTGCACTGAGCTCAGCTGCATTGTTTATAACTTGGGGGAGGGAAGGATTGAAAGCATGGAGAAGGGAAGGGGCTGACAGAGTTTGAAAATTGTGTGGCACCTATTCCGAGTTCCCTTTCCAGAGGTTGGCCATGCCATGCCAACTAAAGCTTTTTCTTCTGGAAAGTATGCTGAGTTATCGGCTGAGAATGGAGACAAGACATAATCTGAATTATAACACAAGATTCTCTTGTTACCCAAATAAAGGCGATGGACTCTCCTGTTGATCCAACTGACA
>CM060308.1:48499356-48511856 GCA_030674185.1 Monoplex corrugatus
TGTGTGTGTGTGTACACACACACATATATATACGTACGAATACACACACAGACACACACACACACGCACGCACGCACGCACGCACGCACACAGTGTGTATCTCTCTCTATGTCTATACGTATATGGGTCATTCTCCTGAAAACTGGTCAGTTGGTACCACTGCTTTTAAGAAGCCAATATAAAATGTTTTTTTGAAAAAAAAATTTACGATTTTGTTATATTTCGTTTGCAAAATGTTCCAGTAACTGAAGAAAATGAAAAAAAAAATGTGTGCGTTTTTTTTTTTTTTTTTTTTTTTTTTTACACTCTGCAGCACTTTTTGTTGGAAAAATGAGTCTTTTTTTTTTTTAGCTAGATTTATGACATGAGTTCAGACTGGTAGATCGATCACGGTTATTTCCTACATACATGACCGAAATCAGTACAAGTTGTTTCGACAGTGAAGAAAGAATGTAAATGTGTCTCTGACATCAATTTTTACTGCATTGTATCCATGGATGATCGATATAGCTCTGAGATCGATCAGTGTCACGAACGTTTCATACGGTGTCTTCACTGTAGTGATAACTTAAGTAAGTCGTGCCTTTAAAATAGAAGACATTGGGAATTTCCGATGTGATTCATTAAAAACACAAACATTTTCCATAATGATTCACGTTAATAAGTGACATGAGAGAGAAGAGGAGACTGACAAATAATCACTTGATTACGAATTGCGGGCATGGTGTCTTCAGAGAGAGAAGAGGAGATGACAAATAATCACTTGATTACGAATTGCGGGCATAGTGTCTTCAGAGAGAGAAGAGGAGACTGACAAATAATCACTTGATTACGAATTGCGGGCATAGTGTCTTCAGAGAGAGAAGAGGAGACTGACAAATAATCACTTGATTACGAATTGCGGGCATAGTGTCTTCAGAGAGAGAGAGAGGAGACTGACAAATAATCACTTGATTACGAATTGCGGGCATAGTGTCTTCAGAGAGAGAAGAGGAGACTGACAAATAATCACTTGATTACGAATTGCGGGCATGGTGTCTTCAGAGAGAGAAGAGGAGACTGACAAATAATCACTTGATTACGAATTGCGGGCATGGTGTCTTCAGAGAGAGAAGGGGAGACTGACAAATAATCGCTTGATTACGAATTGCGGACATAGTGTCTTCAAAACCATGAAGCGCTCGAGACAAACAGGGGGATCTATTTCGTCAACTTCCCTGAACTTTGACCGACCTTGGCGTATGAATCTCACTTTCCCTCCCTCGCGACGGGATTTTGCAATACATGTACTTCACATAGGATATGTCACTATTCAGTATGTTTTGAAAAACGTCACTTCATTGACCATTTCAACAAGCACATATATGCCTTTTCGGTGTCTCATATGTTACATGAGACACTGCAGGATATGCAACATTTTATCATTTTTCACCAAGTTTCAAATATTGTGTCAGTTTATGCATTACAGTTCTGTATACTACAGATATCAATCTTTCATTTTCAGTTAACATTAAAAAAAATGTTTTTCTGATTTTTTAATTGTCATGTCACAATATTGACCAGTCTTCTCCCATATATATATATATATATATATATATATATATATATATATATATATATATATATATACATACATACATACATAGAGAGAGAGATACACTCTGTGTGTGTGTGTGTGTGTGTGTGTGTGTGTGTGTGTGTGTGTGTGTGTTGTGTGTGTGTGTGTGGTGTGTGTGTGTGTGTGTGTGTTACATATTTGTGTTTGTTTATTTTTGTTTGTTTGTTTGTTTGTTTGTTTGTTTGTTTGTTTGTTTGTTGGCTTGCTTGCTTGTGTGCTTCTTTGTTTCACTGACTGATCGATATACTTTATTACTGCTGGCTATTTTTGCAGACACGTAACATTAACTTCATCTTCAGTGTCAGAAGGATATATCACAGCAACAGTCATGATTGCAGCTTACACAACACCAGAGTTTCATGATTATGGAGTGTAAATGACACACACTACTCACTGATAGGGAATATATTGCACGAATTGTCAAATTCACGGTAAAAACATGATCCTCATCAGAGGGGGTGGGGATACTCGTAGGTTAAACAAAGCAAAATGAACATGACATGACTACATGATTTGGTTCTTATACGCTTCTTTCCTCCATCAAGGTGATGATAATGAATGAAAAATGAGAACGACGTAACTAAAAGCTTTGGTTCTTGGTTCCTGCTTACCTGCTTGCTCAATTGGCTGATTAATTTTCCTGACACATTACACTTAACTTCATCTTCAGTAAGACAAGGATAACTGTAGCAGTAGTCATGACTATAACTTACACAAAACCAGATTTTCATGATTATGGAGTGTGAAGGACACACGCTACCCATTTATAGTGGGAATTATTGTGGGTAGGCTACATGCGTAAACACACATACATGAATACGCAAACATACTGTGACGGTGACTTCATTACTGGTCAGCGTGCTGCTGGCATGTACAGCAGCAACGAAGTTTATCTACTCTTTTCTGTTCTGGACCAGAGTCTGTGTGGTACCCCAGGGATGTTTCAGGGCCTTGAATTCTTATACTGTTCATCGCCAGACGTTCCTGGGTTATCATCTCTTATGACTTCCATCTGCTGTCCAGTGAAGAACACTCCTGTTCTCTACAGCTGTTGGTTAGAGATAGTAATGGGCCAGAAAATTCTTATGATTTTTGGGAGGTTCCTTGCATGGAAGGTTGACAGCTAGATGTGGTCGCTCTCTATCATCCTTCTCCATTCTGACACGCAAAGTATGGTGGAAAGGACACAACTCTGGTACAGTCACAGCCTGGTAGTGATGCTGTACTCGGGGACCTGCTTACTCCTCCGTACTGTGATGAAGAGATCAATATATATATATATATATATATATATAATATTATATATATATATATATATATATATATATATATATACAGGCTGGGGAACAGGTGATCCCAAAAATCTCTGAAAAATAGGCTGGGGTCCAGGGGCCGCCTAGGCCCCGGTGGGGTCCGAAATTGAATTCGAGCATTTTTGAAGACCCTTTCGTGGCCTCTCGTGATAGGCAAATTACCATGTGGCATGCAAAGAAACCAAACTAAAAACATCTTATTTACCATGCAGCATGCAAAGAAATCATACACACACAAAAAAGACAAAAACAACAACTTATTTTTCTCCATTTTCTTGATGTAAAGTAGTGCCTTGCTTCAAAAGTTCAATAATTCAGTTTTCACGAACTGAGTCCCCGTAATGTTCTACTAAATGATGCATCACCCACAGATTTATTCAAAGTCAAATACTGGCATCAGTCTACTGAGTCTAGTATTGTATATAGTCAACACTCACTCCACTTTCTTGTATGTGTACTGCAGAGCCTTGGTCAACTGTTCAGTCTTCACAAACTGAGCCCCATAAACAGGTAGTTCCTCTACTAATGATGCATCACCCTCAAACTTATTCAAAGTCAAATTAATGGAAACAGTTTATAGGCCTACTTATCATAGTCAACACGATCTCTTCACACAGCATGGTAAGACAACAGGGGACAAAGAAGGTTATAAGTACACTATTTAAAAAAACTGGCAAGAGAAGCCTGTTTTGTCTTGGTAGGAGGGGGGGGGGGGCAGCCACAGATCCACTTGCACATCTTGGCCTTTCTTGTGGTCCTTTGCTGATTGTTTCCATACTGACTGATGGCCTCTCCAGCCTTGTTCACTTTGCGAACGCAAGTTGAAACTCGCTGATCGTAACCTGCCACTTTTGTTGACTTTTCAGTCCAGTCCCATCTCCATTTGCTGCTAATTGATCCTTCGTCAAACGTCTCGCCACGATTTACGATGCGTGATACGCACGACATTTTGCTGATCGTAGACTCTACTGAAGCGTTACTCTTGTGAAACATGCAGAAAATTGCTGCGAAAATCGTGTTCACAAATTGATGCGCCCGCCTCGGCAACAGTTTCATAAAACACGCGGAAACACCCTCACAACCGCGGGCGGCACTGCCTTGAAAAATGGTCTGATGAAAATCTGGACTGGAAATACTGGATACGGAACGATAATGAACTCGGGAGTGATCAAGTCCTTCACGATTTTTTTTTCCTCGGCGGTTTTTTTTTCCTCGGACTCGTTTTCTTTTTCTCGGAAGTCGCTTTGAAAAATCTCGGAAATACTCGGATCCGAGGAGAGTTCCCCAGCCTGTATATATCATCATCATCATCAGGTGCCCTGCCGCTTGGCGTTGGCGACCATGGACTTCCAACCATCTCTATCTCTCGTTGCCCCCAGCATCTCCCCCACCCTCCTCATCCCCAGCCACTCTGCGAGTCCGTCCAGCATTCTCTCCCTGGGTCTACCTGGTGCTCTCTTTCCCTCCAGCTTTCCCGTTGTGATCAGGTGCTCCAAATCCCCTTTCCTCATAAAATGGCCTATAAATGTTGCTTGTCAATTCCTAATCTTCCTTATGAGTGATCTACTTGTGTCTGCCTCCATCAAGACTGTCTCGTTTGTTTTCTTTGCTGTCCATGGAACTCTCAACATTCTTCTGAGAAACCACATCTTGGCTGCCTCGACCCTGCTCTGGCTTTGCTTGCTGACTGTCCACGCCTCGCATCCGAACAACAATATTGGTTCTATATAACATTCAAGGATTCTCTTTCTGATGTTAATTGATAGGCATTTGTTGGTAAGAATGCTTGTCATCTTCTTGAATGCTGTTTTGGCTTGGCCGATTCTGCCAGCTATTTCCAATGTGCATCTGCCGTCTGATGAAATGACCGTTCCCAGATATTTGAACTTATTAAACTGTGTCAAGGTTGTGCCGTTTGCTGTTATTTTGCAGGAGGGGATTTCATCTTTTTTACTGATCACCATGACTTCAGTCTTCCTGCTGTTTAGTTCCAACCCCTTACCTTTGCTTTCTGTTTCTAGTATATTCACAAGGTTTTGTAGGTCCCTTTCATTTTCTGCAATTAGCACGGTGTCATCTGCGTACCGAATGTTGTTTATCATTTTCCCTCCAACCTTTAATCCAGGGTCTTCTTCTAGGTTTCTCATGATGTTTTCGCTATATAGTGAAAACAGATCTGGTGACAAAACACAACCCTGTCTGACTCCTTTTGATGTTTTAAAAAGAGCTTATATTGTTTTCTATTCTCACTGCAACTGTTTGTTCCCAGTACATATTCCTGATTATTCGTAGATCTTTTCCATCGACATTGAGTCTCTCCAGTTGGTTGATCAATTCATCATGTCGTACCCGATCGAAAGCCTTGGTATAGTCAACAAAGCATAAATACAAATCCTTATTCATCTCAATTGACCTCTCTATGATAGTTCTTAGGATGTATATGGCATTAATAGTTCCTTTCCCTTCCACAAATCCACACTGTTCTTCTGCTATTTCTCTTTTGATTCTATTCCTTGTCCTCATCATGATTATTCTTAACAGGATTTTTGTTACATGACTCATCAAACTGATTGTGCGATGGAGTTCGCATTCTATAGCCCCTGTCTTCTTTGGAAGTGCAATGAAAATTGATTTTGACATATCTTTGGGGATTTTTCCAGTGTCATAACTTTCTGCAGAAAGGTAAATTAGACAACATCAAAATGGAGATGGAAAGGCTTAACATTAGTATTTTAGGACTGGGGGAAGTGAGATGGAAGGGGGAAGGCATGATAACATCAGGGGAATATACAGTGATATACTCTGGTGGTAATTCACATGAAAGAGGAGTAGGCATCATAATGGACAAAGACAAATCAAAAGCAGTTAAGGGATACTGGGCAGTGTCCGACAGAGTTTTACTGGTCGAATTCGGAGGCAAACCTTTTGATATCAACATCATACAGGTGTATGCACCAACATCCGCAAGTACTCAGGAAGACATCGACAACTTCTACGAAGTTTTAGAGATGGCCAAGGTCCAATGTAAATCACAAGAAGTTACAGTCATAATGGGAGATTTTAGTGCTAACGTGGGACAGGATAGGGTGGAGGATATAGTTGGACCTCACGGCCTTGGTACACAAAATGAGAGAGGGGGGAAGCTTGTAGAATGGGCACAGATGAATGAGTTCATAGTAGGAAACACCTGGTTTGAGCAGCCTAACAGAAGAAAATGGACTTGGATGAGTCCAGGAGATAATACCAAAAATCAAATTGACTACATCCTGATCAACAAAAGATTTAGAAATTCTTTACTGTCAGCAAAAACACTACCAGGCGCAGACTGCAACAGTGACCACAATCCGGTAGTGGGAAGGTTTAGGCTGAAATTGAGGAAAAGGAAATAGATCAAAAGCAACATCAAACTAAACCTTGGACTCTTAAAGACAGATGAAATGACACGTCAAAAATTTAATGTACATGTTCAAAACAAATTCAGTGCTCTGGAAAACGTTGGTGACAGTGAGGAACAATGGACAAAGTTGAGAAGTTCTATAAATGAAGCTTGTGAAGAAATCCCTAAGGCAAATAGAAAAGCAAAAAAGAGTTGGATGACTAATGAAATCTTGGGCTTGATGGAGGAAAGGAGGAAGGCAAAGAGAAACGAGGAGATATACAGGAAGATAACCAAAGAAATCAGGTATAGGTGCAATGAAGCTAAGGAAGCTTGGCTGAACACAAAATGCAAAGAGATAGAAGAACGACACAAAATGGATCCTCATGGTATGTACAGACGAATTGAAGAAATTGTCCACAGGAAAAATACATGCACATCAACTGGTTGCTTAAAATCGAAAGATGGCACGCTTATCATGGAAAAAGACAAAATATTAGACAGATGGGGAGAGTACATTAAAGACCTTTTTGAGGATGACAGAAACGAAGAACACATTATAAAATAGAACTTTGAAGGACCACCCATAATGAAAGATGAAGTTAGAGCAGCACTGAAAAAGATGAAACCAGGAAAAGCCCCAGGACCAGACAACATTACTACAGAGATGATTGAAGCCCTGGAGGAATTTGGCATAGAAAAAATAAGTTCTCCTAAATGAAATATATATATATATATATATATATATATATATATATATATATATATGTATAATATATATATATATATATATATATGTATGTATATGTATGTATGCATGCATGTAGGTATGTATGTATGTATGTATGTATGTATGTATGTATGTATGTATGTATTAGGAATGGACAGATGGGCAGAGGGTGAGATGGCTGAACGGATCACTGGACAGATGTTGCAATCGATGGATGGGTAATGACAAGCAGCTATTCTAGTGCATGTTGAATGTCACTGTCAGTCGAGCTACTGGCGAAAAGATTGGTGATCTGGAGTTCAGTTTCAACTTACATTTCAAATGCTCCACAACTTAATGTGTCAACCTCTTACACAGAACATTTAACACGCCCTACCCATCTCAATACCTCACCTTTGCACAGGCTGAAGAAGTCCTCATAGAATTTCCGGCAACTGTTGATGAAGCGTATATCAGTGAAATGTTAAGCTCCCGCTGATCCAATAACTATAAGCGAAACACTGTCACTCGTTCACACAAACTGGGCCAGAAAAGTTCGAGCTCTAGAAAAGCCAGGCAAGAGACATGATCTTGATGACGTTCTCACAGTTCTGACATTTGAAAGCCAAGTAATGTTTATATTGATCAGAAATAATACAGCGCAATCGACGTCAAGTTTAAATTTCCATTCCGCAATGCTTCCTGAAATCTGAGTAGTTTCATAAATAGCGAACAAGGCTAGGTCAACAATTTGTTAAGACTCGTGCAAGGATCTGTGTTTCTCAGACTCGACCCGGTAAAATAAATTGTATATTGCATTTCTTTCTTGTCTAAGGAACACATGGATCATCGCTCAACAGTTCAGACAGAGGACAAAATGGGCAAAGATACCTGCAGCGAAAGGGAGGGAAAGGGCGTCGAGCTGGTGTGATGAGGAGAAGAGATGAAGCTAGTGGGGGAATTGGGTGTTCTAGTTCGGAGCGGGTGTTGCCGTCGGAAAACAAAATAAACAAATGTAAAACATACAACGGAGACTGGGGATGGAATAGTTGAATGAGACAAAGGCACAGAGATGAGACAATGACGATATAACGTTACGGCTAATGGATTGGAAACCCAACGATGCGATAGAGACGAGACACTCAAACATACAGGTAGTAAAAGACAAACATACAGACAAAAACGAGGGCAGACAGGGAGACAGCCAGTAAGATTTATAGCTTTGTAGTAAGAGAGAGCGAGATTACGAAATCATGAAGGATGAATGGAGACATTAATCTGTACATTTCCGTGAAATAATCATTATCGTTATCAATCTTTTTTTCCCCCCTTATCAATGACGGTTTTATTATGTACATCAATATTCAAGAACATATCACGAAGAATATTTGTTTATTACGGGAAGAACACTGGCATATAGTTGTTCCATTGAACATTAAAAATGGACATGTGAAAGTTTATTTTGGCATCATATTGTTCAATTTCATCATTCTTTGGAAAGTATGTATATTCGGAACGCATTTGTCTACTTTGCATTTACATAAAGATGATTTTGCAAGCATTATTATACGATCAAATACACTTTACATTTTGATCAACAACGAACAACACTAGGTTTCGTGTGATTTTGATGTTGAAGGTATTTTCATTTTTGCGTTGATTGGTTTTTCTGTGCCAAAACTTACGGACACAGCAACAGTTCCACAGAGAAGGTTCAGTAGAGTCTCTTGCATTATCAACAGTTCCACAGAGAAGGTTCAGTAGAGTCTCTTGCATTATCAACAGTTCCACAGAGAACGTTCAGTAGAGTCTCTTGCATTATCAACAGTTCCACAGAGAATGTTCAATAGAGTCTCTTGCATTATTACATCCGGTGAACTATTCTTAGTTGCGACCATTTTAATTTAACATCATTCGATTTATGAATTTGAAGTTATCAATACCTTGGATCAACCAACAGTTGAGCGGGACACGCACTTCTTAAGGACTGGGTGGAGGTTTAGAGAGTTTGAATAGGTAAGTAAAACAGACCGAAAGAATTATAAACAAAACATCTTGGTGAAGGAACAGGTAACAGCTATAGTTAGACAGGACCAAATAAATTTCTTAAAACGTCCTGTTCGGAAATCACGTGATACGCTGACGGTCCTGAAAATGGTCAGTGGAAAATTATCAAAGGATGAAACGGGTGGTTCTCGTTGTGCATTATTATGCATCCACAATGTTAGTGGCAATACTTCGTTTTCAGTCTCCCCTTTTTTGGGGAAAAAAAAGAAGGAAAGAAGAAGAAGAAAAATAACCACACAAGCGCGTGCACGCACACACACACACGCATGCACGCACGCGCACATACACACACACGCATGGCACGAGGGAGAGAGAGAGAAGGGGGGGGGGGGCAGTGAGATTGTTTCATGTTACATACATACAAAAGAGATACAGAGGGGAAGTGAGAGATTGTTTCAAATTATCTCGAGCGAGGCTGTGCGTCTGTGCTCGAATGTGTGTCTCATACTTATGTTTGTAAGTTTCTTTTGGCGGAGGGGAAGATAGGGCTGAAAAGGAGAAACAAGCATGGTAAAACAAGCACGGAAACAAAAAGGAAAGAAAAGCAAACAAATACAAATAAACTATATAAAAAAAAAGACACAATACCTAAATCAGAAAGATGCTGTGTACTTTAGACATGAAGTCCTAAAGAAACAAAGAAACAAACAGATAAAATACGCACTGAAAATAAACTGACCTCTGAAGATGCTGGGTACTTTAGACACAAAGTTCTAAACAAACAAATGCAAATAACTTAATAAACAAGCTAGCAAACAATAAAACAAACAAACAGACAAATTAACCAACCTGTAAAGACGCTGGGTACTTTGGACATGAAACTCTTGACGGTGCGTACCGGTACTCCAGTGCACTCGTCCTGCATGCGTTCAATAATCCCTTCCATCTGCAACAGAACGGAGCAGACAGCCATAATGATTCTGTCAATCATCATGTACATGTAGGCAAACTCTCTCAATTGTATCATTTGACATTATCTATGACATCATCCCTGACCATGGTAGTCAACTCTTCATGACTGTGAGGGAAACTCTCGTACCTACACGCAAGAAGTGCCCAATGTGGAAGAGAAAGAATGGGGACAGGAGGTGGGAAGCTGCAGGGAGAGGGAAGGAGAAACGGAGGGGAGGGAAGGGGAGGGGAGAGAGAGAGAGAGAAAGAGAGAGAGAGAAACTGATGTTTCAAACTTGCCGTTCCTTCCATGCTGGGCGGTGTAATGTTTCCATAAGCCATCCACTGACATGACTTTAACCCTTTGACTCCTGCACCCTATCCATCAACTACAAAAACTTAACCCTTTGACTCCCTCATCCTACCCACCAGCTTCCTACATTAACCCTTTGACTCCCTCACCCTATCCACCAGCTTCCTACAGGAAGCTGGTGGATAGGGTGAGGGAAGCAAAGGGTTAAGTTTTTGCTTTGCTGGTATAGTTGGCAAGGCAGGATGCTGTTGGACGGGGTATAGGAGTCAAAGTGTTATTAAACGTGTATATTTGATATTCTGTATGCGTATGCACACGACGGGGGATTAGCATTGACAAGTCTACGCACAAGTCGACCTGGAAGATCGGGAAAATCTCTATTGTTATCTACCAGGTCAAGGTGTCTCCAAATGGACATCCAACGTTTACATATTTGACTAGTGCACCCGCGCAGAGAGACAGAGAGAGAGAGAGAGAGAGAGAGAGAGAGAGAGAGAGAGAGAGAGAACAGACAGACAGACAGACACAAACAGAGAGAGAGAGAGAGTGTGTGTGTGTGTGTGTGGTGTGTGTGTGTGTGTGTGTGTGTGTGTGTGTGTGTGTGTGTGTGTGTGTGTGTGTGTGTATGTGTGTGTGTGTGCGCGAGCGCGTGTGTGTGTGTATAAAATGAGATTAATGCCATCTCAGCTCCGGGAGGAGCCGATCATACTGTAGCTGTAAAACCCACACATTGGATTGTTGGAAGTTGGAAGAGAACTCCAACTGTTACACTTTCAGTCGTCAACCTGATGACTAGGCCACGGGAAGTATCGATGATTTACCACTGTTGCTTTGTTGGTAACAGACACTTTGTAATGTAGTCTAAGGCACTGTCAACTCCAATCTACTTTTTAAAAACAAAGGCAAGATGGTCTACTGCACAGTTAGCATCAGACAAGCAATGGGCGGTGGACTGTTCTAGCGGTTAAAAGCACCTGCCCTAGAATGTCAAAGGTTCTGGAATTTCCAATTCAATACCAACCAGATAGGAAATTTTCTCTCCGCCTCCACCCCCCCCCCTCTCCACCTCCCATATTAGATCTTGGCTCAAGCCCCTCCTCTCCACCTTCCATATTAGATCTTGGCTCCAGCAGTACTCTAAGTGCTAATCTGACTCCAGTAATGTACGTGATGGACGGACAAAAACGAAGAAACAACATGCCAGACTGGTCGAGACCCAGACCAACAATGACCAAACTCCCTACTACTAGTGGATAGTGTGGGGATGACTGGTATGCGACTGGGTACACAATCAATCCGATTGTCAACAGAAGGTGGAACAACTAGAACACCTACTGTCCACAATCTATACCAATGCTACAAAGTTAAAAACCCTTAGTGTTCACAAAGCCGGTAACCGCCCTGCAGAAGAATGTGCTGATCTGTTCGAAGCTGTTGAGATCGCCGGACCTTTTCCGGCACACGTGTGGGGAATTTCCATCACTACTGGCCTTGCTGTCTTATCGCGCGTGTGGTTAGAGTCTTGGTCAGTTTCGCGTTGAATGTTCTAAAAATAGTACGAGCATTCTGGGATGCAGGGAATTTTCCATTCACTACTGAAAGACTTTGTACTGACGCTGTGCTACATTCGAATGCGAATACTAGTAGCTAGCTTTACATCTAGCAGAGCAAATGCGAAAGGGTTTTAAAGAACTTGCAAACTAATGCACTGCCGCTGAAAATATCAGGAGACAGAGCTCTGATTTTTCAACACCAACTGGCTGCTACCCAGAGCTGAACATGCCCTTTGGGAAGTCTGGAATGACATAGTCGAATCTCATCCATTTTATGGACGCATCACTGAGGGAGTTATTCAAATTTCCTGATCAACACAAAAACTGTCTGTATCTCTCAGGCCTGGTTAAAACCACAGTATACTATGAAGGTAAGCGTAGAGTAGAGCCCTGTCACGCACCTATCACGCTATCTCCATCCTAGAAGGAACTCTACAGCATTATCACTACCATCAACGTTCCCACCATCATAGCTCTGTCAAAAAGTGTCCAAGTTCCTATTGTCCTTCATGCCCTGCTCTCAGTTTCGATGGTATGCTGGAGAATGAAATGAGTAGCACAGGGAAATTCGTGGGGGGTGGGGGTGGGGGGGGTCGGCAGGGAGGGATTAGTGACACAGGAGTGATATGGCAGATGGAGAGGGGCAGGAGAACACAGAGA
>CM060308.1:48514356-48521856 GCA_030674185.1 Monoplex corrugatus
CACACACACACACATACACGGTCGATATAAAATAACTGTCCCCCCTTTTTTTTCTTTTTATAGCGCAGGTTAAAAAAAAGAGGGGGAGGGGGGAGGGAGATTTAAAAAGCTAGAAGTATTATGGCAACAAACTTCCGCACATCTAGTTAGCACGGGCAGTTTACTGAGGAAATAATTAGAGTGAATGAGACACAAAAGTGCAGCTGCTCTGCTTGCCGACAGTATCACCACCCCTCCCCCCACCCCCTGTAATGCCTCGTTGCCTCATGAAATGTTAGAACAATGCTTCAGAAGGGAAACAAGAAAATGCCAAAATAGAAATGGAAAGATTGAACATCAATATCTTAGGACTTGGAGAGGTGAGATGGAAAGGAACCGGCATGATCACATCAGGCGAGCATAAAGTTATCATTCTAGTGAGACACACATGAAAGAGGGGTAGGCATCATAAAGGACAATGATAAGTCAAAGTCTATCAACGAATATTGGGCTATGTCAGGCCGTGTTTAATTAGTTAGACTGAAGGGCAAGTCATTTGATATCAACATCGTTCAACCATATAATATGCATCAACATCCGCAAGTACTTAGGAAGAAACTGACAACTTCTACGCAGAAGTAGAGACAGCCAAATCTCAATGTAAATCACTGGCCATGGACATTAAAATAATAATGGAAGATTTTAATGTTAAAGTGGGACAGAAAAAAGTAGACGACATATCTAGACCTCATGGCCTTGGCACATGAAATGAAAGGGGAGAGAAACTTGTAGAGTGAGCACAAGTAAATGAATTCATAATAGGAGAACCTAAAAGAAGAAAATGGACATGGATGAATCCAGAAGACAACACATAAGGTATCGAATTGATTACATCCTGATAAAAAAAAAAAGAGGTTTAGAAATTCTTTACTGATAGCAAAAACACTACCAGGCGCAGGCTGCAACAGTGACCCCAATCCTGCAATGGGAAATTTTAGGCTAAAACTACAAAAACGAAAACAAACAAATAAACAAAAAAGCATCACAATAAATGTTCGGCTCTTAAAGACAGATGACGAATAACTTCTGCAAAATTCTGCGTATATGTTCAAAACAAATTTATACCTCTGGAGGACACAGGAGACAGTATGGAACAATGGACAAATTTGAAACACTCGATAAATGAAGCTTGTGATGAAATCCCTGGAGTTGAAATAAAAGCAAAAACAAAAAAAACAAAAACAAAAAAGAACTGGATAACAAGAAATGTTTGGCTTGATGGATGAACACAGGAATATGAAGGGAAAAGAGGAAGAATACAAAAAGATAGATAAGGAAATCAGGAATATATGCACTAAAGCTAAGGAAGCTTGGCTAGAAACAAAGTGCAAAGAAGTAGAAGACCAACACAAAACAGTTCCTAAGTTTATGTGAGAAACAGTGAAGATTTTGCCCAAAGGAAAAAGACATGCACATCAACTGGTTTGGTTAAAATCAAAGGATGGTATGATTAGTATCGAAAAAGACAAAATATTAGGAAGACAGCCCACTTCCACCTCATTCAGATGGATTTCCGTAACTAATACACTGAAAAGCGAAAACAAGCAAACTTCAATGTCTTTTCATTTTGAAATTCAAACATGGTCGTCGTATACAACAGCACGGGAACAAAAACAGGGGGAGAAAAAAAACCGTCACACCCAAAACTTACAATGAAAAACTTCGTATGGTTCTAACACTAAACACACACACACACACACACACACACACACACACACACACACACACACACACACACAACACAACACACACACACACCACACAACACCACAACACACACACAAAAAACAAACCAAAACAGAGAGAGAGACATGCGCACGCGCATGCGCACACACACCAATGTTCAAGTCTAACAAACACAGATATATATATATACATATACATATATGTATATGTATTATATATATATATATTATATTGTAGAGAAAAGAAGATACGACTGGAATGCACTGGAAACCATCACCCAACATAGAATCCCATGATACCCGTGTTCCGAAAGAGAAAAAAAAAAACACGTACGAACTGAAATGAAAATGCATAAGGTCTGAGTCAAAATTTTCAGAGACATATGTCACATTTACGGTCACTGTGACCCAAATGTATTGTGCCCAATCGATGGGTGACGTTGCAATGTGGCGACGCGATCTTACCGGGGACGGTAGCCCGGATTTCACACAAAAATATGTCGTGACAAGAAAGCTTTTTTTTTTTTTCCTTCATCCCTGGGACTTCGCAGAGCCAGCACTGCAACCTGATTTGCTGGCAAATATCCATCCACAAAACAATGACTCACACAAACACACACACATTCAAACACACCCCTAAATAATCTTTATAGGTCGAAAAATCCCTCCCAAATGTCATATTGTCTACAGGCTGACTTCAGACACAAGCAGATACGCCAATGAATGATATTAATAACTGTTGTAGCTGCTGCTGCTGCTGATGATGATGATAATGATCATATTAATTATTATCATTATATATTTATCGTCACTTACAACTTCTTAAAACCGACACTGTAAAATCAAATTCAGGGTGGGGTTAGATAAGACGTTGGAAAACCAAGGCTAGGAATCAATTCACGTACCAAGGACATCCACGTGGATGGTTCAGACGAGGAATTTGAACAATCTCTTGAAGGGACCTCGATGTGATGTGGTTGAATCTGGTAAGATGATTCAACTGGTTCTCGAGATGTATCATGTCCTAAAGAATATCCTAAAAATGCTAACGACGTACTTTCATAGCTTCTCAATGCGGTTCTCCACAAAGAAATACACGACAGACTGGATCGGTTTGGACGGTAATTTCTCCAATACTGTTCGCGTTGGCAACAGAGGTCATCTTGAAAGCAGCAGTCAGGAATTCAGATATAGCTGACCCCGGAAACAGATACCAAATGCCCCATCTAAAAACCTCCATGAGCGACACAACGATCGTTTGGGAAAAAAAAAAAGAAGAAGAAGAAGAAGACAAAACCCTCAGATAGACGAGTTATCTGCCTAGTCCAGGATGATTTTCAAACCAAAAAAGGTGACACAGCCTCTCACTGAGGAGAGGTAAAGTACATGAAACAAACGTTTACAGCCGCAAACCTAGCCATTCCAACAGTGACAGAAGAACCAGCCTTAAAGGTGGTAGGGATAATAAATCAAGCAAATAGGGGAAAAAACAACAGATAATAGATCAGTGCAGCCTCCTTGGCAAATACAAAGTCTGGAGCCTGCAGTTCAAGCTGATTCCAAAACTCCTCTGGCTTTCTACTGATATACAATATCAATGCTAGCACAGTGGAATCAACGGAGGCTAAAATCAACAAATACATTAGGAAATGGCTTCATGTCCCATATGATCACATTGACGTTGTGCTCTTTTGTCGCCAGGCAAAGCTGAAGCTAACCCTAAGAGCCATCGTCGAGGAGTTCAAGGTGGGAAAGAAAGGTCAGGCTTCTTAGCATACTTGAGGACTCATGAGATAAAGGTTAGGAGATCAAGCCAGCTCAGACTGAGGACTGGCAGAAAATGGACGTAGTGAGGGGGGGGGGGGGGGGGGGGGGAAGCCTCATGGTAAGAGAAATAAAAGCTCACATGCAGACAAAACGCAGGACTGCGATCAACAAAAACAGAATGATGATCAAAGGCCACTGAAAAGGCAAAAAGGGATATGATAACACAAGTTATGAAGAAAGAAGAGGACGTAAAACAAAGTCCAGAAAGCAACCCACAGGGGCAATGGACAACATGGGATCGTGCAAGACAAAGAAGTCTCACGGCCCCTCTCAGGATCACTCATCCTTCATGACCTCCTGTCCTCGAAATAATTGAATGCAAATCTGGTGAAATGGAAGAAATCAAAAGATCCTGCGTGCCCGCTCTGCCAGTGCAAACATCGGAACATGTCTTGAGCTCATGCAAAGTAGCGCTAGGCCAAGGAAAATACACATGCAAGGGACAATCAGGTGCTTCAAGAGATCGCATAAGCAATCAAAACTAGTATGGAAGAAAATATGCCACCAGAATCTCTAGCAGCCTTCCACGTGGCAGAATGCAGCAAACTGAAAAGAATGCATCTGGAGCACGGAAGCCGGCTCCACTGGATGGCACGGACGACTGGGAGTGCAAAAAAGATCTTCCACAAGGACAAAACATCCAGAAATCAAAAGGCTTAAAATTCCCCCTATACGTTGTCGGTGTCCAAGAGCTAAGTGGTTAAGACATCCATCACAAGAGTAACTTGGCCTTGAGATGCCTGACCATCTTGGATGCGCAGGTTTCAGCCCAGGTGGACTCATCCTTAAACAAAACCAAAAAATCTATCTATATCTCTATATACGTATGGCGACAGCAGAAAGGAATTCAGTCATGACCTGGATGCAGCCTAGTCCCTCAGAGGAAGGAGTTTAGGGCCGAAACGTTTAGTTGACGAGAGCTTCTCCACTGAAGACCTTCTACTGTCCAGCTCTTCCCTGGGTTTCTTGCTATTATCAATACAGATTTCCTGAATCTTACCTTGCAAGCACTCACACCACAAAACACAACACACACACACACACACACACACACAACACACACACACACACACACACACACACACACACAGACCGAGCCACACGCATAATACACAATAATTATGCACTTAGATACTGGAAAAACAGCCAATCGATCTGCAAGCGTGTGCGTGCGTGCGCTGGAGAAAAGTTGGGACGAAAATATGCTTGCGTTGTAATAGTTGGGATGAAAATAGATGGGCAGGCGACCGGGAGGGTTCAGGAAGGGAGGGAAAGAAAGAATGGAGAGAGGAGAAAGAGAGAGAGAGCAAAGAAGTGAGGTAAGGATTACAAACTGCATGCTTTGCCCGCCAACTTGCCTTTATGGGAAAGCAATTTCAGCGAGATTCATTCGCCGTGTCATCGACCATTCTGTATCGACCGGTTATTGTTGTCTAAAATGGAAGGGAAGGGTGGGACGGGGGGTGCCGAAACTGCGCTACCGAACGGGTGAGTCGATGGAAGGCGCGCGGAGAGCAGTCAAGCTGACAGGCCCAGCCTCTCGTCAAGTCGCCGAGTAATCGACACATTGTTTTGTCTACACGGAAACAATTTCCTTTCATCTTCGACCAGCAGTCTCTCGTTACGACCTCCCTTCCCCTCCCTTTGCCTTTTTGCCCACGTCCTCTTCACCATTCCACCCTTTCACATGTCCCATCAAAGACAAAGCCAGCTCAAAATTGGGCCGCTTTTGTCACAGTTGAGAGGTTCTGACCCCCTGTGGGCGGTCGCATGACCCATTCCGAAAGGGACAGATGATCCGATTCCAGCAATTTCGAGGAAATACTTCTCTGCTGATCTAATACGAGTAACGATCAGGCAGTGAATAAACCTGAAAGAACGGTTTTTATCGATTTCAATTTCATACTTTTAAGAAACAAACTAGAAAGACATGAAAAACCAAAGACGGTTAGGCCATCATAACAATCTACTTTTCCAACATCCTAAGATGCAACAAAAAATGGTCCACATTAATTCAAACTTGCTAAGTCAATTGCCCTCAATGGCTAAACATGGCTCGAAGTTAGGAAAGAACCATCAATAAACAACTGCTTAAAAAAAAATTTTTAAAAGACAGAATCCTCATCATATGTCCCTCTCCAACTTTTTCTAGTTCAGAGAAGTAATAAACATTCTGTCAATTAACAGTAAACTGTAACCAACCAACCATCCACTCCACCATTTTAAAAAGAATGGCCTGAGGAGGAAATACACCACAAGATTAAACAGTTACAAAGCGATGAAGGAAGAAACCAGGGCAAACAGTAGAATCCCCATTCTTCTATCCCAACTGTCAAATGGTCAGCCTCCAGCAATTTCCCCTCACACACCGCCCCCCTTCTCTCTCTGTGTCTTGTGTGTGTATACGTGTGTGTGTGCCTGCGTGCGAGCGAGCGAGCGAACGTGCGAGTGAGCGAGTGTGCACCACTCCTTTCTCTCCTATCTATCCCCAACACCTTCCCATAGTTTGGAAAATCCTTAATATTTAACGGATTTAACAATTACTAGTTGACTAAAAAAAAATTTAAAAAAATCAGGTTTAGAGAGATCATTGAAAAAACATACGGCTGTATAGGTAGACCATGGGCAAGAGCTGCCACAGCAGCCGGACAAGAGAGAGAGAGAGAGAGAGAGAGAGAGAGAGAGAGAGAAAAAGAGAGAGAGAGAGAGTGAGTGAGTGTGTGTGTGTGTGCGAGCGTGCGTGCGTGTGGTGTGTGTGTGTGGTGTGTGTGTGTGTGTGTGTGTGTGTGTGTGTGTGTGTGTGTGTGTGTGTGTGTGTGTGTTGTCAAGAATTTAAGAAAATAGGAACTGTCCATGACAACTGATAGGAACTGTCCATGACAAATGTGTCCACTCCACTCCACTCCACTGCTCTCTCTCTCTCTCTCTCTCTCTCACACCACACACACCACACACACACACACACACACACACACACACAAAACAACAACAACAACCGTTAAGAATAATGCAAAGAACTAGGACGTTTAAATGCTGTAACCAACCTGGCACGGCTGGCTCAAAAGCAAAGAATCGGCCATTTCATTTCTTCGTCTCGCGCAAAATTTCACCATTGACCGAACTCATGTCTGAAATGCACAAGTACACGGCACACTACCAGGTCATCGTGACCTTACATCTGTTGCAACTCTGAACTGTGATTAGGCAATGAGCTGGCCATGAACCTTAACCCTTTTCTCGCCCACACCCTACCGCCAATGTCCATCTACTTCCTGCTAGCGGTTGGGTGAGGGCATGAAAGGATAAAACCCTTGAACAGCGGCGCTGCACCATCTCTTGTCAATCGTACAGTGGGTCACTGTCAACCTGTGGATGCGTGACGGTGCCAGGTGCTGTCTTGTATTTGTTGTCGAACGCCCGAGATACAGTGATATTTCACTATTAGGTGAATCGGGGGAGGGGAGAGATAGAGGAGAGAGAGAGAGAGAGACAGCGAGAGAGAGGAGAGAGAAAGAGCGAGAGCAAGAGAAAAAGCGGAGCGTGTGCCCATGACAAATGTGTCACGCCACTGCATTCGCTTGTTCATGCTCAACATGATGTCTTGGATGTTTATTGGGTTTTCTATTACGAGTTTTGTTTCAAGGGGACATTCATCCTCTTGCCCAATGTCTTGTGGCCAGGGATATTCTTAACTAGGGTGTCCTCGCCGTCCTAGGATGTTACTAGTACTATCAGTCATGTGGCTATTTGTCTCTTTAACATTAATATCCTCAACCATTGTTGTACTTTGTTGAAAACGCTACCATACAATCCCATGCCCGTCCACCAGCATCCTGCATTGCCAACCAAGCTAGCACAGTAAAAACTTAATTAACCCTTTGACTCCCTCACTCTACCCAAGCTTCCTGCAGGAAGCTGGTCGGTAGCGTGAAGGAATCAAAGGGTTAAG
>CM060308.1:48529356-48566856 GCA_030674185.1 Monoplex corrugatus
GTTCCTTCTCGTTAGCGTTCGGTACTCCTCTTTTACTGTGCTAAACATCGACATGGCTGTTTTTTTCATTATGTTCCTAAACTCTTCAGCCGTTGTGTATAACGCCAATACAGCTGCTGTGTGCACAGTTCGTTGTCTTCGCCTGCTGGTATACAATTCATGCACGAGCGCCCGCTGATGAGAAATCAATCACAGAGACAGAGAAGGGGGGGGGGGGAGGGAGGAGGCAAAGCGCGAGAGCGAGAACGAGAATGTTATTTATTGGTCACCAGCTTCACAATATAAACACACGCACGCACGCATACACATGACCCAACACACTCGGCCACCTCCTCCCCAACACACACACATTCTCTCTCTCTCTCTCGACCGACCCTACAAATTCATGCACATACACACTGACACACAAACGAAAGAAACACGGATCGTTCATCTTTCGGATTGTGATGCAATGCCAGATCTGTGTCTAACGAGAACTAACAAGAATGCCCACAGAAGGAAAGCGAAGAAAACATGCAAGTTAATCAACAAATGCCACGGCGTCTGATGATCTGCCGGAACCTTCTTCCTTTTTTAATCCTTCCCCTTCCCCCAGCCGCTGAACTGTCTGTAGTCCTGGGTACTTGCAAAGCATCTGAAGTAAGCGGGTGACGTCAACAGCAGCCAATTACCGAATGAGGGATCAATGAGCCAAAAATATGCCCCTAACTCTCTTTATAGCAAACGGCTGGCATTCAAATCAACTTTGCACTTAACCTTTTCTTTTTTCTCTCGTTCCAGTGACTTTGTCGTTCTAGTGACCTCTCTCCCCCCCCCCCCCCCCCCCAACTGAAATGTTTGCTATAACAACACGTGCTGCTTTGTTTCCCTTCTCAGTACTCTATACATGTGATTATAATGATAATGTTGACTAGTGTAATAAGCTCATGTTGCTTATAGCCCCGTGACCACTTAAGCCACGTTAAAAACAACTCCAAGTCTAACATCACATTAAAAACAACTCCAATTAAAAGACAACCGTTCAAAACAAAGCACGTGATTAGCCTTTCAAGTGCAAAGTGCATTTCAACTTGTTTCCCGAACGTATGATCGTTTAAGCTAAAAATATATTGATATCATGTAAAAATTTAAAACTTTTGAGTGGAGGAAGACTTCTGAAGACGTTCGTTAAGGAGTCTGCTGCATAGCGTTTATGTCTCACATCGTGCATGTCCAGTAAGGTGTTTGATGTTGATGTTGATTGGCTCCTCACACGGTGTAGACGTGGCCCGCGTGTAACCTGCATAACGCTGTCTCTTTCCTTCGGTTCCCAAGAACAGATGGAACTGTTTAACCCTTTGACTCCCGCACCCTATCCACCAACAGCAAAAACTTAATCCTTTGACTCCCTCATCCTATCCACAAGCTTCCTGCGGGAAGTTAGTGGACAGGTGAGGGAGTCAAAGGTTTAAGTTTTTGCTCTGCCAGTAAGGTTGACAATGCCGGACACTGGTGGACAGAGTGCGAGAGTCAAAGGGTTAATATTGGGGCGGATTTAGAAAGTTTGTTGTCTGTCTGGGTGTTCCAATCCTCCTGCAGTCAGCTATTTCATTGTCTCGAAAACCAACTGGCCAGCAACCCAGGCAAAAACAAAGTTGTAACCGTCAGTTTTAAGGGAGGAAAAGAATTCTACAGAAAAAAAAAATAATGTTCAGAAGCTCCGGGTGGCTGAAGATACGGCCAGCAATCGCCTTCAGCGCGGAATGGGAGTCTGAAAAGATGAGAAAGTCTTTATGCTTGGATTCAAACAATTTCCAGTGCTAAAACCAGAGCAGTAAGTTCGGCGATATAAACTATCACAGGGAATGTGTTTTCAAAATGGTCCATTGTGAGTAGGAGAACAGAAGGCAGCACTTTGATCCATCTGTGAATATTTTGTGGGATGACGAAAATTTCTGACAAAATTCTGCATAAAAGGACCTGTATGCCAATGAACTGGTAAAGTGTTTACGGGAAAAAAGCAAGATCAAACTAAACCCTCAGGTGTTTTGAATATCTGCGTTTTGCATGTAAAGACGGACACAAGATTCTATGAGGAGGAATATATTTGGATTTTTCTTTGAATCTGGTCTTAAATTTGGGGTTGAAAACGCAGTCATAATCTGGGATTTCTAGTTAAGAAAGGTTTTAAGCAGCAGCTTAAGATTGGTTTAGTTTATGGTCGGAGAAGGAGGGTTCCCCTGCCTCTGCGCACAAGCTGTGTATAGGAGTGATTGGGAACGCTCCAAGACAAAGGCAAAGAAGAACTTGACGTTGAATATGATCAAGTATTCTTAAGTAGCAGGCTCTTGGAGAGCCATATACAATACAGCCACAGTTCAGTGCCAAGGTTCTGTAGATATGGAGCAATTTTTCTGATCAATACACCAGTCCATGACAGCTACGACTCGTAAACATTCGGAGCTCTCTGGCATGAGGTTTGAAAATGTTGGACATGGCTAGGAACTAACTTTTCGTATTTGTGGTTATCGCTTGTTGTTGTTGTTTGTATTGTATTGTATTGCTTTGTTTTGTTTTGCTTTGCTTTGCTTTGAGACACTTGCTCTCTCTTTTATGCACTCACACACACACACCGCGCGCGCGCGCTTGAATATGTCTATTCACTTTTACGCCTGTGCAATCAAGTAGGGTTCCTTTGCATTAGGGTAATTTAACAATTGCTGCTGCTGTTGTTCTTGTTCTTGTTGTTTTGTTCTCGTTGTTTAAATGTAAACATTACAAACAGCCGATATGTAGCGCGCGCGTGTGTGTGTGCGCGCGCGCGGCGTGCGTGCGTATGACAATACACTCTTGAATCGTTTCTGTGCAACAATACACTCTCTCACTCACTCTTTCTGTGTTCTCGTTGTTGTTTAAATGTAAACATTACAAACAGCCGATATGTAGCGCGCGCGGTTGTGTCTATGTGTGCGCGCGCGCGGCGTGCGTGCGTATGACAATACACTCTTGAATCGTTTCTGTGCAACAAAACACTCTCTCACTGTTTCTGTGTAACAAGACACACGGCGCGCGTACAAGTGTGTGTGTGTGTGTGTGAGTGTGTGTGTGTGTGTGTGTGTGTGTGTGTGTGTGTGTGTGTGTGTGTGTGTGTGTGTGTGTGTGTGTGTGTGTGTGTGTGTGTGTGTGTACGCGCGCGTATGTGTACGTCAGCGTGCGCGTGCAAGTAACATAGACATAACGTAAGCATACGCGCGCTTGATGTCGAATTCACTTGGTCTGGGAGCGTTCGTGACTATCTTCCTTTCTTTCTTTCCTTCTTTCTTTTTAATTCTGTACCGCCACCCCCGAATTACCTATCGTCCCTTTCTTTCTGCTCCCACTCACACTTGTTCCCCTACTCGCTCACTACCCCCTTCTCCTGGTTTCTCTGATACATTGATCTCGTGTAACCTCCTAAAGTCATATAACAGATTTTCGATGGGTGGAGCGCAAGGCACGATGAAAAGAACTAAGATTCTGCTGCTACGCAAACATACCTTTGTAATAAATAGCCAGGCACTGAGCATCATGAGGTAACCTGGCTAAATTT
This sequence comes from Monoplex corrugatus, assembly GCA_030674185.1. NCBI lineage: Eukaryota > Metazoa > Mollusca > Gastropoda > Littorinimorpha > Ranellidae > Monoplex > Monoplex corrugatus. The sequence goes on from CM060308.1 coordinate 48,532,925, forward strand.
TTTCCGGTTGTGACAATATGGAACAAGATGGTCAAACCATTCTAACCATATTTTCTTATTAAAAAAAACATTATCGAAAATCTAGATATTATAGGCTACTCCAGTGTCACTTTGACCTTGAGAAAAGCATTAGATGAAAATGAAACAAAAATGGAAGTGAAGTGAGGACACTTATTAGACTGTCACAACAGTGACAATAGGAGTGCCTATATCGTCGGACGTCCCTCAAAAAGTGCTGACGTTAGGCACTACTGGGGTCCATGTGACCTTGATCTTGGCGCCATTTTCAAACGTGCATTCGTGACTCCTCAACGGTCTACACTTGTGCTCCAAATTTGGTAAATAGCCATCCAGACATAGCTGAGAAATTCTTGCAAACATATTCTCTCTCTCTCTCTCTCTCACACACACACACACACACACACACACACACACACACCACGCACACACACCACGCACGCACACACACACACGCACGCACGCACGAACGCACGCGCGCGCGCGCGCACACACACACACACACACACACACGACCATTACGAACTAATCTTCCTTTACTTAAGTTGAAAAAAAAAAACTTTCTTAAATCCATCTACGGTTCATGCTTACTCTGTAGTCTGAAAATACTTCGTAAGCGCTCTGACTCTACGTGAGTGCACACACAAGTACATGTATACGTTTTCAACATAAAAATCATTCTCTGACCAAGTTCGACGTTTTCTGAAGGAAACGGTGCATACTATCGTTCAAATACGGAAGACGCACACGACGGTCGAGTGACTAGACACTGGTCTTTTCACTGGAAGGTCTGGGTTCGAGCCTGGAGGGTAAAGAATGGAGATTTTCTCGATTTCCCATACCACCGTTAAGTGTACATCTCCTGGTGCCTGAACCTCCTTTGTGTGTTAACATACACTTCAGGTTCAGGTTCATATTGCTTATACTATAAGTTATAGCCCAGCCGACTACTAGAACTATACCAGGGCTAAAATCACGTCAAAAACGACACCTTTACTACTACTTCCACTACTACTATCATTGTTATTGTTATTATTATTATCATAATTATCATTACTGCTTAAACTCAACTGACTATGCAGAGCTATATCAGACCCCCCCCCCCCCAAAAAAAAAAAAAAAAGAAAAGAAAAAGAAAATTAACTACGAATCAAGTACATATAATATCGCATTCACACACAAAACCTTAGGGTATGCTTCTCACGTTGACCATTCCGTCCAATTAAATCACCTGGTGGTTTAAATTTAAAAAAAAAAAACACAATACAAATGTGAACATAACTAAGAACACTAAAAGTAAAACATATACAAAAACTGGCCTAAATTACCTAAAACTACTTCTGTACGTCACATTTCCTTATATATATATAACCAAAATGCAGTTAATATATGTACTCAGTTATTAATCCTAATAGACAATATGTAAGACTTTATAGAACACATACAGATGAATGGACTAGGAAAGCAGAAAATGATACGAAGAAATGACAGAAAACAAAAGCAGCAAGGTAGAAACAAAGAGAGTGACAGAGAAGAGAAAATTTCCAGCACAGAATTTACCAAAGGAGGGGATACTGTTTATACTACAGAACACCAAATACGCTGTAACATTTAAGCCCTGTCAGTGTCTCGACGATTCATGGAAAGAACCCAGCATGTCCACCTTCACAAATGGAGCATCACAGCCTTAATGGTCGGCAATTTCCTTTTACACAAATTCATTAAGCTTCCATATTTTGTGCTTCTCACAAGAAAATTTTTGGACGAGCAGCCTGAAATCTACCCAGCTATGAACATATATCTGACCTTCTTTAATTAGAGAAAGTAAAGTAGCGAGGCTGAGGAGATGGGCACCACCCTCATAATGCCATCTCCAAAAAATGTTGGTCTCCATTATCTCATTCCCATACGAAATGCGCATTAAACAAGCAAACTATTTTAAGAACTCAAAAGGTGCGTTTCCTCACAAAAACAAAACAAAATAATACATTGACAAAAAGAAAAACCCACTAACATGATGTGGCATGGATAAAATATATGAAACAGAACAATGGTTCTGCATCATTCACACGTTCACCCGTGCCTTGTTCTCCCTCAACCCCCCCCCCCCCCCCCCCCCCAATATATGATACAAAATTGCCATTAGATAATACTTCAGGCAATCTAAAGTCAAGTTGCGAAGCGGGACGAAAACTGCAGGAACGCTACAACATAGGCTTGAAAAGACGAACAAAGACAGAATTCAAAATTACTGCAGCCATTACGTCCAGATTCTTGAGACAAACGAATAAATAGAATTAATATGAGAGTTTAAAATCACTTTAGCCTAATAGGTTTCAGGTCTTCTGAGTAGTTGAGCACAGTTACAATCAATACGTGAAGATTACCAATGTCGGGAGACACACAAAGCTTTGAAAGGACCCTAGGAATGGGAAAATCGAAGGGATAACAAATTACAAATGAAAAGGTGCTCCCAACATATAGACCTACACAGAAGAGAACACAGAGAAGAAAATAGGATAAAACTCAACAAGATACGGGTGAACAATCGCACTAGAATACAAAACAGCGATAGCTAAACCTGCCCACAAGGTAGGCAAGAAAGAGCATCAAAACATAAAATAGACATCGAACAGAAAACATCATCAAAGTGGCTAAAGAATCAGGAGCCAAAGGAGGCTTGAAAGAAATCGATAATGTTAAGAAAGAAAAATATATATCTGTCAAAGTAACGTTAACAGACATACAGACATAATCATCAAGCACAAAAGGAAATGCCACCATCAAATTAGGAAAACCAATTAAACGGATGGTCTGAGCAATCAGAAGCATTTCTCAATAGACAATTAAATCACTCCAAGACTCATGAAGAGACACCACCAGGCACAAATACTGACATCGATTACGGAAAATAAAAGCAGAAAATCTGTTGATTTTCTTAGGAATAGCAAAACAGATAGTATGGAATCTCGAAAATCCCACTAAGGTAGACGCAATCATATGTACACATCCTACTGAGTACTATTTACTAAAGCTTTTGTGAAAGACTTGTCAAGAAACCGAACTTCCTAAAGACTGCACAGTGGGCGACTAGGCCTACGTGAAAATACCAATGAAGGGACGCCTGCACTAATGCCGAGCCTGCAGAGGTAGTGCGGTCCTGTCAGTCCGAGCAAACAGCTTCAACAAAACACAACAGACGGAGACAATTCAAAAAGAGTGGGAAAGTAAGCTGGTTCTGTTTCGACCATAAACTCTATCTCAGAGAGACAAACGAACCAGTTCCAGAAGCAGGCTGATGAATAAGCTGAGGTGGACGAAATATAAGAAAGCAGAAAGAACGTGAGAAAAACGTTCCTCGTTCGCTTTTTCCCCCCAAAGCTATTACCAACTAACAGTGACCTATATCTGGGTCCGAATGTAATATAACAATATATTTATTTACTTTTCGTTGTTGTTTGTGTTGTTACTGGGTTTTTCTTAATTTTCTTTTTCTCAATTTTTTTTTACCTCATTCATTCAATCTTTTTTATTGTTCGTTCTCGAATAATAATGTTTAAAAGAAATTAATCACCATCAGTAATACCAACACTGCTTGCACTTTTTAGTCTTATCTGATTTCTCGCGTCATGTTCAATATGAAAATCCAGACACGTTTCCTGTGTGTTTAATTTCATACAAATTACAATCACTTTTATCATCTTTCCTTTTCATAATTCCCCACCGCAACCATTTACATCAGTTTACGTTCTTTCGTTAATAAGTACATGTACCTTATAACATCATCCAACTTCGTTTTCAACACAGAAAATTCAATGTATACATTCCAAACGAGACTGTCGGTCACCCGGTGTGGCAAAGTAACATAACGATTTGCACTCGCCTCAATAAGCGCTTGTTCAATGCACAAGATAATCAAGCACAAACAAATAATAGTCTTCAGTAACATTTTCTGTTGTAATATTCTTCCATTTGGTCATTTTTTCCTTGAGGCAAACAAAATCAGGAAACCATACCGACTTGTTCCCTTTTTCCGAGTTTTCCACGGCACTGGGGCAATTCCTGGTACTGGATATTTCTTTCAAATGGACCAAACACAAATTTAACTCCAGGCCTTATGATAATTCACTGACAGATCAAGTAAACATTTAGACCGCAGTAAAGTTTCACCTATAACTATATAAGAAAATCAGTGTTAATCCAGTCTTTTTAACAGCTGGGCCTCGTGCATTTTAGATTTATGATTTCATGATTTATTGTTTGTCTAGATAATACTGACCCAATTTTCGACCCAGTAAAGTTTTAATCCTTCTATGAGCACATAAATCTGTGCAGATACATTTTGTTTTCATAAACAGAGTGTAGGAGGCAAGTTACTTCGAATGATTAGAGAAAAAATGCCATCTTGTACCACCTATGCAAAGAATCTGCGCAGTTTGAGCTTTATGCACACAAAAGTCCATGATGTCACTTTTCGCCTAAAGCTGTGGTCTCTTTGTCCTCAATAGGACTCAGATAATAATTCCATTTATAAAGCGCAGCTATACATGTAAGTGAATGCTCGTTGCACTTTACAAACAGCATAAACATTGCTGTGTTGATACATAAATGCAGTACAAACACAGTAAGGTACATACGCCAATATATCAATTGCAGCATAAACATGGCCATGTCAATACATTATTATACAGTACAAACATATGGGATACAGTATACACCAATACATCAACGCAGCATAAACATAGTTCATGTGGTTGTAAATACAAATAGTGAAGAGAACAGGGCCCAGAACAGAACTCTGTGAGACACCATACTTCAGCAGAGATGCAGTTGACTTATTGTCACTGGTGACAATAGAGTGAGTTCAACAAGAAAGAAATGACTTGAACCATTTCAGAACAGTTGCAACGCCGCCAAATAAGGTAATCTTAAGATCACATTAAGGTAAATGTTGTCGAATGCAGCTGAAAGATCTAACAGTGACAAAATGGGCATCTCTCCAGTATCAGAATCCTGCAGAAGATCATTAACAGCTTTTAATAAAGCAGTTTCTGTACTGCAGGCTTTACGACAGGCTGAATGAAAAGGTTCAAGGAGATTATTGGCTTCTGAGTGACTCATCAAACAATACGCTCAAGGACTTTGAACAAGAATGGAAGATTGGAAACAGGCCGATAGACAGATTGCTGAGGTCGAGATTGGACATCTGAGCAGGGTCTGACTGGATGCATATTCTGACTAACAATAACGACAACTACTGCTTGTACAGCGCTTCATCTCACGAGAGCTCAAAGTGCTTCACAAAAGCATGGGAGATAATGGAAGGCACACGTGAAGCAAATATATGTCAACGCCAACTGCTATTATGAAAATATGAACTATAATAATATACTGAAATATACAGCAGTTGAAGGCAGCATTACCAATATCCACCGAAATAGGCAGATAAAAAGAAATCTTTTTTAATATTTCAAAATCACGCAGAATTGTTTGAAGCCCAAAACACCTGTTTTGCTTACATGTCGACTTCGAAAATTATATACCACATAATTCTGAGATTTGCCAAGGAGTGGAACAATGGAGTGTTGTATGTGTGCACATACACCTACTTCAATCCATGCACATGCACCTACTTCAATCCAAGAACTTACGACCACTGCGGGGAGCATCATACTTTGAAATCGTGTAGCGTAGCTGTCGCTTTGGTTTGATTATTTAAAATGCGTCATTCTTTCGTGACGTGTGGTCCCCGTCCGACAAATAGCCGCACACAGGTGAAAATAGAGTTCTAACTGCAAGAATATCCAAATGATGACATCAAGGTATCAAAATGGCAATCGTGGCATCGTGCCCTAACGTCTCCCCCTCTCCTCACACACACACACACACACACACATTGTGCGAGAGCGCCAACATCAAGCAAAGAAACACACACACGAACGCCCGCGCGCACACACACACACGCACACACACACGCACACACTCACACACACTTGCACATATACAGGCGCGCGCGAGAGAGAGGCTTGCTGCTGCTACTGCTACCGCTGCTACTGCTGCTTGCTGACTTAGAAAAGTCGGAAGCGACGCCTTCTGTCATCCCTTTTCTTATGGCGAGGCCATACCGGTTCAGGCTGGCAGCCACTCACAAAAGCGCTGCAGATAAGGCATCGGCTCGATCGATACCGCAAAAAATGGCGTACTGGAATCACCAGTCACCTCGCCATGGAAACGCACCACGGAAGACGGCGAGATAGGAGTGAGGAGGCGACGGGGGAGGGGAGGGGAAAGGGAGCACAGAGGATAGGGACAGGAGTAGAGACGGGAATGTTGTAAAAGGAGGGGATTTTTGCGCCTCCTCTAACGATCGGGACATTTCCCCTGTCCATTCATAAGCGCGTTCCAGCGGGGCCGTCCCGTTTTGCAGAATTCCGTTCTGTCTACCAACATAATTTTTTCCCCCCACTGAGCTAAAAACAGACTTGTTGCAATTCGCTGATTCATTCCATCATTAGCTCCCGCTTTCTCAACCAAATTACACTCACTTCATTGTTTCCATGCAGATTCGCCAACGTAAAAGTCGAACCTATTTTAAACAGATATCCTGTGCATAAAGGTTAAGAGTTACACGAAGAACGAAAATCCGGTTTGCTTGATTGTGTCTGACTATGTGGTAGGCGTGACGGATGACATTACGCATGGTTATTGGTAGTAGTCTCCACGGTTAAGCGTGTCATAAACGTTTGAAATTATTGGACTTTTTGTCTTTTTCTTTCGTTCACCGTGTACATGACCAGGTCACATCTGGTGATGAATGTGCCCGTTTGTTGTTTGTTTTGGAGGGGAGAGGGGTGGGTGACGGGGGGGGGGGGGGGGGAGGCGTTTTCCCAATTCCTGTCGGCTGCCGTGGAACTTAGTGGCCAGAGGAGTTGTAGCAGCCAACATTGAGCTTTCATTCCCCATCCCCTGTCACAATAAGACAGACGGGAGGAACCTCTAGCTGAGGGTGATCCTGTTAAGGTGCAGAACCCGGCATTGCTCCACACTGAAGAAACCACACTAGGCGATTGTCATTCTCATTTGATGTAGATAACCATGCACACATTTGCGTTATATTGCACGGCACCATGATTTGTTAGGCCCGGTACCTCGGACTTCAACTCTACATGTATTGCAATTGGCATAAAATAAAATAAACTACTACTGTCATGTAGGCCTACAGTATCCAATGATTACTCGAGTTGAAAACGTTCAAAGGTACACGCAAAACTGATTTCGTAAATCTGTATGTATGTATGTATGTATGTATGTATGTATGTATGTATGTATGTATGTATGTATGTATGTACGTATGAATGTATGTATGTATGTATGTGTGTGTGTATATATATATGTGTGTGTGTGTGGGGCGTGCGTGTGTGGTGTGTGTGTGTGTGTGTGTGTGTGTGTGTGTGTGTGTGTGTGTGTGTGTGTGTGTGTGTGTGTGTGTGTGTGTGTGTGTGTGTGTGTGTGTGTAATGGTAAGGAAAAAAATCATGGAGAGTTAAAAGTCCAACTGCTCAACTGAGGCATCAACACTACCAACTGAGCGGACACTGCCCGCAAGAGCATACTGGCGACAGCGGCGCACGCAAGGCACAATCACATCTGAACAGCGCAGAACAGCTACTATTCCACAAAAATACCGACTGAGGCGCACTCAGGACCGCAAGACTCCTCCTACAGTGCCTGTGGAAGTACAAGTGCCTCAAGAATTTGTCTTCTATCCCTAACGAGGAGTAATACCAGGCACTGTGAAGACCAAATGCCTGTTCATGCGTACATCACATCTAAGTACTAAAGATTAAACTGCTTACATGTATTGCCTTTCTTTACATACATTTTTTTCCAACTGTCCAGAGCAAGCATAATGACAGTAATTCTTGATACCCTGTGTCCAAATACGCGCTGTCAACTGGGCTCAGTTCAAAGTATTTCATATCAAAATGGTTATGCCTATGTATCAGAGTAAAATACACTTTCAATCAGTTTTGTTTCAAGATACAGCGCGTGTGTAAAACTGATCTAAAAATGTGTTACGTAAATATAGTCTACAAATGCCAAATGAGATTATTGTTTTTATTTTAATATGCACACCCAATTAATAATACATCTAGGAGGAGATGACTGAGGGGAGAAATGGGAGAAGTCAAGCGAGTTTCAAGAAGACGAGATGGTGTGGAATGAGGGAATCTATAGAAAGTGAGAACGGGATCTTTCATCTTACTTTCTTATCGATAAAAATCACACACACACACACACACACACACACACACACACACACACACACACACACACACACACACACACACACACACACACAGTGCGCGCGCGCTCACCCTATCTATCCAATAGGCTCTGTTATCTCCATAGCACTGCCTGCCAATCGAATTACTGCCACATGCTGCCCTGCTGTATCTTTCAGCATCTTCGCCTGGTTGTGTGTGGGATGTTTGATCTTCATGTATCTGAAAGCTACTGATCACATTTTTAATGGCAGAGCGGGCAACCTGGCTCCATCGCCTTAGCCTTCAGTCAGCGCCTGTTTCAGCACTGCATAACTCTCTCTCTCTCTGACATCTCCCCTCCCCCTCTCCCCATTCTCTCTCTCTCTCTTTCTTCCCCCCCCCCCCCAAACCTTTTATTCATAGTTGCTTCCGTCTCTCATTTTCTACATTCATAGCTGCTTCCATCTCTCTCTCACTTTCTACATTCTCTGTAAATTTTAAGCAAGTGTCTGAGTTTGAATACGCACGTGTATGCAAAGAAAATAGACCGAAAGAGATGTCGTGATACAGAAGACAGGGAACACAGACTCTCTCCAGCAAGCCTCACCGGCACCGCTCCACTACCCTACCATCCCATCACCTCTCAAGATGTTAAATGAAGAGAGCAATACTTAACAGATACAGCTTCAAAGCTTACACTTACGTGACATGCAAAACTGGAAAGTCTCAGTTCAAAAAAAGAACAATAGTTACAGCTCCAGGCACTCGCAGGTTGACAAAACAAACCAGATGCATCCTAGTTACGCTTTGATTTTATGTTAACCGTTCAACCATTTATACGCACGATGAAAAGTTTCAAGTTTTCAAGACATGCAGGTTTTGTAAAAGATCTGTGTCAGTGTGTTTACTTCACATTTCGCTTGGCACGACGCCAGTGTTAAGGCATTCAGAAGCTGTCAGTCTATAAGAAACCAGCGATACGACTTCCATGCGTTTCTATGTCTGAGGGAGGTGATCATTCCGAAGAAGCAAACTCTATGGGATACTTGTCTTTAGTCAGATGCTGAATGATTGGAAGAAGCTTTAAAACTGCAGCAATACGCAAACCTTTGTTTGTTTGTTTATAGTTTTGTTCGTTTGCTTGCTTGTTTGTTTTTAAAACGTGGTGTGTAGTATAGGATCAAAAGTATTTTAGTCACAAAATTGCTAGAAAGGCTGTCGCAATCAGTAAACTGAAAACTCGATCTGTTTGCAAACCTCGAGTCAGTGTATGTGCGTTTGCCAGCGTGAGTCCCATAGTAGGTGTTTGTGTGTTGCGCGTGAGCACATTGTGTGCGTGTGTGATAGCGTGAGTGCGTGCGTGTGCATGCGCGCGCGCGCACACACATACGCGCATGTCTATGTATGGCTGTATTTCATAAGTTCACGTGAAGCGTATTCTTGTATCAAATGCAAACGATCTTTTTCTGATGAGTTTATACTATTGTATTCTTTTCTTGATCTATATCAACACGTGTATAATGTCCTGTTTGTTTGATAAGTTGATGCTAATACTGTTGTATTCTTTTTTCTTTATCTATGGTATATCATGCTTACATATGATTTATTGTTGCCTTATTTTTCATTCCATAACATTTTATGTAAAGTGTGAAGCGCTTAGGAACTTCCTTGCTTCCTGGGATTTTTTGCGACAGCATTACTGTTGTTATATATCAGTATTACTGTTTATTATCAAACTTCGACAAAGGCACAATCGGTTATCATGTGTTCCTCAAGGTGTGCAACAAAAAGCTGCAAGATCACTGCAAGTCTGCAGAAAACACTTAAAACTGCACTTCATGTAATTAAAAAGAAAGAAAGAAAGACAGACAGACAGACAGAAAGAAAGAAAGAAATAAAGAAAGAAAAAGAAAAGGAAAGAAAGAAATGAACAAATAAATAAATGAACGCTCTGAAACATGAGAGCTGGAAATATTGCAACATTTAAGGAGTCCTTAGGCCTAAGCAGGCTGTCTCCAAGAGATACATCATGCTGCTAACAGCGTTCGATGGTTCCACGCTAATTAAGGGCTATCACCAGCACTGCTGTCTTTAATTAGTCTTCTGCTTGACTTGCCAGCCACGGCGAGTGGTAACAGTTCATCTCCGCCTCACGTTCCGGAAAGGCAATATATTTCCGCCCCTTCTCCAACAAGCAGAAAGGACTGGTACTGGACTCCGGATATGAAAAAGATTCGAACATAAAGTCCTCCCACACATGCCTTTCATTTCAGATGGAGAAGCGTCTTTTGATGCATGGATAGTCATGGTCAGTGCTTGATGTGTATGGGCTTGTGAGGTGACTGATTATGACCACAGCCGCCTGTAGCTGGACTGATTCAGTCTGATGGGGGCTTAAGGTTCCCTGTCCCTTGTCAAAGTCATTTCAGTGACAAAGGGATAAAGGTCACAGTAGCGCTCTGAATATCATCTAGAGTAGCTGTGAGAGATGATAATGATGGTGATGATGGTGGTGGTGGTGGTGGTGATGATGAGATGACAACGGCGAACAATGACGACGACGACGTCGATGATGAAGATGATGATGACGATGCACTAAATCTTGATGTATAAATCAAATCAAACCGCACACTCTCATCGTTCACCCAAACATTCACTCAAAATGGAAAAAAACAACCCAGGGGTACGAAACATATACATAGAGCTTACTGCAATGACGGGGAGGGGGGACAGGAGGAGAGTGGGATGAAGAGGTGTACGGATGATGGGGAAATCACCGCCGGACAAAAGGGTATGCCTTAAAGCGACCTGATGGAAGAAAGAGCTTATAACTGTCAAAAAGACAAGGGGAGCTCATTCCTGATGTACACGCCAGACACAGAAAATGAATGTCGACCGACTGTGGAACATCTGTACGAAAAGCTGAATGTAGAAATCAGGCAAGTTATGCATCTGGAGGTAGTCACAAAGATAAGTAGATGCAAGACCGTTGATACAACCGAAGCAGAACGTATTGATTTTGTATGAGAAACAGGAAACCAGTGTCGGAACTTGAGCAAAGCAGTGAAATCATTGTACTTCTTTTGACAAACCAGAGGCGGAACTAGATGCAAAGGAGTAAAAATCATTGTACTTCTTTTGGCAAAGGACAAGACGGGCCGCAGATTTTGGATACACTAGAGGCAAGTAAAAGAAGAAACAGGCAAGCCAGACAGCACAGTTACAATAACATACACAAGAAAACTACGAAAAGAGAGACTGCAAGTTGAGATGCTGCTTCAGTTGAAAGATCAATACCAGCGAACAGAACAGAAAGGCCGCTATCGACAGAAACAAGCCGACTGAGAGGTTTGGTTAATGAACTTCTGCTCAGACAGTTGATGATCATGACGCTCATGTTCTTGACTGAATCGGAAAGTACAATAGTGTTGTCACATACTGGACAGAACTGTTACAATGAAAGCTTGTGCTTCAGTCTTGTCTACATTCAGCTGTAGCCTATTCTGTCGTCCAGTTCTGGATTTCAATGAGTCAATCAGAAGCTTCAGATAAAAAGAATTCAAGGGTTTTCAGAAGATGCACTGTTGTAGGGCTGGGAGTCAGCAGCACAGAAATGATATCTGACGTTGTACTGACAGATGAAACTGCACGGCAAAGAGGAAAGTAAATGCAGAAGAAAATGAGAGCCTGGCCTGACACACAAAGGACGACTTCAGAGGTTTCAAATGACACGAGAAGAAAAGGGAGAAGAATGAGAGAAAAAAGAGACGGGATTCCAGCACATAACTATTACATCAGCGATCCCACCACCAAAGAAGACTCTAGGGAAGGAATGACGCTTGTAACCAGGAGGTATCCGCTGTTCGAATTCTGGCCCACAGCTACATGATTTTAATCAGTTGGTTTGAAATTTGATTTTAATCGAGTTTCTGTTAGAAAATGAGAAAATAGTTCTTTTCAAAACTAAAAGTCGGCGATACAGTTAATTTTATAATCATGACAGACTGCATTAAACAGGCAAGCTATAACTTTCACTGAAGACAAAAAAACTGAGGCCACACTAGACTGAGAGGGGGGGGGGGGGGGGGAGGGGGAGGCAGAGCATGAGATCCGGTGCTGCTGGCGGAAAAGGGACAAACTGCAAAATTTCTTGTGGAGAAGATGGAGATATTTGTGACAAGCTCAAATTGCTATATACTCGGTTAATGCCCATGATCCAGATAATGCCTTCTTTCGGTCGTAGCGTTTCCACGGTAGGCAAACACCCAGTCCCAACGAGCGGAGAGAAGGAATGGCACACTGCAGTCAGAGCCGGCAGACGACAAACAGATCAGCGCGAGTACACTGAATCTGTTCATCATTACTACCAGTAACGTGTGGTTTTTGTTTGGTATTCACACAGCTGAATGTTGGTGTTCACACAGCGAACTGCACGCAGGTACAGCGTGCAGGTTATAGACAGAGCATGATTAATTAGCTTGACAAACGACAAACTTGTCAGAATGAGCAGGCTTGTACAATGCGTGAGTAATGGTGAAAAGAATGGCGCAATATACCATGCAATTCAGAACTGCGATCCTTGCGAAAAATAAACTGCACAACGGTAGCATTCTGACAGCTGGAGGAGCACAAGAGATCAACAACAACAAACTGTCCTGCATAACGAGGCAAAATCTGATGCCAACACACACACACGCACGCACACGTGCGCACACACACACACGCACGCACTCACACACACACACATACACACACACACACACACCAGTACTTACACGTTACTTACACATTCAATCAGTAACTCCCACATCACAGCAAACGATCTTCATCCCAATATGGCAAAGTTCTGGAAATCTGACGTTTATGAATGTCAGTACAGAAAGAATGACACTGTATCATATAAACTACTAGTGTATGCCTACAGCTTTCTCTCAAATGCAGTGCACGACCTCTTCGTGATTTTTTTCTTTTGTTTGTTTGTGAGGGCCGGGGAAGGGAGGGGGTTTACACGAAATAAACTTGATGCTGTTGACACAGATAAACATCTATTCATTCAAAAAGATCAGCAGTATACGACTTCCGCCTTTACTTCCAAAGAAAAAGCTCAATGAACCGAGGAAACGTGATAAAAATTGCTCCATGTATTATTCCATATGCATCCCACCGCAATCATCTACCAGACTCCTTGAACCTGCGCAAAACCTTAGACGCTGGCAAAGTCTTGAAATTAAGATGGTAGAAATGAGACTATCAGGATGAAAGAGCATTAGGGTGGGCATAGAACATTCAAGTTTTTGTGTTGCAGGCAGGGACTGAATTCAAAATATCCTATCTTGTTTGATTCCACGCCTCTCGGCTCTATGTTCTAACAAATGAGACAGCCAGCCTGTCCAAACTTGGGCTAACTTCAATCTACAAATTATTTTCATTATCATATTCATTCAACTGGTGTGAGCAATGCATGAATAACTTCTTTTCTCCTCTTCTCTCCATACACACAAAGCGGGAGGGGGGAGAGAGGTGAGAGAGAGAGACAGAGACAGAGAGAGAGAGAGAGACGGACAGAGACAGAGAAAGAAAGAGACAGAGAGAGTGTGTGTGTCTCAGTATTCGTTCAGTTATCTTTATATCTTCATAACCATTTCTGACCATTCAATTTCTCTGGCACTCCACCCACATAGGCTCTGTATAGAAATCTATCCTTTAAAAACATTAGTATCAGGAGCACTAATAGTTACTCAGGACTATGCAGTTGTCGGTAACTGATTACTTGCCAAACACGTTTATTTTAGACATGAGGAAGATGGATGTGGAGACTATACTCACGGACATTTTTCATTCAATGGGGAAAAGCTGCACAAACCCTTGAAACTGCGGAGTACAAAAGGAAACCAGGAAGTAATAATATAAGCAATCAAAAGGAAGACAGCAAACAACAGTAGGGACTTTTTATAATATTCACCAAACCATTCAATAGTTGATGTGATTTTGAAAGCTTTCTAAAATAACCAGTCAATGTGATTCTGGGCGTGCTCAAAAGCAAACCAGATAAGTTTCACTTTCTGGTAGTCGAGTCAACTTACTGCAGATCGTCGTTCTTGCTGGCACACTTCGGTCGTCATTTGAGCGCATACATACATGGAACAGTCCAATAATTTCAATGAACCTCCTTTGAACAAATTCCAGCTTTTGAACTAGATGTTTGTAATAAAGGAATTAATGTTATGAGACCTAATCTTGGTGTGTGTGTGTGTGTGTGTGTGTGTGTGTGTGTGTGTGTGTGTGTGTTGTGTGTGTGTGTGTGTGTTGTGTGTGTGTGTGTCGTGCATGTGTGTGTTCCCATGATACGTCACCTGCGGTTGCCTAAACCAAAGACTGTCGACGCAAATGGGACGGATCCCTGTCCCAGAACATTCAGTTCTGAAGACCTGTCCGTCATAATGACACACTTGAATGAAACTTCAGGAACAAAGCAGAAAGTGGGAAAACTATGTTATCACTAATATCATTAATAAATGGCACTGGACGTTAATCGTGGACCAAACTCCCGCCGATTCCAGTCTCTCTTTAGACACAAGACCAGAGACATGAAGGAGATCTATTCACGTCTCTGACAATCCAAAAGACCGTGAGAACGCCCAAAGGAAAAGTAAATTACCTCACAAAACTGCACTCCAACAAACGTCGAAACACCGCTCTTCCAAAAAGAAAACAAACGAGCCATGTTCCCGTCAAAATAATCAAGCAACCTCGACGCCTCACATCCCCCCCCCCCCCCAATGTACCAACCTCCTCCCTCCTCTCGCCTAACCCTTGCCGCCTCATTCGTGTTTCCTGTGGAAAGAGCAAGAGACCCGGGGTTTAGGGAAGAAAGGAGGAGGGGGGCACAGGAAAGGCTGGCATGAATGGGCAAGCCACAAAGCAACAAGGTCATTAATGCAGAATAGGGGGGGCTACTGACGTCAACGAGTGCCCTGCAGCCATCTGCACTCCCTGCCTGTCTCGCTTTCTTCCATCGACCGTCAGTCAACCTCAATACGTTCTCTCTCGCTCCAGAATACGGTGGCAACAACGCGCTCTCCCCCGTCATCTTGCATTTTTACCAACCACCTTGATTCGCCCAGAAACGATTCCATTAACCTCTTCTCTGCTTGGTACGAGTAACGCTCGTAGTAAAATCGAAATTCACCACGCCCGTATACGAGTGCCACTCGTAGTAAACTCGTCACGGAAAGCGAGCAAATCTACACAAGAAATGACTGCGCAAAATGTTTCCAACTCTGTTGCTGATATCAGCGAAGAGCCCCATATCCTTCACGTCACCAGTAACTGACCACAGGATATGCAAATCGCGAGTTGAGAGGTTACAGTGATTAGCGAATTCAAGATGGCAGCGAGACCTAGTACGTCGTCGGCTCGACCTGTTTTCAAGCGGTACACTGCGCTTGATGTGTTGGACGAGATATTCAACGATCAAGACAGTGGAGAAGAAGACATGGGAGGATCGGATCCTGACATCAGTGATGAGGAGGAGACGGATGGGAACCAGCACCATCCACTTTTATCGGAGATAGGTGCTGGTGATGACGTGGATCCTTCGTTCGCTCCCAGTGAAAGCAGTGGGGAAACCAGTGCTAGCGAGGGTGAAGAAGAGGAAATGGGGGATCCTCTACCATCAACAAGCACTGCACCCCCTCCTGTCAGGAGGGGACGGGGTCGTGGACGTGGTAGGGGGTCTGGACGACGGCGAGGGCCCCGTGGAAGCGGCAGGGGGCGTGGCGTGAGGCGTGGTCAGCAACAGCTAGTGAGAGAATGGCGAGAAGCTGATGCACAGCACCCCAACCCTGGTGTAGTTTTCACTGGAAATCCGGGGTTGAAGGTCAGCTGTGCTAATTTTAGGCCGGTTGACTATTTGGAATTATTTTTTTCTGACCTAGTCAACCATCTCGTCATTCAGACAAACCTGTATGCTGACCAGTTTCTCGAGGCACACCCCAATCTTCCACAGTTTTCCAGGGCCAACAAGTGGGAGAAAGTCGACTGTGCAGAAATGAGGAAGTTTCTGGGCCTGGTTCTGCTGATGGGCATTGTGCGGCTACCTTCAATTGAACTGTACTGGTCTAAGAAGGTGCTGTACAGAATTCCAGTCTTCAGCTCCATCATGACAAGAAACCGGTTCCAGGCAAGTAGCTCTATTTTTTTTTCTTTTCTTTTTTTCACTACTTGATTCTTCATCCCTCCACTATTCATTTTGTGTGTGTGTGTGTGTGTGTGTGTGTGTGTGTGTGTGTGTGTGTGTGTGTGTGTGTGTGGTGTGTGTGTGTGTGTGTGGTTTTATATATTCAAGTGTGTGTGATACTGTCAGTGTGTGCTTGTGTAAATGTGTGTGTGTGTGTGTGTGTGTGTGTGTGTGTATGTGTAGGCTGTGTGTGTGTGTGCGTGTGTGTGTGTGTGTGTGTGTGTGTGCATGTGCGTGTGTGTGTGTGTGAGTGCACATGTGTACATACGCATTATTTATTTCTGTTTGCAAGTTTTCCATACAAGTTTGCTGATTTTGTAAAACACAAAAGCACTTTTTTGGTACACCAGTGTGGTGTTTTTATATTCATGTGTGTGTGATACTGTCAGTGTGTGCTTGTGTGAATGTGTGTGTGTGTGTATGTGTGTGTGTGTGTGTGTGTGTGTGTGTGTGTGTGTGTGTGTGTGTGTGTGTGTGTGTGTGTGTGCGCGCGCGCGTGTGTGCATAAGCATTATTTATTTTCTGTGTGTAAGTTTTCCATGCAAGTTTATTCATTTTGTAAAAGACAAAAGCACTTTTTTATACCAGTGTGGTGTTTTTATATATTCAAGTGTGTGTGATACTGTCAGTGTGTGCTTGTGTAGTGGGTGTGTGTGTAGGCTGTGTGTGTGTAGGCTGTGTGTGTGTGTGTGTGTATGTGTGTGTGTGTGTGTGTGTGTAGGCTGTGTGTGTGTGTGTGTGTGTGTGTGTGTGTGTGTGTGTGTGTGTGTGTGTGTGTGTGTGTGTGTGTGTGTGTGTGTGTGTGTGTGCCCAGTTGTGGGTCTGCTTACTTATCTTGAAAGTTTACTCTGTATTTCAGATTCTTCTTCAGTTTCTGCACTTCAACAACAATGCAGCCATGCCAGTGCCAGGTGATCCAGCGTACGACCGGCTCTACAAGATCCGTCCTATTCTGGATCATCTGCATGAGAGGTTCCAGGAGGTGTATGAGCCCCGGCAAGCGGTATGTGTTGATGAAAGTCTACTTCTTTGGAAGGGTAGACTGATATTTCGTCAATACATACCGTTGAAACGTGCCCAGTTTGGCATCAAAATATACTTGTGCTGTGAGTCTGACGGCGGTGTCAAGGGAAGTGGTGGCTACTGCTACCGCTTCAAGGTGTATGCTGGAAAGGAGGACCCCGTCAATGAGGTGCAGCCTGTCCTAGAGTCCGTAAATGCAGACAACCCAACTCTCTCGGCCAGCGAGAAGATGGTGCTGTACTTGGTAGCCCCTCTCCTGGAAAAGGGCTACCATGTCTACACGGACAACTGGTACAGTAGTCTGCGGCTGTACCTCTACCTCCTGGAAAGGAACACCTTGGCCTGCGGCACCGTCCGGGAGAACCGGGGTATTCCAGAGGAGCTACGTGGAGTGAAGCTGGACCCCGGATCATCAGCTGCTCTTTGTGGTGACAACAAGATCGTCGCCACAAAGTACCACAGCACAAAAGTGGTGCACCTGCTGTCCTCTGTGCATGGCCACACTGAGGCACCCATTCCACACCGGGGACGACGGGGTGTCAACATGCGTCCGTCTGTTTCATCGAATTACAACAGGAATATGGGTGGAGTTGACAAACAAGATCAGCTGCTTCACCCATATGACTGCTCACGTAAGTCGATGAAATGGACAAAAAAACTGTTTTTCCATTTTCTGCAGGTTGCAGCCTGCAATGCATTCATCTTGCAAAAGTCAAGAGGTGATGACTCCTGTAACACTTTCCTAAGTTTTTTGGAGAGTGTCATCACCTCTTGGATTTGGCCAGATCAGGTGCCAGCTGTGGAAGAGGGAAAAACAGATGACGAGGTGAGGGTGGGTGCACACCACTTTTTATTTCCACTGCCACCGACACCAAACAAGTCTAACCCCACCAAGCCGTGTCGGGTCTGCACGAAGAAAATAAAAGTGCGGAAGGAATCCCGCTACTACTGCCCCTCCTGCCCATCCAAGCCTGGATTGTGCTTAGGCCAATGTTTCAAGGACTACCACACCAAGTTTGTGTATTGGCAGTAGGGTGTTCTGTGTTAGTTTTTTTTTTCCCCTCAGTTATATATATTTCATTTTCTTCTGCTTTTTTGTGCTTTTGTTTTTGTGTTCTTAGTTTTCCATTCTACAGTGCATTTTTTTTTCCTCACCTGTGTGTGTGTTCACCGTTTTGTGAACGCTGTGACAAGACTGAGTGCCATCAGTGAAAGAAGACCAAGTGGAGTATAGAATGAATCCCCTTGTGTGTTTCTTTGAACCACAATTTGGACAGACAAAAAAATGAACACCATCCCCCAAAGTTATGAAGTAACGAATGTAGACAACCTGAGGATTATGTCCAAGCGCAAGTGCTGGATTCCTATAGAACAGTATGGCAGTAATGTGAGTACAATATGTTCAGAAACACTAACACAGTTCCCACAGTGTTTTATGTGATAACAAATGGATACCAAGTGTGTGTGTATGTGGGGGGAGGGTCTTTCTTTTTGAACAGACAATTGTTTATTTTTTTCTTCAGACTTTTTTTTCCCATAGTTGTCATTTTGAACATTTACCAATATGTATAATATTATACTATAGCAATTTGGACCATACTGTGTACTTACAGTGATGTTGAGTAAACACTAACAGAAGTTTTTGTCAGTGTTTTACAGGTTTTATGTGTTGTAACATGTGTATGTTTTTAGAAACTTTTATTTTCTGTAAAACCACCATCCGTTATATCCCTGGCCATCTTCCCAATGGCTAACAAAATTACACTATTGTTATATAGCATTATAACTTGGGGTAAAATGAAAGAGAAGCCATAAAATCTAAGTCATATGTCAACAAATGAATAAGCAGTGATTGCGGTACTGAACCTACCCCAAATAGTAAAATTATGCCCCTTTCCAGTAGAATTGGGGTACCCCCAGTAACATACAGATTGTTACACAGAGGGACATTTATTGACATCAGTTTGAATCCCAGGTGTTTGTAATATTGCTGAGCAAACACCAAAAGGTATTTTGCTTTGTTCAGTGGGCTTTTATGTGCTGAATTGTTCTAAAACTCTCAAATTGAAAACAAAACAAAAACTGATTTATCACATGTTATTAGTGTGAACCATCATCATTACCAACAAAATCAAATTAGAATGATGTGAAATTGTAAACAAGGGTATAAGGAAGAAGTCCACAAAAAATCTAACAAATAACTCAATAAGTGGATGAGTAATGTACATGTTAGTGAACATACTGCAAAAAGCATGATTATGCCCCTTTTTTCCTAAAAAATAGTACTCCCAATTATGAGCAGATTATGATCAAGAGCAACATTCCTTGGGATTTATATGACTGTCATGTGTTAGTGCTGATGTTGAATAAATAGTAAAACCACTTTTCCAATGTTCTGACTCATTTTGTGTGGCACAGTGTATTTGTGTATACTCGAAAGCTGTTATTTTTTGGTAATTTTTTGTAGTTATGTCAGTTTCTGCTATACTAATTATCAACATAATCAAGTTATTTTGACAGGACATTGTAGACCAATGCATAACAACAAAACATGCAAAAAATCTGAGAGATCTGTCAAGAAATAAATAAGCAGTAACCATTTTATTGAACCTACCCTAAAAAGCTAAATTTTACCCTGGCAAGCAGTTATTCGAAAGTGCTATTATACTGAGCAGTTAAGGGTTAAATATTGTCCGACGCGCATACTGTGAATGTGAATAGTTACCTTTTTCCAAAAGAGAGAGAAAGAAAAGAAGAGAAAAGAAAGAACGAAAGAAAGAAGAGGAGGGGGGGGGGTGTCATATCGATCAGACAGGCGAATGTGTGTGTGGAGTCTATCTGTGACTAAAATGTGTGAACACAATTTTCACGGTTCTGTATGGATCGCCGATGAAAGCTACGCAGTAAGTAGCTTTTTTGTCACTGAGAGCCAGGTTCAGTCTGGTAGCCATTATGTCTTTATGGATGGAACTTCACCAAATTTTGGTCAAAGCT
Organism: Monoplex corrugatus; assembly: GCA_030674185.1. Lineage (NCBI taxonomy): Eukaryota > Metazoa > Mollusca > Gastropoda > Littorinimorpha > Ranellidae > Monoplex > Monoplex corrugatus. The sequence goes on from CM060308.1 coordinate 48,553,465, forward strand.
GTGGACTGCTGAGTCGCGAAAGTATAAGACCGTAAAGTAACACTCCAAGGTCAAAGTCACACTGATCGAAACAGTGCTTAAAATGAACACTTTTAGGAAGGTGTGTAAAGAGTACTTTCTCAGAAATGTTGAAACATTTAAAATCTGTTATCACTGTTGTGACAGTGCGCCACTGTTTTTGACACACGTCGAAATCGTATTTCAACCGAAGCTTTTTCAAGGTCACAGTAACCTTGGGAACAACAAATCCTGCATTTTCTGTAGTTTTTTTTTCCAAGAGAAATTTCTTTAAATGACTTGGCAATCTTGGCTCTCCCTCCCCACTTTCCGCCTCCCTCCCTTTTCCAACTCTTAGGTTTTCTCCCCTAAGAATTCGGCAACAACACCCATTCTTCACCTTACAGTCTTAATGAGCATTTCATTCATCCAGTAACGATTTACAATAAGTTGTTCAGCAGGAAATACTGTGATTGTGACAGGTTCTTCTTTCTTCAGACTTACATTATTGTGCACGATCCACTGTTCGTTTCAATCCAAGCCGATTCATCCATCACTATTCTATACATATTCATTGCTCTACTCGCATTGTGTATATGATAGATTGAGCTTCTTTCTTCGGGCTCTGTACGTTTTCTTGCGCCTGAAATGGCGATTGCATGTTAATATTGTTATTTAACATGCATTCTTTAAATGTAATAGATGCAGGGTTGTGTTTTCCTTTCTTTTCCTTCTTTCCTTTATCAGAAACTTCCGTTCTCTCCATTCATGCAACATGTTCCCTGAGCCTGATTCCATCACCACGCTTTTTTTTTTTCTTAGCCTTTTGATTCACTCAACAACGATTGCATGATATGTTGTACAACACGCATACTCTGAATGTCGGTCACCATGCACTTTCTTAACCACTTATACTGTTTAACACTCATACTGTGAATATTCAGTGTGAAAGGATCTTTCATTAGACTTTTACATCTTCTCCGATGAGACTATCGCAGCAACACACTCTCTCATTTCACATTTGTTAATAATAGATTCCTCCAGTAATGATTGTAGATATCGTTCAAGGTGCAGTGACCAGTTTTCTTTTTTTTTTTTTTTCCTCCAATCTCTATTCACCCACTCATGCTCGAACACAACAAAATTGTGCTCTTTCCGTCACCTCGCGTTTGTATTGATTCGCCCAGAAACGGTTGCAAAACATACTGTTCAATCAAGCATACTGTGAAGTGACAGGCTCTTCTTTCTTCATACTTGCACATTCTCCCACCAGACTAAAGCGACAATACGCTGTCTTACATTTTCTCTAACCATCTGATTCGCATAGTAGCCATTGCTTCATACGTTATACACAATACACGTTGTGGTTGTGAGAGGTTCTTCTTTCTTTGGGGTCTTCATTCGCGCCAAAATACGGCAACAACACATTCTGTCCATCACCTTTTTTTTTTAAACTGACGTCTTCATCCACCCACCCACATCCCTCCCATAACAATTACACTATTCAATATGCATAATGTGAATGCGACAAAGTTCTTTCGAGTTGATGTTCCCTTTCGCCAGAACACAGTAACATCTCTCTTACTGGGTCTCTATTTCTTTGCATTTTCCCTAGGCACCTGATTTCCCCCAGGAATGATTGCTAAGTATATTGTTCAACGTGCATATTGTGATTCTTCCTTCAGACCTGCACGTCCTCTCGCGCCAGAATACTTGAACAACACGCTCTATCCGTCCACTTGTTTACTAACCCAAGTGATTCATCTTGTAACGATTGCATAATGCATTAGCTGGTAACACGCATACTGTGAATGTGGCAAGTTTCTTCCCTCGTCGGATTTACATTATTCTCCCCCATCACTACTGGCCTGATTCGTCCAGTAACGATTGCGTAATACAGTTTGCAACGCGTCTGTCCTGTGAATCTGATAGGTTCTTCTTTCTTCAGGCCGGAATACTGTGGCAACAAAGTGTTCTGTCCGTCACCTTGCATTTTTCTTTACCACCTGATCTACCAAACGTATACCGTGCAACTGGATAGGTTCTCCGTTCAGACTCGCATTTTCCTCTGTCAAAATAAGGAAACAACATGCTCCCTGCTCTGACCCAAGAAAAATAATAGAAGGAACTGTTAGATATCACACCAACTTAAGCATGAAGTGGCGAATCAAAAGCATCAAGCTATAGAATTTAAACTATCTTGGGTGTGCGTGTCCTGTGTTGATTCATTTGTTACTTTTTTACATGTCTATTCACACAATTACGTGCTTTAAGACAAAAGTGTGTGTGTGTGTGTGTGTGTGTGTGTGTGTGTGGTGTGTGTGTGTGTGTGTGTGTGTGTGTGGGGAGAGAGAGAGAGAGAGAGAGAGCGAGACAGACGAGAAGAGAGAGACAGACAGACAGACAACAGACAGAAGAACAGACAGACAGACAGACAGACCTTGCTTGGACTACAGGGCCAACTTTCACTATTGTTATTAACAGATTTTTGACATTTTCTGTTTCCCTAAATCCAATCAAGATTCTTGGCTTCGAGGTAGATCAGTCATGATGATAAAATATGATAGGAACGAGCACATCATGAAGATAATAGTTCTGTGTGCGGTTTTTTTTTCTTTTCTGTTTTCGTTTTTGTTTTAACCCAGAGAGTCCCTTCATATGTCAGGAAATTTTTTTCGTTTGCTACGCACTTGATGCAGAATACGGTAATTCGTTTTCAAAGTCAAGCCATGAGTAGATTTGGGGGCACAAGCTTTCTTAAACTAGCGTCCTGTAGCAGATGAACAACGTATAGAGATGATAAGCTACATCAGTTGACGGCTTTCCACACGTGGCAGTCACTGCAATGTGCCACGAACGTCAGGACAGGATGCTCCTATACGCACAGCTGAAGCTAAGATACCGTGAACAGGGAAGACCGCTACAGCGATGTAAGGATACACACTTAAGGCCATCCTCAATAGTTGTGGCATTAACACCACGAACAGAGTATGTTGGCGTCAGTAGTGCACGTCGGGCACACTCATATCTGAACACAGCAGAACAGGTGCTATTCAACAACAGAAGATGGTCAGTGGAAGAAGAACCAACGGCATGATCAATTTGAAATTTCGCTATCACATTGTTATCTTTATTGTTGTTGCCCAGCCGACTGTGTACAGCCATATCAGGGCTATAACCGTTTCAACACATACACAATACTTCAACAGGAAAAAAAAAAGGAAAAGAAAATTAAGTACACATATGAATGCATTCGCGTACATAATCACATAATCTAAGGAGATGCCCCTGGCGTTGACCACTCTGTCCAATTAATCATACAGGGGATTTAAAAACCATACCTAAATACAAAATGAAACATAACTAAAGACAAAAATAATATATAAAAAGGATCTATATTACCTAAAATTGCTTCTGTATATCTCATTTCCCTAGAGCCAAAAATGCACTTAATACATGTACCCAATTATCAATCTTAAGAGAAAGTACATAAGACTTTATCGAACACATACAGGTGAACGGACCAGCACGGCAGAAAATGATAGGAAGAAATGACAGAGACCAAGGAGGAAGAAAGAAACAGAAGTGACAGAAAAGAGGGTATTTCTAGCACAGAATTTCAAGAAGGTGGGGATATTATTCATAATGAAAGAGCCCCAACGTCCCCACGGTGGTCCTCCATCACGTTGGATTTTTGTTGTATCAGTGCATATGGAATTTATTCCGAGCAAGCAGACACCATCTTCAGAAACTGAGCTTCGCATACAAAGCTTGCTGACCATGTGCATCCAAGATCGATCTTGTATCCCACATAAAGACCCACACTAGAGATGAGCACATGTACACCTGCTCCTCTGTCAGATCGACGGCTGAGTTCACATCATCATCATCATCGTCTCGTCGTCGTCGTCATCATCATTATCAAAGATATTGGGTTTCACTGAATGTGAAAACAGAGACAGCAAACTTCTTCACATTAAACTAATATAAAGCTACACGTCCAATCCCTCAGTAATTCTCTTGAATGATCATACACAAAGCGAAGAAAGTGCTGTAATTTTCAGTATATATTAGATGAGGAACTTGTCTTTAAGCTGAATGCGCTAATAGGGAACAGTACGCTGGAACACAAACTTGACACATACGGAGACATCATATACTCTATCTGCAGGGACACTTATGGAGTGAAGAGCCAAAGACAAAAACGCCTCCCCAGAAATCCAGAAGACAGCAACAGATGGAGAGCATCCGGGGGGAGAAAAGGAAGCTTAAAAAGCGAATGAAAACTGCCTCAGAATTCGAGAAGCAAGGGCTCCTGGAACTCTGGAAAGATCTGAAAGCCAAACACAATGCTCTCAGCAAAGTGGAATCACAAGGCGAAGAAAGAGCAAAAAGAAGAAGACTCAAGATCGTTTCTTCAAAAATCCCTTTGACTTTGCAAGAAAGCTGTTTGAACAACCCAAATCAGGGACTCTCACAGTGGGCAAGGAAACCCTAGAGCAGCATCTCAGGGAAACATATTCCGATTCTCAGTCGCGAGGCACCACTTGAAATCCAGAATCTGATTTGGCCTGCAGCGCCAGAAGGAAAATTCAATAATAAACCACCAACACTGGATGAAGTGAAGAACGTAGTAAAGAAAGCCAGAGCCAAGTCAGCACCTGGACCAAACGGAATACCATATCTGCTCTACAAGAAATGCCCAAAAGTGCTCGAGTGGTTCCACAAGATGATTCGATCAGCATGGAGGAACCAGAAGATCAGCGACCAATGGATGAGAGCTGAAGGAGTGTACATTCCGAAGGAGCAGAACTCCAGCAGCATCAACCAGTTCAGGCCAATATCACTTCTGAACGTCGAGGGGAAAATCTTCTTCTCTGTTATGGCAGCAAGATTGACAAAATACCTGACTGAAAACAAGTATCTGGATATGTCAGTCCAAAAGGGAGGCATACCAGGAATGCCTGGATGCTTGGAACATGCCACGTTGATTTGGGATGCCATCCAAAAAGCAAGAACAGACAAGAGAGACATTGACGTAGTTTGGCTTGATCTGGCGAATGCATATGGATCAGTTCCACACGATATGATCCAGCTGGCTCTTGAAATGTATCACATCCCAGAAAACATCCGAACAATGCTGAGGAAGTATTTCCAAGGGTTCTCAATGCGGTTCTCTACCAAAGAATACACCACGGACTGGATAGACCTAGAGGTGGGCATTGCAATGGGCTGTGCAATCTCTCCCATACTGTTCGTGTTGGCAATGGAAGTCATCTTGAAAGCTGCAATGAAGAGTTCAGGTCCAGTGAATCTGGGAGATGGATACCAGATGCCTCCTCTGAAAGCTTTCATGGATGACACAACAGTCTTGTCCACGGATGAGGAAGAGACACACCAAATCTTAAAGCAGCTGGATGAGCTGGTGGCCTCTTCAAGAATGAGGTTCAAACCAAAGAAATCCCGAAGTCTCTCACTGCAAAAAGGAAAAGTGGCAGATTCAGTCAAATTCATGGTAGCCAACCAAGCCATCCCCACTGTCACAGAAGAGCCAGTAAAAAGTCTCGGAAGATGGTATGATGACTCCCTGAAAGACACACAAAGGGGATGTGAAACCAAGCAAACAGCAGAAGAAGGCCTGAAGAAAATAGATAACTGCGGACTGCCAGGCAAATACAAAGTCTGGTGTCTACAGTTCATGCTGATACCAAAGCTGCTGTGGCCACTGCTAATCTATGACATTTGCACCAGCACAGTGGAAGCAATGGAAGCTAAAATCAACAAATACACAAGAAAATGGCTCGGCGTCCCACCTGGTCTCACTGATGTTGCATTCTACTGTCGTCGAGCAATGCTGAAACTACCTCTCAAATCCATAGTGGAGGAATACAAGGTTGGAAAAGCAAGACTGTTGAGCATGCTGGAGGAATCGGAAGACAATATCGTGAGATCAGTTCAGCCAACTGAGAACTGGCAGAAAATGGAAAGTCCAAGAGGCTGTAAACAATGCCAAGAGAAACCTCAGCATCAAAGAAATAATTGGACACACGCAAACCAACAGACAGGGACTGGGAGCAACAAAATGCAATGGTGGTCCAAAGCCAAAGGGAAGGAAAAAAGAGACATGATCATACAGGAGTTGAAGAAAGAAGAAGATGTCAAAAGAGTGCAGAAGGCAGTCCAGCAAGGTCAACAGGGGCAATGGACAACATGGGACAGTGCACTCCAAAGAAGTCTCAGCTGGAACGATATGTGGCACATGGCTCCTCTAAGGATAAGCTTCCTCCTCAGATCTGTACATGACCTGCTCCCCTCGAATGCAAACTTAGTGAAATGGGGGAAATCAGACGACCCAGCATGTCCGCTCTGTCAGAAGAAGCAAACGGTGGAACATGTCCTAAGTTCTTGCAAAGTAGCGTTAGCCCAAGGAAGGTATACATGGAGGCACAACCAAGTTCTGAAAGTGATCACAGACGTGGTTAGCGAAAAAACCATGACCCCAAATGCACCAATTGGTATGACAACGTTCTACAAAGCAGGAGGGAAACAGGTCTGGCCCGAAATTGCTATGACAACCAGCACATTGCCAAAGGGTCTTCTGGATGGAGCAGTCGACTGGGAGTGTACAGCAGACCTCCCAGAGTGGAGAAATTACCCAGATGTCATCAGCAAGACAGGCATGAGACCAGACATCGCTCTCCACTCTGACTCCTCGAAACAAGTGATTCTGATAGAACTCACTGTGCCATACGAAAGCAGAATGGAAGAAGCACATATCTACAAGACCGGAAAATACGCCGGTCTTGCCAGCACCCTGAAGAAAGCAGGTCTGCGGGTCAAAATCTTCGCCCTAGAGGTCGGGGCAAGAGGGTTTGTGGGCACCTCCACTTATGATCTCATGAAACAACTCGCCATTTCTGGGAAGAAGAGGACTAGAGCCCTTAAAGCGATGGCAGAGGCAGCAGAAAGGAGCTCAAGCTGGATCTGGGCAAGGAGGAACCAAAAGTGAACTTCATAAGGATTAAATTCCCTACAGATGATGTGTGCCCGTTAGCACATTGGTAAAACCGCGTACCGCAGTTCTAAAGCGCAGAATCGCCCAGGTTCGCTCCCCGGCGTGGGGAAAAAAATAAAAAAAATAGACAACAGCAGAAGGGCATCCAGGAGTCATGACCTGGATGTGGCCCGGCCCCCCGAGAGTGTAAGGAGTTCAGGGCCGAAACACTTGTCTAAAGGGGGTTACTTCTCTGAAGACCTTCTGTTGTCTAGCTCTCCCTAGAGTTTCTTTCTACCTATATACACAGAGAAAGAGAGAGAGAGAGACAAAGACAGAGACAGACAGAGAGAGAGAAATAGAGACAGAGAGAGGGGAAATTATATATAGAAAGCAACAACAAAAACAAAAAAACAACAAAAAACGCACAGCAAAGCTCCTCCATTTGCTCTATAATGCATAGTCGGTGACATTGCAACAAACGTTGACAATTTCTTAAATTTGACGACTCCAAGATCAGAATTTTTTAAAAGGTCATGTCTGCCAATTCATAATTTCAATTGGATAAATATTTGTCCCGAGATGATAGAATAATCAGAATCGCAGGAGGCACTGTGGGCTACGATGAAGAAATTCAATATCTGGCAAAAAGTTACTAACACCATATTCCTCTCCATTTCCTTTCTGAACAGCTCCTTGGAATCCCTGGATGATGATTAGCATGGTCACGTTCACACCATCTTGTTACATGGCCATAACGATGTAGTGTTTTTTCTTTATTGAAGTCAATAGATCTTCATATGGTCCAATGTGCTGCTTTATGGTCTAGAGCACTTGTTCATTGCTGATATGATCAGATTACTGATGTTCAATATCTTGTAATAAATTTTCATGGCTTGGATTCTGATGCTGGAGGAGGTGGGGGGGGGGGTCTTTTGTTTTAGTTTTTGTTTTGTTTTTTGTTGTTGTTTTTTTTTTGTCTTGTTTTTTGTTTTGTTGTTTTGTTTTTTACAAAGGATACGCAGTTTAAATATGTTTGATGGTATTTCTGTCCTTGCAAGAATTCAGCCTATTCTTCAGCTGCGATGGTATCTGTGTGCGTGTTAATCTATTCAGAACGATTTGGAACATTAGTTTGCTGGCACGGCTGATATCAAACTGACAGTGCTGTAGTTCTGTCAGTGTTGGATATTTAAATGGAATATTACTGTTCACTAATATACATGCAACAGCTTAAAACAGATATCACATGACCCCTGAACACCATTAAAGTCATGCATAAACAGGAAAACTGACAGGTGAGATTTAAGACCAAGGTCACAAACAAGTAACTTGTTCATAAAAACATGTTACAAAACAAAAGTATCGACATATTCCATGTATTCTCTGTCCTCCTCCATACTCCCGTGTTCCTTTGTCTCACCTAACAGCGATACCCACAATTATAACTTGCTTGTCTCAATGTGACACGATCTTGTAGTCATAGGGACATTTCCCTGATAATTACCACTGGGTGGTATGAAGGCGAACAATGAAGCATGACCTATCTTTAGGGGAGGGGAAAAATCCATATGACGTCAGTGCTTAGTATTACAACTATGACGAACAGCGTCCATTGACTGACTTAAGTATTCTATTCTATTTTGGTGGTGGTCCCCCTCCCCAAGACACTGATTATGTTGTGACAACGTTTCGTATTTTGAAAGCTTTATACAAGGAAATTGCAAAACTTTTCACTATCTCTCCGTTCACAGATCACATGGATGAAATAAGCTTGAACAAACACAGATTTCTATAATACTTTTCTTCTATACACTCTGCTCTATATCCTGGACACACTGGACACGAAAGTACGATGTGAAGTTACCTTCCTGTGATTCTTGACACAATGAACATAGAAGACTACGAGTAGATAATCGTCTGTAACGCTAGTAGTGAACAAATATAGGCCTACATCTGAAATGCCCAATCTAACTTCTGTTAAAGTGCGTTCTAAATGTGAGGGGTGGGACTGAGCTAACTGAAAAAATGATGATAATAATAATATAAAAAAAAATATATATATATATATATATACATAAAATTTAAAAAGGGGGTAATCTAAGGGGGGTCTGGACATTTCTTGAAACTTTAATTGAAAATCTTCAAATCTGGTGCACTTTGAAGCATATAAATGCTCATAATTCTGTAATTCTTATTCCACAACTACAATTTATGAACTGTCGATACTTTTTTCTTTGCTTCGTGTCCTACACTTATACTCCTATGAATGAAAACAACAGCAGAAAACACACCTTCAAGTTCAAGCAGTGAAATTTCCCTGCCAAGTTTCACCAAACCCATGTGTTTCATTTAGCGTATAATTTTTATATCAAGATCTTCAATGCACTTCTTCCCCTGCTTGTGTAGTTCATTTCCCAGCGACAGAGGAGGCAAAAAGCATGGCCTGGAGTTTTAACTTTTCTTATGAATCTACCGAAGTTTTCTTCTCCTACAACTTTTGTTTTTTTCTGTTTGGGAAATATGCACGTCTAATCAGTCAATCCAAATTTTCATTTCATTTAGTAATAACAGACTGACATTCTCTTCTTTCCCTGTTGGCCAAATGACTAATGCACAATTACTTGTGACAATATGTCAACTCTGAACTTTAAAGAACAAGGAAGAAAATGTGTTTATGCTTGATGACATCCCTTTCCCAAAACTTATCCCGAAGAGAACACCCCCCCCCCCCCCGAACATAATTCATCACCTACAAGACTTATGTCTAAAAATTGTGACTACAAGCATGGAACAGTTTACACAGCCATACTTTACATCCAGAATTCATGACTAGACGCTTGGTACAGTATGCATCGCCAAACATGTAACATGTGTGTTGTGTTACTACAAGCCAAACTCTAAATCACGTCCTGGTCGATGACTTAGGAGATCTTTCGTCAACCTCATTTTGCATAATTATGCATTACCGGGTAGTAATAATTTTCTTTTCAATACGCAATGCCCTTTTCTAAATCAAAATTGTATAACAATTATCACTGCATCTAAAAATCAAAATGCCATCTGCAGCAAAAGCAGTTTTTCTTTCTTTAGTAAGCAGAGCAGTTTTTCAAGTATAGTTTAGCATAGCTGATGAGAATGGTATCACATGATGCTAGGCTAACACAATGATCGATTATGATCAACTCTGAAGTCTCCCTGAGAGGACTTGCGTCTTATGCTTTGTTAATTTGACCTGGCATGTGGTCCAACATAACAAAAGAAATATTCAAATTTACATCTGTGCTATGAATAAGATCTCGGTTATGTACTTGCATCCAACATTACCACAAAACCTATAGCAAACAGTCAGAAAGATATGTGTGCGCGATATGTAATACATCCCCCCCCCCCCCTCTCTCTCTTCATACACACACACCACCACCACCTCTACCAAGACTGGGGAGACGACGAAGTCAGCCATAATTAGTACTGAAACATAACCAAGTGCTTCTCAGCTGTACTGACACAAATAGCCCAGGTGACCTGTTTCAAGAGCACACAAAACTATCATCATTATCATCGTCGTCATCATAATCAACTTCATTCATATAGCGTTCATGGTCACAGTCTAAAGCATGCCCGTTGAACTTTGAAGTAAAACAATATTATCAAACTTTAAATCAAGTAACAACAGACACAGGCAAAACACGGAATGAAAAGAAAAAATAATGTAAATGGGTACAAGTCATCACCACACATACAAACATCATGCATATGCAAATGCACACTCATCCATAAGATGCTGAGCCAGGGTACACTCCACCTGTACTATTACGCGTGTGACCCTGGAACCAAGTTGTCATCCTTTGTGCTTCAACTACACACACACACACACACACACACACACACACACACACATACACACACACATCACACACATACACACCACATCCCTCTCTCTCTCTCTCCCCTCTCAAGTTTTACAACAATATCAATATTGAGATTAACGTTATGAATGACATGTACCAACAAAACAATAACAAACAACAAACTTGCCACATTTGCAAAACACGGAATGAAAAGAAAAAATAATGTAAATGGGTACAAGTCATCACCACACATACAAACATCATGCATATGCAAATGCACACTCATCCAGACCTAAAGAAATCCCATACGGATAGCTAAATATGATTTTCTATACTTGTTTAGTGATTTGTTTTCGTTTTCTTGACCTTTACTGTAATGGGCCAGCCTTTTCAGAAAAAAACTTGATTTTAACTTTTACACGGCTATCACCTATGAAATGGTGCATGCATTTTGGAAACAGTTTTAGAGAGTTCTAAACAATGTTTGGAGTAATGTTACCTCTCGAAATATTACTGAAACGACTGTACTGTTTGGATATGACCGATTTCAGATGGACAACATTTAATATGCGATTTGATTCTTTGTATTTTATACTGGAGCCGTGTGTGTGTGTGTGTATGTGTGTGTGTGTGTGTGTGTGTGTGTGTGTGTGTGTGTGTGTGTGTGTGTGTGTGTGTGTGTGTGTGTGTGTGCATGTGTGTGTGTGTGTGTGTGTGTGTGGTGTGTGTGGTGTGGTGTGGTGTGGTGTATTGTGTTGTGTTGTGTTGTGTTGTGCTGAGTTGTGTTGTGTTGTGTTGTTGTGTTGTGGGTGTGTGTGTTTGTGTGCGCGCATGCATGCATGTGTGCACGTTGGGAGGGGAGTTGGTTGGCTGATTGTTTTGGAAGATGGAGAATTGACTGGAGCTACGATAATAGGCACGCTAGTTTAATTATATACGTGGGCAGATAAACCTGTCTGTTGTATTGATTGGAGTTGATTTACGTGATAATATATCAGACGTTAGTGAGATAGGTTTATATTTAACCAGCTTCTTGTGCTTTCGTCCGTTTCTGGTTTTATTTTAATTTTATTGATGTTGTTGTTGTTGTTTGTTTGTTTGCCTGCCTGTCTGTCTGTTTGATGTTATAGATGTATATACACATGTTATTACAATGTTGCCGAGACTATTCCAATGACAGACTGATCTCATACAAACATAAGATATAAAATCCACACGCTAGATAAGATCTGGAGACCTTGCCAACGCAATGGGCTCATATGCAGGCTTATGGCTCATGTCATGGATATTTGGATCTTCTCCATCACATTGCACCAGTGGCATCAGTGGATGTAGTCAAGCGCAGAGATGATGTCTTAAGAAACTGAAACCAACACTGAGACCTGATTGTGTTCTTAAGAAAATTTGACATTTAAAAAATACAAATATAAAGACGGTATTTTACAGATTAGTTTCTTCAAAGGGTATATTTGACAAATAAAAACATACAATTAACGAATATGGCATAGCATAAAATTTAAAAAAATAACATGATGGTCAGGCAGTTAATCATTTTTCAACCACAAAAAAAAAAAAAAAAGTACAGAAATTCTATTTTGTATCTCAGTTCATGTGAAGCGAGAACAATGGCGGACTATTGCAACAATGAAAAAGACTGAAAATACTGTCTCAAAACGTAGAATATTACCACAGCGAAAAAGACTGCAAATACTGTCAGAGCCTCCAGAAAATGTGATGGTTCACACACCTTCCTATAAAAGTGGTGACTTTCAGTATTGTTTTAGTCTGTTTGGCCCTAGTCTTGAATTTTTGTTCTCCAAACACACACACTGGTGCCCTTCAACCATTTACACATTTGAACCAAACTTGGTATTGATCCATTCAGAAACAACTGACAGAAAAATCTTGCCAACAACTGTTCTACTGGTTTTGTTATCTAATCAGACTTGCTGCACTATTTTTGCACAATTTTCTCATTGCTACAGATACATTATGATAATCCTATTCAATAGTCTAGTAAATAATCCATTTCTGGGTTTTTCATTGCCAGGGGCCTTGTTATTATTGTGAACACCCATGTGCTGCATGAAATGGCTGTGTAGTATTTTGGCATAAAAATATTGTCACTATTATCAATTCCTACATGTCACTTTTGTGTTAATACAATCGGGCATCCGGTAAGTATACAATCTTAATTTTTTTAAAGCATGCAGACACATGAGCTACAGTGTTATTTCAGGAGGTAAACTTGTATGCTATACATCATAAATATAGGATCATTACCACCACCACCACCACTACTACTACAACTACTATTACTACTACTTCTACCACTACCAGCACTACTACTACTAAAAAGGACATTTTTGCCTATATCAACTCTGACTGTACAGGTAATTATTTAGTGATCACGTAACATGATGTTGCCTTTTCAGCAGGCAGGAGCAACAATTTCTATGATTTCATATTCTTATTACAATATCCAACGAGAAGCATTTAACGTAATGTCCCACATGATGTTTCAAAGTGGTCAAACACAACCATAGCTAC
>CM060308.1:48571856-48704356 GCA_030674185.1 Monoplex corrugatus
CTGTCTCTATTTCACTCTTCTGCTAACGAAACACACACACACACACAGACACACACACACCTCTGCCAAGACCGATAAATTATACCTTCTCAGACCGTCCTTGTCCCCCACCCACCCCCTACCAAACCGATAGTACTATGCTCAACTGGAGGTCTTGATTTGTTAGTGGGAACGGTAACACATGTCTTGTGCAAATCAGGGTGCGATTGGCTATCGCTTACGCTCTTTATGCATACCACCACTTGTGACATGGAACCAGCGTAGGCAAACAGGCACTCCATTACAGTGTAAGCTTCTTCTGGGAACTCTAGCACTGGTGGTCTACCTAAACTGTACACGAAGTTGTATCAGCAAATAATTTGATACAATATTCTCTAAATATTCTTTTCAAAAAAGCGCGCGCGCGCGTGTGTGTATGTGTGTGTGCGTGCACGCACACGACTGAATGAAAGAAGCAAAAACGGTACAAAATCTTCATCTTTGATACTGTCGAAATCGTGGCACATAAACTCTCTTTTTAAAAGCACTTTTCTACAACTGAAAAATACACCGATACACAAACTGATGATGCATGCACACACTGATGATTTATGCATATATATGCACACTCACAAACACACCATTTCCATGTTTGGTGAACGAACACACGCACAATCACACCTCTGCAATCAAAATAAAAATGCCCCCACTCCCACACCCCTGCTGTCCCATCCCTCCAAACTCTGGATGTGAGCCAAAAGAACTACACTCCAATGTTAGTGTGAAGGTAACACGTGTACGACGCAAATCGGGATGTGATTGGCTGCATAGTATATTGGCTATCGCCTACACTCACCAGCTGAACCACCATACCACCAGCTGCAAAAAAAAAAAAAAAAAGAAAAAAAAAAAGATTTAAGTGGCTGACACGCAGGAATTCTGATTTAGACGACTTTTCTCTTTACTGGGAATTCCAGTACCATAATCAACAGCGGTGGTCTACCTAAACTACCTGAAGCTACAGCGGTGCCAACAAAATTCTCTCTCTCTCTCTTCTCTTTCTCCCTTCCTCTCTCTCTCTCTCTCTTCTCTTTCTCCCTTCCTCTCTCTCTCTCTCTCTTTTTTCTCTCCTCTCCTCTCTCTCTCCCTTCCTCTCTCCCCCCTCTCTCTCATAATAGTTCCTACACGTTTCTGTGATTTATAAAATCATTAACAAGGCTAAGTGCCAACTTAGGTAGGAAAGAATTCCAGAGAGCGAAATAAGAAATAAAGCTCCTTTTTAAAAAGAACGACAAAAAAGTTGACGTCAATTTATTTAGTTGATGTTTTGTTGGATGGTGTTTTCGTTATGCTTCAGACAAAACTGAACAGTTAGTGAGCAAGAACACAGACATGATTCAGCAATACTGGGATGAGGTTGGGGAGTAGGGGATGGGTGGGTGGGGAGGGAGCAAATATACTTTGCAAGTTGAAACAGCAATTTTGTCAGTTAAGTTGTAGTGGGCCTACTTAAACAGTGTTCCATAAGTGTTTTCACATTCCCACAAATGTTTTCAAATAGTTGCAATTGACATGTGTTATAATATAAACTGAAATCTTCGTTGCTGCTCTGCATTCTAAAAGATACAAGATTCAAGATACAAGACAGTTTATTTGTCCCGAAGGAAATTACGTTGCCAATCACATTACAAATTAGACATAAATTTATACATTATAAATTATAAAGGCATTAAAAACAAAACAATTAATATTATCACATACATTATAATATCACATACTCTCGCATATCACAGCGCGCTGCTCTCACATAGACCAAGTGCCAATTATCACAATAAACATTAAAATAGTAAAAATAGAGTGCAGGTTAAGCATATAGATTTCAAATAAAATTACGAGTATAAGCGTTGTTAAAAGATATGGCTTTGGGTATGAAACTATCTTTGTATCTCATTGTCCGTGTCGTCGGTTGTCGTAGCCTACCACTCCTGTCAATTCGTCTTTTGTCAAACTCGCCCACAAGTGGGTGAGTTTTGTCATTCAGTATGTTAACTGTCTTGTCAGTCAGTCGTTTGTGGTAGGCCATGTCCAGCGTCTTATGTCTTTGTCCTGTCACATTTCCAGCTTTTTTGATGATCTTCTCCAGCCTTTCCCTGTCTCTCTCTGACACATTCCCACCCCAGCACACAACCCCAAAGAATAGCAAGCTGCTGATGGCAGATCTGTAAAATGAAGAAAGAATTTCAGAGTTTACTCTAAAAGATCTAAGTTTTCTAAGGCAATAGAGTCTTGGTTGTACCTTCTTAATGATAGAATCTGTGTTTTCTGAAAAGGAGAGCTTGTTGTCAAAGACGATGCCCAGGTACCTGTGTGCATCCACTCTCTCCACTTCCTCACCCTTGATGCGCACAGGCTCCGGGGCATCAGTCTTGGCTCTGGTAAAGTCAATAACAATTTCCTTAGTTTTAGATGCATTCAGTTCCAGATAGTTTTCTTCACACCAGTTCACAAAGTGTCTCACCTTTTCTCTGTACAATAAATCATTTTTCTTACAAATCATTCCAACCTGACTGGTGTCATTCGCAAATTTAACTAAAGGGCATGACTCATCCTTCTGTCTTCCATCTGCAGTATACAAAGTAAACAAAAATGGTGAAAGAACAGTTCCCTGGGGGGCACCAGTGTTGGTGTACAGCACATCAGATAGAACAAAGGGAACATGAGATGAAGCAGATGCAAAGGCAGTCTGACAAATTGAGGTCTAAAAGTCAAATAATCAAAAATCCAAGATATAAAATTTTGAGGGATGTTCATTTTAGACATAATGGTCAGTTAGTAAGCACTAAAAACTGAAATATCATAATTCTGGAAAATAAGATGGCATTCCCCCCCCCCCCCCCCCACCCCACCCCCAATTTGTTCAGTGGTTTAAAATTCAGTTGGTTGTTGTTTTTTTTTCAATTTTTTCCTTAAGGAAAAGGCTGTCAAAGTCAGCAATTATGTTTACACATGTGTGTGTGTGTGTGTGTGTGTGTGTGTGTGTGTGTGTGTGTGTGTGTGTGTGTGTGTGTGTGTGTGTGTGTGTGTGTGTGTGTGTGTGTGTGTGTGTGTGTGCATGTGTGTGTATGTGTGTGTGTGTTTGTGTGGTGTCCTTGTGCGTATATGTATCTGTCTTGTGTGTGTCTGGTGTGTGTGTGTGTGTGTGTAGTGTGTGTGTGTGTTGTGTGTGTGTGTGTGTGTGTGTGTGTGGTGTGTGTTGTGTGTGTGTGTGTGTGTGTGTGTGTGTCTTGGTTGTGTATTGTGGTGTCCTTGTGCGTATATATGTATCTGTGTGTGTGTGTGTGGTGTGTGCGTGTGTGTGTGTGTGTGTGGTGTGTGTGTGTGTGTGTTTGGGGTGTGTGTGTGTGTGTGTGTGTGTGTGTGGTGTTGTGTTGTCCTTGTGGTTATATGTATCTGTGGTGTGTGTGTGTGTGTGTGTGTTGTGTGTGTGTGTGTGTGTGTGTGTGTGTGTGTGTTTGTGTGGTGTATGTGTGTGTTTGTGTTCACTGTGTGTGTATGTGTGTGCGCGCTGTTTTGTGCATGCATGCATGCATGCATTGTATGTGTGTCTCTGTGTGTGTGTCTATGTGTGCATATGTGACTGACAGACATTAAGCATTTGTTAACATCAGCAGGTGATTGTGTTACTACTGTGTAATGATGGTTATTGAATTTGGAAGGTGTGTATAAGTAGAGGCTACATTTTAAATGATGGATGATTTAATCTGTTGAGATGTTTTATTCAAATGTTTAATCTGCTGATTTTTGTTCGTTTGTTTTTGTTCATTTTATATTTAATAACAGATATGTGTTTGTGTTTTGAGTAGTTGTGAAAATGATGTACATGTGGTATAAATCCACTGAAAGCACATTTTAATTTCCAAATTTTGATTAATAAAGTACTGTATTAAAATCTGCTTAGTATTGTATTGTATTGTATTGTAGTGTAGTATAGTGTAGTAGTAGTGTAGTGTAGTGTAGTGTAGTGTAGTGTAGTGTAGTGTAGTGTAGTGTAGTGTAGTGTAGTGTAGTGTAGTGTAGTGTAGAGTATAAAATAAGCAATCTCAGCCGATCTTACAGTCAGCAGTTGTTCATTATTGAGAGAGCATGGAGGACTAGAAAACACATCTTGCACAGGTCGCAAAATGTGATTTACAAACTATACTTGTGCAAAAGGTGGCATTTCAGCTTTTAATATGCACAAGGCTTTTGACAAGGTGTGGAAGGATGTATTCGTTTGATACTCCCTGGCAATGACATCATAGCCACATGACATGTCAAATCTACACATCTGCTGAGCCAGGGTCATTGACCTCAGTTACTGTAAGCAGATGTAGCAGTAATCTTACTACACCAAGGAATGCCACAAGGAGAAGTTCTGTTTTCCACTATTCATAATCTTCATCAGCGATCTTGTCTCAAACTCAAAGCTGCCCAGAATTATGCAGTCTTCAAAACAAAACAGCCTGATGCTCTGGTACATGGAAGAGTATGCATAACACAAAAATATACAATGCCACTCTCCCTGAGCAGACTGACAGCCAGAGCCAACAAAGAATATTTTTAAGAATCGTTAAAAAAGTATAAAAGGACACAGATAAATTTGTGAAATTTTCAATCTGTTTTAACAAATGACTGACAGAGCAAAGACAGTAAAATAAACTCAACTGTTTGGTGGCACAGCACATGTGAACAACTATCCCAATTCTGTGAGTCTAATGAAAATATGAGCGATGTAAACCTATGAACACAATTTAACTGATTTTATGCACTGAGAACATCACAAAACAGATACTGAACACATGTTTGAAAATAACTGTCACTGTGGTTTCCTATACAGTATTTTTAAAGCAGTGAAGTCTTTACTCAGAATATCATGAAAAAGTCTGATCAAATTGCTTACTTGCAAGTCACTGGCCGGTGAAGACAAAGTCACAGAAGTATGAAAGGTTTCACCATTTAAAGCTCGTTTGGCACAAATAGTTCCGTCATCTGTTGGAAAAAATTCCTAAGTCTCAGGATGCATATGCAGCCCTAAAAAAATGAAAGTTCTGCAAACATGAACTGGAAATGTGGCCCTCAGTTTAAAAAAGTCATGTAAAAGCAAAGACTGACAAAGTGACATTAGTCAATGTCAAGCTGACTCTGGAAAACATTCCACAGAATTCTGAAGATCAGCAGACCTACGGAAATCAACTTTGACAAACACATGTTGTAATATCAGTATACAGAAAATGCAGTTAAGAACAAGGAAACAAAACCTTGCTGAACATCACAAGAAAGTTGGCAAAAACAGATACTGCATTAGCTTACATAGGGGCTGACAAGAAAACATTCAAAATGTCAACAAAGTCTAAGGAACAGTGTGCCCACACCCAGAAAATGGCTGAACAGATGAGATGGATAATATTAGTCAAGCACATGAACAATCAGGACAAAGTCCAGAACCAGGCATTCCATATCACTTCTGACAGTGAGTGACACAATGAAATTCATGCCTACAGAAACCATGGCAGACTGCAAGCATCCCAACACAGTGCAAAAAAAACAGTGAAGCCTTAGATTAAAGACTGCAAAGTACAGAGCCATCAGAAGACACAGATGAACACCTGGCAAATAATGCACATTAAGAAAACTAAAAGATCTCACAGTCACAGCTGCAGAAGAAACACTACAAAGCCACCAACAGTTTCTGCAAAGCTACCACAGGGCAGTATGTATCTTTTTTACATCATTCATTTACTGGGAATCCCTTCATCTTCTGGCTACTCTGAGAAAGTAACTCGAAGAACATTCCTGTTCACACTTCAGTATTACACCTCAGAATCAAATAAAAACACAGCAACAAAGGCATGACTTCCCTGACTCTACCCACAATGGAAAATAAGTTCTGGAAGCAGGGAAGAGGGCTTACACAAATGTTTTAACTACAGATAGTTTTCCTGGCTGATGTCAAGTTAGCACCGAAGGCAGCCAATATAAGCACACAACCTTGCCAGGAAAATGCACTGCAAAATGTGTTTTCAGATGTACCATGTTAACACTGCAAAGGATCCCAAAGAAAAAGCAGATAGAGTGACATAGGCCTACATGGACACTTAAAAAGATTAGAAAAACAACAGCATCACAAGTAGAAAAATGTAAGACCAACATCAGGCTGCTATACAGAACATCACACTCACAGCCACTGGACAGCTACCACACCAGCTGTCAAAAAACAGATCATCTGCCAGAGTACTGGCCTTATCATGCGCACAGATGCTTCCATTTCTGTTTCCAATTGTTGCCTTTTCTGTGAGGCAGACCAGAGCACAAAGTGTGAGCAACATGATTTAAACTGCTGGGATCTTCAGAAGGACTAGAGATGTAGTCAACACCTTCATGCTTACAGCAAAGTTGTACAGGTTCATGAAAACACCACAGATGACTTGTGTTTTATTTTGTGGGCTAACCACAATGTAGAAGACCACAAACTAAAAACTGTTTCCTCTTTTTTTCGTTGACTAATCACAGTGGAGAAAATCATAAGCTAAAAATCATTTCCTAAGGAATTTAATTGGCACAAATGTTTCAATGGTCAAGATGCATTCTAAGTTCACAGTCAGTGACCATCCAAACAACACAAATATAACTGTAGAAACTCCATGCATATTTTTCTTCGGGAGGGCAGGGGAGATGGATGTGTGCCTGTTTGCTTTTATGCATGCATGTTCACTTAAAATTAAAATTTAATAAAATGTCAAAAGCCAGAGATCAGTAAACACCTTTTGGAGGTAAGACTCATGAATTTTAACATTTTTACCTAAAGACATGGCAAAAACTGCAATGAATTTGCATGTGAACAAATACAGACGATGGTGCAAAGACCAAAATGTTCCTAAAATGTGGATTTTTTTTGTTTGCTTGCTTGTTTGTTTCAGCTTAACACTGCACATGCATCATTCAACATTAATCCTCTCTCTCTCTCTCTCTCTCTCAAAAACAACTAATAAGTTTTTTACTCCAGTCAATGTATTACTATTAGTGAGCAGCATTAGACCTGACCTGTCAATAAAGTAATTAGGACAAAATCTGCTAAGTGTTTTATTTTTGTTGTTTGGTTATTTTTTTTGTAAATCTGTTAATTTTCTAAGCTCTATATCTCATTCAGCTTGATATGCGGTGGAGTGTCCTCAGGCCAGACTGTTCTCCTGAGGGTACTGTAACCTGAGAACATCTAGATCAAGTTCAAGTTCATACTACTTATAAGTTATAGCCCAGCCGACTACTAGAGACTTATCAGGGCTAACACCACGTCAAAAACGACAACCTGATGAGCTGCTGTCAGGCTAAGTCACACACATAGATACTTGTGTGTATACAAGCATGCACAAAACATGTCACATTTCATCTTTTCTCACTCTTCAGTAGGTTTGGAGAATAACTATGTCATGTTTGAAAAAAAAAAAAGACTACATCAAAAAGTGAATCAAGAAGTGAACATCCTCTACTCTTCATTAGATCAAAATCGCTGAAGTCAAGTGCTATGGACTACTCTTATTTTCTCTTGTTTTTTGCAGGAATACCTGGGTGCAACAAAATGCTGTCACATTCTATAATCTTTGTTGTATGGCAAGCTCTTGGCATAATCACTACCATGCTAATTCCCATACACAAGAAAGAAGGAAAACGCTCTAAAACAAACCGCCGAAGTGATAAGTAATTTTAAGAAGGCATGTATATGTCACATATATATATATATATATATATATATATATATATATATATATATATATATATATATATATATATATGTTGTTGTGTGTGTGTGTGTGTGTGTATATATATATATTATATAATATATATTATATCACATATAATTCATAAGCAACTCTCATTCATTGATACCCGTATACACTGTGCATGTGAGATAGATTCATAGATAGATTCATACTAATCATAGATTCATACATAACTTACTATATAGACACTTCCACAAAAAGTTGGCTGTAGTAAACCAGCAACAACCCAAGGAGACTCTTTGCATCTTTAACTGTTAAAGTACAGTATCATCATTTCTTGAGCCACAACTTTTTCCAGTCAATTCATCTGTAATAGAAATAGTAAATACATAAGTATGGTAGTCGCTTTTCGCCAGGTTATTTACTTTAAAGCATGTGACAGTATCCCTTCAACACTTTCAATGGATGGAGTTACCCTAACATCAGCCCAGAGGAGAAAACAATCATAATATGAATTAATATTTTAAAACAGTTGCAAGCTCTGTTACATTTGTATCCAATTCTAATCAGGATCAATGACATGTTATTTCTGTGTCTGAAAACATGAAATGCCAAATGATATGCTTCTATTTTCGTCATGAACTGTGAATCTGAAGAGTGAGGAAGGCATGGTGTCATTATCTTGCTAATTAGCAATCATAAACTGTGCAATTTTTTTTCCCCATTGGCTGGTTGGTTCTTTCGACAGAGCCATGGACTCAAGATCTGGTATTTTGAGTTCAATTCCAGCCCGCAATATTAAAACCAGACTTGTTCACTTCCCATCTTAGTTTATGTTTCCATTATTTTGGTGGTGTCAGCTTACTGTTTTAACAGCTCCTTCTCCTTCCACATTTCAAGACCTTGCTACTACAGTACTACTAGTGTAAAGGGTTTGGCGCAGACACAGCATTTGCTAGATAACTGCTGGCAGTTTTGGTTGAGTGCTTACGGAATTGTCCAAGTGCCATGAATCCCTCTTGAACAAACTCCAAACTCTCAAGTTGTCAAAAAGTGACAATCGTGAAAAATAATCCCCCCCAAAAAATAAAGCAAAAGTCAGAGTGATGCGTATATGATTCAAACTCCGTTTTGCAAATTAACCACTAAACAATTTAATGTTTTACTTTTAGAAAAGTCAATTTTGTAACAAAAGTTTAATGCTGTAATATGAAATAATGGGGTCATTTCCTGAATCTGCAATTCAAAATAATTAAGCAATCTTAATCACTAAGACTAAGATCCAAGAAGTTTTGCTGGCTACTTCTGTCAAAATCCACCAATAAACCAATTAACTTTTTTCAAGACAGTGGTTTAATAAATAAAGATGAAATAATGTGGTTATTTCCTAATTTTTCCATTCAAAATAATCATTATCATGTAAATCAATTGCTGAGGTTTACTGTTTGCGACTACTTCTGTCAACCAATGAACCATAAGCTTTCAACATCATGCTGAGGCCTTTACTTAATCAGATGGAAAGAGTTATCTCTGTTATATCCTGAAATAGGTCCTTTATGTTGTTTGAAGCATGATGGGAAGTCTACAACTTCTTGCTTAAGATCTATGGACTTTGCTGCATGATCTCTAAGGCTTCCCTAAATCCATAGGTCAAGATCTATCTCTCAATTGAAAAGTTGTATACAAAGTTCTACATAGCAAGGAACAGCACAAAAACAAGATTATCTATCAACATGACAAAAACAAGATCATCAACTATTTAAGCAGCACTTGCAGCACTTGACACAGGTCATAGATACTACTTTCTAGAACAACACAACCACTCAATGAGTCACTTCACTTAAAAAGAAAGCACCTGGACAAGGCAACAAACTGGTGATCAAATGAACAGTCAGCAAATTTTGCTGGCCTTTGCATGCAGAGGAATTTTAATATGATTGTTTCAGAGCTTTAGAGTGTTGGCATACATCGATGCCACGCAGGCTTGCAGGCGCTTGCATCAGACTGGATGTTTGCTCAAAAACAAGCGTTAAAGCCTATGAATGAAAATTAACATGAATAAATGATAATAAAACAGAATAAAATAAAGCAAAAGAATGAATTAGAAAGAGCCAAGAGATTTATCTCTGCTCTAACTATACAATAGATTTGATATTTACCCACTGTTGTAAGACTAAGAGACAGAATAAATCCTATCAGACAAATTCAGTTTACAATTTCAATCAAACCAGTTTGGAATCTAATATTTTTAAATCTAAACAAACGAAGAATTCAAATCCAATATGAACATAAAAGTCATAACTTATACCAAACAGTTCTGCTACCAGCGCCATTTTCATATTGCAATGTTCACCAAATCACAGAGCATGCCTTGCATTTGTAGTGCAATAACTTTCAGTTTCTAGCAGTGCTTGAAATTCTATCACTCAGTCATGCAGTCTTTTGTAAAGTTATCAGATCAAAACCCCTGGTCTGAAAAAGAAAAAAGAAATAAAATACTAAGTTAAAGCACATGACAAATTTAGAATGAACGACAGAATGCCACCTTGAAACCAAACAAAATTTGCCCTATGGTGCTGAAAACACCATTCTCTACTTAGAACAGGCAGTTACCACAGCAGTATCTGAGCTCAAATCTGTCCATATTCATGATATTGTTGTCTGTCAAGAAAAACAATGACTCTTGACAGCTTAGTTCTAGTATTCAATTTCATTTTGAAAATCAAAGCAAGGAATTAAAATGCAATGAACAAAAATTGAATTACAAATAAACAAGTATACATAATGTGCTAAATAGTCTAAAAATTTTGAAAAAAATACAGAATTAATGAATAAATTATTAGTCACTGATCTTTACTTTTTTTTCTTTCTAGTTTATCTACATTTTTAATCTAATACGAGACAATGACAAAAGGTGCAAAAAAAAGGGGGGACACAGATCATAGAATTTCAAAACAGAAATTAAAAAAAAAGTTCTGCAATTTTATCAAATCAAACCAATCACATGCATGAAAACAGAAATGAAAAGATAAATTGTATATTATACTTTTTCTAATGTAAAAAAAAAAAGTCATATCACCCTGTAAAAAGTTGGGTTGCAATCCTGGACATAAAAAAAGTGTCTACAGTTACGCAGTAATAGCAAAGCATGGATCAACAAATTGAGGTTTTCATGAAAGATGGATGATGTTACTAGGATATAACATACATAAACAATGAGATTTTCCGGTTGAAACAGCAACTTTTCATTTTGTTAACAGAAATGAAGCTATAATATAAATAAAATATGAAAAAAATTATCAACACACACACACACACACACACCACACACACACACCACACACACACACATACATACACACACACACACACACACACATACATACACACACACACACACACACACACACACACACACACACACACACACACAACAACATAATTTCATTTTATTACGTGTGTATCAGTTCTGATACTAATGCTAGAAAATCTAAGAATTTTCTCATGAGGATTTCACGTACCTCAGAACAGTAGGCTACTTACAGTTTTGCTTTTGAACTTTTTCTGACTTGAAAATAAAATATCCTCATCTCAGAAAAGTATGTTTCACATTTTTTTCAAATATTCCCTTTTAAACAAAAGAAATAAAAGGAGGAGAGAGGAGTTATTTCCTATTACAGTGGAGGGATGAGTGACTGTGTGTGTGTGTGTGTGTGTGTGTGTCTGTGCACATGTGTGCATATGTGTGTGTGTGTGTGTGTGTGTGTGTGTGTGTGTGTGTGTGTGTGTGTGTGTGTGTGTGTGTGTGTGTGTGTGTGTGTGTGTGTGTGTGTGTGTGTGTGTGTGTGTGTGTGTGTGTGTGTGTGTGTGGTGGTCTTTGATTTAATGTCTATTCACTAAAGTGATTTTAGACAACAACAAAAACACTTGGAAATGGTTAATCTTCAGGAAAAAAAAATGAACAAAAAAACAAGACAAGAAAGAAAAATTCACAAATGATGTTGTCATAATTAACGATTGAAACAGTAAACTTAGCTAACCATAACACTGAACATGAGAAGTAATGGCGCGTTAAAGATAATTCGCTATAGGACTTTTTGACAGGCTAACAAAAAATTCATATGTTAAGGATGGTGAGTGAGTGTGTGTGTGTGTGTGTGTGTGTGGTGTGCGTGTGCGTGTGTGTGTGTGTGTGTGTGTGTGTGTCACTGTGTGTGTGTCACTGTGTGTGTGTCTGTGTGTGCGCGTGTGTGTGCATGTGTGTGACACTAAAATGTGTTACCGAGATTTTCTCACCTCTTTGTGGAGGGATCTTTAACAAATTTTGGTCAAAAGTGTGATCATTTTGGAGTTGTGAATGCATAAGCTTGAAGGTCAAGATCAAGGTCATAAAGACAACAACAACAAAAAGCGTCTAAAATCAGCATTTGGCGGGGGGAGGGGGGGGGGGAGCATAAGAGCAGCAGTTTCTCAGGAACTACACACAATATTTAACATCTATTTACAGAGTTGTGATAGTTTACCACTGTCCTCAATGCATATCAAGTTTTCTCATACATGAAGCCTATTCTAAAGGTCACAATGACTGATATTCAAGATCATCTGCATCTTTGTGTTAACACCGTAAGACCATGGAAAAAATCTTTCTCAAAAATTAAGATAATTTTCTGTGTAATATACACTTAAGAACAAAACACATAATAGTAATAAGCTATTCTTCAATATCTGCCTATTGATATGTGATTGTTTGGCCTCAGCGACAAACAGAATCTCACCACGGAATAAAATGTGTATGGCTTTGATTTCAGCATTTTCCAATGCTTACAGAAGCCGAACTTTTACAAACTGACAGATACCGTGATAGATAATGAAAGGAAAAACTTAGCCAATACTTACACAAGTTAACTTATTACAGGCATGTACATTATGCTTTGAAAAACTACTTCCCTGATTTTCTAATGAATTTATTTCATGCTCAGGATGAACATGATTTTCTTCACCTTTGGTGCCTTCTTCTCAAGATCTAGCAGTGTGTGACATAAAGATTGAATTTTTATGGTAATAATAGTATAACATTCCATGAGTTCAGAATGGTAGATCAACATCAATCACCAAAAATCATGTCCTTTCAAAAGTATCATAGTGTGTGTGTGTGTGTGTGTGTGTGTGTGTGTGTGTGTGTGTGTGTGTGTGTGTGTGTGTGTGTGTGTGTGTGTGTGTGTAAGTGTGTCTGTGTGTACATGTGTGTCTCTGTGTGTGTGAGAGAGGGAGAGGGAGAAGGAGACAGACACAGACAGACAGACAGACAGAGAAAGAGAGAGCCAGGAGAGAAATAACCTACAGATTCTGGAGTGATCTTTGCACCTTGGTGTGCCTATAGGCAGTCTGTTTCAATGAACTAAGACTGCTTGATAATTGCTATGAGTTTTCATATATATATGGATAGTTCAGGACTCTAATTCACCCTCTGTCTCTCTTATCCTATCTGCTGGCTTCCTGCATTATCAGCCATGATACAAAAAAACAACAACAAACAAACAAACAAAAAACACTTTTTTTTTTGGCTTTCTCATCCTATCCATCAGTTTCCAGCATTCTCACCCATAACAGCAATACAAAAATGGAGTCCTTTGAATTTGTCATCCTATCTACCAGCTTCCTGCAATTACAGGAAAGCAAAATTTCAACCCTTTCAGTTAAAAAAAACTTATTCATCCTATCCATGAGCTTCTTGCAGCTGGTTGAAAGGGTGGGGTAAGGGGAGTCAAAAGATTAAGTAAACCTTCTACTGGAAATAAAAAACAAAAACAAAAAAAACAACAACACAAAAAACAAGCAACAGAATCTGTATGTTGGGTAAAATCTCAAGATCCCCCCATCATTACCACAGGGGTTTGCTCCAGCTTCTAGAATTCATGTATTATGCTATTGCTGTGGTTATATCTTTCTTTCCAAGCGCATGCATTTATGATGTTAGAGCATACTAAGTGCTGCAACACTGTCTTGAGAAAACAGCAACTGAACTTTTTCTAAAATTTCATTTTCAATAATAAACCCACAAACATGACTAGAAAAATGACATATTCTCCACAGACATGTCTTCTTCAAAAAAAATAGTAGCCTGTATCATAAAAAAAAAATTAAAATCTTCAACAAATGACAAGCCTTGTGCCAAGTTGTGGGCATATACAACTGTTTTTGTGGGTTTTTTTAATCAAGGCAAAGCCAAACAGAAAAGATTAGATTAAAACAATGGTAAAGGATAATAAGTAAGTAAATTCCTTCCTGTCATCTTATATGTGTGCCAGTGCACACACGCACACAGTACACACATACATGTGCTCACACACATGAACTGATGAAGTCACTCACATGCACAGACACATCCTTTGGTGTATTTTTCTCTATAGAAAAATCCTTATAACAAAGATGTGTGTGTGTGTGTGTGTGTGTGTGTGTGTGTGTGTGTGTGTGTGTGTGTGTGTGTGTGTGTGTGTGTGTGTGTTGTGTGTGTGTGTGTGTGTGTGTGTGTGTTGTGTGTGTTGTGTGTGTGTGTGTGTGTGTGTGTGTGTGTGTGTGTGTGTGTGTGTGTGTGTGTGTGTGACTGTGTCTGTCTGTGTCCTGTATGAGGAAAGGGGGGTTTTCTAATCTATGAAAAAGACAGACTGTCACAATGGCTTGACTTTCAGCCTTGTTTTTAATTTAAGGCTGAATATTCCTTAACTAATTCACTTTTTAAGCCAAGCAGTTATCATGAATTATAAATTTACAGCTTTTTCTAAAAACTTGATAAACTGTTAATATATGTATACATACACATACAGTATTTCCTGTCTGTTGATCACTTTTAAGTGTTGATCGCTTGAGCAGGGTCAGGTACACAATGTTGTTTTTTTTTAATTATTAAGTGTATTTCGGCTAGGTGGATTTGAGGTCACATGCATATTTTCAAGTACTAAAACTTTTTGACAAGCCAGATCTGAACCTATGTAGTCAGACCATACTTTTTTTTTTCAAGTAGATCTAGATGGCAAGAATTCTAACATTGCCTAACATAACAAGATCCTACAGGCACATTTTTGTTGCAGATGTTGTTGTTTTTAACAGTTCAGAAAAAATGTAAACAACAAGAACAATGAAGCCTACTTGATAATGATATTGTATGCATACGCACTGACTGAATTTCATATAAGTGTGTGTGTGTGTGTGTGTGTGTGTGTGGTGTGTGTGTGTGTGTGTGTGTGTGTGTGTGTGTGTGTGTGTGTGTGTGTGTGTGTGTGTGTGGTGTGCGTGCGTGTGCGTGTGGCGTGCATGTGCATGTGCATGTGTGTGTGGATGTGGGGGTGCGGGTGTATGTCATCGTGTGTGTGTGTGTGTGTGACTGAATTTCATATAGCGTGTGTGTGCGTGCATGTGCATGCATATGTGTGTGTGCATGCATATATGTGTGTGTGCATGTGTGTGTGTGTGTGTGTGTGTGTGTGTGTGTGTGTGTGTGTGTGTGTGTGTGTGTGTGTGTGTGTGTGTGTGTGCACAAGTGACATGATCATATTATGCATGTTTCCACAACTTCGTCATTTAGTTGAAATCATGTTCAGTAAAACTGTTTCTGAACAAAACATGTTTCTAAGTGTGTGTGTGTGTGTGTGTGTGTGTGTGTGTGATCTAACTTCACACTAGAGTAATTATATGATACACATAATGACAGGGAGCCTTCCCTCTTGTTCCCCCCCCCCCCTCCTTTTTTTTTAAAGTACAACCAGCATCCTCTGATGAGGACTGTTTGCGTTATACAATTTACAAACGGAACTATCATCATCATCATCATTGTTGTTGTTATCATCATTATTTTCTTTACTTATTATTATCATGATCGTTATTATCAATATCATTATTATTATTATCATTATCATTATACTCTTACAAATATAACTACATCTCAGGCTTGGTGAAAATAAAGTGCATGTGTGCATGCACATGCAGGCACGCACGCACACACGCACGCACACGCACACACACACACACACACACACACACACACACACAACACGTACACATACACACACACACACACAACAACAACCTAAGTCGATTTAAACTACAAGTTATTCACAGCCAGCGAAAAGAAATATCTGACAAACTAAGTGAATCTATCATAAATTATATACTCAAGAGAAATCTCTGCAACTGAAGACTATAGTTTCACATAAATTAGTCTGTCTTTGGCAAAACATTTTGGGGGAGATGAAAAAAAAATTAAAAAAGAAAATAACCACCAACCAACCTCTAACTAAACAACCAACCTTGGAGTCTATTGCATACATTAACTTCTTAGAACTGATTAATTTGTATTTGAACCAGGCTTCCAGGCAAATTCCGAAACCAAAGAGACAAGACAGACACTGACACAGAGACACAGACACTGAGACAGAGACAATGCTGAATAAGGTGGAGAGCGACAGACAGAAAGAAAAAGAACAGGCATAATACTGACTTAAGGAGTGAGGTGACAATACTACCAAATAATCTTTTTCCTTCATAAAAATTGTGTAGTGTCTACAGTTCTGTCACCTTCAAAATATAGGCCAATATCATCCATCGAGGCAAACTTATCAAGAGTAATTTCTAATCCAATTTAGGTATTCAATATTTCATGACTACAGGGCTTAACATTAAAAAAAAAAAAAAAACTTCCTCAGATATAAAATTAAAAATGTCAATTTAAAAATGTCAATTTTGCAAACATTACAGTAAACATGTACAAAGACATAACACAACACAAACAGAACATTTTCAAATGATTTACAATCACTTTACCAAAATGCTGACGTTAAATGGGTCATTCCCACAGATTTAAGCCTTCAGTTTCTGGAGCTGGGGTTTGGAGATTGTCCAAAAGAAACTTTCTGTATTCCTCAGACAATTCCATACTATATGTGTATGCTCTCCACCCAAATCTGGCAGCAATTACCTGGCAGACTTCTCGATCCCATGACAAACTGTGTGGCATGGTCTTCCAATGGGAAAGGGAACTGGAGCCATGAAACGCTGATATCACCCGAATGGTTGGCACATTTAGATGGGTAATGAATGAAATTTCAAGAATTCTCCCTGGTATAGATTTTTGACCCAAGTTTAGCAGCTGTGTATAAATTAGTGCAGGAATTATGCATACACAAAATAGCTATTTCTCTTCCCTGTGGTGCTCATTTGGTAAAGATCTAACTTCTAAAATCTAACATAAAACTGACAACTAAATTATATACAGTTGTTGACATTTTCAATTTGTCTGCATATACACACACACGCACACACACACACACACACACATACAGTGACACACACATTCACACAAACACACACACACAAACACACAATCTGAATCATTCTTTTATTTAAGCAAGGTGGATGTGAAGGAGGCAGTAGACGCAATTATGGTGCCCTAAAACTAGTAAAAGGGCAAAAAAAATTCTGTTGACTACTTTTGACTTTTAAAAATGAAAGCACCGAGGAAATGTACAACCAAAAACATAATTCTAAATGGAATACCGAATTCATCAGAGTATTGTCAAAGCTAACTGAGAAAACAACACATGCACACAAATATTATTTAAATTTTATTTGACAATTCAACACCACAGGCAAAACTGTATTCATATAACAAGAACATTTTCATGATTTGGCAAACACTGACAAGACAAATCATAAAACAGTGAATACTAACAAAAACTGACAAAGCACTGACTTATAACGAAAACTGACATTTTGTAAACAAAAACGTGCATGCTGCATGGGGGCGTGGCAACACCAATCTGGCTAACCCCAATCAAGTTACCTTTTTGTAAACTGTGTAGTTGGGATTTTCTTCGTGGTTATGTTGACCATTAGCAGGAAGCGTGGTAGGCAGCGATTCTGACCTCTTGCTGTGACGGTGGGCCATGCTCATCCCCTCTGCTGAAATAGGTCCTTGTACTCACATGAAGAAGGCAACAACACTCCTGCTACCTCGACACCTTCACCACAAATAGCTTGCTGCAAAACGCACGTTGTCAGATGCCAGCACATGTGCGAAGGAAAATTGCTCCTTTCCAATCGATTACCAACTAGCCCCGATGGCCGGCTGGCATGACTGTCCGGCCTGCCGCCTGGAAAGGATTCATTGCCAATCAGCACGCAAATGTCAGGAGACGGTGCCAGACTGCACCAGCGTCAGTTAAATATTAACAACAAAACTGTTACCTAATGCACATAAATCATGTCTAGCAAAGCACCAACATGAATAGGTGATGCTGCCTCGATAAGACATACACGTATCAGACCTAATATCTTACATTTTTCGTCATCTCCACGAACACGCCGTGGTTGAAAATCGGAACTGGCACAAAATCCGGTGCTGGCGTCAGTCTCAGAAGATATCACATCACATTATGCGGTTAAACAGCCTAAATTTTACACGTTTCCAGAAGAAAAACTATATGAATTAAAGTACAACACTCACGCACACACACTGCAGCACCCTGCGACCAAATGATGCTGTCGAGGCAGCGCTTCAGCTCTATCTTCCCTACACAGACTGATCAGCGAGGAACCGTCTGCTATTCCCAGGCCGCCTAGGGGCCATTGGCACGAAATCTGGGCCGATCGCCCATCAAGGCGAAATCCAGCCACCGATGCATCGGAATCACACCTTCCAACTGAATGCAAGCAAGTATGCAATCCGCCATCCGAAGCAATCAGGCCTGCCCATAATCAGTGAAAGCTGTTTCCGCAGAATTCTCAGCTGTGCAACCGTTTCTCATCTTGGGTGCCTGCAGCAGACCACATGGGGTCAGCAAAGTGAAAGCCGAACTTTTTTCTGGGTGCATATATTTACAGCCTCATTTTCATCTCCTCTATATTGCGTTCGTGTTGTGTATCGTGCCAACTAATAAATCGAAGAACGAACACGATCGCATCGTTGCGAAGGTCCAAGAAACACTAGCAATGCTAATTTGACATATGACAAATCGTTCGCAGTGACCTCCATGTTGAATACGATTAGCGCCAAATCGATAATTCAACAGCTGATTGGTCAATGCTCTAGAAGCGTCATCTGGCAGCAGCAGACAGAACTAAAATGGTAAATAAAAGGGGAAATAATAATTGTTTTTCTTGTACATACTTTCGTTGAAGAGTTGTAACCCATCTCTTGCAACGGACGCGGTAGCTACTGCTGAAGTGCCAATAAATCGCAAAGGTCGCTACAGGATTGGTGAAGACTCTACGGTTTTAGCAGACTCGATAAGTTGTGATGGTGGTGCCAGCAACTCTTCCCCACTGCCATACATTCCACCGGACAGAATTCCATGTCTCTTTTAAAAGTCGAAGTTCATGCTTTTGACAACAAGCCAAACATTTTTTATTGCTAATGCAAAAGTTTCCAGTGTAACTGTTTGTCTCTGATGGTACAAAAGTATCGAAGTCCTTGCTTGCTACAACACCCAATGGCTTCAATTTCAATATATTTCAATTTCTCAAGATGACGTCTCCGCGTTCGGAATTAATTCCATATGCACTATCGTTACAGGTGCCACGTGATGGAGAAAATCCAGAATGATCACGGCACACGCCTTAAGCCTGCACATACACCCATTTGCTGGCCCGGTCCTGAGGTCCTACCTAGATAGTTCCATAACCCTGGGGTCGTAGGGGAGTAAGGTGACAGAGACCTCAACTTTTCCCGGGGCCAGCACCACGAGGGCAGCGCCCATCCCCTCTCCCTCGATTCAAATTCATGTTCATATTCACATTTTTTAAACAAGACTTCAGAAAGGCAAGAAAGCTAATTGGTCTTCAAGGGGTGTGACCTGGGAAATCAATCTATCTCTCCAATGTTTTATACCAAGGCAACCGGGCAATGCCCTACTGTTTATGATTTTCAACTGCCGTGGAATCTTAAGCGTGCACAGCCAGAAGGCACACGGGTCCGACTCGTTTTTCGTCCCCTTCCGAAAAACTAGACGTTCAGTTTGATTTTCCTGTCAAACTGAGGAGAAAAGTCGAGGCCTCTACGGGAAGTGAATCCTGGAACCTGGAGTTTAGTTATTGGGAGGCGAACGTCTGAACCATTCTGCCACTCTTTTCCGTAAAAAATGTCCCTTACTTCAATGACCAGACAATCTGGCACTGGTGGTGGTCTAGCGACAGCTTTGCCTCTTATATCAATATATATTCACCAAGAACTTTGACTTTAAATCTTGAAATTTGTGAAGTTTGTTTACAGAAGAAAAATCGTTCGTTTGTCTTTCTGTCTATCTACCACTTACCACCCAGCAAAACAAATAAGTTCATAAATAGAATGTTTATGAAACAGTTTCCTCATTTAGTTGAGTTACTATATTGCATGTGATAATCTTTTTATCTTCGGTGATGTTAATTTTACAATCTGGCATTGATGATGGTCTTGCTGTAATATAGCGACAGCTTTGCCTCTTATATCAATATATATCCCACCAAGAACTTTGACTTTAAAGCTTTTGAAATTTGTGAAGTTTGTTTACAGAAGAAAAATCGATCGTTCGTTTGCCTTTCTGTCCATCTACCACTTACCACCCAGCAAAACAAATAAGTTCACAAATAGAATGTTTATGAAAGAGTTTCCTCATTTAGTTGAGTCACATATTGCATGTGATAATCTTTCTGTCCTCGGTGATGTTGATTTTCTCTTTGACTCGCGTTTTAACACATATGTCGCCACACTAAAAAATAATTCGAGTTGATTGACAGTCACAGCCTGAACCAACTTACAACTGTGCTTACCCATTGTCGTGTCTATACTCTCACCTTGCCTATTACAAACTGCTAGACTGACATCACTGCCCTCGCTGTTACTGACAAGCTCGTCTCTGACCACTTTGTGATAGTTTCCCTGCACACTGATAAACCACGAAGAACAATTAAAGAAATCAAATCACGTAACCTGTAACGGCACAACCTTGAGACAGGTTGATAAGTTTAAATATCTGGGAACGACCATCTCACCAGACGGCAGATGTACATCAGAAATAGCCAGCAGAATGTGCCAAGCCAAAACAGCATTCAAGCAGATGAAAAGCATTCTTACCAACAAATGCCTATCAGTTATAACATCAGGAAGAGAGTTCTTGAATGTTATGTAGAACCGATAATGTTATACGGTTGTGAGGCGTGGACAGTCAACAAGCCGAGCCAAAACAAGAGATGTGGTTTCTAAGAAGAATGTTGAGAGTTTTATGGACAGCAAAGAAAACTTACGAGACAGTCTTGAAGGAGGCAGACACAAGAAGATCATTCATAAGGAAGATTAGGAAAAGACAGGCAACATTTTTTATTGGCCATTTTATGAGGAAAGGGGAATTAGAGCACCTAGTCACAACAGGAAAGCTGGAGGGAAAGAGAGCACCAGATAGACCCAGGGAGAAAATATTCGACAGACTTGCAGGTTGGCTGAGGACAGAGAGGGTGGAAGATGTGCTTGCGGCAAGCAGGTTGGCTGAGGACAGAGAGGGTGGAAGATGTGCTTGCGGCAACAAGGGATAGATACATACGGAGGGCCATGATCGCCAACGCCATGCGGCAGGTCACTTGATGATGATGAACTTGAGAAGTTAACAGACCTCAGCTTTCAAAGCTGATCTTGTCTCAACCCTTGCAAGTTCACGGCCGGATTCTTCATATCTTGCTGACCATTACTACTCTCAGCTCAGCAATCTGCTTGACATCCATGCTCCTGTAGTCACACGTAGGACTACAAATCATACCCCAGTACCATGGATATCCCTTAAAAATCAAACAAGCTAAACAAAAGGGGCTGTCAAAAACCAGTCGCCGTGGTGTAGTGGTTAACGCAACAGACTACCGACTGGAAGGTTGTAGGTTTGAATCTCCATCAGTCCCTTCAAAAATCATTGTGGGATTTTTCGACTCTAACCGGTTCCTACCCAGAGTTGGGCGTGTTATGGACTCATTGGGAAGACTGGGGCCACACAGTCAAGTCTCATCCACTTCATGGATGCGTCATTGAGGGTGTTGATCAAATCTTCTGACCAGCACCGCAGGTGTCTGTATCTGTCGGGCCTGGTTGACGCCAGGATACATTATGATGGTAAGCGTAGAGTACAGCCCTGTCACGCAGTCTCAATCCTAGATGGAACTCCATAGCATCATGATTATCATCTTCATCGACGTCATCATCATCACATTGTAAACAAATTGTTCTAGCTTCTGTGGTTATTAAGGTGGCGTAGAAAACGGGGCACAAATAAACAAACAAAACAAAACAAAAAAGGTGAGCACAAAGGTAACCTCCCTGAGAGCGATGATCCTACAAAAACAAGTGCTGTAAAATTGAACGACTCTCTTTTACTGAATTTTCTGATGATAAGCTATCCGAACTCAACGAATCCAAAACAGTGCAGGTTGTCGTCCCACGGGAGAGCAATTAGAACAATGCAAAATCACACTTGCGAAAACCACACTGGTTTCCAGTTAAAGCAAGAACTGAGTATAAAACTGCCACACTCTGCTTTCAGTGTCTGAGTTCGAAGACAATCACCATCATCATCAGATGCCCTGCCGCATGGCGTTGGCAATCATGGACTTCCATCTGTCTCTTTCTCTTGTTGCCTCAAGCATCTCCTCCACCCTCCTCGTCTTCAGCCACTCTGCAAGTCCGTCTAGCATTTTCTCCCTGGGTCTACCTTGTGCTCTCTTTCCCTCCAGCTTTCCCGTTGTGACCAGGTGCTCCAAATCCCCCTTCCTCATAAAATGGCCTATAAATGTTGCCTGTCTTTTCCTAATCTTCCTTATGAGTGATGTACTTGTGTCTGCCTCCATCAAGACTGTCTTGTTTGTTTTCTTTGCTGTCCAACATATATATCAGAACTTCTCCTGCCATACAAACATTCCAAAGCCCTCAGATCTCAAGACGTTTCTCTCTTAAGTATATCTTGGTTCTCACTAACGACTTATGGAAAGAAATCTTTCTGGTTTTTTGTTGTTGTTGTTTTTGTTTGTTTTTTGTTTGTTTTTTGTTGTTGTTTTTGTTTTGTTTTTTGTTTGGTCCAGCGACATGGAATTCCCTCCCAGTATTTTCAAGACAAAGCAGATATCTGTTTACTTTCAAAACGCATCTCAAAACACATCTCTTTCGGAAGTATCTCCACATATCATTAACTAATGCTTGTGGCTCTTCTAAATCCAGTGCGCGCGTGCTCGTGTGTGTGTTCGTGTGTGTGTGTGTGTGTGTGTGTGTGTGTGTGTGTGTGTGTGTGTGTGTGTGTGTGTGTATGTGTGTGTGTGTGTTTGTGTGTGTGTGTGTGTGTGTGTGTGTGTGTGTGTGTGTGTGTGTAAGTGTGTAAGTGTGTGTGCACAGGATGTGTGTATGTGTATGCTTATAATTATGTGTGTGTGTGTGTATTTTCATGTGTTTGATTGTCACTGATAAATTGAAAAAAAAAATTTGTTGTTATCTTTGATGAACTGTTTATGTTGCATTGATTTACTGGAGTATACAAGTATCCCATATGTTTGTACTGCATTGTAATGTATTGGCATTGAAACATTTGTGCTGTATTTATACATAACTGTATGTATCCGATTGTTGTACCGCATTAATTTCTTAATATCGCAATGTTTACGCTGTTTGTAACATGCAAAGAGCATTCACTGACGTGTATGTTTGCGTCATATAAATAGGATCATTATTATTTATTATTGTTATCATAGTATTCACAGACACGTCAACAAAAAAAGTGCAAGGCTTTTAGATAACCAAAATGACAGAACGCTAGATTCCGTTACTGAAGGAATCACATGATGTCAAGTTAACAAAAGAAACACCACACGGGTGTGGATGGACCCAGAGCACCAATGCCTCGCCACTCTCCGGACAATCACCTCCCAAGCTCCCAACGCCACTCGATAGTCATTTCATCAAGTAAAAGAAAGCAACGAGAGGTAGAGACAGATGGAAGTCCATGATCGCCAACGCCATGCGGCAGGGCACCTGATGATGATGAAAAGAAGGTTGTCCATGCGATGCATGACCCATTCCGACCCTGTCATCAGTTACCTTGTTTACAAAACGAATGGCAAAGGTGAGGAGATGACAAAACCCGGGGTATAGCCACACGACGCGCACCAACCAGGTCCAGCCCAACCTCCGGACCAAGAGAGAATAGAAGACCCCTCTTTCGCCATTATAATGTATGCAAAACAAAACCAAAGAAACAAAAAAAGTATCTGTATCTTTTTTTTTTTTAATCAAGCTACCAAATGCATTTTTCTGTTGCACAGTGTGCTGTCTATGATAATGCAGCTGTGAATATATTATTAGATTACTACGAGACGGGCTTTCAGACTGGGTTGCACACATTAATGTACATGTACTAACAGCACATTTATTACCGTTGACACAGACGCTTGGACTAACAGCTTTCTCCAGTATAATAAAGCAGTATGTAAGTGTACTAAGACGTAACTTGAGCACGTATGTCTTCGATTTATGTTCACACTACGGGCAAGCAATGTGCAACGAGTAGGCCTAAACGTTTCGGATGCATTTGTAGATTTTTTATTTTTCTCGCAATTATACCTCCTTTCTCCGCTGGATATTTTGCAACTTTCAAGCCCCGCCTAGCATCTGTCTCTCTTTCTGTCTGTCTGTCTGTCTGTCTGTCTGTCTACCTGCCTGCCTGCCTGTCTGTCTGTCTGTCTGCCTGTCTCTTATCACTCCTCTCTCCCTCTCCCCTCTACCCTCTGTCTGTCTGTCTGTCTGTTTGTCTCTCTCTGTCTCTCTGTCTCTCTGTCTCTCTGTCTCTCTCTCTCTGTCTCTCTCTGTCTCTCTCTGTCTGTCTCTCTTTCTCTCTCTCTCTCTCTCTCTCTCTCCTCTCTCTCTCTCTCTCTCTCTCTCTCTCTCTGCATAGCTGCCAGTGGAAGTCTCAGGTGTCTGCGCCACCCATCATATCCAGTACGGAAATTGGGCCATCTGTGCGAACATTTCATACCGTACTTATGCTTCATTGAACAATTAAGAACTAATTTGTCAATAGAAAACAAACAACCTTTCTTTTTTCTCTCTCCCCCCCCCCCCCCCCCCCCATTCCATTCATACAAAATGACTCAACGAAGAGAGAGAGAGAGAGAGAGAGAGAGAGGGGGGGGGAGGGCGGGGCTTTCACATGAGGCAATACGGTACGTTTAAAGCTAAGCGTGAGAAACTGACAGTGTTGTTAATATAATTAGAGTAGCTGTGCCAGTATTAGTAAATATGCTGTTAGTACGGTAACACTTTCCAGCAATCCCTTGCCAGCATGTAGGGCTTATTCGCTGGTGTTGGGCGTATGCCATGTGGTCAGTTTGGATCTTTTCAATCAGTTGGTATCTGTGGCGTCAGTGCCTTGTGGAATTTATTCCAAATGTGGAGACTCCGTCTTTAAAAAACTGAAATTAGAAATCTTTGAAAAGAAAAGTGTCTCTGTGCATCTACTATTCATCAAATTAGGTGGACTGTGTTGATCTTTACATTAACATGATTATACTACTGAGACTCACGCAAAGCCCACTCACTTCTTAATCCACGGTGAGTGGTACCACCCTTCTCGCCAGACAAGCTCTACGACAGGTCGAAGCTCTCTCGTCTCAGCGTCACACTACGCAAACGGAGACTTCGACTCATTGGCCACGTCCTCCGGATGCAAAATAGGTCACAGTCGCCACTCGGCATGCTCCTGATCGACTTCGACGACAACGGATTCCACCTGCGATAAGGGCGAGCGAGAACGCTCACGTTGAGAGCCGATTTGAACGATGACTTGAATTCGATCAGCATTAGTACCGTACAAACTGTGATAAATATGCCAAAGAGACAGTATTCAAATTTGATTGATTCGTTTGATGCCTGATATGCTATTATGCTATCTAATATCTGAACGTAAAATATATATTATATACTACTGAGACTGCTCTGCTATGAACGCGAGAGGACTAGGACATGACATGGGATTCAAGGATAAAGAAAAGTTAACTGCTCGTTAAAATACAGTCAGCAAAGTCTTGAAATTATTGGCCTACCATACAAACACAGTTTCGATCTATGAGGTGATGTCAAAGGGCATCTCTTCTTTACTGAGCACTTTCCAACCGACTCGTGATGTCAAATCATATACAGCACACTTTGGTGAATTATTGTTTCCTTGTCATATTTGGCTTCTAGTTACTCGAAAGATAGAAGTCCCCTTGATTCGTATTGTATTACTTATGTGTGTGTGTGTGTGTGTGTGTGTGTGTGTGTGTGTGTGTGTGTGTGTGTGTGTGTGTGTGTGTGTTGTGTGCGCGCGCGCGCGCGCGTGTGTGTGTGTGTGTGTGTGTGTGTGTGTGTGACTCTCAATATGTGCTGATGAAACAACGATGCACTCGGGACAGATGTGGAAATAAGTCTGGTAACTGGGCTGGACCTGGTTGGTGAATATGTCTTGGGTTTGTCATCTCCCCGCTCTGCCATTCAGTATGTAAACAAGGCAACTGATGACTGGGTCTGAATGGGTCATGCAGCACATAGACAGCCCCCCTTTGCTTGATGAAATGGCTATCATGTGGATCGGGACCTTGGGAAGTGATTGTCTGAAGACAGTGGTGAGGTGTCGGTGCTCTGGGTACCATCCAGCACCCTTGGGATCTCTTGTTAACTTTCGCTCGTGGCTTGGCCACTGACTTCAGGGAATCAGGCCTGATGATTGCAGGGGAAGAACTGCTGGAGGTTCGGAAAGATAGTAAACATGGGATCCCTCCGGGGTGTGTGTGCGTCAGACTTAGCTGAATGGCAAAATAAGCTGTGTCTAGAGCATTGTGCTGGCCACTTTCATATCTATTCAAATACCCCCTGTGGTTGTACTAAAGCAGCATTGGGAGTTTCCGAATGCTAACTGTCGAGACTATAGTAAGGTGGAAACAGCTGGAGAGAAATCACAATGAAAACATAAACTGTAGTAAATACAAATCAATTTGACAACTCGCTCATTGCGTGTCATCTTCTGTTCATACTGCCACGAAGCTGGGCATCTATTATGATGAATACGGTATGAATTGCCCATGTGCCGGCCTGGCAATGATGGGCGGCAGAGGAACCAGAGACTTTCACTTGCGTCTGTGACAAAAATGTTTGAAGAAAATTCCTCAGCGATCAGTGGATTTTTATGAAATTTTGGTCAAAGATGTGGACAGCTATGGAGATGTGAAAGGGTAACTTAGAAAGGTAAAGCACTAAGGTCACGATCACCTAGATCAAAATGAAAAAATAAACAAATAAATAAACAAACAGATAAATAAACAAACAAATAAATAAATAAATAAATAAATAATATAAATGAAAATGAATAATTGAATACAGGTGTGTGAAATTCGAAGAAGGTGTGTGTGCACAGCATTTTCTCAGGAACTTCTGATAACATTTCAATTCCGTTTTTACTGTTGTAATATTAATAATAATAATAATAATAATAACAATATTTATATAGCGCAAAATCTTGATAAAATCAAATCTAAGCGCTGAAGCAGACACACACGCAAGCACACACGCACGCATATTCTGTCATTGTCATTGCCGCACGTCAAGTTGAATTAAGCCTACATCTTGAGTGTCTTCAAAACCACAGGGACTGATAGTCAAGCTCATTCGCATGTTCATGAGTACACAATGCGCACAAAAATGTTAACAGTTCAAGGAATCAACTTTCTACATACGCTTTAAGAAAAAGATTGTTTTAACTGTGATCGTATCTTCCTCCCCCCCCCCCCCCCCCCCCAACGTCAAATACGTGTGCATTGATGTACACTGGTTTCACCCCTGCATCCAGAATGTCACCAAACTACCTAAACAACGTGGCTTTGAGCGATTTCTGCTTATAACAGGAGCTTGACTAACGTAAGCATATTGATAGATGCACACTGAAGGGAAAAGTTAGGTAATACTGACCCTAACAACCTTTGTTCCCATTGACATGTGTGTGTGTGTGTGTGTGCGTGTGTGTGTGTGTGTGTGTGTGTGTGTGTGTGTGTGTGTGTGTGTGTGTGTGTGTGTGTGTGTGTGTGTGTGTGTGTGTGTGTGTGTGTGTACTTACACATGTAGGCTACATATGTATATACATGTAAAACCAACCTTTCCTCCGAATATTTCATAAAGTCATTCCACGCTCAACATAAACTTGAAACGCAAAGAGAAGTAGACAAATTCATTCACCATGACTGTTAGATGACATGTTCACTAAATAATGTGTGACGGAAAGTATAAATGATATTTTCATCCAAAAACAAAAGTGACGTAATATTCTGCAGACCATAGATTTGACCAACGGTCTGGTCTGAATTCTATTCAGTAGGAAGTGACACCAAGAGTATCAAAAGCTACTGGATTCATACGACTGAATACTTATACTACAGTCTTACTGTGCTTCCCTCAGATATACGTCATTTGCAATCTTTTCTCTCTTTTAAGAGAACTCACAAAATTTATCTCTTCAAACAGTAGTGTTAGTAGGATTAGTCCTATTGTCCATATTGTATACGTATGGCTGACTGTGTGAGATAATGCTATTTATGTATATGTCATCAATTTGCGCTGAACCTGCATCATTGTATGGGCGTTCGCCCGCATGAGTCCTTCTGTGGGTGCGTGTCTCTATGTGTTGCATACGTGCCTGCGTATCTGTATGTTTGTGTGTCTATATGTGTTCATATAAGAAAAATAAAATCTGTGTGTATGTTTGTGTGTCTATATGTGTTCATTAAGAAAAATAAAATCTCTGTTTTCTTCTGTTCTACGTCTATCATGCTTATTGATTTATATTATTAAACTATATCTTAATGTGTCTATTTTTTGTAAAGTGCAAAGCCATCATGCACAAAAAAAAAAAAAAAAAAAAAAAAAAAAATCCAGAAGACAGTCTTGCAAGGCCAACAGAGCAATAGACAATGGAGAAAATGCACTCAAAAGAAGTCTCAGATGGAGTGACATGTGTGATATGGTCCTTTTCATGATCACTGTCATTTTCAGATCTCAGAAAGACAACGTTCTACATGGCAAGAGGTAGCGAACTGTAACCTGGTAAAACTGTGATATCCGGAACATGTAAGAAGGGTCTGCTAGATGGGACAGATGACTAGGAATGCGTGGCTGACATTCTAGACTAAAAAAAAAAAAAGAAGGGAAAAGGTAAAAAGAAAAGAAAAAGAAGAAAAAATCCACACATAATCAGCAAGCGTGGCATGAGAAAGGACAAGCTGGCCTACTCTGTTCCCATCCCTCGAAACAAGCTATTTTTATTCTGATCGAACACATTGTGCCGTATGAAAGTATAATTAGGCAGCCCATACCTACAACACTGAAAAGTACACCAGACTAGCCAGCGAGTTGCGAGAATCTCGCTTCAAAAGCCAAAGTCCTCGCCATAGAATATTGAAAAGTACCTTGTTTGTGAAAGATCCTTTGGAGTAATACAAGCACTTATATCACTCCAAAGGATCTTTCACAAACAAGGTACTTTTCAATGTTTTGTGTTTTACCCTAAAGATCCAGCGGTCATGTTTTGTTTTTACCTCGCCATAGAGTTTGGACCAAGGGGGATGTAGGCATTTCTGCCTATGACTTCATAAAACAGCTCTTAGTTTGTGTGAAAGAGTTGGCTAGAGTCCTACGGACAATGGCAGAAGCGGCTGAAAGTAGTTCCAGCCTGTTTTGGTCGAGGTGAAACAAAAGCGAACTTCTTTAGGCTTAAGTTTCCAAAAACATGCTCGTTGCACTTTACAAGAATACAATACGAGTAGTATTAAACATTCAGTCAAGGGGGGGAAAAACAGAAAAAAACATGAAATTAAAGTATCAGAAACCACAGGTGTCCAATAGCTTAGTGGAATAAGACTTCTGTTATAAAATTGACTTGGCCTTACGGTTCAAACCCAAGTGGAGGGCATATCAGTAAGGCATCCTGATGCAGCCGGTCCTTTTATTTATGGCCTTTAGGACCGAAACACTTTCTTGAAGGTAGTCCCTATAAGGACCTTGTATTGTCAAGCTCTCCCCAGAGTTTCTTGCTTTTATCTAATGCTTGAATTACTCACTTATCTATACTGCCCATAATGCGATTGGCATGTAGGGCAGCAACTAAGGTCTTCCATTTCTGTTTGTTCTGGGCTAGCCTTGGTGCAGCACCCAAACGTGTTTAATAACAATAATAATAATGACGATAACAATAATATAATAGCAATAATAATGATGATGATGATGCTGATATGATGATGATGATAGTCAGTAACAACAACAACAAAACTGATAATAATAATAATTTCATTAATATAGCGCAAACGATCCTCGTCAAAAACATGCTCGTTGCAATTTACAAGAATACAACAGTATTAAACATTCAGTTAAGGAAAGAAAAACAGAAAAAAAAACATGAAATGAAAGTATCAGAGACCACAGAAGAGCAACATGATTTAAATAAATACATGTACTCATGGACAGACAAACAATGCGCATATGTACAAACATACAGACACACACTCAGAGGCAAACAGAGAGAGATAGGCACACACACACACACACACACACACACACACACACACACACACACACACACACACACACACACACACACATACACACACACACACACACATACACACACACACACACACACACACACACACACACACACACACACACACACACACATACTTGCACCCAGATGATGCCCTGATGTTTCAGGGCTTTTAGATCTCCTTCTACGCCCATAGTATTCAACGTTGAATAGAAGAAGATCAAAGGGATTAGTTGCTGACATTTTCTTTTTATTTTGAGACAAGCTGACAGTAGGTCTCATGCAGTCTGGATCAGAAAACCCAGGCTTTGACAATTTTGTGTTTGTTTTCTTTTTAGCATTCCGATTTTTCTCATTCGTATGTATACACCTGGATTTGCTCCCACTGTGCTGAGAATTTGTATACTCTGTCTTCTGTGGGCATGTATGCTGGACTTTTTCATGTTTTCATTTGTTCCCTTAGCTGTTCACAAAGCCGGTAACCGCCCTGCGGAAGAACGTGCCGATCCGTTCGTAGCGGTTGAGATCGCCCGACCTTTTCCGGCACATGTGTGGGGAATTTCCATCACTACTGGCCTTGCTGTCTTATCGCGCGTGTGGTTAGAATCTTGGTCAGTCTCGCGCTGAATGTTCTAAAAATAGTACGAGTATTCTGGGATGCAAGGAACTTTCCATTCACTACTGAAAGACTTTGTACTGACGCTGTGCTACATTCGAATGCGAATACTAGGAGCTAGCTTTACATCTAGCAGTGCAAATGCGAAAGGGTTTCATAAGCCACCGGACGCTGACATGACTTACAGTATCTTTATCGTGCAAGTTTTGATGTTCAGGGTGCTCACACACACCAAGACTTTCAGGCACTAACAGGTCTACACACATATTGATCTGGGAGACAGGAAAAAATCTCCACATTTTTCCTATCAGATATGAGGTAGGCCTACCCAGGCAGGATCGAAACCAGGCCTTTCCTAAGAGAGTCTGATGTCTTACGCCACTTGGCTATCCGTACTTGAGTGGTAACATTAACTCTTTTGACTCCAACACCATATCCACCAACTGCAAAA
Source organism: Monoplex corrugatus (assembly GCA_030674185.1). Classification (NCBI taxonomy): domain Eukaryota; kingdom Metazoa; phylum Mollusca; class Gastropoda; order Littorinimorpha; family Ranellidae; genus Monoplex; species Monoplex corrugatus. Next base: position 48,603,270 of record CM060308.1, read on the forward strand.
ACTTCACTCTTTGATTCCTGCAGGAAGCTGATGGACAGGGTGAGGAAGTCAAAGGGTTGTTTTTGCTTTGCTAGTATGATTGACAATGCAGTATGCTGGTGGACAAGGTGCGGGAGTCAAAGGGCCAATCATATATCTAAAACTCAATATTTGGTTGAAATAATTGTGTTCCTCGATAGAAGCAAATTTAACAGGTTCACAAAACACACACACACACAAACACACACACGCACACACACACACACCAAAAAACAACATTAACAAAACATTATTTTCCGGGCCACAGCCTACACCATGCATCTAGTCTCTGACTGAACATATTTTTGTCAAATTTTCTGTTCTTGTCTTTTTTTTCTGGGAAACACACTCCCATAAAACATGTTTTTATTTTTTTATCATCAAATGTTTTCCAAATTGAATGATTTAGAGTGGATGATGCGAGTGAATGAGTGTTTAAACGTTGTTTTAGAAAAATAACGTACATTTTCAACTTTCTGTTAAATGAAACTTGGATTTTAGGTTCGTTCCATTGGACAACTGTCAATGCATGAAATGGTAATTTCTTTGAGTAAAATGAATGGGCATTGTAGTACTTAAATTGGTAATGAGCATCTTGGTATTTTGGTCTGTTATTTCTTTTTGTCTGTATGATGACTTGCTTTTGTTTTCGCCCTTATTGTGGCAACTATATATCGCTGGTACCAAGCTGTACTGGCTTTTGCCTTTCGCTTGGACTTCATCAGAGGTGTGGAGAGGAGAAGTCTGCTTCGTGGGCAAGATCTGGTCTGCTGTATACCCCTGTCCAGGCTTGCGCGTTGGAGAGGACCCCAGCGCACAATTCCATGATCTCTCAAGGTCCATGATGCTTTAATCAATTGAGCTAAAGGGTCCATTCAAATTCTTTTTTATTTTTTGAAGTGACTAGATCGCTCAGTTGGTTAACCCTTTGACTCACACACCCTATCCACCAACTGCAAAAACTTAATCCTTTGATTCCCTCACCCTATCCACCAGCTTCTTGCAGGAAGCTGGTGGATAGGGGGAGGGAATCGAAGAGTTAGGTTTTTGCCTTGCTAGCATGGTTGGCAATGCAGGATGCTGGTGGACAGGGCGCGGGAGTCAAAGGGTTAAAGTGTTATGCTGATGAGGCAGGGGCCTTGGAGTCTAACCTCATGCGTCACACTTTTTTTTTCATATCTTTTCTTTTTGTTGTTGCTTTTTTAAGTGGGCTTGCTGGCTCTTGTAATACAGCCGTGGACTCATGATCTGATGTCTCGAGTTCAATCCCAGCCCGCAACATTAAAAACTGGCCTGTTTGCCGCCCATCCTAATATTTCCATCATTTCAGTAGTGTCAGCTTAGTGTTTCATTGATCCTGCACCCCCCCCCCCAACCAAAACCCTCATCCCCCTTCCCTTTGAAGATGTTGTCAATGGATACGGTTTTATGCAAGCTTAAGGAGTTAGCCAGATAGCAGATTGGATGGGGAGTATATGGACTTGTCTGAATAACATGGATTGCTCTTGAATAAGCACCAGATTAAACTTCAGACTTCAAGGCTGATGGATACCATCTGATTTCTACTTGTTTCAACAATTTTTTTATGTGAGAGTTTGGCTTCTCTTAATACAGAAAACTTTCATCAGCACAGTGCAATGACACCTGTTCTTTTGTTTCTGTTGTTGTTGTTGTTGTTTTTTAGGCCTACTTATGAGCGGATCTTTCACCAAACTTTGTCACAGACAATTCCTTCCTTGAAAGAGGCCTTTAACATGTGCAAAGTGTATGCCGCACACAAGACCTTGGCTAACAATCTTATCTGAAAGACTAGCAATCAGACTACCTCTCAAGATCTGGCGGAGGTGAGGGGGGGAGTAATCTGTTCGACTAGAAATGGAACCCAGGTGTCTCGCATCTGAGACAAATGCTTTGTCCACTGGGCCATACATCCACTTACATGTATAATCTTCAGAGTGGTGAGAGTGTGTGTGCATGTTTGTGTGTGTGTGTGAATGTGTGTGTGTATGTATGTGTGTGTGAATGTGTGTGTATGTGTGTGCATGTGTGATGTGTATGTATACCTGTGTGAGTATATTCATGTGTGTGTGTTCATGTCTGTGTGTGTGTGCATCTGTGAGCATGTATATATGTGTGCGAGCACGTGTATGCGTGATGTGTATATACATGTATGTGCGAGCATGCATTCTTACCAACAAATTCCTATCAATTAACATCAGGAAGAGAGTTCTTGAATGTTATATAGAACCAATACTGTTATACGGTTGTAAGGCGTGGACAGTCAACAAGCAAAGCCAGAACAAGATTGAGGCAGCCGAGATGTGGTTTCCAAGAAGAATGTTGAGAGTTCCATGGATGGCCAAAAAAAAAAAAAAAAAAAAAGTCTTGATGAAGGCAGACACAAGATCATTCATAAGGAAGATTAGGAAAAGACAGGCAACATTTCTTGGCCATTTTATGAGGAAAGGGGAATTGGAGCACCTGGTCACAATGGGAAAGCTGGAGGGAAAGAGAGCACCAGGTTGACCCAGGGAGAAGACACTAGATGGACTTGCAGAGTGGCTGAAGACAAGGAGGGTGGAAGAGATACTTGAGGCAACAAGAGATAGAGACAGATGGAATTCCATGATCACCAATGCCATGCGGCAAGACACCTGATGATGATGATGATATGCATGTGTGTGAGCATGTGCACAGATGTATCAGCGTGGCATGATTGTGTGTGTGTGTGTGTGTGTGTGTGTGTGTGTGTGTGTGTGTGTGTGTGTGTGTGTGAGCTTGTGTATGCGTGAGCAAACGTGTACGAGCTTGAATATATGTAACACTAATATTCTAATAATGGTGATGATGATGATGATGATAATAATGATAATAATAACAATAATAATACTGCTGCTGATAATGATGATAATAATGATATTTATAAGATCCACTTTTTGATACACAAATCAAAGTACACTCTGAGAGGTGGAGGACAGGATGGGATTGGGAAGAAGGGGGTCAGCATGTAAAGGAGGAAATCACTGCTGGACGAAATGGTATGTCTTCAAGTTAGACTTGAAGGAAAACGGAGTATGTGACTACAGAAGAGACAGGAGAAGCTTCAAGTTAGACTTGAAGGAAAACGGAGTATGTGACTATAGAAGACACAGGAGAAGCTCATTCCAGTTATATGGACCAGACAGAAAACGAGCAGCAACCGACTGTGGAACATTGTAATCAAGTAGTGTCAGAAGCAGAACAGAGCGGTCAGGCAGAAGTGTACACTTGCATGTGTATATATTATATGTGTGATCATGTGTGAATGACCTTGTGTATGTGTAAGCATTTGTATGTGTGCACACGCATATGCATGTGTGTGAGCATGTTACGTATTTGTTTATGTGTATGTGTGTGTGAGTGCGTGTATGAGTGAGTGTGCATCCCATTCAGGCAAAACAAAAAACATGATCAACAAGGGTAAATCATTTACAAAACACAGAAAATGCAGCAAACGGTTTTATTTCTATGAATGGAAATTTTCAGCTTAATGAAAATCTATTCCAGTCATGCATAAACAATCAGATTGGTCATGCACAGACAATCAGATCATGAACAATTGTACAATAATGTACATATGTGTACTACACACATGCACATAATGAATGACACGATACATCTTTCTCCCTCACACAAACACACACACACACTCACAAAAACAATCTCTCTTTCTCACATACATACACAACAATCTATTCACATATCTTTTTTCTGTAGCATCCATTTAAAAAAATTATCAAACTTGGGTAGAGTTCCCTCATGCTCACCTCCCCCCTATTTTCTATGCAACCTTCATGGCCACAGGAACAGTTTTAACAATGTAATGATGATGATGAGGATGATGATAATCATGATGCTATGGAGTACTATCTAGGATTGAAACTGCATCACAGGGCTGTACTCTACGCTTACTGTTGTAACATTTTCATGGCATCAGCCAGGCCTGATAGATGCAAACACCTGCAGTGTTGGTCAGAAGCTTTGAGCCACAACAACCTCAATGACATATCTGTGAAGTGGAGGAGACTTACTGTAGGCTCTCAATCTTCTCAATGTATCGATAGCCCACTCAGCTCTGGGTAGGAAAAGAGAGGTGGGGATTCAAACACACAACCTTCCAGTTGGTAGTCCATTGCGCCAACCACTACATCATGGTGATCTTAGTGTCCAAATTATGTATCGTATTGTTTAGGGGATGTGAAGTGATTGTGTAGGGCACTGGTAAGATCAGTTTATACAAGGGGGCTAGTTGTGTTTTCATCCATGTGTATTTGTTTTTTACCATAACAGACAGACATACACATTTCACTACACTGTGCCTAGATTGTTCCAATGACAGACTGATCCAAAGATAAGATACAAAAGCCATAGGCTAGGCAGGACTTCAAGACCTTGCCAGTGCGTAAGGCTTAGGTACAGGCTTAACTCACTCGCTACGTACGATTATGCCCCTTCCCGGTCCCCTGATACGCACCATTTGTATAGGTCATGAGAAAATTCTCATAAAAATAAATGATAACAGCGAGTTTTGAAATTTGGCGGGTCATATATTGGTGTACAACATGCTGAAATTTCAACTGTCTAACCCTCATGGTTGCTGAGTAATGGTTCAAGTAAAATTAGAGACATTTTCATCTGAAAAATGCCTTACAATCCAACACGCACACACTCCACGTGCACTGAAGGAAGAGATCATGTTGAACAGAGCCGAGTTGTTGAGTATTGTTCAGCCAGTTGCTTTTCTGTCGCCTGCTTCAATGCAGAGACAGTGGGTCATGAACTTTGCACTGACCACTCACCAACTGCATAGTACAGTGACCTCATGGCCTGAAACGCGGCTAGGAATGACCGGACAATCTATTTCTGGCTATCAGTTTCAGTTGACGAAACTACTGAAAGCCCCACGAGTTTTCAAAACTCAAGTCAGATTTCTCTGATGCTCGTAGACAAGCTTTGTTGAGACATGGTCGGGAAATCCTGATGCTCGTAGCGAGAGAGTTAAGGCTTATGCCATGATCATTTTGGATCTCCATCACCCGGCTTCAGTGGCATCGGTGCATATGAAACTTATTCCGAACTGAAAAGATACTGAAATTACAATATCAATAAATGGTGCACTTCTCAGCACTGCACAACACGATTGTTCCCATATACCTACATGATAACTGTTACATCACCATCTCAACCATCACACTTTTTATTATCAAATTCAGCACTGAACCATTACAGCTGGTGGGAGTTCTCTCAAACTGTTAACCCTTTCACTCCCACACCCCACCAACTGCAAAAACTTAACCCTTTGACTCCCTCATCCTATCACCCTATCCTGAAAGAAGCTGATGGGTAGGTGAGGAAATCAAAGGGTTAAGTTTTGCTTCGCTAGCATGGCTGACAATGCAGGATGCTGGTGGATAGGGTGTGGAAGTCAAGAGGTTAAGAAAACACAGACCTGATGCTTACAATTCATGTAAACTTGCGTGATGTATAAGAAATATTAAGACCTGGATTCATTTCTTTATTAACACACAGCTTAATTTACCATTTTCTCTTCCTTTTTTTTCCAGAATTACAATTTTCTTGACCGTGTGTATACAAGATGGTTTGTCCACACTGTGCTGTTCAGTCCGCATATTCCCATTGTTGGTGGGTACATATGTTGGGTGTTTTCAAGTTTCCATAAGCCACTACACAATGGTATGACTGATTTGCAGGACCTTTATTGTGTATATTTGATGCTCTATGGAGGTTAGACACTATCAGGTTTGCACATATGTTGACCTGGGAGAATGTGAAAATTTCGACCCACCAGGTAGGTATCCAGGCAGACTTGAAACCAGAACTTCCAACTGGAAGTTTGACATCTTACCCACAGGATTATCGTGACCAATGAATAGCTTTTATATCAGCAGATTTGATAAGTCATGCACAACATCTTATGTCCTAACTACATTTATCTTATGATAATGGTCATCCTTCACTGATACACTCATTCAGTCAGAAAACCGTCTATCACACTACCAAGTTTGCATTGCAAAACTCAGTGCAGATTATCTGGGCCTTGGTATCAACCAAAGATTTATATAAGATTTACACACGTATATGGGGTATCACAAATTGTCCACCACAGTAGAAAGAAGAAAACTGCTGCTAGGATACCTGCCCACCTCCTGTTTGACATAGTCGGTCACCTTTTGACACACCTGTCTTAGGCTGTCACTAGACTGGGCTCTAAATTCTAGAAGATTCTGCAAGTCACCAACCATCAATGCAAGTCTGATTAAGAACACAATACTCTCACAGTACTGAGACCCTTTCAGGAACACAGATTCTAGAGAAGTCCTCTCTCCTTCAAACAAACCGGATTCCGTGTCCATCAACTCTGCTGCTTCTTGTACAATCCTTGTCAACTCCCCCCAGTCTCCATCTGCTGGCCAAATGAAAGAACCTGGTTCACAAGGTGAGGAAGCTTCTTTGTTCCTTTGCATGGCAGGGTACGGATGTAATACATGTTTCTTCGTGGCTTTTCCTTCTAAAGCTTGTGTGTTGTGGGAGTGGAAAACTTGTCTGAGGCTGTGAGACACGACCTGTGCAAGAGACACACTGTCCTGGAAGGTGTTCAGCTCCCCTTTGTCAAACAGACGCTCTGTCCCTTCCTGTAGTCCAACACAAACAATTGAAGAGGTAGGAACAAGACAGGAACAGAACTAATGATGACAAACTGTCATTCAACCATATCTGGGCTTGACTAAATGAAAACTTGAAATATTATTACAATCATATACTGTGTTTCATAGAATAACATGTGCAAGGATAATTTGACTTTGTTCTAAAGCAACTAAACATTTTTGGAATATTATATTTGATGTGGGTAAAGAGTATTGATTTTGGAGCCAAAGCCATATAAATCTTTGCTTTTATAAGCTATCTATGTTCCTACTGATTAAAAGATGTATATTCTGCTAAGAAAATATATCAGCCACAATAAAATGTCTATACCTCATTCATATAAAAATGCAACGCATTATAATTATTTCTTATTTAAATAATTACACATAATCAAACTGGACAGTCATATTTATACTGAAGATTCCAATTATCTCCAACTACCTTCTCTCTCTTAGAGACCAAACAAATAACAATATATGTACTCACAGCTGCATCAGAAACCTGTGGCATCACCCAGCGTATGATAGTGGCCAAGCATTCTGGGAACATGTCGGCATGGATGCAGAACATAGTTGTGATCAGCTGTCCCAGCGCTTGCTCTGGGTGGCTGCCATCTATACAGTCCATAAACACATTGTCATCTACAGACAGGTAAGTTTTTGCTAGTATATGCAAACATCATGCTCTGTTACGAAATCTGCACTGGAATGTATTGTCACAAACACACACATAACTACATTAATGACAAAAATCAGCCAACGGTGCAGAGCTACAGACATATAACAATAACAAAAACAAAATAAAACAAAACAACCAAAACTGTCCCATAACTCTGAACTTGTAGAGGAGTGAGGTGGTTGAGACCTCAACTTTTCTCAGCACCAGCATTATGACAGTGGTTTCTATCTTGTCTCCTCCGCTAATTTAACTTCCACAACCCTGAAGAGGGACAGGTACCCATTCACAGCAGAATGCACTGAAAGCAGCATATGCATGCAGGCAGACTGGAAAGCAGGACCTCTACCTCTTGGCAAATATGGCATTCTATAAAACATTTTCACATGACCATTAAAAACAATCTCCCATAAAACTCAAATAATGTGCTTTGAATTAAAATGGGACACTGATCATGTATACTTCTACCAAAGATTTTGTTGTAACTTGTCAATGTCCATCAATTAATCAATCAATCAATCAAAAAAAATTTTTTTTTTGTATAGTTCTATTCCTCAACTTACTTAGAATCTGGGCACAAGACATAACCAGAATTTTTAGTGAAGCATGGAAAACTGAAGCTACCAGGCAAACTGACCACACTCCACTATGTTGCTGCACTTCATGATCATTCATGCTGGGTGTTTTCATGTGTCCATAAGAAAGCCACTGACATCACTTACAGGATCATCCGGGAAAAGGCCAACTTCCAATTCAGCGGCGGGGCGACCATCCCCAACCCAGGCGGGTCACTGGTGGCGGATAGTGAAGCCCTTCAGATATGGAGGGTGGCTGTGAATAAGCTAGCTTGCTAGCAAATAAGCAGTCCTGGACCAAACTGGCGGTGTTCCTATCAGGACAGGGTGGGGTAGCAGGTGGCGCTGCTATCCTTAAAAAATGCCCCAGGTGTCCTATGACGGGTTCATCAGTGGGTAAGGGCCGCTATAAGCCCTAGCTACTGGGTGGGATCTCTGGAGAAACAATCCCCCTGTGCTCCCAGGGCAGGATGTACAGGCCAGGAGCTAAGGGCGGGGCAACCCCTACAGAAAACCTCGAAGGCTGAAGACAGAGATACCGGGCCAGCGTGCGCCTTCTAACAAACCACGGTACCATGCACTTATCACATAATGGCTACACACTCATCGAGTTCAAACGAGACATCACCCGGACTCAGCTGATTGTGTAGAAGCATACGCCAAGAAGAAGAAGAAGAAGACTTACAGGATCTTTAATGTGCATATTTAACTCTCTCGCTAGGAGCGTCCGGATTTCCTGATCATGTCTCAACGACGCTTGTGTACGAGCGTCAGAGAAATCTGACTTGGCTTTTGAAAATTCGCGGGACTTTCAGTATTTCTGTTAACCGAAACTAATGGCCAGAAATAGATTCTTCGGTCATTCTTAGCCTTGTTTCAGGCCATTAGGTCACAATACTCTGCAGTTGGTGTGTAGACAGTGCAAAGTTCACAACCCACTAGCTCTGCAGTGAAGCAGACGACGGAAAAGCAAACGACTGAACAATACTCAACATCTCAGCGCTCTTCAAGACGATCTCTTCCTTCAGTGTACTTGGAGTGTGTGCAAGTTGGATTTTATGAAATTTCATTCAAAATGTGAGAATAGGAACTGATTATTGACCTGTGTATTTTGTGAGACATTTTTCACCTGAAAATTTCTCTTATTTTACTTGTACCATTACTCAGCAACCATGAGGGTTAGATAGTTGAAATTTCAGCATGTTGTATACCAATCATTTAATATATGACCTGCCAAATTTCAAAGCTCTCTGTTGTCATTTGTTTGTATGAGAATTTTTCTCATGACCTATACAAATGGTGCGTATCAGGGGAATGGCAAGGGGCATAATTGTATGTAGCGAATGAGTTAATATTCTGTATGCGTACATACACGAAAGTGGTTTAGGCACTGGTAGCTCTGCATATAGGTTGACCTGGGAGACTGGAAAAATCTACACTCAGTACCCACCAAGTGGAGGTGTCTACGTCGATTGAACCCAGAACTTTCTGACCCAATTATTTGCATCTGTCATCACTTAATCTGCCATATGCAGCTGACCAGCAGTTTGGCCAATAAAAGATATCTTACTGGATGCCCCAGTGCAAGATTCCATATTAAGGCTCATGCTTTAATTAGTAGGTGCATGTGTGTGTGTGTGTGTGTGTGTGTGTGTGTGTGTGTGTGTGTGTGTGTGTGTGTGTGTGTGTGTGTGTACATGTGCATGTGTGTGTGTGTGTGTGTGTGTGTGTGTGTGTGTGTGTGTGTGTGTGTGTGTGTGTGTGTGCGTGTGCGTGTGCATGTGTGTGTGAAAACATACATCACATATTATAGTATGTAAAAATTTCATACAGACTGTATGCATTTTGACAAGTTCTGATTTTAAAATAGTTCTCCAAACATCAAGAATGTCAACAACCTTTATTGCTAAAAGCAAGAAAAAAAAGGAAAGGGGGAACATTTTTTCTGAGGTAGTGTTTTTATGCCAAGATTAATTTTGCATATGGTTTGAACCTTTTCATAATCCTGCATACTTATCCCCCTTCATTAAGAGAATCTGATATTGCACTGACTGATTCTCAATGAATAATATGTATATTATTATATTGACTGATTCTTAACCCTTTGACTCCCGTACCCTGTCTACCAGCATCCTGCATTGTTGACCATGCCAGCAAAGCAAAAACTTAACCTTTTGATTCCATCACTCTATCCACCACCTTCCTGCAGGAAGCTGGTGGATAGGGTGAGAGAATCGAAGGGTTAAGTTTTTGCAGATTGTGGATAGGGTGCGGGAGCCAAAGGATTCATGAATACTACGTAAAAAGAATTAAAAACATATATGAAAACAAAAATTAAAAACAGAAATTGATTATAACCCAAACCCTTTAAAGAAGGAAAAAATAAACAAAAACAAAAAACAAAAACAGCAAGTATAAACCAGTGCACCTCAAAGACGAGAAAACATCTTTATACTCACCGGTTTTATTCATCCCTAACTTGGCTGACACAGATGCAGCAATGTCCTTGACATCAAGGTCATCAGCTTGTAGCAAAGTCACCAATAAACTCCAGAATTCAAACACCAGTGATCCTGGTTTGGAACGTTGAAAACAAAATGATCAATCTGACAGATGATGCAATGTCTCATTTGTAAAGAATGCAACTTCAGAAAACTGTAAAGTTACAGTAGAGAATATCAAGCTTAGAGAATATCAAGCTAACATCATTGGAGAAAGTACCTTGGGAGAGTTTTCCTACACTCAGACCTGCCAACCCCTCTAAGCCTGCAATAGTACCTTTATAAATTTTTTATAGTATTTTTTCAAAAACAGTAGTATTCCAAGTATACAAAGAATTATATACCTCATTATAAAGTAGATTCGTCTCGTCATTTGTGGCTCCAGGAACACATATTTTCACATGTATCACTTCTAATGTCTTTTTTCACATGCATCACAAATTCTGAGTTCAAGTGTCTGTTTTCCACATATATTGATCACTATGAGTTCCAGTGTCTGTCTCCACTGAGGCACAATCACATATGATTCACTCAAAAAACATAAATTCTAATGTCTGCTTCGCTACAAACTGCATTGTCAAAATGACAATTTGAAGCCAACAAGGCACACTTTGAAAGTTACTGAGTTGTGTCGGTAGAGCTTGTTGCACTGTGCTCAGTGTGCTGCCTTTTGGTAGCTGACTTGCACTTTTTCAAGAGCTCATCAGAGAACACTGCTTTGTAGCATGGGCCCCCTTTCTTGGACTTCAGAACCATGAGAGCATCCAATGTCTTTGCCCCTATGGATCCCCGAAAGTCAGTCTTGTTTCTTCGCACTTGACTGAAGATTCTCTCACACCCACAGTTGGACACAGGGATGAGGAGAATTGACAGCATGAACTGGGACAGATGTTTCAGTCTAGTGGCACCATTGTGATCTTTCATGGCACCAATCTCCTTCCACTGCAGTTCTGCTGATGGCTGGTTCAACACCACAGGTGGAAGTTCTGCTGCCTGGTACTCCAGAAACTCTCCCTCCAGCTCATCAGGGGTTGTGTTAGGTGGCAGAGTGCATGGGAACTTCTTCAAGAAGTATTTCAAAGAAGATGCTTGAACTGACTTCTGCAGGTTCACATCCGCAAGCTCTGCATGTTTCCATAGAGTTTCCTCGGCCGGGTTCAGCTTCTCTTTCATGTACTTGCATGCCTCCTTGTAGAATGTCTTCACATTCTCCATGAAGATCTGCTGCTGCTTACTTTCCACACAGTCCAGGTGTTCTCGGGTGGTGCTACCAATGAAGATGTCTTCATCACGCTTCATGTTGTATGAGGATTTGAAGTCCACATCCATCAGGGCCCCATTGTTCAGAGCAGCTGGCTTCAGATAACTGACAAGCAGGCGTCTGTACAGTCGTTCCATGTCTCTCTTGATCAGATGGATTCTGGCGCTGTCGGTCTGTTCAAGTTTGTTGACTTGGTTGAACACCTCCAAGACTGTTGCATAGAACAAGACATACAATTTGGTGGTCTTGCGCCGGAAGAAATCCCCGAGTTTTTGCCTCATAGGTGGGTCAGAACTAGATGTACTTGAAGCATGTGATGTCTTCACACTGCATTCTTCCTTGAAGAATTTGTCCAAAGCGTTCCACTGCTCAACTGCTCTGTCCAAGGCAGCCCCAAGAGAGAGCCATCGGGTGGGAACATGCTCAACAACCTTGTGCTCTGGCAAGCCTAGTTCCTTCTGGATCTGCTTCAGGCGTTGCTGTCTGCCAGTGCTCTTGGAGAAATACCAGGCCAGTTGACGCATTGTGTCATCAAGGTCAAACTTGCTAGACTCCTTCATGGCTTTCTTCACAGTCAGACTAAGGAGATGGCATACACATCTGGCCAAGAAGGTCTCTGGATGCTTGTCTCTGATGAACGAGATGACACCTTTGTTGACCCCAATCATGACATTGGCATTGTCGGTTACAAATGCCAGGCAGTTCCTCCAGTCTATCTGGTAAGCCCTTAGCTCAGAGTCCAACAACTGAAAGATGTGTTCTCCAGTGGCTGACGTCTCACATGAGGGGACACTGAGCAGTTCAGTTTTGATAGTTCCATGGGGATCCACAGCTCTCACAACAATGGGAAAGAACTTGTCTTCCCCCTCCTGACTACCATCAGTACCTAACACAAAGGGTCCCTTCATGCACTGCACAAGTTCAGCCTTACTATCTTCAGCACATTCCTTCACAATGGATGTGGTTTTTGTTCTTGCAGAACTGTAGGTATCTGCTATGTTGCTGTCAGGAAACATCTTCTTAAACAACTGTCCAGCATGGTCAGAGGCTGAAAGTGGCACGTTGTGTTCCACCAAAAACGCCGTGAAATATGCCTCTGCACGAATGGGCTGGAGATCAGTATCTTCAGTTCTTTGAATATAATCAACAAGAGAAGAGGTGTTTCTTAAGGCTGATGCCTTTGCAATGTGCCTCAACGAAGTCACGTGCTTTTTTACATCGTCGATCCCGCCATGCGAAACTAGAAAATCGAACTCACAAGCACTGCACCTTGCATATGTGCTTCCCACTTTCGATGCAGTGATGCATGGGTACTCTTGTGAGTACGACTGGATGAACTTTTGTTATCTTTTTGCCTTTTTCTGTACACTTTCACTGCCGGTGCCCAAAGCAGCTTCACCACCACGTTTTCCTTTGCCACTACCACGCGGTCTACCTCGTGTCGCCATTTTCTTTTTGCAAAAACGGAAGTCTCACAGTCGGTACGAGACTTTCGTTTGACCCAGTACGAGACTCTCGTTTGACGAGATTCTCATTTATAATAACAAACATGGCTGCGCCCATAGTCCACTTGTTTACCGATCGTGATTGTCTTCTCAGTGGCGCTCTCGGCTCAAAGTCACTACTAGACCTATAATCGTTTTTTTTTTTTTTTTTTTTTTTTTTGCATCGTATCATTTTTTACTCGATCGTAATTTAGTATTATTTAATTATGATCGTAAAATAATACGCCAAAATCGTACTGGTTGGCAGGTCTGTACACTACTGGCAAGATTACAGCAGAAAAACACCAGAGGTCAAGATTTCAGCTCAACAAGACCATACAGTAAGCTTGGCTGTTATTACCATGATCACGATTATGAAACATGACAATTAATATGATGTAGCCCCAGCAGAGGGAAAGAAGGGTTATCTTCCCTGCAAAGTAAACCCAAACAAAAACAATGAGACAAAAAAAAAAAAGACAAAATCAACCTTTCATGACAGAATAAGTCTGGTCTGAAATAAAATATGAAACAAAACAAAATCTCTGTCATGTAAAAGGTGTTTACTTTGTCTTTTTCTTTTGTCTCTTTGTTTTTGTTTGTTCTTACCTTCATAAGGGAGACAATCCCATTTTTCACTTCCTTTGAGTGAATGACATTATTTTATTTTGTCTTAGTTTTAGTCAGTCTCTGGAAATCATTCTTATAAAAATAATGATCTGATGTCATATCATTATCATTCATTTCTTTCCTTAAAGTTATCAAACAATTCTTCCATCGCACTGATAATCTGCGAAAATACAGCTGTCAAACTTGATCCTACACACACACTGAAAACCAAAACTAAAGCTTCATTTTTCTTCTCCACAAAACCCAGGCCCATCTTGGTCCAGAAGGGATCACAGAAACCACTTTTGTTTAAATGACAAAACAAAGATGATTTCTATCATCTCTGATATGCTAACTTTCATCAGAACTATTAGTCTCCTGCTCCAGAAAACACAAGGCCAACAAACCTAGACAGCCATCCTTGTCCATCAGCAGGTGTACACAGTTGTCACGCAGGACCATGGCACAGCTAAGGTGAAGGTCGTCTGGTTCTTCACCACCACAGCAAGTGGTAAGCAGCTGACTCCACTCGTGCAAAAGTTGTAGTTCTTTACTGCCATAGTTGACCTGACCAGAAAAAAACAGCAACCATTCTGTTTATTTGATGTGTGTGTGTGTGTGTGTGTGTGTGTGTGTGTGTGTGTGTGTGTGTGTGTGTGTGTGTGTGTGTGTGTGTGCACGTGCGTGCATGTGTGCGTGCATGGGTGCGTCTACGTGTGTGTGCATGCATGTGTATGTGCGTGTGTGTGTGTGATGTGTGTGTGTGCATGTGCAAATGCACGAGTCCCCATGTTGTGCATATAAGTTGCAACTGTAAGCATTTGTACATTTGTATGTGATTCAAACGGATTCAGATTCATATTGCTTACAGCCCAGCTGACAACTAAAGCCATATCAGGGCAAACATCACATTAAAAACAACACCCAAATTGACACAAAAGGTAACAGTTATATGCACACACACACACACACACACACACACACACGCACACATGTGCGAGAGAGAGAAAGAGAGAGAGAGAAAGACACACACACATACACACAGAAAATACACACAATCAAAACAAAAATAATGAGAGAAACATTAATCAAAATGACAAATTAACACACTCACAGGCTGGAGATCCTGGTAAACGAAGGGGAACAAACTGCCTGTGAACTGAATCAGAGCTGCTTTCACATCCGCTCTGAAAGAATGAATATCAAAAGCATTAAAATATCCATAGGAATAAACAAAAACACATACTACATGTGTCTATTTAATCAACTGAATATTACACAAACAAGCACAGTGGATAGCTCAATAGACTGTCAACTGGAAGGTTGTGGGTCCAAATCCTATCAGATCTGTCAAAATCACTGTGGGATAATTTGGCTCCAACTGGGTCTGACCAAGAGCTGAATAAGCTATGGGCTCACTGGAAAGACTGGGATGACACAGTTGAGTCTCAACCACTTAACGGATGTATGACTGAGAGTGTTGCTCAAATGTCCTGACCAATCTCCCCAGGTGTCTGTATTTCTTGGGTTTGGTTGACATCTGGATATATATGAAAGTAAGTGCAATACAGCCTGGTTACACAGTTTCAATTCTAGATGGAAGTCTGCAGCATCATGATTCTCATCAATACCATGATAACGATGATATCATTGTGAAAAATTGTCCCAGATTCTTTAGAAAACGAAAAGAAAAAAAATCAGTAACCATGAATGAATGCAAACATACACCCAAAGAAAGAAATAGACTGAAAAATACTTAAGAAAAAAGTGTACAAGTTCAGTCTGTTTTATTTTTCTTCAACAAATCATATCAAATGACCACATGTCAATCTTCAGGCTGTTTGACATAGTACACATAAAGCAAACTGTTTAAAGAGCTGCATCTGATAACAACAGAACTCACCTCCCTCAGACTTGTTACATGAAATTATTGTCCTCTTTAAAGAGCTCTAAAAACTTATCCCTTCAACCTACCTTTACCAGTATTAGTCACACCTCTTTCTCATATTCTCCCTACTGTCTGTGCTATTTGTACTGATATCTTGTGTGAGGAAATGCTGTTTGTGTGTGTTTTGTGTATCTGTTCGCACACCTTGTGTTACTGTATGTGCGTTCACCAGCAGGAGTCCCAGAGAGAGTGTGTGTGTGTAAATGTGTGTGTGTAAATGTGTGTGTGTGAGAGAGAGAGGAGAGAGAGAGAGAGAGAGAGAGAGAGAGAGAGAGAGTGTGTGTGTGTGTGTGTGTGTGTGTGTGTGTATGTGTGTGTGTATGTGATTGAGCTCATGCAAATGATATATGTGTCTGCCTATCTGTATACATGTGTGTATGTGTGTGTGGGATATGTGTGTGTGTGTGTGTGTGTGTGTGTGTGTGTGTGTGTGTGTGTGTGTGTGTGTGTGCGTGTGTGCGTGCGTGCGTGCGTGCGTGTGTGTGTGTGTGCGCGTGCGTGTTCGTTCGTTCTTTGATTTAACGTTTTTTCACTATGAGTCATATTAGACAGACATCTGTTGTGCTGGTCAGAAAATGTCAGCACAACAGGTGTCTGTATATCTCAAGCCTGGCTGACATCAGGGTATAGTACTATGAAGGCAAGCATAGCCTACAGCCCTGTCATGCCACCTCAATCTGAAAATGGAACTCCAAAGCAGCAACACCATCAGTATCATCCCTAGTCTCACCATCACAGTACTGTGAAAAACTGTCAATACTATGGTCGGTCCTTCATGCCCTGATCTCACATGGCGACCTCAGTACCAGTGGGTTTGGATGTGTGTAGGACAAAACAAAATATGTGTGGCGTGGGGGTGATAACACAGGGACAGAGCACAAGATGGGGCAGAAAGAAAAGTCCACTTACCTTCTCTCTGTCCATAACTTTGCCAGCACCTTCTCAAATACCTAAAGAAAGCAGAAAGCTGTTATTATCTATACATATGATGGTGCAGCTGGAACAAAGATGAGGGAGGAAAACGGGGAAAATATAGAATTAACTGTCTCAGTCTCTGAAGTCTCTCTGTTTCTCTCACACATACACACAGTGGCTCAACATTAACACACAGAGATGGATACACACACCTGCTGACAAGAAAAAGATTGTAAAAACACAACCTTCCTCCCCTGCCTATAACCTTTAAATACCTCAACAACAACAACAACAACAACAACAACAACAACAACAACAACAACAACAAAGGAACAAAATTCAGCTTGGGCAGACAGTTACACATCCATACAGACACACACATCTACTTATTTCCCACACTAAAAACAACATCAAAAATCATGAAATCTAAGCTGGGGAGGGGGGACCCACTGCTCACATTACAGACACACTCATGTAAATACACAGAGAAACAGACACCCACCCACCACCACTTAACACATACTTAAAAACTACAGCTAAACAGAAATAAACACTAAATCATTAGTGCACCAAAACAAGAAAATGGAAAGCCGCTCAGCTGAACAAACACACAAACATGCCAAAACCACCACCACAACACACACACACACACACATGCACACACACATGCGCACAAACATGGGTGCACACGCACATAGACACACGCATGCACACACACACACACACACACACATACAGACGCACAATTATTTCCTCTTAAAAAAAAGAAACCACTGCTGCAAACACAGAAATCAATAATCACTCAATAATTTAGCCACTCATGCATTTAAACTGGTAATTAGGAAGGCCAGTCCATGAACAGGGACACAAACTTATCAATAGCACATGGACTTGCAAATAACCCGGATCAATACTCACACTGCCATAAGCTCCTTTGTCGTGGAAGCTGTCACCATCTGCCAGCAGGGATAGCAACTGAAATATCTGATACACACAGCAAGATGATAACAGTTTTCTGACAAAGGGAAACATGATACATTCATATAAAATGAGAAAAACATTTTTCTTCATAACGTATCACCAGATACACCTTCCTTTTCTTTCTTCTTTTTCTTTTTTTTTTTTAATAGGATCATCATCATCACACTCAGGGAGCTTACAATTGTGCTCACTTTTTTTTTTTCTCGTCCCATTTTCTACACCACCTTAATTACCAGTTGAGAAGATACGAATGGGCACATTAAACAAGAAAAAAAGAAAAACCAGTCGCCGTGGTGGAGTGGTTAATGGACTACTGATTGGAAAATGATGTGGGTTTGAATCCCCTTCAGTCCTTCAAAAATCATTGTGGGATTTTTCAGCTCAAACCGGCTCCTACCAGATTTGGGCGTGCTATGGGCTCGTTGGGAAGACTGGGACCACACAGTCGAGTCTCATCCACTTCATGGATGTGTCATTGAGGGTGTTACTCAAATCTTCCGACCAGCACCGCACGTGTCTGTATCTCTCAGGCCTGGCTGACACCAGGATATGTTACAAAAGTAAACACAGAATACCACCCTGTCACCCTGTCTCAATCCTAGATGGAACTCCATAGCATCATAATTATCAGCCTCACTGACATCACTATCATCACATTGTAAAAAAAAAACTGTGCCAGCTTCTGTGGCTGGTTTTTCTTTTTTTCTTGTTTAATAATGTGTCCACTCGTATCTTCTCAAGTATTGCAAGGAGAGAGCTGATGGACAGCAGGAAGCTGGAAGGCTTGAAGAGGTGAAATATCATGTGATGTCAAACTCTCTTTCACAATGTCCGTCTAGGTCTTCCTTTGTCTGCCTCTTCCTTTAAGTCCACATATCTTCTTGTTGTATGCTTGTTGATCCAGCTGGTGGGTTTGATTTCTGGTCAGATAATTTAATCCTCTGCTGATGAATATGAAGGTAGGCCGGTGTTGCTCACACTATTTCTATGAACTTCGTGTTTCTATCACATTTGGTCTTGTGGACAGCCCTTGTTAAACTATGCATCTCATTGGAGATTTTTGTGTTCTCCCAGATCAATATGTGTGCAGACCTGCCAGCGTCTAAACCCCTTTTGTGTGTATATACATGCAGAAAATCAAATACGCAAGTTAAAGATCCTGTAATTCATGTTGGTGGCTGGCTTACTGAAAACACCAGCTTGCATGCCCACCAAACAAGGAGTAATTCCCTCTTTCACACACACTGTGCTCCTTCTTTCACAAACACTTCCACTGTAAATCCATATCAATTCCATGGTATTATCTGTATCTTGCAAGCAAACTTTTTGCATTATTTCATTCCCAGTCCCACCTCTCACATCAGCACACAAACATCACTGCCCCCTCTGCATTCACCTCCCCCCACACACATACTCATACACTTTATATGTAACATAATCACTCCAATTCCGTTCCATGAACATTCTTCTCACGTATTTTACAATGAATATGATTAATGGTAATACATATAATCAATCCCTGAGTCTGTCAGTTATTCTGTTAAAGTCATATTAATAGTAATACATACAATCAATCCTTGAGTCTGTCAGTTATTCTGTTTAAGTTCAAAAATATTATAAACAAGTAACCTTACAATTAAAAGTAAGCTGCTGGCGGTCATACTGTCTCATAAATCCTAGGAGACTCACTCAACAATAATGACAAAATTCCCTTATTTTACATTTAAATTTCTGTGGCATCTCTGGGTACATTTCTGTTCCAAAAAAGAAAACGCATATTTCATTAAGGATGCACAGGCATTACTGCAATATATCCATTTTACCTTCAACAACTTCTGTGTAGTGGATGAAAAAGAAAATGTCCAGAATATACTATTTCTGTTTTACCTTGACAACAGTTTCCTGGTGAGCATCATCTTGAAGTCCCATACTGAGCAAACGATCCACTACAGCGGTAGTCATGATAACTCCATGACCTTCACAGCCAGTGCCGCTATTCCCATCAGAGACAGGTGCAGTGGCTGAGTCTATCTTGTCTTGTGCAGATGTGTTTGTGTCATTCCTGCATGCATGTGGGAAATCTCCTGGTGATGCTGACTCTGCATCTGCAGACAAAGTACAGGAATGTTGAAGACACTCAGTAAACTAAATGTAACACATACTGGCATCTTCCGACAACTGGCTGTTGGGAGTCACCCATTTGAAAACAGTCAACAACCTCTCACTACCACTAGAGAAAGAGAGAGAGGGAGGGGAGGGAGGGGGGAGAGAGAGGGAGAGAGAGAGGGAGAGAGAGAGAGAGAGAGAGAGAGAGAGAGAGAGAGAGAGAGAGAGAGAGAGAGAGAAGAGAAGAAAGAGAAGAGAGAGGGGGCAAGAGGTATCAAACCATTTAACCCTTTCCCATTTGCAGATTCTGCTCAGAAACTCTTCCTAGTATTATACCCAAAGCGTGTGAATGAAAAGGTCAGATGCTGACCGATATCTTGTAAATGAGGCGATGCGTGGTACCAAACTCAGCATCATTCTTTCATTGGTTTATCCTGACTTTCGTGGGAAACTTCATTCATGAGTGTGTGTAACCCCTAGTTCTTAGAGCATGATGGAAATTCCCCACCAGGCCTAAATGACAGGCGGCGGGCTGTGGCGGGTGTAAATAAAAAGTGGGGTTTCAAGGTCGGCGGGCTGCGGCGGGATAAAACGGGAAAGGGTTAAACACCTGCAGTGAGGTAATGTGGACGCAGAAATAAAGGTCCCTTCCTATTCTGGAACCACAGAAGCAATCCAGTTTGAGTTAAGATGTTATGGGTTCCTCTTTCCTGTCATGCTATCTCTACCTCACAAGACTCTGTCTTATTTCTGCCTTTCAGATCACTCACCAGTATTTTCTTCTCAATTCTCTCCTTAGCTCCTCAAAGATGGAGTATGGCTTCCTTTAAGGTGGGATACAGAATGGTTATACACACAGACAGCAGCCCCTTTTGCAAGGTACATATATGGGGGGGGGGGGGGAAACACCTGTACACATACATACTTCACCCAAAGTCCTCCACATCTAGCATCAGCCATACACTATATCCCAAAGATATTCAACACTTTAACCCTCTAGCGCCGACCACTACAGATATGATAAATCCAAAATCAAGCACCTGTAATGCAACTTTAGTGATAACCTGATGCATCCGCCTGGAATATCCGGTTACAGACAGGCAAGAACTACACTAACACCATGCCCCCACACCCTGGCACCGGTCTTTTATTCCTCACACTTCCTTTTCTACACTGACCGTTAGCAGTTACCAGCTTCCTTACGATCCTCTGTTTTTGAGCCTCTGGTACACAAACACGTGAGTACACATTTATTTTTAATTGGGCTTAATAAATGTACAGTAGTATGTAGATTTCAAGCATATAATAATTTTATATCAAGCAGATTAATGTTAGTCATAAAAATGACTTAAAAATGGTTTATCATATGTGATAAAAACGGCCTTTGTGGAAACTTAAGGAAAAGACAACTCGTCCGTCATTTATCAGAAATGATAAGAGCGGCATTAAAGGTCGCAAGTGCCCTTTTCTAGCTAACTTTGGTTGTTGCTTTGAATGATTCCTTTGATTCAGAAATGATTTTTTTAGTGTTTGTCTTTTAGAATGTTGCATATTATATGTAATCTGTAAAGAAATGTCAGTAAAGTTTGGATCTTTCATCTGTTTTCAGCATGACAACATGAGTTCTGGTGACAAACGTTCGCCGGTTTGTTGCTGGTGATCAGAGTGATTTTGACCTGTCTGACAGCAGTGGAGATGAGTGGAGGCCAGAACATGACTTTGAGGTTTATCAAGGATCCGTGGATGGACAGAGAAGAACGCCTGGAGATCTTGGTCTTGGAGGGGAAGTAGTCATGAAGATGACACGAGGTCTTCAGAGAGATTTAAACTATGAAGTCTTCGCTGACAACTTCTTTTCCAACTTGCCTCTCATTCAAGCCTTGAAAGCCAAATCCATCTACTTTGTCAGAACCATTCGAGCCAACAGGTTCAAAGGCCTCAGCCTGAAGTCTGAGAAGGAGCTGAAGCAAAAAGGAAGGGGAACCTGTGATGTCAAGGTAGAACCGATGTTGAATGTTGTAGGTGTGCGCTGGTTTGACAACAAGACTGTGGACACTGTCTCTACCTATGTGGGTGTGGAACCTCAAGGTGAGGCATCATGATATGACAAAAAGCAGAAGCAGAAAGTCACCATTCCCCAGCCTGCCATCATCAAAGAGTACAACAAATTTATGGGTGGGGTGGATCTGCTTGACAGCCTCACAAGCCCCTAAAGTCGAGGCGTTTCTACATGTACATTTTCTATCACACCATCGCAGTTGCTGTTGTTAACAGCTGGCTGTGGTACAAGAGGCACTGGACGCTGCTGAACCTCAAGCCAGTAAAGCTCAGCATCTTTCAGAGCCAGATTGCTGATGCCCTGGTGCTGACGAAGAATGCAGTTGGTCGCCCGAGCGGCTATGTGACATCACCACCTCCAGCCAAGATTGCCAGACAGTCTGTTCCCACCCCTGATGTCCGTCTGGGTGGTGTTGCCACCTGCCCCAAAGGGACAGCGCCAGGACATCGTGCAAAAACAGGAACTGCAGAGCCTGACCTACGTCTTCTGCCCAAAGTGCAAAAAGAACCTTTGCTTCAACAAGGACAGAAACTGCTTTGCGGAGTTCCGTCTGCTCAAATAACTATGAAATCTAGCACAAAAAACGCTTGAACAGAAATGAACTGCCTTGATTAGAAATTTGAAAACAGTTAGCTGAATAAACCTGCAATGAACTGCTGTTCCAGAAACAATTTATCATATATGATAAGATCAGTCTTGCTACCGCAAAAGCCGCTCTTTTCATATATGATAATTTTTCTAACTTTGTCATTTTTTCACTTTAATAAAAAATAACACAGAAAATGTGTTTCTTTGTTGTATCTAATGTTGTTTTTACATAAAAAATAATTTTCCCTAGTCTAGAAGTACTTTCAGGCTCTAGAGGGTTAATGTTTTGCATTCTGCACATCATTTTCATGGATGTGTGTATACACACTATTCTGGTTGTTTGGTCCACACTGTGCAGGCATCATGCTACTGCACAGTCTGCATACTCTGTCACTGGTGGACCACCATGTTCAGACACCTTTTTCAGAGGGTGCTTGTTTCCTTAAGCCACCAAACACTGACATAGTTCACAAGATCTTTAACGTGTGTATCTGATTTCTGCTTGTGTATATCCATAAAAGAGATTCAGGCACAAACAGAAATCTGCACATATGATGATCAAACAGATTGGAAAAAACAGAAATCCATCAACCTTTACCCACCTGTGCTACTGAGGCATTGAGCCCACACCTTCTGACTGAATGTCTAATGTCTAAACAGCTTGACTATCAAACCCATCATTTCCACACCCATCCCCAAATACTCCCCGTCCCTCTCTATCGCTCCCCCAAACAACCAACATCACATGCACATACACAGGCGCACACACATGCACACTCGCATGCACACATGCACGCCACACACACACACTACACAACACACACAAACACATACGCACTCACACACGCTCTCTCTCTCTCTCTCTCTCACACACACACACACACACACACACAAACTCACCAGCACCAGTCTTCACATCCACCCCAAGCAGCCAGTCCAGAACTGTCAGGTGCACCTCGTAGGCAGACGATTCCAGCAACCTCAATACCACACCCTCTCGCCCACCACTCTCCCCTTCACCCATACACAGATATTTCATCGTCAACCCTGCAATGCAGCTCAGGAGTTGGGAGAGGAAGGGGGTGCTGGGACTGTATGGTGGAGAAGGTGGGGACCACACCTCAGTGGTCAGTATGCTGAGGAGGAGTTGGGTGATGGTGTCAAGGTTGTGTTTCTGGTCAGCAGGCAGGCTGGTCTGCACAGGTGTGGCTTTGGACAGGATGAGGTCTGTGATGTCCAGCGCTACCTTCCTGGTGCATAGGCATGGGTTTTGCCTGCAGGAGACATCATGCTCAGCATTACATAACAAGTACTAGGATAGTCTTTTTTAGCATTACATAACAAGTACAAGAGATTAAGGATAGTCTTTCTTAGCATTACACAACAAGTACAAGAGACTTAGGATAGTCTTTCTTAGCATTACATAACAAGTACGACAGACTTAGGATAGTCTTTCTTAGCATTACACAACAAGTACAAGAGACTTAGGATAGTCTTTCTTAGCATTACATAACAAGTACGACAGACTTAGGATAGTCTTTCTTAGCATTACATAACAAGTACGACAGACTTAGGATAGCACGACAGACTTAGGATAGTCTTTCTTAGCATTACACAACAAGTACAAGGGATTTAGGATAGTCTTTCTTAGCATTACATAACAAGTACAAGGGATTTAGAATAGTCTGTCTTTCTTTTTTTTCAAAACCCTTGAAGATGTGTTCATTCATTTCGTTTTTTCTTCTTTTTTTTTTTTAAACCTTTGAAACTGTATTTATTCATATGGAAGTGTCTACCCTGAAACAATCAACCAGTCTTAAAATCTCACAGATTATGTAATCCTTGATATACTGTGTGAAATGGAATTTGAAACTTAAGTACTTACTTTAGGAAACAATAAAAGCCATTAAAAAAAAAATTCTTGCACAGGAATTCCAGAAAGTAAGAACCCCTAGCATTCCCATGGGGTTAGATTTTCCAAATCAACATGTGTACAGACCCATTAATAACTAAACCCTCATTGAGTGTATATGCATGCAGCACATCAAATCATCATCATCATCATCAGGTGCCCTGCCGCATGGCATTAGCGATCATGGACTTCCATCTGTCTCTATCTCTTGTTGCCCCGAACATCTCCTCCACCCTCCTCGTCTTCAGCCACTCCGCAAGTCCCCGTCTAGCATTTTCTCCCTGGGTCTACCTGGTGCTCTCTTTCCCTCCAGCTTTCCCGCATGCTAAAGATCTGGTGACTCATGTCAGTGTCTGGTGGCTTATGAAAACATGAAAACATCCAGCATTGCACATCCACGAAAGAAGGAGTATATGGACCGCCCAGCAATGTACTGCTTACACAGTGCTCTTACAGTTGGAAGTCTTACCTGGTGATGAGCCAGATATGTGGCAACCAGACAGACAGGCAAACGGACATCGGCGTCAGCAGTGAAGTGCCACTCATGTCACCTGTCAGCACAACCAGGTGATACACCTGACAACATAAATATTAAAAAAAAGGTCAACAGCAGAACACAGTAGCAATAAATACAGTTATCACTCAGCGTTAAGTAGGTCTATCTATCACCACCAAGAATGAAATAATCATTCAATCATCCATCTTTTCCTACCAAATCATCCACTCACTCAAGAGATGACCTGCACCTTCTTCATTCAGGCAACTGAGGAGATTTAGCCATTCTGTTTATCATTCTCTAAAAACTGGATGAAAATGTAACAAACTATAAGTTATTATGTACAAGTGTTCTTTCTGGTGACTTCAGATTTCATTTCTATCCAAGTAACATTATCAAAGGGCCCCACATTCTGATGTTTACCTGACTGTAACCAAAGGATTTCAACATGACTGTTCAGATAAAATATAGCAGAAATGTATGCACACTTTTTTGGCAGTTAAAAAGCAAATACACCCTGTCTTCCTCCCCGACACACACATTTCCTCCACAAAGTAAATATCACACACACACACACACACACACACACACACACACACACACTCGCTTCCTCGCACTGCATGCACACTATGCAGGGAAAAGTCATGCCCTCTTATAAGAACAGAAAGGAACACAAAACTAGAGCCTTCTATCCATATGAACAGCCTGGTCATATCTACAAACAACACTAGATACCTGCCCTAACACATAAGATACTGAAATACCTGCGTCACCAAAACATATTAACTCATCCACACCATCCAGTATCTACAGCAATGAATACAACAATCAAGAGAGTAAGACATCAGATTTCTAATCAAAAGATGTGGCTGTCTGTGTACCTCCTGCCTGGTGAGTAAAGGGTGCTGGAGATTTTACTGATCTCCCAGATGAGTATCAATCCCCCATTGTGTGTATATATGAGTGTCAATCCCCCATTGTGTGTATATGTGAGTGTCAATCCCCCATTGTCTGTATATGTGAGTGTCAATCCCCCTTTGTGTGTATATGTGAGTGTCAATCCCCCATTGTGTGTATATGCACACAGAATATAAGATATACATGTCAAAGATCCTATAAATCATATGAGCGGCCGGCTTACAGAAACACGTGAACACCCAGCATGCACACCCACCCAAGACAGAAGTATCCAGACTGTGTAGCAACATACTATCTGCACAGTGTGGGCAAAGCAATATGCACACATGCATCCAAGAAAAACTGAATGGAAAGAAAACCCGTAAAGTACCTGCAGCAAGATGCCATGGACATGACTATTAGCAAAAGTATTGTCAGATAACGATGATGATGATGATGGCTGAGCAGGCAGAGAGGTAATCAGTGAGGTCAGCACACTGGTCAGCTGTCCTTTGCCCACCAATGGCTGTAAGGCTCTGGCTGCCATCATGCGTGTCTTGTACACAGGGCTGCTGCTGCATCTACACACAATTATAGAAAACAATGATCATTCTGATGATGACGATGATGATGTTAAATTAATAAAAATCATTCTTGAAATCTACAACACATCTAAACTTCCCACACATCCCACTAGCCCTGTGTCTTTTTTCATGAACTACAACTTTTCCCCTGTACTTCACAACACTGTTGTGGTTCCCTCTGATTCCAATTATTTCATGTCCAAGCTACTTCATAATATAGCATTGTGGTTCTTTCTGTGTCCAATTATTCCACGCCCAATCTCATAACATATCTGATACATCAAAACAGGTAGATTGTTTAAAGATTCTACAATTTACATTATGTTTCTACCCATCAAACCTTGTCATTGTTATCTCACAGCGGTAAAGTCTACTTGTTATTTACAAGCTTTCACCTCATTCCAAGGACTTGTTCGGGATTTTCTGATGACCTGATTGCATTTTGCTGTTAGAACTTGTGTCTCCTGTTACAATGTGATGACAACAGTGTTCAGTGTATATCTTCAGAAGCTTTATCTTGTGTTTCTGTTCTAAGATAAACTCCACAGCAATGCAGCAGAGTACATCAATTAGATGAACAGAGATGGTGGGACAGAGCATGCTCTTGTTATATGACAGGGGATACAAGTAAAGGGTAAAGGGCAAAGAGTGAAATGGTCAAGGCTGTTTCAAAACCCTGATCTTGCAGGGGAGTGAGGTGGCCGAGATCTCAACTTTTCTTGAGTCCAGCCTTATGAAGGTGATACCCATCTCTTCTCCCTCACCTGCTTACCTTCTCCAATCCTGAAGAGGATGGGTACCCATTGACAGCTGGATGGACTGGACAGACCAGCACTGAACCCATTCAAACCTAACCTAAGAGGAACCCCCAACTACCGAAAACAAACTAGACAGCTCCTGTGGTTCCAAAACAGATGGGGACCTTAATTTTTGCATGCACAATAACACTCCCTGCAGATACTGGCCTGATGACATGCGGGACGAAAGCAGCCAGGTTGAGGCGTGTGGTGGTGCCCTCCATGGTGGATGGGAACAGACGGCCCAACACCATCAGCACAGGGTACAGAGATGGGTGTAGGTGTAAGTGACCACTGCTCCTGTCACAGCAACCAACAGCGATCATGCTTTGTCACAAACATGTGTATCAATATGAAAAGACACTCGAACACACACAAAGGCACATATACAGTTGTTTTTTTTTTCAACGACACTAAATGCTGAACACATACACACACACACACACACACACACACACACACACACACACACACACACACACACACACACACACACACGGATTATTATAATTGTTGTTTAAAGCCCTGCCGACTGCGTAGAGCCATATCAGGGCTATGACCAGTTCAAAACATACACAATACTTCAACAGGAAAAACAGGAAAAGAAAATTAAGTACACATATCAATGCATTTGCACACATAATCTACGGAGATGCCCCTGGCGTTGACCATTCCGTCCAAGTTATTGCACAGGGGATTTAAAAAACATACCTGAATACAAATTTAAACACAACTAAGGACATTGAACATATATAAAAAACAGGCCTGAATTACCTAAAATTGCTTCCACATATCTCATATCCCTAGAGCCAAAACTGCACTAAACATGTACACAATTATCAATCCTAAGAGAAAGTATGTAAGACTTTATTGAACAAATCCAGGTGAATGGACCAGCAAGGCAGAAAATGATAGGAAGAAATGACAGAAAGCAAAGGAGGAAGAAAGAAACAGAGAGAGTGACAGAAAAGAGGAAATTTCTAGCACAGAATTTTCACACTATTTATACTGAAAGAGTCCCTGGCATCGCCACAGGGTGGGGGAGGGGCAGGGGCACAGATATATATATATATATATATATATATATATATATATATATATACTCTTGCTTTCTCTCTCTGTATGTATATATGTGTATATGTGTGTGCATAATTATATCTGATCACCAGACAAAGGCACCTACCCCAAGTTCTGTGTGGCCATTTCCAGCTCCTCTAGCAGAAAAGGGTAGAGAGCTGGGTACTTGTGAAAGAAAGCGCGACCCGTCTGACTGCAAACACATCAACAACATGACCAGTCTCAAAAAACGGTACTTCAACAAACATGAAATATAAAATCTAAATCAAAGCGATTGCCAGTGTTGAAGTAAACAGTTACCAGGAACATGAAATTAGAATGAAAATGCATGTTCAGTCCCTTTGTATTGATTTGTGTATGAAATAGGCATATTTAATACACTTGACTGGTTTTGTGCATACAATGTGCATACTGATTCTATTTCCCTGTGTTTCTTTAAACATGAAATAGGAAAAGAAGAAAAACTGTATTTAAATAATGATTGTGTGTGTATTTGTGTATGGATGTGTGTACATTAGTTATTGCTTTTTTTGTGTATATTTTAGGCATAACAACGATTTACAAGGCTGCAAGCAGCTTGAAAGCAACTTGATTTCAATTTGAAAACATGACAATACCTGTCAACTGTGAATTAATCAAAGATATCTGAAACTGTTGGGAAGCTGTGTGGCTTATATTTGTCACAGAGTATAATCTCAACAGATTATATGGGCTGTTTGAAGACACATACGAACCAGCAGCAGCGCACTGCGATAGCAGGTGAGACGTTGGATGACCAAGGCCAGGAATTAAACCATAGTGCCAAGGACATCCACGCTGACGGTTCTGATGCGGATTTTGCACAAGCTCTTAACGCCAAACGTGGAAAACTCAATTTGCCGCCTGCCGGTGCAAAAGAACAATGGGAGAAATTAGATGAGGAACTTGTCCTTAAGCTGAATGCGCTAATAGGGAACAGTACGCTGGAACACAAACTTGACACATACGGAGACATCATATACTCTATCTGCAGGGACACTTACGGAGTGAAGCAGCCAAAGACAAAAACGCCTCCCCAGAAATCCAGAAGACAGCAACAGATGGAGAGCATCCGGAGGGAGAAAAGGAAGCTTAAAAAGCGAATGAAAACTGCCTCAGAATTCGAGAAGCAAGGGCTCCTGGAACTCTGGAAAGATCTGAAGGCCAAACACAATGCTCTCAGCAAAGTGGAATCAGCAAGGCGAAGAAAGAGCAAAAAGAAGAAGACTCAAGATCGTTTCTTCAAAGATCCCTTTGACTTTGCAAGAAAGCTGTTTGAACAACCCAAATCAGGGACTCTCACAGTGGGCAAGGAAACCCTAGAGCAGCATCTCAGGGAAACATATTCCGATTCTCAGCGCGAGGCACCACTTGAAATCCAAAATCTGGTTTGGCCTGCAGCGCCAGAAGGAAATTTCAATAACAAACCACCAACACTGGATGAAGTGAAGAACGTAGTAAAGAAAGCCAGAGCCAAGTCAGCACCTGGACCAAACGGAATACCATACCTGCTCTACAAGAAATGCCCAAAAGTGCTCGAGTGGCTCCACAAGATGATTCGATCAGCATGGAGGAACCAGAAGATCAGCGACCAATGGATGAGAGCTGAAGGAGTGTACATTCCGAAAGAGCAGAACTCCAGCAGCATCAATCAGTTCAGGCCAATATCACTTCTGAACGTCGAGGGGAAAATCTTCTCTGTTATGGCAGCAAGATTGACAAAATACCTGACTGAAAACAAGTATCTGGATATGTCAGTCCAAAAGGGAGGCATACCAGGAATGCCAGGATGCTTGGAACATGCCACGTTGATTTGGGATGCCATCCAAAAAGCAAGAACAGACAAGAGAAACATTGACGTAGTTTGGCTTGATCTGGCGAATGCATATGGATCAGTTCCACACGATATGATCCAGCTGGCTCTTGAAATGTATCACATCCCAGAAAACATCCGAACAATGCTGAGGAAGTATTTCCAAGGGTTCTCAATGCGGTTCTCTACCAAAGAATACACCACGGACTGGATAGACCTAGAGGTGGGCATTGCAATGGGCTGTGCAATCTCTCCCATACTGTTCGTGTTGGCAATGGAAGTCATCTTGAAAGCTGCAATGAAGAGTTCAGGTCCAGTGAATCTGGGAGATGGATACCAGATGCCTCCTCTGAAAGCTTTCATGGATGACACAACAGTCTTGTCCACGGATGAGGAAGAGACACACCAAATCTTAAAGCAGCTGGATGAGCTGGTGGCCTCTTCAAGAATGAGGTTCAAACCTAAGAAATCCCGAAGTCTCTCACTGCGAAAAGGAAAAGTGGCAGATTCAGTCAAATTCATGGTAGCCAACCAAGCCATCCCCACTGTCACAGAAGAGCCAGTAAAAAGTCTCGGAAGATGGTATGATGACTCCCTGAAAGACACACAAAGGGGATGTGAAACCAAGCAAACAGCAGAAGAAGGCCTGAAGAAAATAGATAACTGCGGACTGCCAGGCAAATACAAAGTCTGGTGTCTACAGTTCATGCTGATACCAAAGCTGCTGTGGCCACTGCTAATCTATGACATTTGCACCAGCACAGTCGAAGCAATGGAAGCCAAAATCAACAAATACACAAGAAAATGGCTCGGTGTCCCACCTGGTCTCACTGATGTTGCATTCTACTGTCGTCAAGCAATGCTGAAGCTACCTCTGAAATCCATAGTGGAGGAATACAAAGTTGGAAAAGCAAGACTGTTGAGCATGCTGGAGGAATCGGAGGACAATATCGTGAGAGCAGTTCATCCAAAGCTGAGAACTGGCAGAAAGTGGAAAGTCCAAGAGGCTGTAAACAATGCCAAGAGAAACCTCAGCATCAAAGAAATAATTGGACACACGCAAACCAACAGACAGGGACTGGGAGCAACAAAAATGCAGTGGTGGTCCAAAGCCAAAGGGAAGGAAAAAAGAGACATGATCATACAGGAGTTGAAGGAAGAAGAAGATGTCAAAAGAGTGCAGAAGGCAGTCCAGCAAGGTCAACAGGGCAATGGACAACATGGGACAGTGCACTCCAAAGAAGTCTCAGCTGGAACGATATGTGGCACATGGCTCCTCTAAGGATAAGCTTCCTCCTCAGATCTGTATATGACCTGCTCCCCTCGAATGCAAACTTAGTGAAATGGGGGAAAGCAGACGACCCAGCATGTCCGCTCTGTCAGAAGAAACAAACAGTGGAACATGTCCTAAGCTCTTGCAAAGTAGCGCTAGCCCAAGGAAGGTATACATGGAGGCACAACCAAGTTCTGAAAGTGATCACAGATGTGGTTAGCGAAAAAACCATGACCCCAAACGCACCAATTGCTATGACAACGTTCTACAAAGCAGGAGGGAAACAGGTCTGGCCCGAAAGGGCTATGACAACCAGCACATTGCCAAAGGGTCTTCTGGATGGAGCAGTCGACTGGGAGTGTACAGCAGACCTCCCAGAGTGGAGAAATTACCCAGATGTCATCAGCAAGACAGGCATGAGACCAGACATCGCTCTCCACTCTGACTCCTCGAAACAAGTGATTCTGATAGAACTCACTGTGCCATACGAAAGCAGAATGGAAGAAGCACATATCTACAAGACCGAAAAATACGCCGGTCTTGCCAGCACCCTGAAGAAAGCAGGTCTGCGGGTCAAAATCTTCGCCATAGAGGTCGGGGCAAGAGGGTTTGTGGGCACCTCCGCTTATGATCTCATGAAACAACTCGCCATTTCTGGGAAGAAGAGGACTAGAGCCCTTAAAGCGATGGCAGAGGCAGCAGAAAGGAGCTCAAGCTGGATCTGGGCAAGGAGGAACCAAAAAAGTGAACTTCATAAGGATTAAATTCCCTACAGATGATGTGTGCCCCGTTAGCACATTGGTAAAACCGCGTACCGCAGTTCTGAAGCGCAGAATCGCCCAGGTTCGATCCCCGGCGTGGGAAAAAAAAAAAAAAAAAATAGACAACAGCAGAAGGGCATCCAGGAGTCATGACCTGGATGTGGCCCGGCCCCCCGAGAGTGTAAGGAATTCAGGGCCGAAACACTTGTCTAAAGGGGGTTACTTCTCTGAAGACCTTCTGTTGTCTAGCTCTCCCTAGAGTTTCTTTCTACCTCAACAGAAGAACATTATGATTAATAAAGAAGATTAGGAAAAGACAGGCAACATTCATAGGGCATTTTATGAGGCAAGAGAAATTAGAGCACCTAATCACAACAGGAAAGCTGGAGGGAAAGAGAGCACCAGGTAGATCCAGGGAGAAAATACTGGATGGACTTGCGAAGTGGACGAAGACAGAGTGAGTGGGAAATGTACTTGCAATGACAAGGGACAGATATGTATGGAGGGCCATGATCGCTAACACCATGTGGCAGGGCACATGATGATGATGACGATGATCTCAATCCCCGCTTTTAACCTATTATATTTTAACTAAAAATGCGAGCTCCTTTAAAGGTTGTGATGATCTATTATTATATAATGTACAATGAGCATGCTTTGGCAGGGACTATTTGTGCAATACATACAGAATTATTATTTCAATTTTTACTCCATTGATTATTATGATATGTTCAACTTGCATGCTTTGATACGGACTGTTTACACTATGTACATGGCACTATCATTATCATCACTCCATTTGACTACTAGATAAAGTTAAACAAGCATCTTTGACAAAGACTGTTTGCATTATAAAATGGAATTATCATTATCATTATTCTGCTTGAATTCAAAAATAAACATCATGAGAGCACTTAGTAACAGGGAAGCCGAATTACAGATCAAACGAAAGAACTAACACCGACCTGTTACGTTTAGACAGCGTGGTCTCATCCTTACTCCGCTTGACTCCAAAGATACGTGTCATGAGAGCACTTAACAGCAGGGTAGCCGAATTACGGATCTGAAAATTAAAATCAAGGCAAGAATATTTGCAGGTTTAAAAGTCAAACTTTATTATTACACAGTTCTGGTCTGCTATAGGAAAGCAATTATTTCACAAGCAGCCATCCCAGAAATTATCCCTTTCACTCCCTGACCCTATCCACCACCTACAAAAACCTAACCCTTTTACTCCCTAACCCTAACCACCACCTACAAAAACCTAACCCTTTAACTCCCTCACCCTATCCACCACCTACAAAAACCTAACCTTTTACTCTCTCACCCTATCCACCACCTACAAAAACCTAACCCTTTACTCTCTCACCCTATCCACCACCTACAAAAACCTGACCCTTTTACTCCCTCACCCTATCCACCACCTACAAAAACCTGACCCTTTTACTCCTTCACCCTAACCACCACCTACAAAAACCTAACCCTTTTACTCCCTCACCATAGCCACCACCTACAAAAACCTAACCCTTTCACTCCCTGACCCTATCCACCACCTACAAAAACCTAACCCTTTCACTCCCTCACCCTATCCACCACCTAAAAAAACCTAACCCTTTTACTCCCTCACCCTATCCACCACCTACAAAAACCTAACCCTTTCACTCCCTCCACCAGCTTCTTGCAGAAATTCTTGAGACAGTGCTCTTCACATCCTTTCCCCCAAAAAGGCTTGATTTATGCATTCTTTGGTATTGTGACCTTGAACTTGGCCCTACACTCCCAAACTTAAGCTTTTGTGATTCTTCACCTTTGATCCAAATTTGGTAAACATGTATGCAGAGACTGTTGAGAAAATGTTGCTAACACATTTTTGCTACATAAACATGCGAGAACGTAAACACACACCAATTCTCCTTCAGGCCAATGTTGAATACAATCTTGAAAAAAACGAGAGATTAAAAAGAAAAGAAAAAAAAAGAAGAAAAACATAACGAAAAAAGAAAAGTCTGATAACATCTTTCAAGTAACGGAAAACACTATAATCTTAACACGAAGTAACAGCTGAAAAGATACACACATTCACATAATCATAAATGAAATAGAAAAGACAGATTGAAACATCTTCAGAATATGGAAAACACTAGTACCGACGGCTGAAAAGACATGTACCTCCCAGTACTGCGACTTGAAGCCCAAGATGGCAGCCTTCAGTCCATCACAGACGTAAGAGGCCACATCTTCCCCGAGTCTTGTGTCTTTAAACAATGCCCTGAGGATGTTCAGTGCGTGCACCTGTGTAAAAAAAGCACACTGTCGATATCGATTTCAACCAAACCAAAAATTTTAAGTCTTCAAATTATTGTCTTTTCCAAATAAAAAAAAAAACCACCATGTAAAGAAAGAAATATATCTTTAAGTCTGAATTATTCTTTCTTACAAACAATAATATACAAACTGTGAACAAGGAAACATAAACTACACAAATAGCAATACAATCTGCGTGAGCACTTTCGTTAAATGATGGCTTAAACACATAATTCTCTTGATACAAAAAAAAAAAGACAAAAAAAAAAAGACAGATTTTGTCAATAATTTTCAGTTACATGTTTCAGCATGAAAAAAAAAGACCTGATGCAAGTCTTAACCTGGAAGCTAAAGAAGAAAGAAACAAAGAAAAATGCAAATAGAAAAGTATTATGCATAAACATGAATGAAGGAATGAAGAAAGAAAAAAAGAAAAACGCAAATAGAAAAGTACTATGCATAAACATGAATTACAAGAGGGAGGTGGGATGGGGTGGGAGACAGAATGAGAGAAAAGTGAGTCCAGAAAAAAGGGATATACATAGCCCACACATAATCACTTACATACACACACATACACATACACAAACTCACATCCCCCCCCCCCCCCCCCCACAAAGATCACAGTTGAAAACGCTAGAAATGAAATGAGAAAAAGAGATGGATAGACAGAAGACATACAGATTACAAAACAGTAACATTTAAAGCTGAACTCAGACAAACAGAATGGATGCCTATCAACATAACTTCTCAACCTGGACAGACTGGCAGTGAGTATGAAAATGCTAGTGGAACTGGTATTTCATTCCAAACTTCTGAAACAGATTTTGGTATAAGAACTGACCCAAAACTGTCTGTGCATGTAATTCTGATGTGTGTATGAATGCGTACGTGTGTGTGTGTATATGTGAAGTTGTGCTTTTGCATGTATTATACTTTACTTTTGTATATGTGTGCATGTGTGAATGTGCAATGTATGTGTGAGTGTGTGTTGTGTTGTGTTGTGTTGTGTTTTGTGGTGTGTGTTGTGTGGATGTTGTGTTGTGTTGTGTTGTGTTGTGTTGTGTGTGTGTGTGTGTGTGTGTGTGTGTGTTGTGTTGTGTTGTGTTGTGTTGTGTTGTGTTGTGTTGTGTTGTGTTGTGTTGTGTTGTGTGCGTGCGTGCGTGTGTGTGCGCCCGTACACAAGTGTGTGTATGTATGCATGTGCGAGCACACATGTGATAATCAATGCCTCCATATGTAACATACTGCATCTTGTACATGTGTAATGCGCAGTGTGTCCAAATTAGCTGAACCAGAATGAATTATCATTATCATCATTATCAGTAAAATCCACCACAACACATAACAGAACACACAATAAGATGTTCTCTTACCTGTCCATCTGTGTTTGAGGACTGAGACGATGATGTGACGGAGGACAGGGCGATGTCCAGCAACTGACCCATGGCCTGATGAAAGCTGGGCCGGCCACTGCTTGGGGTTTCTGTCGCTACTATGGCCTGCCAAACAGTACAAGCAACCTTCTTCATACATGCTTATTCAGTTCTGTCAAATATTACTGTTATTGTTATTGTTGTTTAAAGTCCAGCCGACTGTGTTGAGCCATATCAGGGCTACAACTGCTTCAAAACATACCAAACTTCAACAGGAAAAAAAAGGAAAAGAAAATTAAGCACACATATCAATGCATTCATGCACATAATCTAAGGACAGCCCCCGGCGTTGACCATTCCAATTTATCGCACACGGGATTTAAAAAACACACCCGAATACAAATCTAAGTATACCTAAGGACACCAAAACATATATAAAAACAGGCATAAACTACCTAAAATTGCTTCCGCACATCTCACCTCCCTAGAGCCAAAAATGCACCTAATGCCTGTACCCAATTATCAATCCCATGAAAAAGTATGCAAGACGTTATCGAACATATACAGGTGAATGGACCAGCAATGGCAGAAAATGATAGGAAGAAATGACAGAAAGCAAAGGAACAAAGCAGAAACAAAAAGAGTGATAGAAAAGAGGAAATTTCTAGCACAGAATTTCCAGAAGGTGGGGATACTATTTATACTGAAAGAGCCCCCAGCATCCCCACAGGGGCTATTACTGTCAATGAACATTGACGAATCAATGAAAATGATAACAAAAATGATGATAACAATAACACTAATAGTAGTAATAATAAAAATAATCATAATCATCATAATTAAAATGCTCTCACCTAAACAGAAAAGTGTTCTCACCTGAAAGGGATTCTTTTTTCCGATGGAAAAATTTTCTCACCTGAATGAAAAATGGAACACCAGCACTGCGTCGGGTGGCACACAAAGTAGAGGATTCATCTGTAGACATAATCGCCGACATCACTTCTTCTAGCCATCGCCGTGGTAGTGTCTGCAGTTCGCTCCATGGGCTCCTTCGTAACAGTGAACATCATGAATACATCAAGATCATTATACTACGTTGCTGTGATATCAGCCATTAAAATCATCGCTATGTTATTGCACATTTGATCTTAACCCTTTAACTCCCTCACCCTAAAACTTTTAACTCTTTCACCCTATCCACCAGCTTTGAGCATATCAGGTGTGATAGTGATGCAAAAACTTTCTTTTTCTAAGGATCATCGCACTTAGGGAGATTTCCTTTGTGCTCAACCTTTTTTTTTCTGTCTCATTTTCTACCCCACCTCAATGGCCACAGAAGCTGACACAGTTTTTACCATGTGATTATGAGGATGATAATGACGATGTTATGGTGTTCCATCTAGGACTGAGACTGCGTGACAGGGCTGTACTCTATGCTTACTATCATAATATATCCTGACATCAACCAGGCCCAAGAGATACAGACACCTGCGGTGTTGGTCAGAAGATTTCAGCAACGCCCTCAATGACGCATCCGTGAAGTGGATGAGACTCAACTGCGTGGTCCCAGTCTTCCCAATGAGCCCACAGCGCACTCAAGTCTGGGTAGGAATCAGTTTGAGTTAAAAAAAATCTCACAATGATTTTTTCAAGGGATTGACAGGGTTTCGACTCCACAACCTTTCAGCCGATAGTCCGTTGCACAAACCACTACACCATGGTGATTGGTGCAAAGCAAAAACACAACCCTTTAACCCCCTCATCCTGTCAACCACTTTCCTACACTATCAGCTGTGATAGCAAAGCAAAAACTAAACCCTCTGAATCCTTCCTTAAAAATGAGTGCCTCCACACAGTTCAAATATGTAGATCTTTCTGAAGTGAACCTGGTTACCATGACATTTTGTCAATGAGGTGACACTAAAAACAGAATAAAGCAGGAGGGGGGGAGGGGGAGAGGAGGAATAGTTAATCGAAAACTTCTTTAACTCTGAGACGTAACAAAAAAAGGGTTCATCATTTCATTGTATCATATTTTCACTGAATAAAACTTATTCAATTCCTATCATCATATGACACAACTGAGTTCCCTTATTCAATTCCTATCATCATATAACACAACTGAGTTCCCTTATTTAATTCCTATCATCATATAACCCAACTGAGTTCCCTTATTCAATTCCTATCATCATATAACACAACCGAGTCCCCAGTGTTTTAAAATCATTCGCGTCACACTCAAAAAAAAAAGATTATATCTCACATTTCTCAGTTTTGAAGGAATCTAACTCAGTGTATTACAAATATCCAAAACACATGCTTTTCAGATATACATACAAAACACACAAATATACACACAATTCCTGCAGACATTGTGGCAATTTGACTGCCATGGGATGTAGCTGGTTTTGGTGATGCACAGGGGAGCCAAAGACAGCAGCATGAGGATAATACCACTCAAGCGACACAGAATATAAGGAAAAAACAACAACAACAAAAATACAATGCTATGCCATTAACCTTTTGACTCCCGCACCCTATCCAACAGCCACAAAAACTCAACCCTTTGATTCCTTCACCCTATCCACCAGTTTCCTGCGGGAAGTCAGTGGATAGGGTGAGGGAGTCAAAAAGGTATGTTTAAATCAATGATGATGATAATGCAGGATGCTAGTTGATATAGTGAGGGAGTCAAAAGCTTAAGCAGCACAAAGGATGAGGAAAAACAAGAGCAAGAACAACAGACACCAAACACAATGATGACGAAGATGACCAAATACTCTTACTGACTTAACTTAGTCTGGCACATCATTACAAAGTAAGCATGAACATAACAACAACAGCAACAACAACAACAAAAACAACAACAAAATGTCAATAAGAAGAAAAAACAACAAATCATAAAAATGAAAATGACATACTTCCACAGCCTTTGGCACATCATGACAAAGCCGGCGTAGGCCAACTCAAAGGCTCCTCTGTGCAGAGACTCCATCAGCTGTTGTTTGAAGTAGGCCCCTATTTCCTCCATCTGTGGAAACACTGCTAGTGTTAATTCCGTTTAAAGCCCAGCCGATTGTGTATAGCCGTATCAAGGCTATAATCGTTTCAAAATATACACAATACTTCAACAGGACAAAAAAGGAAAAGAAAATTAAGTACGCATATTAATGCATTCAAGCACATAATCTAAAGACATGCCCCTGGTGCTGACCACTCCGTCCAATTTATCGCACAGGGAATTTAAAAAACATACCTTAATACAAATTCAAACATAACTAAGGACACTAAAACATATATAAAAACGGAACTAAATTACCTAAAAATCCTCCCGCATACCTCACTTCCCTAGAGCCAAACATGCACTTAATACATGTACCCAATTATCAATCCTAAGAGAAAATATGTAAGACTTTTTTGAACACAGTGTGCACTTGTTAGAAGGAGAACAATGAACATGTCAGGAGAACCTAATGATTTTGAGATGCACTGATTAATATCAGGTAAAAATCTATTCATATTCATATCTATGTGTATCCCTTGATGGCTATGTCAATACATGCATGTAGCTGAACAGCAGACAAGCCTGCACCCAACTGCAAAAGCATATATGCACAAAGGCAAATATGCACAGAAGCACACACACACACACACATACACTCCCAGCCCTTACAGCAACACACACAGATGTTGACTCAAAATGCTGTAACAAATCCCACTGATAACAGTATCAACAACAACTACACATATGCACATACAAAAACACAGACACAGACAGACAGACAGACAGACAGACAGACAGACAGACACACACACACACACACACACACACATACACACACTACCTGTTGGAAAGACAAGACCCCCTGACAAACACCGTGCTGTGAGACAGGCACGTTCAAACACAGCTGACCCAGCAGTAGTGACACCTCCTTGATGCTGCGCCAACAACACACCACCAGGTACTCTGGCATCAAGGCTACGGTCTGACGACTCTCTTCCACCTCCGCCATCAGCCCCAGGTCAAACTTCAGACCTGGACCTGAAATGGAATTTATCATTTATTCTTCTATTTTTTTTTTTCAAGAATCACCACACTTAGGAAGATTTCTGTGGCCAAACTTTGGGAGATTTCCTGCGCTCACCTTTTTTTTTTTTTTTTTGGTCTCATTTTCTATGCCACCTTAATGGGCACAAAAGCCGCCACAGTTTCTACAATGCAATGACGATGATGAAATGAGAATGATAATCATGATGCTATGGAGTTCCATTAGGATTGAGACTGTGTGACAGGGCTGTACTCTATGCTTACTATAATATATCCTGGCGTGAACCAGGCCCCGAGAGATATAAACACTTGCAGCACTGAGGAAAGAAGAGATATAACAATCATCCTTAACAGCAGTTTAAGATAGTTCTGATTTTGTTACGAATCAAGAGCTAAGGGACATATCATTCATCCAAACTATGCATCAGTTCAGGAACACATCTCTCATAATTCGGTTCTCTATCTCACACACACATAGACACACACACACAGATAACACACACACACACACACACACAGAGACAGAGACACACAGACTCACACACCCACACATTAACATACCCAAAACAGCTTCATCAGGAACATTGCCCTCTGGAGAGGAGTTTTGTACGACAGGGGAGACTACCGCAGCTACCTGCAGACACACTTGCAACAGGCAGCTGATAAACTTGTTCCACACGTTCAGCTCTTGTTTGTTTAGTAACCTGCAATAAGATATGTGTGTCACACAATCTGTGTAAAAGATCTGCACTATAAAGTAAAGGGGAAAATACTCAGAGTTAACTACAACACAATGTGCAAATCACATACATGCAAGTAAGAAAGAGCTGCATTT
Organism: Monoplex corrugatus; assembly: GCA_030674185.1. Lineage (NCBI taxonomy): Eukaryota > Metazoa > Mollusca > Gastropoda > Littorinimorpha > Ranellidae > Monoplex > Monoplex corrugatus. The sequence goes on from CM060308.1 coordinate 48,643,886, forward strand.
TTATCCACAGACATGAATGGACAACTGATTATTCCAAATCAAGTTCTGATACATGTTTATAATCTTACTGTACAAGGCAACACTGAAAAACAACCTTCATTAAGTTCAGAAATGTCAAGTCACTTCTTGCAGCAAACATTGATCATGGGCAATCAAAGACATGAGGGATGATCACTGAACATGATCACAATTAGAACGCAATCAGAAGTTTGATGTACATGATATATGCCTCACAAAAATGTGTTCAATGCTTAGCCATTACTTGGAGCTGAAGTGGGTGTGTTTCCCTTGTGTCACATCTGTGTTCTAAATATTAGGTTGTATGCAAACAGCTCACTCCTCTTAAAAGTCATAAGCAGTCTAATCCTACTGTACAAGAATGATAGCAAACGAGAAATTTAACAAATTTCGTCGATGTTTGAGTGAACAGTGTTTCAGTCCTGAGGGAAGTATAGCACATTTCTTTTTCATATGAATTTTACTGGAATACTCAATAATATAAACATGGTTCCCACATGCTTTCTCAGGTAACAAGTTCCTAGATACATACTCAACAATATAAACTTACTTCCCACATGCTTTTCAAGGTAATAAGTTCCCATATGCCTTTAACAGTAGCAAGAAAAATCACATCCAGTCACATCACATCCACAAATCACACACTCACTGGAAGTCGACACCATCCAGGATATAACGTATGCAGTGTAGCGTGGGATAGATGGGTCGATTGGCAGCAGCCACAATGAGGCTGGTTTGGGCGACAGTCACCTGGTCGACCAGCAGAGCCAGCAAGGATCGCAGAAGGAGCAAGGTAGGAGATATGTCATCACCATCGTTTAGCTTTATCCCTGCCATCAGCCTGTGTAAGTCTGTGTCTGAGGACTGTGTGGCTTCCTTGGAGAGTCCTGAATCTGATGTGGCTGTTGAAATATTGATGAATGAAAATGATGTATGTATGGTATCACTACAAATTTATGTTGGTAGAAATGTAAGCTATGAACTACTCGCGTTTTCAGCTGTTTTCTTTTTCTTCTGATGTTGATATTTCCACATAAAAATATCATCTCTTTAACAGTACTAGCAACACACACACACACACACACACACACACACACACACACACACACACACACACACACACACACACACACACAGTGATAAAAAAAACCCCTTCATATCTATACTGAAGACACAGAAAGCAAGCCAGAGCATACCACCTCCATTAAAATACAATGACTCTGGTCATGAAAAGAAAAGAAAAAAAGATCCGTGAAAGTGCAGGCTCACCATCAACTGGCTCAAGAAGTTGTAGCCCAATACAGATACATTATTACTGCATTTCTTTTAAAATCTGGCCAGACAAAGAAAGCTCATTGTGTTTAACTTTGCATTTTCAATAAATAAAGTACATGATATTAAATACAAAAATTGCAAGGGGTGGTGGTGCTCACTTAGTCCAACTATGTGATTGAGTGATTACTGTTGTTAATAAGGGAAGAGAGGGGTTAGTAGGCAGAGTGCTTAACAAGCTGGATCACACGAGGCTCTGTTGAACCCACTGAAGGGCCCAGTAGCAGTGCAGAAACTCCTCTTGTAGGTGGCCACATGGCAGGTGACACTGCTGGCTCCAATGAGCTTCATGGCACAGGCTGAATGAACTTGGTTTGGTTGTGTATTGAACAGCTAGAATAAATGATGCGAGATCAATGCTAATGTGGTGCAGAAGCTGGCACAGCCCCCCCCCCCCCCCCACACAAAACAGACATACAAACAAACAACAAACAAAAAAACTGTTACTGTTATTCTTCTCCCCCATGGGGATGCCGGGGGCTCTTTCAATATAAATAGTATCCCCACCTTCTGGAAATTCTGTACTAGAAATTTCTCTTTTCTGTCACTCCCTTTGTTCCTTTGCTTTCTGTCATTTCTTCCTATCATTTTCTGCACAAACACACAAACAAACAAAACAAACAAAGAAATAAACAAACAACAATGAAAGCCGCACAATCAACAACAAAATCTTTGGCCTCTAACATTACCCAAAGCTTGGTCTCCAGATTCTGACTCTCTTCCCTGCTCAGTAGATATTTCACATGAAGGCAGAGACTGATGTTGAGGGAGGTAATTACAGGCCTGAACGACGCTGACCACACATGGCTGATGAAGCAGCAAGCGGAAGATGTAGGCGGCGGTACCACAGTCCTGAGGACGTGTGCTGACAGCAAGCTGCATGGCGGCTCTATACAAGACCTTACACTTGTCTTCTGTCTGTCAACACAGTAATAACAATGATAACAATAGTAATAGCAACATTAATAATATAACAATAATAATAATAATATAATAACAACAATAATAATGATAACAATAATAATAACAACAATAATAGTAATGCACCACATCTTGATATATACTAATGAAGTTAAAGCATATTTTTTATCTTTTTTTTTTTAGATATGAATATGTGAAATACTATTCATGATCTTTTGTCTGTGTATTTGTTTATAAATGGATAGTCTGATATTCTTGTTACTCTTTTACAATAACCCGTTTTGCCTGTTGTGTTTTTTTTCAAACCTGGTGAATATGCGTAAATAATCAAGTAGAGTCTTTTGCAATATTTGTACAAAACATATACATATCATCATACTTACCAGAAGACTGGCATGCTGCGAAGTGCAGGACAGCAGCAATTTGTACGCCTCTTCCTTATTTTCCTCAAACGTATCCGTCAGACATTCCAGTAAGGTGTGAACATGGTTGACAGTGGCACCACCCAGCGGCCTGTACCCATTGATGTCTCTGTCTGTAAACAGTTTCAAACACATCACCACAATCATGTATGCATACAACTATGTGACAAATGAAGTGATTCTGAAGGTATATGCTGATACATATATACATGTGATATGTATATACATGTGATATGTATATATACATATATACATCACAAATGTGATGACTCACAGAAAATAATTTTTTTACTTATAATATTACTTTCAAAGATCCTATTTTTAAGCCTTTCACTTCCAACCGCGGAAGTAGCCACAGTACAGGGGTCACTGTACTGTAAATTATCCCCCTTGTCTTGGAGTTATCTGTGCTTGGATTGACAGAAAAACATCTGCAATAAATAGCCAGTTCATTTTCCTTCAAGTAAATATATAGTTTATTAGATATTAGGTAATTCAATTATTTTTTTATTATTTGTTCTCTAATGTAACCCATTTTTTTGCAGAAAAAGTTCCGGAAGTGAAGGGGTTAAATGAAGTTCTGCAAATATTCTGAGACTTGAGCTGTATATAATTAATTCAGTTTTTTTTATTTTCATTTCATAAGTTTATTTCTTTTAACAATTCACTTTTCTTCTGGGTTTTTTTTTTATTCTTTTTATTTTCATTTCACAAGTTTATTTCTTTTTACAATTCACTTTTCATTTGTTTGCTTTGTTTTAACCCTTTGACTCCCACACCCTATCCACCAACTACAAAAAGTTAACCCTTTGACTTCCTCTCCCTATTCACCAACTTCCTGCAGGAAGCTGGTGGATAGGGATAAGAAGTCAGAGGGTTAATTTTTTGCTTTGCTAGCAAAGTTGACAATGCACATTGCTGGTGGACAGGGTGCATGAGTCAAAGGGTTAATCAATGTATTTCACTGTTATGCTTTTTATACTTATGTCGCATGCGTAAAGTAGCAAGGATTAGCTGTAAAGACAGGTCCAGTAAGATCTACTACTACCAGACTTGAGCAATCAAGTGTTTTTAAGTTTGAAGTTGTGAAGCTGTTTTTTGAAGGTATCAACAGCCAAGTGCAGAACAAGGTTTGAATCTGACGTTGCCTACATACCACTTGGTGGATAGAGGGTGAAGCTTTTTTCCGATCTTCTTGGACAACATATATGAAGATCAGCCTGCACCTGAACTCCCAGCTACTGAACATTACATATGCATGTAAAAGATCCTGTAAGCCACACATCAGTGCCTGGTGGCTTTTAGAGACATAAGAATACCTAGTGCACTCATCCCTGAAAATGGAATATGACTGTAAAATGGCAGGATGGAAAACGGACAAGTAAAAATGAATTCATTATAGACAAACACACACATGCACACAACACACACACCAAACACACACACAAGCACACCAAACATACATATAAACACACACACACAAACACACACACATACACACAACACACACACATGCGCACACACACACACAGACATATCTACAAGAGGAAACCACTCAAGTTATCCATCACTTGCTTCACAGTCCTGACTCCGCCACATGCGACTTCTAGTTGTTTCCCCTTTTGAAGCGAAACATTGCTGGCAAGAAGTCTTCACGAATCCTGGACTTGTAAACAGCAGTGAAATCATGAAATCACAGCTTGCTACCGCATCTCAATTAAACTAAGAGAAAAAAAAATTTGACCCCTGGATTAGATAGCTGAAACTGCGTGTGAAGAGATGGGAGAGAGTACTTTGAAGGACTGAAAATTTCATACAATTGTTCTGCGAAGCAAATGACAAGACTTTTGGATCAGTCTTTGAACACATCATACTAATAACACACACCCAGACTTCTCAACACACATGCATGCACACACACACACACACACACACACACACACACACACACACACACCACACACACACACACACTCACAAATACATGCACACCATAAACACACACACACCACACTAAAACCCATACAGACACAAAAACCATACACTTCTCTCCTTTTCACACACACACACACACATTCATGTATATCCCCTCCTTTCGCACACAACCATACACGTATATACATACCACCTGACAGCAACAAAAGACAAAACAAAAACACAGAAAGAGACACCACACCTCCATGGACATCCTGCACCAGCAAAGACAGCATGGCCAGACTCATGGTGCGACGAGCAAATGCTGCAGACGGATACAGCTGGGAGAACAGGTACCTCTCCAACCATGACAAGAAACTCTGTGACACAATACAGGCATTTATGCATACGCATGTATACAGGTAGGCATTTCGTATGACACATGTAGATCTATGCACCTTTATGTAGAGACATACAGAGACACGCATACATCTCCATGTACAAACATTTCCCATCCCCATCTACACACACACACACACCTGAACACGCACACACCTGAACACACACATACCTGGACACACACACACACACACACACACACACACACACACACAACACACACACACACACACATGTAGATCTATGCACCTTTATGCAGAGAAATACAGAGACACGCATACATCTCCATGTACAAACATTACCCATCCCCATCTACACACACACACACACACAATGTACATGAACACACACACACATGAACACACACACACCTGAGCACACACATAAACACACACACATGAACAATCGCTCATATATACACACAAACTTACATCATATGGTTTATATTATTTCTAAAAATAAGTTACATCATTGCACAGACTGAAAAAATTAAAAATCACGGCGAGTATCAAAGTGACACACAGAATGCTAGTTTGATTTAAATGCTAGCTCCAAGTGAACATGTTATTTGTTAGAAATATAGAAGACAATGAAGGGCAATCCCAATCACCAAAACATGAACTCTTTCACCACTTTCGGCAACTCAGGCGACTTTAAGGGTTCCAAACTGTAGATGACTCCAGTCAACAGACTGTCTGACAATTGTAAGCAGCTGTAATTGGTTTGGATAATACATCTTTTTACATTGCTCTTTTCTGCATAAGGCTTAACACTTTGGCATCGTCATCTGGCTATTTGACCTACTTCCCCGCAGACGTGCCAGCTGCCACTGACTACTTTCCCTGGAAACGTGCATTTTTAGGACAATTTGAATTAATTTTCACAGGCGCCCCAAATGACTAACATCAACATGGTTAGAAAAGTAATTTAATCATCTTTTAGGATATCTACAATATAAGGTTTGTTCAGACATTCTTTGAGGTTATTTGTGCAATGAAATATCATGGTTGAGGAGCATTTCAGACAAGCATTTCATCCATTCAGCAGATGTAAACAAAACAGAAAAAAGAGACACCAATTCTCCATGACTTGTATCATCTGATCAGAAGCTCAGAAAAGTACACACACAAAAAAAAATTCCACAATCCTGAGTGAACAGCGACATCGCGCATTCGCAGGGCGCTCCATTTTGCCTTTGTTTCAGTTAAGCATGCGGTTCGGGTGACGTTCTCGCGAACGAAAATTCTTCAAATAGACTTTTTACTCGGGAAATCACACTCGCATTATTTAGAAATAGTTACTTGATACTATAATAGAGGTTGTTACCCTTAGACCGTAACTGGCTTCACGTAGGAATTTTCTAATGCAAGATGCTGGAATCCTAGCGTTACGTTGTCAGCGGCAAACTTGCTGAACGCTATACCCCTAGCGTTCCGGCGCCTGCGGTTCTCCGCGAGAACGCTAGCCGGCTAGCGTTACGATGTGAAAAAAAAAGCAAGATTCATATTAATATTCATTTCTTCTGTCACAATAGATTTACCATGTGAAATTCAGGCTGCTTTCCCAATTGAGAGAGTGTCGCTGTGGTGCAGCACATTTTTTTTTCTATTTATTTGTCTGTTTTGACCAAGACTTCAGAATGGCAAGAAGGCTAATTGCCTTTCAAGGCGAAGGACCTCGGAAATGAACCTTATCTCTCTAATATTTTATGGCAGGACAGCCAGACTGAGGTTTCGAAGTTATGGCAGTTTAACCCTTTGACCCTTGCACCCTATACACAACTGCAAAAACTTAACCCTTTGATTCTCTTGCACTATCCACCAGCTTCCTGCAGGAAGCTGGTGGATAAGGTGAGGGAATCAAAGGGTTGAGTTTTTGCTATACTAGAAAGGTTGACAATGCAGGATGCTGGTGGACAGGGTGCAGTAGTCAAAGGGTTAATTGTAGCTATAATGACACTGTCCAGAGCTCTGTTCACACAAGCACCATGCAGCTGCATACAAGCTGTCCAACGCAAGTGCATAACACTGCAGTCTGGCTGGAGGAGCAGTGCTGAAAGGTTGAATCATCCTGGGAACAAAGGCAAATACTCACGCTGTAAATCTGAAGAGCTGCTGTAGTTTTTGGAACTTTCTGTTTCCTTTTCTTCTGCCTGAGTAATGCCTGCTGACTTTCATTGATCCTGAAAAACAACTGGAACAGAAATGAAGATCTTTAACACCTAACACTTAATTTATTGTGTGGTATATCGATCCAAATCAACAAGACCGCATTAAAACATGTGAATGATTTTAAATATTTATGCAGGGATGTAAATTCAGAGATGGCCACAAAGAAAACATTGGTGTAGTACTATTGATACACTTGTAGCATAATGTATTAGCTTTGTATGAAATTCTTTAAGAAACACACCAGCCAAGCAAGTGAAGCAAAGGGGTGACACAATCATGCCTCTTTTTACAAGGGGCAAGACAGAGCCACAGAATTCTGAGTACACTGGAGGCATGCAATAGAATAAGCAGGCAAGCCAGAGAGCAGAGAGTTACAATAATTGATATGAGACAAGATAAGAGAAGTAACAAATTTAGATGCTGCTGATGTTGTTAGATAATGATAAACAGAACTGAAACACTACAGTTGACAGTAACAGGACTGACAAGTTTGGGTGATGAATTTCTGCATTGAGAGTTGAGATCAAGAACAAGGCCACCTTGACTGAATCAAACTTTTACAGTAGAAAGCTTGAGCTTTGTGCCAATATGCATTGCTTCAGTCTTATCTCCATTCAACTTTAGTTTATTCTGTATGATCCAGTTCTGGATCTCAACATAACAGTTAGAAGTTTAGTAAAGAAGAGTTGAAGGAATTTAAGGAGATGCACTGTTTATTTTTTTAATGCTACACATACAAACATATGCATGCATTAACAAACACACACACACACAAATATAAGCGCACACACACAAACATAAGCACGCGCACACAAACACACACACACACCACACACCACACACACACACACCCGCGCGCGCATGCACACACACACACACACACGCACACGCACACACCACACACACACCACACACACACACACCACACACACACACACACACACACACACACACACCACACACACACACACACACAGAACGACAAATGCATTCCACTCAGACCAGGCAAAACATACACAGATTTATACCAATACGTAATAATGCAACATCAAAGACGGACCTTTTTGGAAAACGCCAGCATGGCCTGTCTAAATGCGGGAGTCTGATTGTTCAAGTTGTGTGTGATGAAGTGACGCACATGATCAAACTCAACCTGACTGATGGTCTCTGCCGTGCGCTTACTCTCACACAGCAAGGCAAATGCATCCAACCGAACCTGCAATAATTATGGACGCATCTGTTAAATCAAAAGTACCAATGTCATTTGCTTGAAGACTATACAAAAGGAATTCAACATGCTCAGACAATTCCATATGCACGCCACCCAAACATGCCAGCAATTATCAGGCAGACTCCATGAATCTATCCAAATCCTATGTGCTGTCTTGAAATACAGTGGAGGGGAGAGGGACTTATAAGCCACTAAGTGACACCACCAGATGATAGAAACATTAAGATGGCAATGGACACCACCAGAGTGATAGAAACATTAAGATGGGCAATGGACAAATCAGTTTTTAACATTGTGGGCTAGAATTGAACTCACGGTATCAGATCTTGAGTCCACAGCTTTATCAAGATAACTAACAAACCTGCATGAAAGACTACGGCCCATATGACAGATCCTGTTCTTTTCTCCCTCCCTATTTCAAGACCTTACCAGTGCATAGCCTTTTGTGTAGGCTCAAGGAGTCTGCCAAACAATCACTGGCAGATCTGAGTACAGCATATGTGGAACTGTCAAAGTGCCATGCACCCTCTCAAACAAATTCCAACTTCCCTTCACCTATCTCACCAGCACTTGGTTTGGGCAATCCTATTAGTGGGAGAGGAATAAGGGAAGGTTGTCTACTGTCTTTGCCCCATGGTACTGGAGCTCAGTGATCTTCACAACTGCCCCAGTAGAAACATCACATGCCTGGCATATCATACCATACCAGACAGGTCTGCATAAGATATGGCCCAAACAAAACCAGTAACAGACCTAGAACTTACGGGCTAGGCCTTTGGGCCATGAGATGAAGCTGACATGATCCTGTGAGAATCCCAGTATATTGAAGATAAGACATATTTGTCTGTACAGTGCATCCAAACCAACCATGATACAATGCACCAACAGAAATAGAGTCACAAGCGTAGGAATGAATGCAATGTGAATTTAAGAAAAAGTCATCTTTTCTAAGAACTCATATACACACCTGTTCCTCAGGACTGCTAAGAGCAGAGTAGATCTTGGTCCAGATGGGTGCCGTACTGGCCCGAGTATGAAGCGCCTCTGTCATCAGTCCCCAGGCTCGGGCTCTTCTCAAACACACAATCAATGCTCCCAAAGGTTCCACACCTGGCCACATAACACACATACAATCACATGCAAAAACTTCTCTCTACTGGACACCAGAGCTGACAGAAGGGAACAGAAAGAAAGCATGATCGAGGATAACATGGTGACCCACACTGGACCCAGAAATGAAGCCAAGCGATCTGATGTGAAGCTGTGCTAAAAAGGTTACCAAGGACTTCATTGCTCTTCTACATGCCAGAGGATGTTAACAGCGGATTGGGATGCATGAGCAATAAATGTGGATGGGACTGTTCTAAATAAAATAAAACGCTGAATGTTTAATTCAAAACTTTGCATGCCATTCACATGTGTGTGTGTGTGTGTGTGTGTGTGTGTGTGTGTGTGTGTGGTGTGTGTGTGTGTGTGTGTGTGTGTGTGTGTGTGTGTGGTGTGGTGTGTGTGTGTGTGTGTGTGTGTGTGTGTGTGTGTGTGTGTGTGTGTGCGTGTGTGTTCGTGTGAGTGTGTGTGTGTGTGGGTGGGTATGTGTTACATGTGTGTGTGCGTGTTAAAAAAGCATTCTTTTGGTCTGTTTTATTCCTTGAGCTTTTCGGTCACATGCCTGTCAAATATGATGTCATAATTTGTAGCTCCGCCTCTTGGTTCATCTGATTCAAATATTATTTTTCTACCACCACAGATACTCACATTTGTTAGTTAAAGGGTTACAACAGTTAAAGCAGGGGTTGAGATTGTACTCTGTGACAAACATGAGCCATACAGCTTTCTGACAGCTTAAAAAATCTGTAATAATTCACAGCAGACAGCCAATGTTACTTCAGCAAACATATGAATTCAAGTGGCATCCAAACTGCTTCCCACCTTGTATTCGCCTACTGTGTTTATTACTTTGATCCATATTTTGACCATGGGTCAAACTGAAAAAACAGTGGACTGCTTCCACTGGAAATTGATGTGTCTTAATATAAAGAATACTGTTCAGAAACAGCACCGCTCAGATTCGGAACGATAAATATTGAGCATTTATACAAATGCATGCATCAGTACTTGAAATTTGTTTTGTTATTGAACCTGATTACTGTTCAAGTTAATTGTTACACCTGATATCTCCACTGGCTTGTAAGCAGATGAATATTTACATCATAAATGAATACAATGTCCCATTCACTGAGGGGTCTCAACACCTGATCTGGTTCCACAACTACAACTGGCCACTTACTGCTATCGATGAGGGGCAATGTCCCCGGTAAAGTGGATCAAAACATTTTTGAAATCCACCACAGTGACCCAATTGCAGTGCAATTCAATCTGGTGAGTGGCCACATTCCTAGCACTGATTCTGACTAAACGAACTTGGGGTCAGTAGTGTGTTGCAACAGCCAGAATGAACGGTGTAGGACTGACACTCATCATCATCATCAGGTGCCCTGCCGCATGGTGTTGACAATCATGGACTTCCATCTGCCTCTATGGACTGGCACTACTATAAGCAAAGTTACACAGAAGATCTAGGGCAGCAAACAAAAATTGTCTTTTTCACTCAACAGAGATGACAACCAACAAATGTTCTCCATAATAACTTACCTGTTTCTTTGGCAGACGACAGTCTGTTCAGCATGTGTTCTAGCACCATTTTATCTTTCTTCATCACTTTTGGTAAGATATACTGAAAAAAAGAAAAAAAAAGTTAAATGGGGGGGAAAACTCTCTCAAAATACCCATACTTGTTTTGCTTTTGGGGGAGTGGAGGGAGAGAACTGTTTCAAATTACCAGTCCTTTTTTTTTTTGGGGGGGGTGGGAGGACCCTCTCAAACTACCAGTATTTTGGGAGTGGGGGTGGGGAACTCTAAAACTACCAATCTTTTCATTCACTACACCACCATATCTTCACTTCTTCTGCTGACTTTCTGATATTGTGATCTTTCCCAAATCAGAAACTTTTTTAAAACAATTTTTCTAATCCGCTAACAAAACTGCATTAACAAAAAGTTTTAGTAGTAACTGCCTGAACTATGAAACACAGCAAGTGCTTTGATCATCACAAAACCAAATCACCAAAAAAAAAAAAAGCTTTTTATTGTAAAAAATATCAACAATTTTATACAGAAATTAGTTGCCAAATCTCAGTTCTATTCCACTGATAATGGCTCTCATGTTACGGTTTATAGTGCATGAATGCAAATACAAAGAACAAAGAACAAGTATGTATAAACAGACATAAACAAAAGAGAACACAAACAAACAAACTGAAAGTGGATACTGAACTTTTACCTCAATGAGATGTTGCTTGAGTTTTCTGTTAGCTGAGCACAGCTGTGTGACGATGGGATCTATCCACACAGACAACCAGTCTGTCTCACTGTCACTCTCTCCTGTGGCTCCTCCCTTTTTCTTGTCTCCACCAATCAACACTTCATACAGCTCACTTGCCTGCAGAAAAAAAAAAGGTGACTGATTTTAAGCATTTTTCTATCCACCGATCAATCACATGTCTGATAAAACAAACACTGAAGACAGCCAGAACCAACCAATAATTGAATGATCACTGGTTTTCAAACTATTCAGAACAAGGCCTATATGCTTGGACCATTTCAATGTCACATTGACCTCTATTCCATGCTGATAGTGGATTTGTTCCTAACATAGGCCAGTTGTATGCAAGATGGCTGGGTCCTTGTTTTATTCATTACTCTTTAACCCTTAGCTGTTCACAAAGCTGGTAACCGCCCTGCGGAAGAATGTGCCGATCCGTTTATAGCGGTTGAGATCACCCGACCTTTTCTGGCACATGTGTGGGGAATTTCCATCACTACTGGCCTTGCTGTCTTATCGGGCATGTGGTCAGAATCTTGGTCAGTCTCGCGTTGAATGTTCTAAAAATAGTACGAGCATTCTGGGATGCAAGGAACTTTCCATTCACTACTGAAAGACTTTGTACTGACGCTGTGCTATATTTGAATGCGAATACTAGGAGCTAGCTTTACATCTAGCAGTGCAAATGCGAAAGGGTTAAATGGGATCACCACATTTTAGGCAGCTTTCTTTGTGCTCATCTTTTTTGGTCGTATTTTCTATGCCACCTCAATGGCCGCAGAAGCTGGCACAGTTTTTACAACATGATGCAATGATCTCTAATGCTTTGCACCAGTTTAACCACTTTATGAAGAAAGAAAGCGAAAGCTGCTTTTTTTGTGCATTATCAGCCAGACAGTCGCATTTTCACATTTATGTCAAAATATTCTGTATATTAGACAGTATTCATCAACTCAGAATTCAAATGTTAAAGGGTAAAGTAATAAGCGCTTTCCCCCAAACCAAATTATATTTGAGTCTAACTGCTGTCCTCTGACACATTCAAGTTCATAATAGATGCAGGTAAAGAGTTGTGCATATGCCTTAGACATGAGCTAAGTAACAGTGATACTGAAAATACATCAGTTTCATTTCTGTCTGGATAAACATGTGGCCAAATTTTGACCATGAACAGATAAAATATATAAGGGAAACAGTTTTACATTTCTGACAAATGTGCTCAGGCTCACATAAAAACTTACAACGTAGAAAATAAGAAATCAACAAACTGTTTCTTACATGACAAGCCATGGCCTGGTCCGTCACCTGAACTAGGAGGGTGGAAGGAAAGTGGGGGTACTTGAGAAGGATGGGTGAGGAGCCCACCCACGGTACAAGGGAAGACAGAGCAGAAAACTTGCTGTGACTGCCCCAGTCCATGTCAAGCACATGATGCAGCAATGACAGCAAAAATGGGTCTGACCTAGTGTCATCTGAAAACATCCACATCAAAATAGGGTCTAGAATTACCTACTGACAAACTAGCATGCATGAAAACAGGTTTGATATTAAAATAAAATAAACAAAATACCCCTTTCAAAACCATGAAAATATGGTTTCCCATGAGTCAAAGAACTTGCTTTCTGGCATCAAGCCTGAATATTGGCAATCTGTTTTCCCCTCTGCAATACAGAAACAGCGACAACAATGACAATATATGAACCAGAAAAACACAAAAATAGAAGTAGCATGCGTATTTAATACAACTAAACAAGAAAAGCAAAAATGTTTGGCCAACTGGCCTCTGTTGAATGTATACAAAAGACAAAAAAAATAAATGCATGACACTTAGCAAAAAAGACCTAAACAAACAAAAAAAGACAAAACGGTAGACAATTTCCCAAATGTAGCATCCTCGCAGAAAAACAGGCACACGTGTATATTTGTGACCAAAAAACAGTGCAGACAAATGTACCACATAAAAATGGTTATGCCAAATACAAATTGTTTTAACCAGAGAAAGGCTGGGATTGAAATGTTGAAAAATGGATTCAATTACAATCTAAACTGCAACAACAATAAAAATCAGGTTTCCTATGAGTCAAAAAAGCCTTGTTTCTGGCATCAAGCCTAAATAGTCCAACAGCAATGACAACATAAACAACAATAATCAACAAACAGAACTCACCACATTGAGATGCAAGAACATGAAGCTTGAGACAGTTGTTGAAGATAATTTTTGAATTTTGTCGAATAACCTGAAAACAATAAACGCACACTCATACACATACATATTGCAGTGAAGATATTTCAAGGAAAGCATATGATCCAAGAAGACCATAAGTACACAATATTTTCAAAGATGTATTAAGCAAAACTCGCACAAAAAAAAAAGAAAAAGAAAAAGAAAAACAGAAACCCCACACAAATATCTGAAACTGAAAAGTGGTACAAGCAAAACTGTAAAATCAATTCCATTAATTACCTAACTACAGAACAATATTCACTGACTGGTTTGAAATCAGATCTGGAGTGAGGCAGGGTTGTGTCATATCACCACTATCATTTATATGGACAAGATCATGGGAGAAATATACCTGAACCATACCCAAAATCTTTAAATGGAATATTTGCAGATGATCAGAAGCTAACATACATAGAAGAAGAAGAAAGACAACAGGAACACACAACCAACCTGAATACTCAGCATCTAGCAACCTTAGCATCAGCGTCACTCACTCTAAACTCAAACAAGTGATTGACTACAAATATCTCAGCAGCATTTTTGAAGAAGATGACAGAGTTAAAACAGCATTTTCACAGAAAACTGAAGATTTGACAGACAGACTGACACCAGAATCCAGAAAGCAAATAACATTAGATATCAACTTGCCGCACTCATGAAACATCCCAACACCCCTACTGTAACAAAAGCCAAGTTTATAGTTCCATTTTCATCCCCATGCTAATGTCTTGAAGTGGGGAGGGGAATAAGACCTACTAAATACTGACACCATCTTATTGGAGCATTACGTTGGGCAGCAAACAAGCCAAACTTTACACTGCAAGATGGGATTGATCTCGTGACATAAGACCCTCAGTCCACAGCTTTATAGATAAAAAACAAGTCAGCAGAGTCCACATATGCTTCAGTCCAGAACTGTGTTCTGTTACTGCTTGTTAACTGGGTCATCTCAGTTCAAAATTGATTATTTATGACTCCCACTGGGCCAAGCCTGTGACCCAAATGTAATAAAGTTAAAATCCATCAACAGCCAAGTAATTCTTGTTAATAATATTTTTCTTCCCATCCTTCCATCCTGTGCACTTCTGTTGTGCTGCTACCCCAACGCCACTCATTTACTTTCCAACACACCTCCAAATCCACTGAAACAGAGGTCACCATGAGATTAAGGCATGAAAGGCTACAGAATTTGATTTTTTTTCCTACAATGCTATAGAATGCTTTGATCATAACGATGAGAATGATACTGATGATGCTATGGAGTTCCGTTTCGGACCAAGACTGTATGGAGGGCTGCACTCTACAATTACTTTCATAGCATATTCTGGCATCAACTGGGTCTGAGAGATACAGACACCCATAGTACTGGTCAGAATTTTTTGAGAAAAACCCTCCAAGACACTTGGTCAGAAAATTTGAGAAAACCCCTCAAAAATGCATCTGTAAAGTGGACAAGACTAGACTGTGTGCTCCCATTCTTCCCAATGAAGCCTACAAATGGCATGCTCAAATGGGATGATAAATAAGTCTCACAATGATGTTTTGAACCCACAATCTCCCAGTCAATAGAAAACTGTGCGAACCATTTTGTAATATGTGACTGGCCCTGCTGAAAATTGTGTTCTTGTCCCATCTTCTACATCAGTACCATGTCATCTAGTCCACATCTTCTAACATAAAACACCGTTCACTCAATTGTTGCCCAGTGCCAGCAAACACACCGTCAATATCAATGTCCTATCTCACATTATCATCTAAACACAAGTCTTCATCTTCCTCAATTTTGAGTCTTTTTGAATAAGATAATATAACTTTCACATTTACTCATAAAACAAAATATAATGCAAAGTCACCATGAAAAAGTTAATTTTGAACCGCTTCAATATCATGATAATAAACAGACACAGCACAGTTTCATCCCAAAACAAAAAGAAAGCAAAAAGCTTTGCTACTGACATCCAGCTGATCGTGCCAGTGTGTCCATACAAAGTTGAAGAGTTGCTGGATGGCATGTCCTTCACCTTGCAATCTTTGGCGTACACCGGGCAACACCACTGCTTCCTTCAGGCAACTCCTGTTACAGGTCACAAAAATCAGAGCCATTCAGTCACAAGGAGTCATTAACAGTCACTTTCATTCAAAGATTGGGAGGATGTAATTATTAATTAATATCTCTCACAGCACTGAGGGGAAAAGTTGATTAAAATGTGTAATATAATCCTGAGAAAATAATCAACAGAATTCATTTATAGATTATGTTTTCTTTTCTTCTGGCTCCATTTTTCAATCTCACTTGAGGGGGGAAAAAAAACAAAAGTAAAAAAACTGATTCAGATTGTAATGTGCATGAGTGTGTAATGTATATGTACTGTATGTACGTGTAGTGTGGTCCTGCAAGTGTACTGTGTGTGCAAGTATCTTAGTATGTGTGGTATTACATAATATTACATTTTGACTATTTCTTTTATACGAAGCTAACAAGCTAACAAGAAGCTAACAAAAAAACACCTTGAGGGTGAGGATGGGACCAGGAGCACCAATGCCTTACCACTCTCCAGACACACCTCCCAAGCTCCCGATGCTTATCGATAGTCATTTTTTTAAGCAAAGGGGTGGGGGGAGGACGGCTGTCCATGTGTTGCATGACGCATACGGACCCAGTCATCAGTAACAGTGTTTCCAAACCGAATGGCAAGGTGGGGAGATGACAAACCCCGGGACATAGCCAAACAATGCGCACCAACCAGGTCCAGCCCAGCCTCCGGACCAAGAGAGAATGGAAGACCCCTCTCTCGCCCCTCTCTGGTCTTCATCTCTCTTTCAGGCAGCCCACCCCACCATCAGCTCGCATAACTGCCAGCTCCTTTCCCCTTACTTAAGTCTTGACACTCAGCACTTGGAAGCTCTCAACTTTGCCACACTTCAACCACAGGGGTTGTCTGAACAGCTGTGTAAGTGGCCAGGCATGATGGTCCATACATAGCCCATGTTGCTATTAAGCACAGTCTGACATGCCCCAAACGGGATCCCAAGTTTGCCATCTTTCCGAGCAGCCAGCAGGTCTTTCCCTGTGGTCATCAGGTCCGATTCCCTGAAGTCAGTGGCCAAACCACAAACCGAAGTAAACAAGAAACACCACAAGGGTGCTTCCAAGCAATCTTACAGTTTTATCAAAATGTTTCAACCCAAAAGTAATAAATAAACATCATCTCATCACCCCAGAAAATTTCTGGGTCAAAGGCATACCAGAATGCACTTATGGACTAGAAAATTTCCATCTGGGGCAGTGAAAAGCTAAAGATGCATGAACAGAGGCTGCTAGTATGGCCTGACATTACTGTTTCAATTTCTGTGTTTAATAAAAAGAGATTGTTAGTATGGCCTGACATTACTGTTTCAATTTCTGTTTAATAAATTAAAGATAAATGTAAAAATCATTCATATGAAGGGAGACAGTGGCACAGCTCTTGTCCACAATGCTGTTCACATTCCATTGCCTCACTACCCATTCCCCTTTCAAAGACATTACTTTAAGTGCACAAACAAGCAGCAGGCGCAGAATTCTTTCTGCAGTGGTATTGATTATTCTTCTCTCTCAGACAATTTATGTGGTAAAGATGCAGCAACCAACTTTCTTCTCATAGATCACTTCTTTTAAAGTCATGTATATCTTGACTGGAATCCAAAATTTGGTCAAGAGCCAAGCAGGGTCGCTGCACTGTTACATAAACGTGTTTCACCCAAATCTGTCAGCAGTTGTTTGTAAAAAGAGTTGCTGCACCTTCACAAAATGCCACCGACAAAAAAGGCCTTGAGACTGACCGACAGAACCATGTCCTCACTCTTACTGTTTGCTTTTCCCTCTCTTGACACCTGTTCCCAACCTCTCTCCCTCTCTCTGAGTCTCTCCTTCATTCTCTTGCCATCATTTTCATCTTGGGTTTCTGATGCTGCTTGCCATTGTTTTAAACACAAAATAAGATGAGAAAATAGTTCCTATGTCACCTTGCTATAGAGGATGAAAATGATTAACATTCTGTTTAATATGAACTCGATAACATAATCTGGATTGAAATGGATAGGAATAAGGTACCACAATGACCACATTTAACTCGTGATTTATTCCTATGATGTTAATATGTAAAGGACTGTTCTGACTATCATGACTGTGTGTGTGTGTGTGTGTGTGTGTGTGTGTGTGTGTGTGTGTGTGTGTGTGTGTGTGTGTGTGTGTGTGTGTGTGTGTGTGTGTGTGTGTTGTGTGTGTGTGTGTGTGTGTGTGTGTGTGTGTGTGTGTGTGTGTGTGTGTGTGTATAATATATATATATATATGTACATACATGTATATATATATATATATTACAAGAAATACTGAAAACACTTGCCTTGAAAATAATTAACTACTCCAAAGCATGAGTAAAGATGGTTTAAATGCAAGAAATCTTTTTCTATGATGAACATCATACATCCTATACTTGTATGCCATTTTGTTTTTAAACACACAGCCCCAATCTGTGATTGATGCTAGGCTTAACTGAATAAAAATGTACATGTTTCAATCAGTCAAAAAGGTGAAGCGGTCAGCACAATGGACTACTGACTAGCGGTCATGAGTTCGAACCTCCTCCCATCAGTCCAAAAAAGTCAATGTGAAATTTTTAAGCTCCAACTGGCTCATACCTGGAGTTGAGCATGCTATAGGAAGACTGGGACCACACTGTCAAGTCTCAGCAACCTTATGGGATGCATCAATGAGGACTTCACTCAAATGTCCTCATCAACACCACAGGAATCTGCTGTTCAAATTTTTTTTACCAACATCACAGGTATCAGTATCTCTCAGGCCTGGCTGACATCAGGACACATTATGAAAGTAATCATAGAAAGCAGCCATATCAAGTAGTCTCAATCCCGATACACAAAAGAACTCCACAGCAGCATCACTATCATCCCTATTCTCATCATCATAGCACTGTGAAAACTGTCCTAAATTCTGCGGCCCATCATACTCTACTGTCATGGTGATAACAGCTCTTGGTGGATTTGGAGCCATGGCTGGTGTGCTGAAATGAGAGGAATTTGGGCAATGACACAGGGGTGGTGCAGAAAATGAGGCAGCCCCCTTCCCCCTTTCTTATTTCCATTTTCTGTATTTCTCTGCTGCCATCCCATCCCTGACCTCTTTCTCATTCCCTGTATCTTCTTCATTTCTACATTCCGCTTTATCATCTCTTTCCCTACAACAGTGAGAGAGACACAACCGTAATGCAGGGTACAACTACGAGACACTCACATCATCCTGGTGGTCCATAACGTGACAGTCTTGATACACTGCACTCGGCTGGTGGTACTCTGACAGCTCTCATCCACACACAGCAGCTTCTCCAGTATGATCTCAAACACCAGACTGATGCCTTTTCCTATTTCGTCTTCACTGCCAGTCTCCCCTTTCTTCATTTCTGATGACACCATCTCTTTGGTTACTGTTTCCGCTGTTGAAGCGTTAGAATTGTTAGTCACCATGGTGCAAGAATCCACACAATCTGTTTCTGGAGAAACAAGATCACCCGTCTTGTTTCCTTCACTCCCATCTGCATTATCACTGATTCTGGTCTTTTTGTCCATTTCAGCTGTTTTTACATATACTCTCTTCTTGATCAGGAAATCCCCTTCCCCTGCAGCAGAGATGTTCATGGTGATGGTCTGAAGGTCTAGCATGGACAGCATGCCCCACAGAAGGCTGAGGGAAGACATGGGAGAAAGGGAAGCCAACTGCAGCTGTGACAACCCTACCTCCTCTAGCCATGAAGGGATCACAAGTACTGTGGATTCCAGGTTCAATGAGTACTTGATGAACTGAAACAAAATGTTCAGTATATACAGAACATGCTGTTCTTGCTAAAATGAAACAAAATGCTGAGTATATAAACAAAATGTTGCTCCAGCTGGCAAATAAACAGAACGTTTTTGTTGTTGGTTGTGTTTCTGACGAACAGATTCATACCCTTGCAATAAAATATAATAGAAACATTGAGGAAATAATAGTTTACAGAATGAAAATAAGTGCTAAGAGGCACATTGCTGTCTGAAAACAAAATCTACTGAATAACAAATATTGTACTAAAACTGTATAATGCATTTCTTATCACAAACATTTATACTGCTATCCCTTGAGAGGGAATTTCACTACAAAATAATCCCCCCCCCCCCCCCCCCTTATTTATTTATATAAAAACTTATTTAGTTTTGTCTATGTGAATTTTGATTTGCTTTTTAAAACAGATATTTTTTCTTCACAATTTCAAATGTAACTATGAACATTTTATATGAACAACATAAATAATCTTGTCCCAAATAACAAACTGTACATTACCAATCAAGGTCTAGCGAAGGAGAAAACAAAATCCATGCACAATCGGGAATATAACTTCTGACAATCAGTATTTGATACTGCTGTTCCTATGTAATGCAGAGTTCACTGTACAGTAAAGTTACCTGTGGCACAAAGTCAGGTACTGACATCTGCAGCAGCAATATGAGGTTGATGGCACAACAGCATCGACAGTCCACCATCATTTGTTCTGGCCAACATATCACAATTTGATAAGATTACTATACTTGAAAGCAAAGTAGTATGATTATAAGGAGCCTGAAAGTATAGGTCAGTAATAACACAAGTCTTGAAAGCATAATAGTTTCAGTTGTCTCCAAACAATCTTTTTTACACTTGGAATGAATTCCGTATACAAGAATGCCTCAACTGCCATGTGACGGAAGAAGTTCTAAGATCATCACAGCATATGCCATGTGCCCTCGCGTTAAACCCTAGGCACTGGCAAGGTCTTGAGATTTTGCCCAAGTTATGGGTTCTATGTATGTCCTTGTCTCAGCCTCTCATTGAAGAAATCTTAAGCCACACTGCAGTGAACGCATCTCTTTATGTGTAATGTCCTGTACGCCAGCAGTAACCTGAGTCTCCATGTAACAGACTCCATGCCATCCTATGAAGCATCATCATTTACCCCCTCCATTCTTCGTCATGAGATCTACACCATTCACACCAAAACAAATCTCTAAGCCAACAACTGGACCCAATGTGAGTTCCGAAATATCCAATGAAAATCATCAGGAATGCCATTAATCCCATCACATAGCACTCTCCTCCCCACCCCCCATGTTAAGCCACCAGAGCAGGACATCCACATCATACCAAGATTGCAAATCATTTCCTGGTCTATCCCCTCCATTTTGATTAAAAAAAAACTTACAAACACAGAAAAATACAACCCCACATCATAGTGATCTTCATCCAACCTGAGATCCTAATACACTAATTTCATAAAATGTCAAAGCATGTGTATCTAATATGTCCAACAAAGCTGCAATGTATAAGTGTTAGATAACAAAATTGTACCTTCAACTTAACACAGCTGTCTGGGTAGAAAACATTCAAACAGTCACTGCAGTAACATGGATATTCCCAGGATAAACGGTTACGCACTATGCCTTAGACCTGAGCTATGTAATTGTGATACTGAAAGTACATCATTTTCATTTCTGTCTGGTTAAAAATGTGGTAAAATTTTGACTATAAAATTAGGGAAACAGTTTCACACTTCTGACGAATGTAATCAGGCTAATTAAAATTCAAACAATCATACATTAAAAAAAAACACACTTTCAAACAGCCTTAACCCCTTAAATGCTCAGTATAATAGCACTTTCGAATAACAGCTTGCCAGGGTAAAATTTAGCTTTTTAGGGTAGGTTCAATAAAATGGTTACTGCTCATTTATTTCTTGACAGATCTCTCAGATGTTTTGCATGTTTTGTTGTTATGCATTGGTCTACAATGTCCTGTCAAAATAACTTGATTATGTTGATAATTAGTATAGCAGAAACTGACATAACTACAAAAAATTACCAAAAAATAACAGCTTTCGAGTATACACAAATACACTGTGCCACACAAAATGAGTCAGAACATTGGAAAAGTGGTTTTACTATTTATTCAACATCAGCACTAACACATGACAGTCATATAAATCCCAAGGAATGTTGCTCTTGATCATAATCTGCTCATAATTGGGAGTACTATTTTTTAGGAAAAAAGGGGCATAATCATGCTTTTTGCAGTATGTTCACTAACATGTACATTACTCATCCACTTATTGAGTTATTTGTTAGATTTTTTGTGGACTTCTTCCTTATACCCTTGTTTACAATTTCACATCATTCTAATTTGATTTTGTTGGTAATGATGATGGTTCACACTAATAACATGTGATAAATCAGTTTTTGTTTTGTTTTCAATTTGAGAGTTTTAGTACAATTCAGCACATAAAAGCCCACTGAACAAAGCAAAATACCTTTTGGTGTTTGCTCAGCAATATTACAAACACCTGGGATTCAAACTGATGTCAATAAATGTCCCTCTGTGTAACAATCTGTATGTTACTGGGGGTACCCCAATTCTACTGGAAAGGGGCATAATTTTACTATTTGGGGTAGGTTCAGTACCGCAATCACTGCTTATTCATTTGTTGACATATGACTTAGATTTTATGGCTTCTCTTTCATTTTACCCCAAGTTATAATGCTATATAACAATAGTGTAATTTTGTTAGCCATTGGGAAGATGGCCAGGGATATAACGGATGGTGGTTTTACAGAAAATAAAAGTTTCTAAAAACATACACATGTTACAACACATAAAACCTGTAAAACACTGACAAAAACTTCTGTTAGTGTTTACTCAACATCACTGTAAGTACACAGTATGGTCCAAATTGTTATAGTATAATATTATACATATTGGTAAATGTTCAAAATGACAACTATGGGAAAAAAAAGTCTGAAGAAAAAAATAAACAATTGTCTGTTCAAAAAGAAAGACCCTCCCCCCACATACACACACACATGGTATCCATTTGTTATCACACAAAACACTGTGGGAACTGTGTGAGTGTTTCTGAACATATTGTACTCACATTACTGCCATACTGTTCTAAAGGAATCCAGCACTTGTGCTTGGACATAATCCTCAGGTTGTCTGCATTCGTTACTTCATAACTTTGGGGGATGGTGTTCATTTTTTTGTCTGTCCAAATTGTGGTTCAAAGAAACACACAAGGGGATTCATTCTATACTCCACTTGGTCTTCTTTCACTGATGGCACTCAGTCTTGTCACAGCGTTCACAAAACGGTGAACACACACACAGGTGAAGAAAAAAAACCGCACTGTAGAATGGAAAACTAAGAACACAAAAACAAAAGCACAAAAAAGCAGAAGAAAATGAAATATATATAACTGACGGGAAAAAAAAACTAACACAGAACACCCTACTGCCAATACGCAAACTTGGTGTGGTAGTCCTTGAAGCATTGGCCTAAGCACAATCCAGGCTTGGATGGGCAGGAGGGGCAGTAGTAGCGGGATTCCTTCCGCACTTTTATTTTCTTCGTGCAGACCCGACACGGCTTGGTGGGGTTAGACTTGTTTGGTGTCGGTGGCAGTGGAAATAAAAAGTGGTGTGCACCCACCCTCACCTCGTCATCTGTTTTTTCCCTCTTCCACAGCTGGCACCTGATCTGGCCAAATCCAAGAGGTGATGACACTCTCCAAAAAACTTAGGAAAGTTTTACAGGAGTCATCACCTCTTGACTTTTGCAAGATGAATGCATTGCAGGCTGCAACCTGCAGAAAATGGAAAAACAGTTTTTTTGTCCATTTCATCGACTTACGTGAGCAGTCATATGGGTGAAGCAGCTGATCTTGTTTGTCAACTCCACCCATATTCCTGTTGTAATTCGATGAAACAGACGGACGCATGTTGACACCCCGTCGTCCCCGGTGTGGAATGGGTGCCTCATGTGTGGCCATGCACAGAGGACAGCAGGTGCACCACTTTTGTGCTGTGGTACTTTGTGGCGACGATCTTGTTGTCACCACAAAGAGCAGCTGATGATCCGGGGTCCAGCTTCACTCCACGTAGCTCCTCTGGAATACCCCGGTTCTCCCGGACGGTGCCGCAGGCCAAGGTGTTCCTTTCCAGGAGGTAGAGGTACAGCCGCAGACTACTGTACCAGTTGTCCGTGTAGACATGGTAGCCCTTTTCCAGGAGAGGGGCTACCAAGTACAGCACCATCTTCTCGCTGGCCGAGAGAGTTGGGTTGTCTGCATTTACGGACTCTAGGACAGGCTGCACCTCATTGACGGGGTCCTCCTTTCCAGCATACACCTTGAAGCGGTAGCAGTAGCCACCACTTCCCTTGACACCGCCGTCAGACTCACAGCACAGGTATATTTTGATGCCAAACCGGGCACGTTTCAACGGTATGTATTGACGAAATATCAGTCTACCCTTCCAAAGAAGTAGACTTTCATCAACACATACCGCTTGCCGGGGCTCATACACCTCCTGGAACCTCTCATGCAGATGATCCAGAATAGGACGGATCTTGTAGAGCCGGTCGTACGCTGGATCACCTGGCACTGGCATGGCTGCATTGTTGTTGAAGTGCAGAAACTGAAGAAGAATCTGAAATACAGAGTAAACTTTCAAGATAAGTAAGCAGACCCACAACTGGGCACACACACACACACACACACACACACACACACACACACACACACACACACACACACACACACACACACACAGCCTACACACACACACACACACACACACATACACACACACACACACACAGCCTACACACACACAGCCTACACACACACCCACTACACAAGCACACACTGACAGTATCACACACACTTGAATATATAAAAACACCACACTGGTATAAAAAAGTGCTTTTGTCTTTTACAAAATGAACAAACTTGCATGGAAAACTTACACACAGAAAATAAATAATGCTTATGCGCGCGCGCGCACACACACACACACACACACACACACACACACACACACACACACACACACACACATACACACACACACACACACACACACATACACACACACACACATTCACACAAGCACACACTGACAGTATCACACACACATGAATATAAAAACACCACACTGGTGTACCAAAAAAGTGCTTTTGTGTTTTACAAAATCAGCAAACTTGTATGGAAAACTTGCAAACAGAAATAAATAATGCGTATGTACACATGTGCACTCACACACACACACGCACATGCACACACACACACACACACACACACACACACGCACACACACACACACACGCACACACACACACACACAGCCTACACATACACACACACACACACACACATTTACACAAGCACACACTGACAGTATCACACACACTTGAATATATAAAACCACACACACACACACACACACACACACACACACACACACACACACACACACACACACACACACACACACACACACACACACACACACACACACACAAAATGAATAGTGGAGGGATGAAGAATCAAGTAGTGAAAAAAAGAAAAGAAAAAAAAATAGAGCTACTTGCCTGGAACCGGTTTCTTGTCATGATGGAGCTGAAGACTGGAATTCTGTACAGCACCTTCTTAGACCAGTACAGTTCAATTGAAGGTAGCCGCACAATGCCCATCAGCAGAACCAGGCCCAGAAACTTCCTCATTTCTGCACAGTCGACTTTCTCCCACTTGTTGGCCCTGGAAAACTGTGGAAGATTGGGGTGTGCCTCGAGAAACTGGTCAGCATACAGGTTTGTCTGAATGACGAGATGGTTGACTAGGTCAGAAAAAAATAATTCCAAATAGTCAACCGGCCTAAAATTAGCACAGCTGACCTTCAACCCCGGATTTCCAGTGAAAACTACACCAGGGTTGGGGTGCTGTGCATCAGCTTCTCGCCATTCTCTCACTAGCTGTTGCTGACCACGCCTCACGCCACGCCCCCTGCCGCTTCCACGGGGCCCTCGCCGTCGTCCAGACCCCCTACCACGTCCACGACCCCGTCCCCTCCTGACAGGAGGGGGTGCAGTGCTTGTTGATGGTAGAGGATCCCCCATTTCCTCTTCTTCACCCTCGCTAGCACTGGTTTCCCCACTGCTTTCACTGGGAGCGAACGAAGGATCCACGTCATCACCAGCACCTATCTCCGATAAAAGTGGATGGTGCTGGTTCCCATCCGTCTCCTCCTCATCACTGATGTCAGGATCCGATCCTCCCATGTCTTCTTCTCCACTGTCTTGATCGTTGAATATCTCGTCCAACACATCAAGCGCAGTGTACCGCTTGAAAACAGGTCGAGCCGACGACGTACTAGGTCTCGCTGCCATCTTGAATTCGCTAATCACTGTAACCTCTCAACTCGCGATTTGCATATCCTGTGGTCAGTTACTGGTGACGTGAAGGATATGGGGCTCTTCGCTGATATCAGCAACAGAGTTGGAAACATTTTGCGCAGTCATTTCTTGTGTAGATTTGCTCGCTTTCCGTGACGAGTTTACTACGAGTGGCACTCGTATACGGGCGTGGTGAATTTCGATTTTACTACGAGCGTTACTCGTACCAAGCAGAGAAGAGGTTAAAAGTCTTGGTAACACATTTTGTTTACAGACAAAAGGCATGAAGACTCAACATGTTATGGTATATCAACTTCCTCACTTTTCAAAAAGAAAGAATTCAAATACGGAAACAAACAAAACCAATCAACCAACCATCCAAACCAACCACATGAACCTTCCCCCTGATGACAAACTAACTAAACATCCAAACCCACAAAGGAACAGTGACATACCTTCCATCATAATGAGAACGTCCATCTTCATGACACCTGCTAGCACCATCTGTGACAGGTGCTGCAAAAGGACCCGAGTGTCCTTGGGCAGGTGTCGCTGGGTCAGACGGTTGACTGCCTGCATGGTCACGTGACAGTTGTGCATGATGCTGTTCATCTGCACTGCTGACTGTCCACCTTGTCTGTATGCACCGATAAAAATATGCGAATACAACAACCCTTTGACTCCCACACCCTAACCACCAACTGCAAAAACTTAACCCTTTGACTTCCTCACCCTATCCACCAGGTTCTTCCAGGAAGCTGGTGGATAGGGTGAGGGAGGCAAAGGGTTAAGTTTTTGCTTTGCTAGGATGACTGACAATGCAGGATGCTGGTGGACAGGGTTTGGGAGTCAAAGGGTTAAACAACAGGCAAAAGAAAGTTAAAAGTTAAAACAAAAATCCTACAAGAATAACATAATAACTGCAGCAGCAGCAAAGACAACACACAACAGCAACTACCACCATCACTACTGCCACCAATGCACATACACACACACACACATACACACACACACACTCTCCCTCTCTCTGTGTCACACACACACACACACACACACACCACACACACACACACACACACACACACACACACACACACACACACACACACACACACACACACACACACACACACACTGAAAACCTTGCAAGAAGAAACAGAACTACTTAGAGCAAAATACTTAAAAATATGTTGCAGTGACAGGAAACTTCTGAAAAAAAAAACAACTGCTAGCAACAGGTATGATTCTCATTCTGATCATCACAGCAAAACTTTTCCCACATTCTGTGGTCCTTCATGACCTCAGTTTCGTTCGGTCTGGAAGTGTCTCGGAGAGCTAAAATGAGCGGTTGAGGGGAAGAGATGAGAGAAGCAATGCAGAAGACTGGATGAAAAAGGAATGAAAAATGTTGTCTCAAGTCACAGCAAACTTTTAAAAAAAGTTACTAGCAACAGCCATCATCAGAACCATTCAGAGGCAGAGGAAGTGGGCAAAGCAGCAACAGTAAGAACAAAAATGTTTTCCAGCCTAAAATCTAAAATGTGCGTTCGGCATTTCACGTACAGACTGTACTTTATTTTGGTTTTGCTGTGATTATCTGTCTGTAGGGTTCTACTAGATTCAAGGGGATGAAGCAGACCCTGCTTTTTCCTGACTTACCTGAAGAGATGAAAGAAGTACTCTTGTGCTCTAGCCAAGAACATCATGGCTGAAAATGATTAAAAAATATAATGAAAGAAAGTAATAAAAAGAATTAAATCAGCATTTAAATACCAACTAAACCACACACACACATGCACACACACATGCACACACACACACACACACACACACACACACACACACACACACACACACACACACACACACACACACACTCTCAAAAACATTTTTATAAATGGAAACTAAACAATACATCCCACTGTAATGATAAAAGACCAATTGTACAGTGACCAGGTTTTCAAGGCTGGAAGATTAATTTTTTCCATTTTAATCAACTTCCAAGGCTCTCGAGCAGTCCATATTTTGCTAGTTTTTTATGTAGAAAGTGTTTTACCTTAAGCTGTGCAGTTCATCCATGATATGTCCAAATGTGGATACCAGTAAAACACTACTTCTACATGACAATGCAAGTGCCCATAAAGCCAATGTTACTATGATCTATCTATAAGAGCAATCCATTTAAGTTCTCCCTCACCTACTCTACAGCCCTGCAATTTTTCATTCTTTCCCCCTTCTGATGCAAAACCTAGCTGGTAAGAAGTTTTCAAGAATTCAGGATTTTAGAAAAGGGGTGAAATCACAACTTGTTATCATAACTATCTCAATCAGACTATTAACCCTTCGATTCCCGCATCCCGTCCACCAGCATCCTGCATTGTCAACCAAGCTCGCAAAGCAAAAACTTGACCTTTTGACTTTTTCACCCTATCCATTAGCTTCTTGCAGGAAGCTGGTGGCTAGAGTGAGGGAGTCAAAAGGTTTAGTTTTTGCTGTTTGGTAATAGGGTGTGGGAGTCAAAGGTTAATATCAAAAAGCATTTGATGCTTTGCTGAGAAGGCAGAAACTCTGTACAGAGAAAGGAGGACAGTACTCTGAAAAGTACACGTACGTTGGACTTCCCATTTTTGTCTGGAAGTGACAAAACTTTTGGATCAGCCCTTGTAACATCAGTTTTGTGACTTTTTAAAATGCAAATCATAAATACAAATTAAAATACACTACCTGATGAAGACACAGCTGACACACAAGTTTCTCCTGGAAAAAAAGTAAAATAAACTGTTATATATGATTACCTAAATGTGCACATATATGCACACTGGTGTTTATACATATATATATATACACGTATACATACAACCAAATGTGCGAGCATAAATACACTTTCTTTGCATGTATACGTCTGTTGTGTGTGTTTATGTATGTGTGCATCTGCATGTCTGTGTACATGTGTTTCATACAATATACACTGGGTAAGCTGGGCATACATGCGGTTAGGCACAATGTTTTCTTCTGCACAAAAATGCAAAGACTTACTACCTACCAAACACATGACTGTTCATGACTCAACGGGTGACATACACCTCTGAATACGAAATACAGCACCTATAAGAAAGATGTAATCAAAAGCTGTCAATTAAAGGGTCTCCATCGCTCAGCTGGTTACAGCACCATGCTGATAAACCAGAGTTTGTGGGTTTGACCCAAAGGCGGGCCACATTCATAAATGGGCCACATGTTTACAGGGACCCAAAACCTAATGTCTTGAGATCAAGCCAAGCCCACAACTTGAAAACTGACCTATTTGCTGCCCATCTTAAAGCTCCAATCATTCTGGTGGTGTCACTGTCTACTTAACCCTTTGAC
The DNA here is from genome assembly GCA_030674185.1 of Monoplex corrugatus. Taxonomy (NCBI): domain Eukaryota; kingdom Metazoa; phylum Mollusca; class Gastropoda; order Littorinimorpha; family Ranellidae; genus Monoplex; species Monoplex corrugatus. The sequence goes on from CM060308.1 coordinate 48,673,552, forward strand.
TCCCACACCCTGCCCACCAGCCTCCTGTAATGTCAACCATGCCAATGAAACAAAAACTTAATCCTTTGACTCTCTCACCCTATCCACCAGCTTCCAGGGTGTGGTGCAGGAGTCAAATGGTTAATGTTTCAAAGATCCTGCTCCTCCTTCCCCTTCACCCCATCTCACGACCTTGCCAGTGCATTGGGTTTTGCACAGACTCAACAAATCTGCCACACAATCACTGGCAGATCAATGTGGAGTGCATATAGACTGTCTGAGTACAATGGATTTCTCTTGAACAAATCCCAAACTCCAATACTATTTCTGTCACTTAGGAAATTCACTCATGACATAGAATTTTAACATACAACTCTAATCATGTAAATTAAGCACATATCAAATGACCCTCAAATTGCTTAATTGAGGAACACCAACATACAAGTCAGATAAAAATAAAACAAAACAAAACAAAACAAAACAAAACAAGTTGGTGTTGGTGTTGTTTGTTATGCACTTCAGCCTTTATTAAATCTCTCAGTGATGCAGCTAATAAAGAAAATCATACCTTCTGATACTGACAGAATCTGTCACTAGTGTTATGCTAAAAGACTTTTCTGTTCTGCAGTTTCTGCACAATGTTCTTACCCAGAACAAAGTTGTCCATGAGGGCAGCAAGCATATCAACAACATGTCTCATAACTCCTTGGCTTGAAGAATCAGTCCCCTCTGCTATTTCACATGACTCTTGAACTCTCTGGCATAACAGTTCAAGAGCAGTCTCTCTCTGAGGCGGTGCCAGCCCTTGTAAATAGCTGCAAGAATACATTGAAAAGTTCTGTAGGCATAGCCATGTTCATTCTTGTCAATGGAAATCAACACGTGAAATTGAAAGTATGCATTAATCAAAACTGAAACCATGGGCATCAGCATTACCACCTTCTTTTCTTTATGCAAGGCAAACAGTATGCATTCTTCTACTTTACTAGATTTATGCATGCAAGTATGGAAAAGTGAGTGAATGAGTGAGTAAGTGCATGCGCGCGTAGTGTGTGTGTGTGTGTGTGTGTGTGTGTGTGTGTGTGTGTGTGTGTGTGTGTGTGTGTGTGCGTGTGTGCGTGCGCGCGCGTAGTGTGCGCATGTGCATGTGTTCATGTGCGCATGCATGAATGTGTGTGTGTGATGTTTTTGTTTGCATGTATGTGTATGTGCGTGCAAATGCAGAACCTAATACCCAAACATATGGATGTAAAATACTTGCGCACTAAAGAGCTTGGATGAACATACCACAAATGGAATAACAAACTGCAGAATTTCCATATATATACACTAAATTCAAAACAGACCTTTTAAATAATGTAAGTTGTAAATTCAGATCAATAACACCAACACAAAAGTCAATACAATACCTTGACAATACTTTCTTGGCTGCATTCTTGTTGCTGATGCTCAAGTAGAGTGGCACAAGGAACTTCAGGAAAAGGTCTACATCAGCCAAAGACTTTGTCTGCAAAATCTTGAAGAGGAAAATGAAAGCAAAGAACAAATTAACAGCATGATATTATCATTATCAACAGTGACTCGGCCTTTCCTTTACATGATGCGAAAGACTAAGTTTATTTTAGTTTAAAAATACATGTACTGCACTTGGAACCAAAAAATACCTGTTCAACAGAAATATAGCAAGAAAGAGAAGAAAACCACAATGACAAAACAAAAACAAAAACAAATGAAAACTGAAATAAAGAAAGACAGAAATGAAAAAGGAAAGGAAAGAAAAATAACCGTCCAGTGAAAATGAAAGCGATATTTCAAAAAGAAACAGAAATCGAGAAAGACTAAATAAAGACTTCCAGTAAGAAACAAAACAAACCTTTAAATGGAAACAAAGCTCCAAAATTCTTCAAAATTTTAAATTCAAATTTCATTGCATATTGCACAACGACACTTTAATAAAATTCAAACCACCTGCCATGTTTATATACACTTCTTTGATGAAGTAAAGAGTTGAGAAAATAGGGTGGGAGGTAAAATTATATTTCAATAGCATAGTACACAACATTGTAAAATTTTGTTAAGAAAAACTCAAAAGAGCATTTTTAATCAGTCCCATGGAATCTTTTTTTTTATGTGGCTCAAGTTTACCAAATCCTTAGCGTTACTGGTACCATTAACTACAAATACACTAGGGACTTATGTGCTGGCAAAGTCTTGGAATGGGGAAGAGAATTGGACACTGATACACTGATGCTACCAGAATGATTTGAACATTCATTAAGATTGGACGTGAAAAAGTTTGGAGTTTGTTCAAGGGGGATTTATTGCACTTGGACAATTCCATACGTGCTCCACCCAAAACTGCCAACAATTATCTGGCAGACTTCATAAGCCTATGCAAAACTCTATGCGCTGGCAAGGTACTGAAATTGTGGAGGGGGGAAGGGACTTTTGAAACACTAAACTGACACCACCAGAATGATGGAAACAGTAAGATAGGCAGTGAACAGACCAGGTTTTAATATTGCAGGCAGGGGTTGAACTCAAGACATCAGATCATGAGTCCACGGCTCTGTCATAAGAATCCAACCAGCCCGAGCTACTGACACCACCAGAATGATTTATAATAATAATAATAATTACAATATTTATATAGCGCAAAATCTTGATAAAATCAAATCTAAGCGCTGAACAGACACACACATGCACGCACCACACACACACCACGCACGCATGCACACACAGCACGCACGCACGCACACACACACACACACCACACACACGCACACGGCTATAAATGGGGAGAAAGAATAAAAGCAATGGAAAATTATAGAGAGCATATCATATTCAATTATATATTTTAACAATGTGATTCCCCTCCGAGCGGAGACAGGCTGCAGAGGGGGATTGAGTGAGGTTAGGATTTTATGCAGAGGAGAAAAGGTGAGTTTTGAGAGCGGACTTGAAGGAGACAAAAGTGGTTGCTGACAGACTGAGAGAGGAAGTTTGTTCCAGGAGAGTGGACCAGAAACAGAGAAGGCTCGTGGACCATAGGTATTGAGCTTAGTGCGTGGAAAGCGAAAAGTCAGAGGATCGGAGGCAGAGCGCAGGGTACATGAGGGAACATAGATCTCAAGTAGGCTTGACAGGTAATCGGGGGCTGCGTTATTGAGGCTTTTGTAGCACATGGTGTCTAGTTTGTACTGTATGCGCTTTGATACAGGGACCCAGTGAAGTTGTGCCAGGAGAGGAGATATGTGGTCAGCTTTTTTCTTTTTTAAGTACAAGGCGTGCAGCATTGTTTTGAATGCGCTGTAGGATGTGAATGGTGGAGACAGGAAGACCGACAGGAGTGAATTGCAATAGTCAATGCGAGACATTATGAAGGAGAGAACAAATTTTGCAGTTGTTTCCACAGAGAGATACTTCCTGATCAGGCTTATACGATGGAGGTGATAGTAGCAAGATCTGGCAGTTTGAGAAACAAAGTTGTTCATGGAGAGGGTAGAGTCAATGCAGACACCAAGGTTTTTAGCTGAATCAGAAATTGGGACTGATGTGTTACATAATGGGAGAGAAAGAGGAGGCAGCTGAGAAAGTTTCTGACGGGTGCCAATGAGGATAGCTTCTGTCTTGACATCATTTAGCTGAAGTTTGTTGTATGTCATCCAATTTTTAATGTCCGAGTAACACTCAGTGGTGCGAGTCAGGAGGCGCTGTATATTGTCAGGTGAGTCACTGTCTTGAAGTTGGGTGTCATCAGCATAGAAGTGGTGTTTTATAGAGTGGGAGTTGATGATGGTGGACAGGGGGGAGGTGTAAAGAGTGAAAAGAACAGGGCCAAGGACAGATCCTTGTGGAACACCACAGGTCAGGTATGCAGGTTGAGAGTAAGTGCCATTGATGAGAACAGTTTGTTTTCTGTTTGATAGATATGAAGTGAACCAGGAGAGAGCAATGTCAGAGATGCCAAAAGTACGATGAAGTCTAGAAAGGAGAATACCATGATGAATGGTATCAAAGGCTGCAGACAGATCAAGGAGTGTGAGGAGAGAGACTTTGCCAGTATCAGTTGCAAGGAGGAGATTGTTGAGAATGTGTAGCAAGGCAGTTTCAGTGCTATGGCACTGGCAATAGGCTGACTGGAAAGGATTGAGGAGATTGTTGGCAGACAGGTGAGAGTTCAGTTGGTTGAGGACAACATTTTCAAGCAGTTTTGACAAGAAAGAGAGATTAGAGATAGGCTGGTAATTTTTCAGTTCATTTGGGTCTAAATTGTATTTCTTGAGGAGAGGGTGAACAATAGCAGACTTGAAAGAATCTGGGACAGTTCCAGTTTGGAGAGAAGTGTTGATGATGTCAGTGATGAATGGGAGGAGCGTAGGGAGACAGTCAGAGTAGAGAGAACCTGGAAGCGGATCCAGTTCGCAGGTTTTGAACGACATGGATCTGATTGTGTTGAGAATTTCTTCTTGTGAGACTGGGGTAAAAGTAGTAAGAGGTGTGCCAGAGAAGGAAGGGTCAGGTGGCATGGTTGACAGGGTGTCCTGTCAAGCCTGTCACGAAGAGTTTGTATTTTGGTGGTGAAATACTTGGAGAATACAGATGGAGTTCTTCATTTGTGTGTTTTGTTGGGAGAGGTAAATCTTTTCGTGTGCCAAGGAGATGATTCATGGTTGTAAAGAGTTCTTTTGAAGAAGAGGCATTCAGGATTTTGGTTTGGAAATAGCTTGTTTTTGCAGATGCAATGAGGGTGGATACTTTTGTCTTAGAGGCTTGGAAAAGTTGCCTATGTACAGTGAGTTTGGATTTGCGCCAGCGGCGCTTTGCTCTGCGGCGGGCACGCTTTGCACAGGCAATCTCATGAGTGAGCCAGGGGGTAGGGGGGCGGTCAGGTAAAAGACGGGTTGGGGCTGGAGCATGAGTGTCTAGAAGATGGTGGAGAGTAGTATAGAATTCATCGGCAAGGTTATGTGACTTTTTAGAAAGGAGACGGAAGGCATCAGATGAAAATGTGGAGAGGTCGATAGATTTGAGATTGCGTCGAGTCACTGTGCGCATGGTACGGGAAGGAGGAGGAATGTCAAGAGAACAGAGAATTGCAGAGTGGTCAGATGGAAGGGCTGAAGTTAGACGGGTAGAAAGAACTAAGCAGTTGTCAGTAGCTGAATTGTGGTGATCACGAGAAATGATCCAGTCAAGAATGTGATCTTTTTGATGGATTGGTTCAGAAATGTGTTGAGTCATATTGTGATTGGACAGAGAGTTGATGATATGTCTTGTGTCATAATGGTGAGTGTTGTCATAGTGGATATTGATGTCACCTAGAATGATGAGATTTCCAGGTAAGAGGCAGTAGTAGTCAAGTAGTTGGTCAAAGTCAGAGAGAAACTTGGATGTGGTGAGCTTGTTGGCAGAGCTAGGTGGAGGTCGATAGACACAGGAGAAGGTGATGGGGTGAGGGGTGGATTGGAAGGATACTTCAACGTGCTCGAAAGAAGGATGGGAGAAAGGCAGAGACTGCGAGAAAGACAGGCGGGAATGGAGTGAGTCATTGTAGAGGATGGCGATACCACCACCTCGGGATGAGCGATGGAAAGAAGCAAGCCTGTAACCACTCGGAGTGAGACTCGCATGTATAGGTTCATGACCAAGGGGGTTAAGCCACGTTTCGGTGATAAAAGCAATGTCAACATGCTCATCTGCGATAAAGTCAGCAATGACATCGGCTTTGCCATCAGTGCATGTTGACTGAGCGTTAAAATGGCATAGTTTTAGTTTATCACAATGCGGCGGCCGAGGTGGAGACGAAGGCAGCACTGACGGGATAGAAGACGAAGGCGACACCAGCGGGGCAGAAGATAAGGCAGCAACGACGGGACAGAAGATGAAGGAGGCACCCGCAGGACAGAAGACGAAGGCGGCACCAGTGGGACAGAAGACAAAGCAGCACCAGCGGGACAGAAGATGAGGGCAGCGCCGGCGGGACAGAAGACGAAAGCAGCACCGGCGGGACAGAAGGCGAATGCGGCACCGGCGGGACAGAAGGCGAAGGCGAAGACGGCAGAGGAGGAGACGAAGTTTGCAGCAGCAAGGTCGAGTGCAGGGGCAGTGGAGGAGACGAAGAAGCAGAAGACGAAAAGTGGTGTCGGACTGGCACAGCAGGAGGCAGATTGTGCCAAAGTCGGTGGAGACGTCCACCACGACAGGATCGCGCAGTGCGGGGCTTAGGACACAGCCCCAGTGTTCGTATGCGCTGGTAGACGTCTCCACCGAAGTAGCAGTTGCTGTGTTTAAAAAGTGTCAGTCCAATTTGTTTTATAAAAGACGGGTCCATAAATGCGAGCCAGTCAGGAGAGGAAGATACTTGCAGGTTGGTGTGTGGGTTGGTCAGTTCACAACACTTAAAACCAGAGAACACAAAGGTTTGGGAAAGCTGTAGCGTTGGGCGAACACAGTAGGCTAAAATGTAAACACAGTTCACAGATAAAATGTCCGACTTGAGCAGCTGAATTAAAATGATGAAAAGTAGGTATAAAAACTTTAAAATCAGATTATCTGGTAAAATATTCAAAATTAAAAAAAAATATTTACATCACCGTGTGTCGGGATTTAAAAGCAACAAACTGATACAAAATTCAATGCATAAAATCAAATAGAACCACGATAAAATAATATATTTATAATAATATATTTTATTTATATAGCGCAAAATCTTGATAAAATCAAATCTAAGCGCTGAGCGTATACATGCATACATACCTACATACATATGAGCGTATACATGCATACATACATGCATACATACTTACATACATAAATCTAAGCTGAGCGTATACATGCATACATACATACATACATAAATCTAAGCGTATACATACATACATACATACATACATACATACGTACGCACATGCATACATAATAATTACAATATTTATATAGCGCAAATCTCGACAAAATCAAATCCAAGCGCCGAAAAGACACACACGCACACACGCACGCACGCACGCACGCACGCACGCACGCACGCACACACACACACACACACACACACACACACACACACACATGCATGGCCACAAATGGGGAGAAAAGAATAAAAGCAATAAAAGCAAGAATAAAACCAATGGAAAACCACAGAGAGCACATCATATACAATTATATATTAAAACAAAGTGATTCCCCTCCGAGCGGAGACAGGCTGCAGAGGGGGGTTGAGTGAGGTTAGGATTTTATGCAGAGGAGAAAAGGTGAGTTTTGAGAGCGGACTTGAAGGAGGCAAAAGTAGGTTGCTGACGGACTGTAAAACACCACACACACTTTTGCTGCCTGCTGGCGCGACATCTACTCAATATCATTTGAATATTCATTAAGACTGAGAAGTGAAGGAACCAACGTTCATGTTATACGATGGGACTGAACACAGGGCATGAGACCCTGAGTCAATGGTTCTATCATCAGAACCACAGGCCTGTATAAAATGTGGGTAATGAATACTTGCAACATAATAAATTGCTTTGTTATCATCTACCACTAGTTCCAATTGAAATCAGACGTTTCTTTGTGTATTCACTACTTTCATTACTGATTTTTCTTTATCACTATGACTCAATTAAATGTATCTAAACTTCTCTTCTAATGTTGCTGGTAATGATGGTGCAACATATCTTAGACACCAATCCTGTGTCAAAGACATAGCAATACAATTTGAAGTTTCAGTCTTTAATGCAATTGAGTGTATGTATATATTGCACTTCGCTTAAAAACAAATTGTTTAAAACTTTGAAAAAATAAAAGCACCCATAAAAGGGAACAATTGATACAACCACAACACCAGCATCTGCAAAAACAATAATGAATCTATGTCTGATTTTTGTTGCTTTTCTACATGATTTTGTGTGATTCGAAGGATCTGAAGAGAAAAGAACTTGCACAACAAAAAAACACGACCACTCAAACACCAAACAAACCGAAACAAGTGTGACTGCCTGCGTCCAAGCAAACAGGAACCAGAAGAACAAGCAAACCAAAAAGAATGCGCATTCAATACAACAAGAAAAGACAAGCGCAAATTTTCGGCCAACCGGCCTTTGTCAAGCGCGAATACACGATCATGTCTGTTCGTGATCATGCATTTGCGCTTGACAAAGGCCGGTTGGCCGAAAATTTGTGTTTGTCTTGTCTTGTTGTATTGAATGCGCGTCCTTTTTGGTTTGCTTGTTCTTCTGCTACCAAACAAACCGACCAACCAACCAACCCAACAACAAACAAAACCAAACTCATTCCGACTTTGCAGAGGCTTTTTCATTGACTCATATTACAGTAAACTGAGATAAATGATACTTCAGTGGAAAGATATGATACTGGATGGAGGTGGGGGGGATGAAGCGTGGAATATTTGCAAATCAGACTACAATACAGAAGAGCAAAGTGCTCACAGAAAACTACTTCAACTGGCCTAAAAATATAACAGCACTTTCTTAAGACAAATCTCTACCACCCACAAAGCTCTACGAATAACACCAACAAAATCTATCAATAATCATCTGCCATACCCTTAATAAAGGATTTTTTATACCATTGGCTGGAACTAAACTTCTGAATCTGTGGGGTTAAAGAACGGTCAACAATTGATGTCAGAAATGGTACTTCAGATCAATTCAGCAAATTGCTGAAATACATAATGCTGACAATTCTTTTAATTTTACACATATTATTCACTTTTAGCACTTATATGTTAATCCTGGTATGTACAACCAACACCACAATATGACCGATAAACTGCAGACGTCCAGGTTAACATGCTTACCTCTCATTTTCTGTAAGCTGACAAGGTTTTTGTTCATTTTTGTGTGTGTGTGTGTTAGTTAAAAAAAACACAAAATGACTGAAAAAAAAACATGCAGACAAAGAAACCAAAACCCCAAATCACCACAATTGTCAACAAGAACAACAACTGAAAAAAAAGAACGAATAAAAACAAAAACAAGCAAAAAGTATTATTTCATTTCCAGTGACAACAGACTAAGGAAATACCACCCTTATTGCGGCAGGTCCATTGATTATAAATAAATTCAAAATTAACTCATCTTCAACCACCAATCTGTCAACTTAACTCATCTTTAACCATCATCTCCAATTCAACATAAAGAAATGTCATAAAGGTACACTATAATCTGAACTGAAAATGCAAGGTCCAAACTTCAACAACAACAACAGAGGCCATGGTGATCAATACCAAGCTGAGTAATGATCTGCCCAGTGCAATAAATCAGCACTCACCATTCTCTGTGAAAAAATCTGAAAAGAGGATGGGGTTGGATCTACTACCATTAGTACCAGTACTGATCATAAAATGCCATCAAGACTAATCCTAATGGCAGAATGGATAAATGCCCATCACTGGAAAATGCCATCAAGACTAATCCTAATGGCAGAATGGATAAATGCCCATCACTGATTTTACAGCTTCCATTTACTCCGAACGTAAAAAAAAGAAATCTTTTCTAAAAGAAAGATCTGGATGAAAAATAAGTATTCCAGTTATACCAACAATCTCTCTTTCTGAGAATGAGCCTTGTTAGCATACTTTATTTGCTTGTGCAGTATTTACTCTAAAAAGCAAAATACCTTGAAGAATTCTTCATTACACAGTTTTTAGATTACATGTATTGATGTAATGTAGGCCTGCTTCCTTAAATTTGATTTAGATTTGTTTGCTAACATATGTCAAGATTGTACAAATACCCATAAAATTACAAATGTTAGGGAGATGGTAAGGAAGGGGAAAACACATCTATGCATGTCACTGATTTATCAGAAGAGACTGACCTGATAATAATGATACTACTACTATTACTACTACTCCCATTTGTACAGTACAAAATTCTGTCAGGGTACAATTGTGCTTTACATAGAAAAAAGAAGAAAAGAAAGAAATGAGGGAGGCTGTGTGCCATGTCAGTACATTATTGCAGTATAAACATTTGTATGGTTGGACACACACACCAATGCAAAATAAACATAGTTCATAAAAAACAAGAACAGATCATAACATGAAATCAGGAATAGACAGTAGTGCAACGAGTCAAAACAAATTTACAAATTTACTGTGTAACTGTAAGGAACAAAAATGTATAAACCACATAAGCATCAGATAAATACACTCAAGGTCCTTCATATTCACATTAGACACACACACAATATAAATATTATAATACACAAAGGAGGGGTGATGGTAAGGGGACAATACAGTAATAAAGATACAACAGGTAATATAAGACTACCACAAGTATGTAACCAAAATATAACAAAAATCAGAATGATACAGGTCTTTCACACACACACGCACACACACACACACACACACACACACACAACACACACACACACACACACACACACCACACCACACCACACACACACACACACACACACACACACACACACACAAAACTTTAATATGACTGGGCATAGAAAAGTCAAAAGCACCAATCTGCGTAAATTAGCCTATATTTCTGAAAGAGAAATGTTTTGAGATATTTTTAAAAAAGTAAGCATAAGTAAGCAGACAATGCTTTGCCTTAAACTTACAAGACATGGGAGGGATTCAAAGGTCACCGGCATCAACTGTTTGCAAATCTGTGTCAGTGTGTTCCCTGTGTAGGTGCATGTCTTTTACATGTGTGCGTACATGCCAGCATATCTGCAAGTGTTTGTGTGTTGGTTTATGCATATATGCATTCATACAGAAAAAAAAACAGTGTACAATACTGGTTTTCACTTTTCTTGATTCAAGCCATACTATGCTTATATATCATGATTTCTTGTTAACTTATGTCTTTATGCACAACATTTTTTGTAAGGGCAAAGCATTTAGGAGTTTGCTTTCTGAGACGTTGCCCTATAACTTCATTTTTATAATTATTTCATCCAAGTAATCATATACACATATATACAGTGTTGATTCCAACTCCCTAATCCTAGATCTATAAATTACATAATCACTGCAAGTTTCACTCTAAATATCTCATTTTTTGTAATTAAATTCATACTTTAATGATATTTTGTTATCCTATTTTTCTTTTTCCCCTATTGACAGCTATATTTCAAACAAAACTGCAACAGCTTGTGACAGTAACAGGAGGTAATCTTGATGGGTGACAGTACTGAAAGTCTGGGTTTTCAGTATATTTTCCCTTCCCCCTTTTGTTTCTCTTTTTTTCTTTTTCCAACATTAAGGACTAACCACAGCAAATATAGACCAGAGTGAGTAGTCATGAAGTGGATCCATAAAGACAACACATCTGAATAAATGGCAGGCTTTAAATGTATAGTATGCATTTCTAAATTGAAAAACATTATTTCAGTCAAAATGGGAAAAACAAAAAAACAAACAAACAAACAAACAAACAAAACCCCAACCAACCAACCAACAATGATTAAACTCACAGCATTCCCATTGCAAGATGATTTAAACGTCATATGATAATTTCATTAATTAAAACATAAATGATATGATGAGGATTCCAATCATATTCTCAACAGTGCAAAGTCTGTTCATTTGAATCAAAAAAATATGATACTTTACCTGTTTCACATCAGCAAGAAACTTTTTGCTTTCAGTAGACACTGTCTCAGCGCACTTGGCTACAGTGATAATCTTGGCACACAGCCCATCATTTTCTGAATTCTTTTCCACAAATTCTGAAGCAAAAACAATGTAGGCTGAGGTAACAAAAGCAAGCAGATTTGTTGTTTATAAGCTAAGTAGTTTACAAGGATTAATAAAGGGCAGAATCTGCATGTTCTAACTTCTAATAGTTCTATCAATTGAGCCCTCATTAACCTTTTGACTCCACCCTACCCACCAACTGCAAAAACTTAACCCTTTGACTCTTTCATGCTATCCACCAGTTTCCTGCAGCTTCAGGAAGCGGGTGGATAGGGTGAGGGAGTCAAAGAGTTAAGTTTTTGCTGGCTAGCATGGTTGACAATGCAGAATGCTGGTGGACAAGGTAATGAAATGTGTGCCTCTGATCATAGTGTTACTGTCTCAAGCTATTCACTTTATTTATAAGATTTTGGTCTATGTATACATATAACCCTAACAGTACACTGAATAAGTATTATGCTAACAGAGAAGAAGAAGAAAAGAAAAGAAGACATGATGATGAGGAGGAGGGGGAGAATGATCAGCTGCCACTACCGCAGCAGCAGCAGCAGCAGCAGGAGAAGAAGAAGAAGAAGAAGAAGAAGAAGAAGAAGAAGAAGAAGAAGAAGAAGAAGAAGAAGAAGAACAACAACAACAACAACAACAACAACAGCAACATAAATCTCAATCACACAAGAACAACAACAACAACATAAGTCTTAATCACACACACAAAAACCCAACAAACAAACAAACAAATAACAGGAAGAAGAACAACAAAACCCACACACAAGATAAGATCTTAACTATTTCAATTCTTTAACTTTCATAATATGAATAATAATGATGACAGTAATAAGAACAATAACAACAATAATAATATTAATAGGCAATAATGATAATAACTAAACAACTGTAAAGCACACATATCTGATAACATCAAAGTACATCCTGTACAAACTGAACTGATCAACAGAAATGTGTCAAATACACACAAAGAAACAAATCTAGAATGGACAAAATCAACATTTTCTCTCTCCCTCCCTCACACACACACACACACACACACACACACACACACACACATACACACACACACACAATGAAAGAGAGAGAGAGCGAGAGAGATAACCTACACACACAACCTTGCATGGTGTATCATGTATCCTATGAAAACATAATGGGAGGGGCAAGTTAAAGGCTTTTAAAAAAAAAAAAAAAAAAAGATAAATTTCAACAAGTAGCCTAGGTCTTCAATGGCAAATGAGAAACAAATAATTAATAATGCACTGTGCACTGATGTATGCATGCTCTGTATCCCATCCTTTCCGACACATGTACATGCACTCACACTCACACACGTATTATCACGCAGTCCATGACTTATGTCAGATTTTATGTCGCTCACTTTCAACAAGAACGACAGTAATAACAATTACAATATGGACAAAACAAAAGTGAGACACCAAAGCAATGTAGATACAACATTGGCAGTAATAAAGTTGGAAAAAATGAAGGGTTAACATGAAACTAAACGTGAAACCAAGTCCGATACTAAAATACGTCTCTGTCTCAATCCCAAGTAAACTTTGAAAAAGTTTTATTATCAGAGATGTATAGGCCTAATCTGGATAATTACGCTGCAGGAGCCTTTTCAGGCTTTTGAAGGCAAGGCATGTTTACATTTCTTTGTGAATAATGCTCTAAGTTCTTTGGAAATGGGTGGTAACCTTTCTTGATCTTGTTTACTTTTAAACTCTATTGAATCATTGATTCAATGACTGGAATGTGAATCAGTGGATCACCGAAACGAAAGTCTGTTACTGTTAGCAATAATGAATGTTACATGTAGCGGAGGAAAGTGGCAAGTCTAATGCAGACAGTGACATACCTGTGCACGCTCTTTTCAATTCACCACTCCAGAAATCCATGACTTTTATCTGATGTTCATTTGTTGAACTTAATTTCTATTAACCATGCAAGACACTTCCTATTTTCGTAGGTTAGTATTCTGAAATGTAGCAATGGAGCTGCTTTCATTTCAGTTTACATACCATGACACATGGATGTGCGCGGCCATTTTAGTGAGCCCGCAGAAATAGTATGTGCGCTGAACGCAACAATTTCTTCGTGGGGTAAAAAAATAAACATGTCCTTACTATATAGAATTAAAAGACACAAAATTTAATAATGCCAAAGCAACTTATTTCTTTTCATCTTACATATCGTTTTGGTTTTGAAAGCAAAAAAAAAAAACGTTCACCTCTGACCTATTTTCTGTCCGAAAGGGTTTCTAACATTTTCTTCCGGGAACACAATAACAAAGTGGATTTGTGTGACGATGTGATGATTGACAGCACATTGTCTATTTTTGGAGTCTGCATAAAGAATGTCAGAGATCGTAAAAGAAAGAAATTTTGGATTGATTAGAATACCAGTAAGCCAACACAGTTCTGCTGTTATGTCTGTTTTGTGAAATGAGAAAAAGTTTGCGAAGTTCAGTGAAAAGTGGCCGGACTGAGCCCTTCGCTGGACTAGCAAATGCGATGGACGCAGAGCCCGTGCGCGCGTGCTCCTCTTTTCGTGTCCTGTTGGTACGGTAAACGTGTGCGTAGATTCGGCAATTTTGCCACCAAACAGAGAATCGATAGAAATAGAAAGAGGTCGGTCGATGATAGACGACATAGTGTACCTCTAGCGAGAAGCTGTCTTGTGCTAAGAATCCACACCTGTAGATTCGCTCACAGAGTTCAGTGGTTTGTAGCAGACGACATTTATTCATTCATTGTGTGCGCCTGGCTTGCTTCGCAACTAGCTGCGTTCCGTTGCTCGGAATCAGTGAATGCATCTGGATCTCGTCTTTTCGATCGTGCTATTTGTTCAAGGCTGTATTTTCAGCTGAGTGTGCAGCCGACGACGTTTGCTTGAATTGAAAGGTATTTGTTTCGGAATTGGATGTAACGTCGGCCATGTCTGTCTCAATACTCAATGACGTCGTTCTCTCTCATCCTTCATGGATGTCTAAATCATTCATTCATCCGTCATTTTCGTTTTGGTCTGGTAAATCATCAAATTCTATGGCTGTGTCGGTGTGTGGTTTATTTGCCATGCGTAAAATTCGTGCTGTTATGTCTGGCAACATTATCTGTATTCCTTACAGTAAAATCATTTGCCTTGCATGCTTCATTTGATTTCTGAAAATATTCCTATTCCTCTTCCCTTTCCTCTGTTCCTTGTGTGTGTGTGTGTGTGTGTGTGTTGTGTGTGTGTGTGTGTGTGTGTGTGTGTGTGTGTGTGTGTGTGTGTGTGTTTTAGAGAGAGAGAGAGAGAGAGAGTATGAATTCAGCATCCACAACAAACCTATTGGATACACAATAATTAATTTATGCTGATAAACGCCTTCCTCTGTACGACCAACGATCAGTTGGTTGGTCTTTGCATGATCGGTCGAGTGTGCAGTGATGATTGGGAAAGTATCGAAAAGCTCAGAAAAATCAATATTCGACGCACGTGCGTGGGCATGTGTGTCGAGAACATTTGTTTGTCTTCAGAAACCAAGTAGCCGTATAGACCTATCTGATCAATCTAGAGACAAAACAGCCACAGATCATTCTATTTTCCTCCCTTTATCGCCCCCCCCCCCCCCCACTTCTCTTTGTCCCCTTCCCACCCCTCTTACTGCCGTTCATTCTCATACACAAACACGCCTAGTCATGCACACTTGCTCACAGAAAACATGGACACAACATTCGGCGTTCATGCGTGCACACACACACACACACACACACCACACACACGCGCGCGCGCGCGCGCGCGTGCACACACACACACTCACACTGACGCACACACGCATACACATCTCAATGGCGCACACTTTCACAACTGAACTATCACAATACAACCATTACACAGATAACACAAGCATAGGTCTATATATATAATTATGACACACTGACACTACCACACACAGATCGATGCAAATGCGTAGACTACCATCTGAGGCAACCAACCCCCATCTGTTCCCTTATCGCCCTTTCAGTACTTACAGAGAAGGTGATGGTGGCTCCTGTCAACGAGTAGGTCTACTAAGGACGGCTGGTACCACTACCAGAGAGGTTGGTTGCCTGACTAAACTTGGAGAAGGTCTTTACTTTTTGTTTTCGGTAAGAGGTAGGAAACCGTTTAGAACTAGTAACAGAACAGTGACAGTGTGGGACTAGTTGTTTTTGGCTGCTTTCACTGCGACGGCAGATACTGAATGCTAACTCAGCACGCCTCCTAATACCACAGCCCTACTGATGAATGCAGTCGATGTTCATGCGTCGATACGACTCTAGCCAGCATCGCCAGTCTGTTCAGTCTGGCGATAGTGGATGGAGTTCTACATGTATCTACATCGTGATGTAGAGACAAAATGATGCAGAATTTACCTTAGCCGAGAGCGTATTGTGTTTTAATTGTAAAGGTTACAGTCACAAGATCCTAGATATGCAGAAGCTGTTGCTGCTACAAAAAGTTAAGAAATCGATTTTGACAAAGCTTGTTTAAGCCAAGTGGAAGTGTTGGACAGAAAGGAACCGGAAGAAGTTGAAGAAGAGAGAGCAACGACAATTCTTTATTTTCGAGAATAAGCTTAGTGGCATAAGCGCATTAATGCTTTTTAGCAACCGGAGAGAAGAGAGAGAGAGAGAGAGAGAGAGAGAGAGAGAGAGAGAGAGAGAGAGAGACTGTGGTTATTTTGACCGTTGCCATAATAGGCCTAGTCTCATTGTTATATTTTCTATAGCGTCTTAGTGGAATTGTTTGTCCTTTCGTGTTGTTGACATCATCGTCGTTGTCGCCGATGTTTCTTTGGATTCCCCTCACGTACTCCTTCGCTGTTGAGCAATATAGGGCCTATATTCATACAAGCCCTGTCACGTTGAAATTTTGCAGGCGTGATTGTGTTATTCACATCTTATACAGGTAGAAGTTGAACACATGTGTGGAATCATTACGTGCACTGTGGTTTGATAAAGTCTGCGAAATAAACTGATATTGCTTGTTGGCCTTTTGTCACAGACAGCACAAGCTATTGGCATCCTCTTTCTTGCTGACCAGAAATGAAATAGGGCACATTATTCTGAGAAGTTACTGTCACGACTTTTTTGTTTTGAGATATTTCTAGATTAACGCGCGTGTGTGCGTACATATTTAAAAAAAACACACACACACATACACACACTACAACGTACGCACGCACGCACACACGCACACATCCACACATTACACACACACTACTCACACACATACACACACGCACGCACGCTTACACATACACACACACGCGCACGCGCGCGCACGCACACGGTTATCGGAACCAAATAACCAACAAAACTAACCAACCAAACCAACCAGCCAACCAGGCATCCATCTATTAGCCACCCATTCCAGCATCAGAGAACTGACCTGGCAACAAGACGCAACTCCCCCCCCCCCCCCTCCTCTAAGTTTACAAGTGAACGAACACCAGCACTTTTAATGCTACATTTTACCAAATGGGAGACCTGAAACAGCCAAGCCATAGGCTACGCCTATTGATTCCACACCTGTCTAATGAATGTCACGCATGCACTAGCAGACTCTTCCATTTACTCCACGATGAATGAACGAACCATTGTGAAACACTGATGTGATGAGATGTACAGTGAAATGTACTGTGCGGTGTGTGTGTGTGTGTGTGTGTGTGTGTGTGTGTGTGTGTGTGTGTGTGTGTGTGTGTGTGTGTGTGTGTATGTGCGTGTGTGTGTATGTATGTGTGTGTCTGTGTGAGTAAAACGAGACAGAGACAGAGAGGGAGAAAGAGAGACAGATGGAGAAAGAGAGAGAGAGAGAGAGAGTATGTGTGTGCATGCGTATGTGTTGAGTGAGAACGTATTTGTGTGTAACGAGAGAGAGAGAGAGAGAGGGGGGCGGGGATTTCATGTGCAGAAGCACGTAAAATGTAATGACAGTTGGACACTTTTTTGTGTGTGCGAATGGCGTGCGCGTGGTCTTTGTGCGTGTGCGCGCGTTAACCCCCGCCTGTTTTGATCCTGTGACCTTTGCGAGGCTGAGGAAGGGGGAAACTTCCGTGCAAATTACTGCCGAAACCCGCTAACCTCCAGCAAGGGGGAAAAAAAATCTGCCGTCAGCACACATGAATGTTTACCTGCTTTGTCTGGGTGTCTGTTCGCCTGTCTGACTGAAGTAGAATCTATACCTGTTTCCGTCTGTTTGTAGTTTTATACATACATACATACATACATAGAGTATACATACATACATACATACATACATACATACTGTATACATACATAGGGTATACATACATACATGCATAGGGTATACATACATACACACATACATACATACATACATACATACATACATACATACATACATACATACATACATACAGAAGGTATACGTACATACATACATACATTACAACATTACACATACGTACATAAGGAGAGAGAGAGAGAGAGAGAGAGAGAGAGAGAGAGAGAGAGAGAGAGAGAGAGAGAGAGAGAGAGAGAGAGAGAGAGAGAGAGAGAGAGAGAGATTTGTCGGTGGCAAAACGGATGAACGCTTTTTTAACATCCAATATTGATATTGACTATCTGTCTGTCTCTCTGTTCGGTTTGCCCCTGTCTGTCTCCCTGTCCTGTCTGTCCGTCCGTCTGTCTCGGTGTGCTTTTACTTCTAGCTACATATTTCTGCCTGTTTGTCAGTCATGTGTGTTTATCGCCGTGTCTGTGTCGATTCACTGTGTAACCCTTTTCCCTTCTGTGTTTGTCTGTCTGTGCTTCTGTTTGCTGTTCTGTTTGTTTGTGTGTGTCGGTTTCTGTATGTCTGGCCGGCTGTCGGACAGACTGTCTCAGTGTCCATTGCGTGTCCTCTTTCTGCCCTCTTTCGACACAGAGTTGATGTTTATCTCATGGTCCGACTTTCCTTCTGTGTCTGTCTGTATGTCTCTCCGCTCTGTCTCCCTCTGTGCTCTCGTCTTGCCACTCTTTCCTTAATCCGTCCTCACCCTCCCAGCCTGGATGCTTTTGTCTCCCTCCCTCTCTCCCCCCCTCTCTCTGTGTGTCTTTGTCTGTATCCCCTTATTTGTTCCTCTCTCTTTCTCTCTGTCTGCCTGTCTATGTGCCTGTCTGTCTGTCTGTCTTTTAAATTTTTTTAAAAAATCTGTGGCTGTCTCTGTGTGTTTCTGTCTGTCCGTTACTCATAATCGAAGTTATATTTCAAAGCAGCTGCAATTTATGACACATTGTATAGTCTACATGTTTATTTCTGGATTGCCTCGGTCTTTGAAAGGGTGTAGGTGCCAGACAAATAAAACTGACATGACATTCAGTGTGTGGCTCCCGCTTCTGTACCTACTTGGTGTCTGTGTTGTGTATTATAGATCGGTGTCCGTCGATAATTTGTTTAGTGTGCTGCATTTGTCTGGAGTCGCACTTTTTTTCAGAGAGAGCGGGAGACTAGGAGGGGGGAGGGAGGGAGAGTAAGAGAGAGAGAGAGAGAGGGGGGGGAACATTTCTTCGAGGGTAGTGGCATAAACAGATTAACACTTTTTTTAAACATCCAACGGAGGGGGGGGAGGGAAGGGTAGAGAAGAGAGAGAGAGAGAGAGAGAGAGAGAGGAGGGAGAGAGAGAGAGAGAGAGAGAGAGAGAGAGAGAGAGAGAGAGAGAGAGAGAGAGAGAATTTCATATTTTCTTGCACATTCTATAACTGATTCACAATTCTTGGTTAATTTTAGATAAACTTTTGTAGATAGTTGTATTTTACGCTATTCAAGTATTTTAGCACAACGAAAATAATCACGCGCAGCAACAAGAAACTATATAATCTACGTGATTACTGGGACACTGCTGCCTTCTCCAACACAGTGACACCGAGTGGGGTTGTCCCACACTGGATGACCACATTCTTTAGAACTTAAGCGCGCTGTACAGTTTTGCCCCACTGTTCAGCTATGTGGGCTGGTTGGTGACTTTTGATAGAGCCGTAGACTCAGGATCTAATATCTCGAAATTAGTTCCAGCCCACAATATTAAAAACTTGGTCTGTTTGCTGCCCGGTCTTAGAGTTTCCATCATTCTGTTGGTGTCAGTGTTTCAAAGATTTTCCCACCAAGGTCAGATACAAGAGAAAGGAGCAGTGGCCATTTGGAGCAAGCCTGGAAGAGTAGGTCTAGGGCAGCTAAGGGACTTGATGAAAAACTTCGTCCTGCCTACAGGCTTGACTATTTGAGGCATAACCGTGCTCGAAAGCAAAAAACAAACAAACAAACAAAACAACACACACACACACACACACACACACACACACACACACACACACACACACACACACACACACACACACACACACACACACACAAACAACAACAAATAGAAACAAACAAAATAACCAAAACCAAACCAAACAAAAAACAAAAAAAAACCGAACAAAACAAAGCAAAATAAAACAAAAAACAACAACAAAGCTACAACTGTAGTGTAATAGCAACAAGAAGAACAATAACAAGAAGAAAACGCTAAGTAGGACTTCAAGACTATGCCAACGCGTAAGATTCATGTGCAGGCGTATGCCACATCTGATCATTTTAGATCTTCTTTATTGTACGGTATCTGTGGCGTCAGTGTTTATAGCATTTATTCCGTGTGCAGATATGCCTTCTTGAGAAACTGAAACTGAAACTGTCTCTTTCTGCACGACACTTTCTGTTTGTCTGTCTTTTGGACATGCTGTTTCCGTGTTCAGCGGGTCGCAGGTGGCGGATGGTGGACGTCCATCAGATATGGAAGTTAGCTGGGAAATATGCCAGAGCCTACTGGCGACAGTTTTTGTCAGGACGGGGCGGGGTAGCACTTGGTAAAGCTGTATCTAGAAAGTACCGGTACCCATCTGTACTATGACAGAGCTGTCAGGCTTGAGAAATTGAAACTGAAACTGGCAGGCGGATAAGGGCCACCTGAAGTCTCAGCTCCCGTGCGCTGGCAGTTTAGGTCATTTTGCCTATGAGCTATGGGTGGAATAACCCTTACAGGAAACTTTGAGGGCTGTGAGCATCTTGTAACAAACCGTGGTAGGCCTACCGTGCAATATAACGTAAATATCTACACGTTTATTTACACCAAACGAAAATGGCACTTGCCCATTGAAGTCCCTCTGGTGTGTAGCAATACCGGGTCCTAAGCGTAACAGGATCCACCCTCAGCTCTGACCACCGACTTTTATGGCACCAGACAGGAATTAGGAAGAAAAAACAAAACAAAACAAACAACACACACACCCACCACACACGCACACGCACGTATGCACGCGCGCGCGCCGCAGCGCACACACACACACACACACACACACACACACACACACACACACACACCCCCGCACCCGCACGTATGCACGCACGCACACACACAAAACAAACACACACAGTGCGCGCGTACACACACGACACACACACACACACACACACACACACACACACACACACACACACACACACACACACACACACACACACACACACACACACACACGCATACACACATGTATGCATGCTCGCACATTACATGCACTCGCCACCCCCACCCCCTACTCACGCAAGCGCTCTCTGTTTTTCTGTCTCTGTCTGTCTGTCTCTGTCCTTCTCTCTTTTGTAAGGACCAGCTATGAGATAGGTCCAGTGGGACCTTTGCTACTTGCCTTGGGTTAGATTTGTAAGGACCAGCTATGAGATAGGTCCAGTGGGACCGTTGCTACTAGCCTGGGGTTAGAAAGTTTTCTGTCTCCATCTTCATGTCTAGCCATCAGATAGGACCAGTGGGGCCTAATGCTACTATCCTGGAGTTATAAAGTGTTGTCTGACCATGTGGGGCCTATTAGTGTAGACCCCCCATTGGCGAGGGTTGGATGTAAAAATTTTTTTAAAAAAAAAAGCAATAATGTACTTACACCACTACCCTCGAAAATAAAAATGTATTTTTGTTCTTGTTCCCCTAACCGCCTTCTAGTTCTATGTCACTGTCTCTGATTGTTAGTTTCTTGTCTTTCCATCTGTCCCTCTGTCTTGCCAGCTGTCTTTCTAATATTTGTACTGTCAATCTCGAAGCTGCCTTGGTTGATAGCACTTTATAAGATTTATGTGTGTATTTCAAGAACTTATCGATCTTTGGAAGGGGCGTTGGGACCCAGACAAATTAAACAGACCTCTGACTTGACACCAGCGTCGATTGTCCAGCTGACTCCTTACCTTGGTGTCTGCCTGTGTGTATATACATGTGTATAATGGTTTGTGTCTTGTGTATTTAATGGGTTTGTCTGTCTATTTGAGTTTGTGTCTGTGTGTATTATAAAACGGGTTTGTGTCTGTGTGTATTATATAATAGGTTGTGTCTGTGTATTATATAGATTTGTGTTAGTGAGTATTATATAAGTTTGTCTGTGTGATTATAAGGTTTGTGTCGTGTGTATTGTGTAATAGGTTTGTGTCTGTGTGTATTATATATAGTTGGTCTGTGTGTAATATAATAGGTTTGTGTCTGTGTGTATTATATAATAGGTTTGTGTCTGTGTGTATTATATAATAGGTTTGTGTCTGTGTGTATTATATAATAGGTTTGTGTCTGTGTGTATTATATAATGGGTTGTGTCTGTGTGTATTGTGTAATAGGTTTTGTCTGTGTGTATTATATAATAGGTTTGTGTCTGTGTGTAATATAATAGGTTTGTGTTTGTGTGTATTATATAATAGGTTTGTGTCTGTGTGTATTGTGTATAGGTTGTGTCTGTGTGTATTATATAATAGGTTTGTGTCTGTGTGTATTATATAATAGGTTTGTGTCTGTGTGTATATATAATGGGTTTGTGTCTGTGTGTATTGTGTTATAGGTTTGTGTCTGTGTGTATTGTGTATAGGTTTGTGTCTGTGTGTATTGTGTAATAGGTTTGTGTCTGTGTGTATTATATAATAGGTTTGTGTCTGTGTGTATTGTGTAATAGGTTTGTGTCTGTGTGTATTATATAATAAGTTTGTGTATTGTATAATAGGTTTGTGTCTGTGTGTATTATGTAATAGGTTGTGTCTATGTGTATTATATATACTATTATATAATACACGCAGACATAAAACTATTAGGTTTATATCCGTGCGTATTATATAATAGATTTGTGTCTGTCCATCACTTCATTTGCTGCTTTTTTTTTTCTAGAGCTGTTCCCTCCCTCCCCATCTCTCTCTCTCTCTCTGTGTGTCTCTCTCTCTCTGTATGTTCTAGTCTCTGTACAGTTACATGTGTCTGTCTTTTGTAAAAAGCATGTGTGAAGGTCAGTAATTCATTACAACTCATTTTTATAACTTATTTCACATTGTTTTATATGTTACGGTTCATCTGTTTTTAATATGCTTACATTGTGTGTATAGACCAGCAAGGACTATCTGTAAGACAAGTCTAATAGGGCAAGAAACATGATGATGATGATGACGATGATGGTTCTTGTGAGAAAAATGAAAGAACACTGAGAAACTTGTATATATATTTCTGTATCTGTTGGATAAGGTGTAAAATCCAGGCGACTGGCGTAGTTAGCGATGTGTGGGGGGGCAGAGTATGGAACTTAGCTGGCGTAGTGGTGGGTGATGATGGTGGTGGTGGTATATTTGCAAAGCTTTAAAATTACGACCCAATGCGCTCAGTTGATGATTCATTTTGGATGTTTATTATACATGTACCTTTCTTCCCTTGTGTATATTTATGCATATGTGATGTTAACGTTCGTTTGTTTTTTTTCTTTTAACGTCTATTCACATATGTGCTTTTAGACGAAGAAAAAAAAAAGGATAAATAAATAGGTAAATAAGTAAATAAATGTTTAAATAAAGAAAGAAATAAAGAATATAGAGAGGTGTCTGTGGGATAGATGAACCCATGAAGTCATATTGGCATTGTACCATAAAAGGTATCATCATACGATTTAACGAGCAATAGAAAAGCGTTCAGAACGTTAGAACAACCAGACTTCATTAGTTGTACAGGGTTGTGTGTGTGTGTGTGTGTGTGTGTGTGTGTGTGTGTGTGTGTGTGTGTGTGTGTGTATGTGTGTGTGTGTGTGTGTGTGTGTATGTGTGCGTGCGTGCGTGTGTGTGTGTGTGTATGCGCGCGCGCGTGTGTGTGTGTGTGTGCGCTACGAGCATGTAGGTGGTATTGATGTAGTATTTTGTATTGGCTTCTCAATGTCATATATCCCATTTCGGAAGCCCCCACTCCCTGAAAGGGCTGTGGCCGTATGTGAACTGCGTTTGTGTCTGTTTTTTTGTCTCTGTCTGTTTCTCTCTGTGGTTGTGTGGTGTGTGTGTGTGTGTGTGTGTGGTGTGTGTGTGTGGTGTGTGTGTGTGTGTGTGTGTGTGTGTTGTGTGTGTGTGTGTGTGTGTGTGTAAGCGTTTGTGTGTGTGTGTGTAAGCGTTTGTGTGTGTGTTTGCTACGAGCATGTAGGTGATATTAATGTAGTATTTTGTATGATCTTCTTAATGTCATATATCCCATTTCAGAAGCCTCCACTCCCCTGAAAGGGCTGTGGCCAATGTGAATATGCGTTTGTCTCTGTTTATATGTCTGTTTCTCTCTATGGTCGTTGTGTGTGTGTGTGTGGTGTGTGTGTGTGTGTGTGTGTGTGTGTGTGGTGTGTGTGTGTGCTACGAGCATGTAGGTGATATTAATGTAGTATTTTGTATTGTCTTCTCAATGTCATATATCCATTTCGGAAGCCCCCACTCCTGAAAGGGCTGTGGCCGTATGTGAACATGCGTTTGTCTCTGTTTCTTTGTCTCTCTGTTTCTGTCTATGGTGTGTGTGGGGAGGGGGGGGCGTGTGTGTGTGTGTTGGCCTGCGTGCCGGCGAGTGCGCATGCATGCGCTTGCTCCATCCGTACCTGTATCATGCATACCTGAACAGCCGTGCTCTGATGAACCCGAACAGCCAGTCCATAGGCCCGACTCTTGATGAGAAGCGGTGGCAAAGGGAAAGTGACAGACAGTGAACATTAATTTTCATGTAGGCTACAGAGGAGGGTAGGCATACAGCATCTTGCTAGGCTCAGTGTTGGTACAAAGCTCCTGGCTGGGGGTCAGTTCATTTCTCTGCTGCCACATAGTTGTCTACCTTGTTGTGCTGTCCTGTCTCTTGTGTTTTCTGCGTTTGTCTGTCTACCTGTCTGTCTGTCTGTCCGCTGTCTGTCTGTCTGTCTGTCTCAGTGCATATGAAACGTATTCCGGGCACGGAAGACGGTATCTGGGGCAACTTCAGCTTCTGTCGTTTGGCTTGATCCATTTCAGCTCGTTGCAGGCAGGAGTCCATAAAATGTCACAGATAACTCATTGTTCCTCGTCCTCTCTGTCCGTCCATTTATCTGTGTGTCTTTCTGTCTGCTGTAGGTTTCTGTCTGTTTCTTTAGTCACTGTGCTCTATTCGGTGGTAAGAAATGACCATTTTAAAGTTGTGTAATTTTTATATTAGTGTTTTGGTAAATAACTGTTCTTTTGTTTAATTTAACCCTTTGACTCCCTGCACCCTGTCCACCAGCATCCTGTATTGTCAACCTTGCTGGCAAAGCAAAAACGTAACCCTTTCATTCCCTTACCCTACCCACCAGCTTCCTGCAGGAAGCTGGTGGGTGGGGGTGAGGGAATGAAAGGGTTAAGTTTTTGCAGTTGTTGGATAGGGTGTGGGAGTTAAAGGGTTAAAACACCGCCAGTAGCTGTGTGTTTTATGCAATTTTAAAACTCTTTTTCATTATTCCTATTGTTTTATTTTAGCTGTATCAAGATGTTGCATTTTGTGGATATTTGATCTATTGAAGCGTGTTTGAATGACCATTATTAACTTGTGTATTTTTAAGTGTTGTGGTAAATAACCATTCTTTTGTTTAAAACACCTTGCCAGTAGCAGTCTGTTTTATATTATGTTTAAATTCTTTTTCATTTCTACTGTTCTTTTATTATTTTAGTTGTATCAAGATGCTGCATTTTGTGGGTGATTTGATCTTTTGAAGCGCGTGTTGTATCTATCTTATATGATAGATTAGTGTTTGTGCTTGAGTAGATGTGAGAATAATGTAAGTGAGGTGCGAGTCCAGTGCATGTATGTTTTCAAATGTTGATTAGTAAAGAATTACTGACTTGAATTTGAACTGAATAGATTTTTTAGCAACGGCATATGCGCAGAACTGCCAGACACTGTCTGTTGTAGCATAGAATTTACTATTGGAAAAATAAAGTTGAACATTCAGTCAATCATGATCAGTGGAATTTGTCCCAGATGACACATATATCCGACCCCTCTATCTGTCTGCCGTCTCTCTGTGCTCCATCCTGTTACATCTCATTGCAGAGGTCAGAGAAATGTCACAAATGACCACTTTGTTTCCCATGCCTTCTATTCATCCATCTAAAATGTCTGGTTTGGCTGCTTGATTGTTTTTTGTGTGTGCGTGCGTATGCGCGCGCGCGCGCGCGTGTGTGTGTGTGTGTTTCTCCTCCATCCTGTTACAACTTAATTGCAGGGATCAGAAAAAAATTTCACAGGCGATGCATAGTTCTTCATCCGCTCTGTCCGTCTCTTGTGGTCCATCTGTCCCTTTGTTCTGTTCTGTCATAGTTTAGCAAGGGTCGGGAAAATGTTACATCTGACATAGTTTGCCCATATTCTCATCCGTCTATTTATATCTGTCTGTCTTATTTATCCTCTGTCTCTTTGTTTTGAGGAGTTGAGTTAGGAGACTGTTTTACGATAAATTCATTGCACCCGATAAGAATGTGTTTCACAATAAATTCATTGCACTTGGAAAGTGTGTTTCACAATAAATTCATTGCTATCGGATAGTTCCATGTGCGCTCTACCCAAATCTGCCATTTTATGGCAAAATTCTTTGGCATTCACAAAACCCTATGTGCATCTAATTCATCCAAGAGCTCTCTCTCTGTCTCTCTCTTCTTTCTCTCTCTCCTCTCCTGTTCTTCTTCTTTCTTTCCCCTGTGAAATGGGGAAAAGAGGCGAGATGGGGATGGGGACGAGATTGTGAAACACCAAGTTGATATCCTCAGAACGATCGGAGCATTAAAATGGGCAGCAAAAAGGCCAGTTTGTACGTTGTAGGCTGGGGTTGAACTCGAGGCCTCAGATCTTGAGTCCGCGGCCCTGTCAACAAAGTCAGTGGTCAGGTTAAGGACACAGGTGAAAATTTACAACAACAAAAAAGAAAAAAAAGTTACTTGTCTGTCCTAATGTCTTGTGTCTCTGTTTTTATTTTGTCTCTTTCAAGCAGGCAAGTTCTGGAAATGGAAGAGGAAAATTGGAGGGGGGGGGGGGGGAGGGGAAGAGAGAGCAGACCTCCGAAACACTACGCTGTCACTTCCAGAATGATTGGAGCATTAAGATTATCATCAAACAAGGCAGTTTAAATGTTGCGAGCTTGGATTGAACTCCAGATACTGAATCCACGGCTTTGTTTAAAACAGCGAAAGGACTATCAATAGAGCCACAGTGGAACCCATGAAATTGCCCTATTTACTCTTCGTGAATGCAAGTTGTCATTTGAAGATGCCGAAGGCAAGGGAAATCCCCTGGTCCAGATGGTGTCAGCAACGAAATGCTCACCCACTTTGACAATGGCAGTGCATCTGTATGCAATCTTTAGCTGACTGGCTAGCTGTCATCTGTCTGTCACGTGTTGATTGCTCCCAGTGAGTTCCTTCGCTTAACACTTACCTCCATAGTAGGATGATTGCCAAGATCATAAACAAAATGTGTTAATATATTATGGTAACGGGGTTGTGAATCTCTCTCTCTCTCTCTCTCTCTCTCTTCTCTGTCTGTCTGTCTCTGTCTTCTCTCTTTGTCTGTCTGTCTGTCTCTCTCACCTCCTATCCCCCCCCCCCCCCGACTTTTAATACTTTGGAGGATGCCCAGATGAGCATAATGTAGCTCAATACTGTATGTTTACTTGTTCGTGAAGTTGTGTCTTTCTCTATATCATTGGAAAATTTGGTTAAGTTCATTTCTGTCTCTGGTTATCTCTGTTTGTTGCCATGTTTTCTCTGACTGTCTGTTGTTAAAGGTTACTTTTTCTAATATGTCATTAAATTGACCGTTTTACATCTCTCTCTGTATCTCGTTCTCTCTTTCTCTCCCTCTGTCTTGGTTTGCGTCTTTCTGTATCTTTTTCTCTTTCTGTCCCTTCTCCCTTTCTCGTTTCACGTCTCTTTCTGCATCTCTCTCTCTCTCTCTCTCTCTTCTCTCTCTCTCTATGTGATTGTGTCTGTGTGCGTGTATGTGTGTGTGTGTGGTGTGTGTGTGTGTGTGTGAGTGAGTGAGAGAGAGAGAGAGAGAGAGAGAGAGAGGAGAGAGAGAGAGAGAGAGAGAGAGAGAGAGAGAGATATCATATATTACTTCAACCTGAACGTCTTACGAAGTGAAATAGTTTTAAGGTTTCTCTCCAGTAGATTGTTTCAGCAAAACGCAAGCTTGCACATAAAAAGAAGAAGGAAATAAACACCGAGATAATATTCCGTCTGACACACTCACACGGGCGTGCTTTTTTGTGCACTATTTGTGTAAGCGCACTGGGGAGGGAGGGGGGGGAGAGAGAGAGAGAGCGAGCGAGCTCTTGGATGAACTAGAGAGAGAGGAGAAGAGAGGAGAGAGAGAGAGAGAGAGCGAGCGAGCTCTTGGATGAACTAGGAGAGAGAGGGAGAGAGAGAGAGAGAGGAGAGAGAGAGAGAGAGAGAGAGAGAGAGAGCGAGCTTTTGGATCTAGTAGAGAAAGAGCGAGAGGGAGAGAGAGAGAGAGAGAGAGAGAGAGAGAGAGAGAGAGAGAGAGAGAGAGAGAGAGAGAGAGAGAGAGAGCTTGAATGAACTAGATTTACCTTTAGATTGTTTTGAAAGTAAATTTATTTCTGGATGTTGTGGAACAAATTGCTTCAATTTACAAGTCTTCGCGTATATTTTTATGACTACTATTATGCTCAGACACACGAGTCAGAAAAGAAAGGATGGAGACGCTCCAGACGAATAGAAGAGGACAAGGGAAAGAAAAGAGAATATGTGTTGGTGTGTGTGTGCGCGTATGTGTGTGTGTGTGTGTGTGTGTGTGTGTGTGTGTGGTGCGCGTAGTGTGTGTGTGTGTTGTGTGTGTGTGTGAGAGAAAGAGAGAGAGGAGAGAGTGTGTGTGTGTGTGTGAGTGTATGTGTGGTGTATGTGTGGTGTGTGTGTGTGTGTGTGTGTGGTGAGAGAGAGAGAGAGAGAGAGAGAGAGAGAGAGAGAGAGAGAGGAGAGAGAGAGAGAGAGAGAGAGCATGCATCATTCTGAGGAAAATGAGACAACAAAACTGGAATGATATGTGGGACAATGTCTTCTGCTCATGTTTGTAGAACTTTAGCAAAATGTCAGGAGCTAAGCGGCTGGTTGTTCTTATTGCAGTCAGCATCACATTGTATTTTATTGTACTGTGTTGTACTGTACTGTCTGCATTGTATCACATTTATTGATTAGATTGTACTGTACTGTATTGTTCATGTTGTAACGTACTGTACTGTATTGTTCATGTTGTAACGTACTGTACTGTATTGTTCATGTTTTAACGTAACGGTATTTTTACGTTGCATTATATCGCATTTATTAGATTGTTATAGAGCGTTTTTGTATTGTCTGTTTAACTATTTCAAACCAGTTAGACCGAACTAACAAACGAACAAACAAACAAACAAACAAACAAACAAACAAACAAACAAACAAACAAACAAAAACCAGTGATACTACTATAGTTTATTATCATCTTCCTTTTTTGATAACTATTATTTTTACTATAGTTATTAGATGTAATTGTTCGTAAAGTCTACTTCATTTTATGATGTTTGTTTGTTTGTTTATTTATTTTTTCCTTAGTGAACCATTTTCTGAGAGAAAAAAAAACTTCGTTTCAAGGATAGTTATATAAGCACATTGATATTTTTTACTTACATCTAGCACTTGCCTATAGAGAATCTGCATGAGTACAAATGAACTATAATAGTACAAAGACATATGATCAGCATAATACAAAACTGAGGGGGAGGGAGAGAGAGAGAGAGAGAGAGAGAGAGAGAGAGAGAGGTTGACAGAACAGAATCCACCATTTTGAAGCAGAGAGAGAGGAAGGAGGGAGAGAGAGAGACAGAGAGAGAGAGGGCGAGAGAGAGAGAGAGGGGGGGGGGGAGAGAGAGTCACGTTTCGTTGACAAAGCATACTCCATTTTTAATTTCTACATTAGTACAAATGACCTGTGATAATCCAAAGACATATGGTCAGCATAATACAAAACTCTGTGTGTATGTGTGTGTATGTGTGTGTGTGTGTGTGTGTGTGTGTGTGAGAGAGAGAGAGAGAGAGAGAGAGAGAGAGAGAGAGAGAGAGAGATGTTTTGTTGACAGAACAGAATACACCATTGTTAGAGAGAGAGAGGGAGAGAGAGAGAGATGTTTTGTTGACTGAACAGAATGCATCATTTTGAACGAGGTAGAGAGAGAGAGGGAGAGAGAGAGTCACGTTTCGCTGACAAAGCAAACTCCCTGTTTAATTTCTCCCTGTAATCCGACACTTTTATTTTGTCCTGATTTTATTGATAAAAGCTAGATGATGAGTCTCCGCTGTGTTCATACTCCCATCGTTTTTATGCAGTATTGACAATTTTGTAAGCTTAACAAGAACGATTGTGGCGACTATTAAATCGCTTGCAAAGGGCAGCGTGTTAGGTGAGAATGTGAAATCTCTCGTGAAGTTGGCGCATTGGGGTCGTTAACAAGAATACATCTGGCGGATCGAATCCAAGGACGTTGATTTACATTTGGGGACAGAGGAACGGAAAGAGTGCGCGCGCGCGCGCGTGTGTGTTGTGTGTGTGCGTGCGTGTCTGTGTGTGTTGTGTGTATTTGTGTTCAGTGGTAAACAAAAAGACGTAGTCAGTACAAGAGGTAGCGGTTTTACAAGATTTTCCCCGTCTTTGTCTCTCTCTCCCTCCCTCCCCCCTCTCTCTCTGTCTCTGTCTGTCTTTCTGTCTCTCTCACTCTCTGTGTGTCAGTACAGCAGTGAGAGTAATATGACTAAATT
>CM060308.1:48706856-48721856 GCA_030674185.1 Monoplex corrugatus
CAGTTGGTGGTCTGGATGAAGGGTGTAGTTTTCAAGTCATTTTTGTCGCCTCAGAGCTGTTCTGCGAGAGTTGCCCCATTTGGCCTTTGCTCATTTCTTTCATTTCTGGAATATGGTCAGAACTGTAGAAAGTGCTGTGAAGGCTATTATTGTTATTTTTGTTTAAACCCCTGCCGACTTCATAGAGCCATATCAGGGCTATAACCGTTTCAAAACATAATACTGCAACAAAAACAAAAAAAAAAGGAAAAGAAAATTAAATACACATACCAGTGCATTCGCGCACAGAATCTAAGGAGATGCCCCTGGCGTTGACCACTCCTTTCAATTTATCACACAGGGGATTTTGAAAAACATACATGAATACAAATTTAAATATAACTAAAGACGCTAAAACGTATATAAAAACGAACGTAAATTACCTAAAATTGTTCCGCATATCTCATTTCCCTAAGCCGGAAATGCACTTAACCCTTTCACTCCCGCACCCTATCCGCCAGCTACAGAAACTTAATCCTTTCACTCCCTCACCCTATCCATCGGCTTCCTGCGGGGAGCTGGTGAATAGGGTGAGGGAATGAAAGGGTCAAGTTTTTGCTTTATTGTCATGGCTGACATTGCGGGATGCTGGCGGATAGGGTGAGGGAGTCAAAGGGTTAATACATGTGTTCAATTAACGATCGTAAAAGAAAGTACATAAGACTTTATTGAACGCGTACAGGTGAATGGACCAGCAGGGCAGAAATGATAGGAAGAAATGACAGAAAGCAAAGGAACAAGACGGAAACAGAGTGACAGAAAAGAGGAAATTTCTAGCATAAAAGTTCCTGAAGGCGGGGATACTGTTCATACTGAAATAGCCCACGGCATCCCCACAGAAAAGCTCTGGAGACTGTGGTCCTGTCTGGCATGGACACCCATCTGTGTGAGACAGACGAGAAATAATACGAATAATTCAGACACACCATCATCATATGTATCACTTAGCACTGCTGTCCAAAGCGAATTGTATAACTGGCAACACCTTTCTGTGTAATATAGTCAGCTTAATAGCCGATTGTAGAGAGTACGATGCAGATGAAGGAGAGAGAGAGAGAGAGAGAGAGAGGAGAGAGAGAGAGAGAGAGAGAGAGAGAGAGAGAGAGAGGAAAAGACATGAGCATAAGAGTTTGTGGTGTGTGTGTGTGTGTTTGTGTGTGTGTGCGTGCGTGCGCGCGCGCGCGTGCGTGCGTTAAAAATAAGAAGAACAAAAAGAACATGTTTTTATTTTCGAAGATAAAGCATAAGCAGATTAATGTGTTTTCTTTAAAAAAAACAAACCGCCCTCGCTCATGGAAGGTCGAAGAGAGAGAGAGAGAGAGAGAGAGAGAGAGAGAGAGAGAGAGAGAGAGAGAGAGAGAGAGAGAAAATAATGTGCATACGTATGCGTGTATGTGTGTGTGTGTTCGTTCATTGATTATTGATTTAACGTCTTTTTACTATGAGTGATATTAGACGGATGTGTGTGTGTGTTGTGTGTGTGTGTGTGTGTGTGTGTGTGTGTGTGTGTGTGTGTGTGGTGTGTGATGAGGAGAGAAAGAAAGAGAGAGAGAGATATCGTGGGTTTAACGTCCCATAGAAGAGGGGATGGTGGTCTGCGTGTCCATGTAATATGCACAATACGATCAATATTTCCCACATGTGACACACTTTACTTATAGTGAGGGTAGGAACCATCTCCCAAGGTGCGCCAACTCTGCAGGGAATGCGCCTGGCTTGTGTAAAGCACGCAAAGCCTTTTCACGCTATGCACGTACTCGCGTTGTCTCCCCCTTTTCCCTCCTCCCCCACCATCCAAACCTATCGTCTCTACTCTCGTCTTCTCTTCTCTTCTGTTTTCTTTTCGTCAAAATATTGTAACTTCCAAGAAAGGAAGACAGAATGAAACTTTCTAATTTTCAGCATGGTACAACTTCGATTGATTCCTAGTTCTGCCGTTTGTGAAATAGAAATAAAAAGCCCACGTGACGACGATTTGAAGAAGGTGTGAAAGCTAAGGAAATTTAAAACGGTCTGTGCATTTATCCATAGATTAGAACGAAAAAGGAAAAAAAGACAACTAAATAAAAGAAAAAAAAAAAGAAAAGAAAAAGAAAGAAAGAAATGAAAGAAAAGAAAAAAAAAAGTTTTCCAATTGTATGTACACTTCAAGTCCACCATTTTTACTTTTGTCCTCCCATCATGCGTTAGCGGTTTTGTGTTATGAAGAGCCTAGTGTTTAAACATTTCTGACGTTGAAATGAAGTAGATGTTACTATTAATGATCTTTTTTTAAAGATTTTTGACTGAAGACCGTGTGTAATGTTGGTGGTCGGAGGCTGTTCATGTCTAATGTCAAGTTTTGTTTGTTTGTTTGTCATTTTTGTTCAAAGCTGTTTTGTTTTCTCTTTCTGGGATTCGTTGTTTGGCCCGCACTGTACAGGCGTTGTGCCGCTACACATCTACATACTCACATTTGGTGGGCCAACCTACTGGGTGCTCTTCATGCTTCCATAGACCTCCGAGCGCTGACATGGCTTAAAGACCTTTAACGTGCATGTTTGATGTTCTATTTGGGTATTCACACGCACAGGATTCAGTCACCTGCAGTTTTTAGTATATTGACCTGTGAGGTCTGAAAAATGTCCATGTTTTAGCCGTGAGGCGGCACCCAGGCAGGACTTAACCCAGATCTTTCGATTAGACGTTGTATGTTCTAATGATCTTGTCTTTTGCACCAGTCATCCGTTTTAATTTGTTCTGTTTTTGTCCTTTGTTTTCTAATGTTATTGTATATGTGTGTTTGTGTACATGCACGTGTGCGTGTGTGTGTGTGTATGTAGTGTGTGTGTGTGTCACTGTGTTGTGTGTGTGTGTGTGTGTGTGTGTGTGTGTTGTGTGACTGTGTGTGTGTATGTTCAAACTTGAAAACTTCCCAAAATTTCAAAAGACTTTATTACTCAAGGATAGTAGCACCAGGCCCCTTTGGACCTGTTCTGATAGATAGTCCTTTCTTCTGTACACACATACGACATAAAATAATAGGAGCAGATAAACCCACACCCATCAAAAACAGCAAATGATGCATTGAAACAAACAAGAAAATGGTGAAACTCTAACGCTGTGAAAAAAAAACAAAAAACAAGTAACACAATGTCAGAGAAGTTATCAAAACTTCAAAGAGAGAGAGAGAGAGAGAGAGAGGAGAGAGAGAGAGAAGAGAGAGAGAGAGAGAGGGAGAGAGAGAGAGTTAGTTTAGGGGAGGATAGCAACAAAAAACAAAAAAAATACTCAGCCGTTCTCCCCCACTCATTTAAAAAAAAATTTTTTTTAACTTTTTATTTTTTTAACAACATGAAGCAAAAAATGTCAAGCTTTCAAAAACTGCTGTCTCCCAGGACCACCTCAAACGACAAAAGTAGATTTTCTCGTTACATGGCCATTTGAAGTTATCTGGCCAGATGATGTGGGAATGAGCCTCCAGGGTATTGTTGGATGGTGTTAAAATCATAGATCGGCTGCTTTGAGATAGACGTACACGTAGCATTCAAGCGACCATTACCGTTTCAGATGGTGAAAGCTGTTTATCCTCCTATAGGCTGATGGCAAAGGAGAGGAAAGTGTTGTGAGGATTGTTGATGGTGGTAAAAGGTTGGTTGGTGGTGGTGGTGTCAGCTAGGGTGATGGTGGTGGAGAAGGTGTGAAAGTGAGTCGACCGCGTGTCCATTTATAAAACAGTTTTTAAAACTGATGGTTGTCACTAAATGTTGGATGTCAAAGTGGGTGTAAAGTATAGAGAGAATGCATGTATTTGTGAGTAAGCACGTATGTATTTGCACGTATGTTGAAAATGAACTATGGATGCGTGTATGTGCGTGAAAGTGTTAGAGCAATTATTGTAATAGACTGTAAAGGCAAAACAGTACAAGTCAATTTGAGCTGGAGGTAAATCAGGATAGTACACAAGCCACCACCCAAAGGGCGAAACGCATTAGAACTGACACGAAGACATATTTGTGTCTGCCAGCAAAAGTCACCAGCAAGCACGTGTTTGACTGACACCAAATTACAGTTGACCTACAAAGACTATGGAGATAGACTGGGCACATCATAGACTGGGCACATCATCCGAAGAGAGCAGGATAACATCAACTAGACTGCCCTTCATTGGACACCAGAAGGAAGGCTTTCAGAGAGGAAGACACAAGAACGCCTGGCTATGACGAAGAAAGAGAGACCTCAATGCCCCGAAACTTATCTGGGGTTTTATAGAGAGAGACTGGCTCAAAAGAGTATAGGCGTATCTTTTTTGCTGTTCTACATGCCAGTGACTTAAAATGGGCAGTAAGTAAGTACACCTCGACACTAGCACATTCTACTCAGTGTTTTGTTACAAATTCGCAAGAAAGTGGTATACTGACTAGTGATACAACACCACTGATTAGACCGGACGGGTGCGACACTCAGGTGATCATTACGCCGTGTGTGTCCTTTCAACGTGACTGAAAAGGCCAAGTCCGTCTGTGAATGTACGGTGGATGTAATGATTGTTTTTGTTTGGCTTTGCTTCTCTCAGTCTATGACCTTGGCCGCCAGCTGGTAGTCAAGGTCATGCTGGCTTGTTTGTGGTGATTTGATTTGGGGTATTGAGTAAGAGTAGAGAGAGAGAGAGAGAGAGAGAGAGCTTTTTAGCGATAGGTTGAAGCAGAGCTAATGTTATATTTGATACACAAATACAAACTTATCTTTTCTCATAATAGATGAACTGAGTTAAAACGAGCGAGCCTTTTCCTACCCAAATTTGCACAATTGAACCTGGAAAAAAATTACCTGATTGTGATCGAGAAAATTGACCAAGTCTTGGTTAAACTAAAGATTTAAAATTCTCCGTCTGTGTGAACGTTTTGCCCAGGTTATATTTAAATCTGTCCAGCCATGAAACAATCGCTCTATTTTAAATGAATAAAAAGATGTTAAGTGGTCAGTACATGATAAAAGGCCAAACAGTGAAAGTTGAATAGCACCCAAGGCAAATCAAGACCAAGACCAAAACTGCCAAAAGCATCTGATATGTCAACACATTCAGCCAAGACAGTCTCCATGCCTGACAGATATAATTTACAGCTGACCTCAACTCTCACATGAGCACGTGATCTCAGTTGACAGTTACAAGTATGTATAGCCTACGAAAGCGTTGTACGTAGTATTGATTAGCCCTACAGCTCTGCTAATGGGCTAGAACAAACGCTTCACTTAGGTGAAGAACATACCGTGTGTGTAACGTTTGAACGTGAGTTAACAGTCCATGTATGTGGGTCTATGTGTCATGTAATTGTTGTGTCTTTCCTTTGGCTGGTAGCTGTTAATTATAGTTTAGCCAGTTTGTGTGTATGCTTTTTTTAAACTGTTTGTTTGTTTGGTGTAACTACTAGTGTTTTTCAGTGTCTGTAATGTTATAAAAAGGAACACAAATAATACACAAGTTCTTTGCATTATATGGAAATGAACCATGTTTAAAGAGCATGTGCAAGCTATACTACCGATGGTGTCTTAGTTTTCCTGCATATTGCGATAAGTTTCAAGTTTTGTCTAATTATGACCTGAACATTTTATGCGGCCTGTTAGTTTTCCTGCTCACTGCGATAAGTTTAAAGTTTTGTGTGATTATGACTTGAAGATTTTATGCCTGGAAAATTGGCCAGTGTCACTTATACTGATTTGTTGTCCATTGTCTGGAAGTGGATGAGAGAAAGAACAAATTTAAATTTAATGATGACAAAACAGAAACACTCGTCATTATGTCAGAAAGAACGTCTGTACTTGCACAGGCCACTCTTTTGCATGCGTGTTGACAGTGCTAACATGAGTATTCACAGCCTCAGTTGAGACTATGTTGTACGATCTGTGATGTGTTACTTGGATCTCGTGTATCCTAGATTTGTCGCTCAGCCTATTAAATTTGGAAATTCGCTGCTGTATTGTTATCCGCTCATGTCTGTCCAGTCGTGCAGCAAAATCATTGGTCCGTGTTTTTGTGTTTGTATTTGTTCATTAAATAATTTTTTTTCATGTCATACCTGCACGATACTGTTGTGTGATTTGTTTTCCTGCTCTATGTCATATCATACTTGTACACATGTATAACTGATTGTTGATATGCTTCTTTATATGTACAATTTAGGACCTTG
Source organism: Monoplex corrugatus (assembly GCA_030674185.1). Taxonomy (NCBI): domain Eukaryota; kingdom Metazoa; phylum Mollusca; class Gastropoda; order Littorinimorpha; family Ranellidae; genus Monoplex; species Monoplex corrugatus. The sequence goes on from CM060308.1 coordinate 48,713,063, forward strand.
ATTATTGGGATGTTGTGCTATAAAATTCTTTAATTATTATGTTTAAACATTTGGCTTCAGTTTTTTTAAAACCCATCCACTCATGAAGTGGTCTCTTTAAAAAGAAAAGGAAATTTAGTTAACCTCTTGTCCACTCCCCTTACCAGAGTTGGTTGAATAATAAATGTCAAACCAAAGAAAGTTGAACTGGGCCAGAGGCAAATCAAGATACCTGAATCATACAGCAAATCAAAGAGGGCATCAGATTTGACATGGAGACTTTGGTACTGTAACCTTCAAATCAACTCAGCCAAGTAACTTCATGCCTGATGGACAAGGTGACTTATATACATGTACGTAGACACAAGCACGTAGTAGTTGGTATGGAGCTGTGAGTGTATATTCAGCATACAATCATAAACGTGTAAAAAGGCAAAAAACAAAACAAAACAAACAAACAAACAAACAAATACCAACAACAACAAAACCCAGCGTGGTATTGAACCTTACAGCATTGCGAATGGGTCCAGACAGGTGCATCACTGAGGTGACCATTATGTCCCGTTTGAACGTAACGGAAGAGGCTAGGTTTGTGAATGTACATCGAATGTAATAGCTGTGTTTCGTTGGCTTTGCCTGTGTTGATTTTGATTGTCAGACTCTCAGTCACAGTCTAGCTAGCTTGTTTGTGCTTTTTTTGAAATTATTTATTGATACGGGGGTAACTCTGTGAGAGCAGACTTTGTCAGTTTTAGTGATTGGGTTGATAGATGATGATTACCTGTGGGGTACCCAGATAAAGATTTCTGTGATATAAGAGAATAAACAGTGTTTTGAAAATGTGCCTCTGTCAGTCTAACAATATCCCCAAGTCCACCACCTAAAACAGGCTTTATATAATTGACATCAGGAAAAGTTTTAATTTTAGCTCCCTAATTGACCCAGCTCAAACAGATATATTTCCCATCTGGACAAATATTTTATCAAAATTTGGATAAGAACTGTCCAGTCATGAAGCAGTTTCTTTTTCTTTTTGTGTGGTTGTTTTAACCCTTTGATTCCTGCACTCTATCCACCTACTTCAGGAAGCTGGTGGATAGGGTGAGGGATTCAAAGAGTTAAGTTTTTGCTTTTCTAGCATGGCTTACAATGCAGGGTGCTGGTGGATAGGGTGCGGCAGTCAAAGAAGATGTTATTAAAAAGAAAAATACATTATTAATGCCCATGTGCGCGCATACACAGACACATATTGTCTCTCTCTCTCTCTCACACACACACACACATGCGTGCACACACACACACAAACACACACACACATACACACACAAACACATACACACACAAACAAACAACACACCACACTTACACACACACACACACACACACACACACACACACACACACACAACACACACACACATACACACACACACACACACACACACACACACACACACACACACACACACACACACACAGACAGAGAGAGAGAGAGAGATCAGTTGAGCAGTGTGGTGTGTGAAATTGGTCAAAATAGTACAAGTCAGGTGGAACTGGAGGCAAATCAAGATAGTACTCTGAATCCGACACCCGCATCTCCTTCAGTGAGATACAACAAAGATCATCAGATTGTATATGGAGATACTGACTGACATTTTATCATACATCTCACCACCCTCACAAGCAAATCGACGCTGACTTGACACGAACTACAGCTGACCCATACCTCCACACGAGCTCGTGATACTCAGTGTAGAGTAAGTGACAGGTGTGCAACAAAGCACCACGCTATTGATTAGCCCTACCACATCACTAATGGGCCCACCAGACAGGTGCGCACTGTGGTGATCATTATGCCAGTGTGTGTGCCGTTTGAACGTGGCTACCAAGGCCAGGTCCGTGTGTATGTACATCTCGTGTCATGGTCGTGTTTGTTTAACTTTTCCCGGCTCTCATCCTATGATGGATGGCCTTGGCTGCCAGTTGTCTGTCGATCAACAGTCTAGCCAACTACTTCATGCTGTTTTGATTCCTTTGTTGACTTGGAGCAGTTGTCTGAAACTGGACGCTTTCGATTTCAGTAATGGGTTAAAAAGTCAAGTTATGTGTCAGGTGTTCCTCAAATGAATATTTCCGTTCCATCGTCTAGTTCCCTTCTATCAAGTATTACCCTTCCATAATGATTATATTTCCCTTCCTTGGTATATTTCCCTTCCGTGGTATATTTCCCTTCCATCGTATATTTCCCTTCCATTGTTACAAAGTAATGTGGGTTTAGAAAATGTTCAAGCCATCCTCATAGCAGTATCCCTTAATTGCATATTTTGACTACTTACCATTGTTGTGAATCTGACACCCGCATCTTCTTCAGTGAGATACAACAAAGAGCATAAGATTGTAGGCTACATGGAGACACTGACTGACATTTTATCACACGTGTCATCCACATGAGCAAATCCACGCCGACTTGACATGAACTACAGCTGACCCATACCTCAACACAGGCACACGTGATACTCAGTGTAGAGTGAGTGACAGGTGTGCAACAAAGCACCACGCTATTGATTAGCCCTACCACATTACTAATGGTCCCACCAGACAAGTGCGTCACTGTGGTGATCATTATGCCAGTGTGTGTGCCGTTTGAACGTGGCTACCAAGGCCAGGTCCGTGTGTATGTACATCTCGTGTCATGGTTGTGTTTGTTTAACTTTTCCCGTCTCTCATCCTATGATGGATGGCCTTGGCTGCCAGTTGTCTGTCGATCAACAGTCTAGCCAACTACTTCATGCTGTTTTGATTCCTTTGTTGACTTGGAGCAGTTGTCTGAAATGGACGTTTTCGATTTCAGTAATGGGTTAAAAAGTCATGTTATGTGTAGTTTTGCTTCTCAAATGAGTATTTCCCTTCCATCATATATTTCCCTTCCGTCATATATTTCCCTTCCATCGTAGCAGAGTAGAGTGAGTTTAGAAAATGTTGAAGCTATCTCTTAATTGCATATTTGGACTGGTTACCTTTATACCTAATAATTATTGCAACTTGGAAAATGTTTGTATATTTCATTTTCTTTGAAAACTGACTTAACTGAATCTCACCATATGGACAGATGTGACTTTAACTGCGCTAAAACTACGTGATTTTTTTTTGCATTAAGGTTCATCCATGTCAAGTGTATCTTCTCATTATTCACCAAACAGCAGTTTTATATTATCTTTATCCATAGGCAGCACTTTGCAGACATGTAGCTTTGTTTTAGTTGTTGTGTCACTTTATTGGACAATTTTCGCTTCTTTTACAAGGATCCCCTCCCCACCTCCCCTCTTGATTTGCAGGATATATTCACTGTTCAGAAACATGCCTCTTTTCCCAATGAGGCGATGATCAGTACACGCTGTCCCCTTGTTCATGATGTCATTGATGTTTTTTTTCAAATCCCAGACGAGCCCCCTTAGGGACGAGTCATGGCTGAATGGGTCAAACTCTAGAAGTCCTATATCCAATGAGGGAAGCACTAGTCAAGTGGTTAGGACAATACTTTTCCTGTTGGAAGGTTTGGACTTGAACCTGCTTAAATACCCCTGATGGATGAAGGTGGATAGTGTTTTTTTTTTTTTTTTTTTTTTTATCTCCCAGGTTAAGATATGCACAGACCGGCTAGTGCCTGCCTGAATGCCCCTCGTGTGTATATGCACACAGAAAATGAAGATCCTGTAAATTTCGATAGCGCTTGGTGGCTTATTTAACCTTTTGACTCCCGCACCCTATCCACTAACTGCAAAAAACTTAACCATTTGACTCCCTCACCCTATCCACCAGCTTCCTGTTTTGATCAGTCTAGAGACGTAAATGAAGGATGTGGTCTTGAAGGTGTTCTTTGTTGCCCCACAGTTCCTTTTTTCTTGTGATAATTTGTTTGACCATTGCTTGATTCTAAGGAGTGGGCAAAAGCTTCAGATGTGTTGTGGAGACTGTGCTGTGATCCTGTTCTGAACGGGCATTCACAACATTTTGTGGCAGGACTTCTTACTTATGAAATCATATTGTTTTACGCACCATGCACATATCCTGGTTTCTGTGAGAACGAACGAACGAACGAATGAACAAACGTGCAAACGAGCCGTCGACGAAGTGTCGGATAACAAGCAACCATCTCGCACCAGTAGCATATGTTACTCTGTGAATACGTAACTACACCCGTGAGAGAGAGAGAGAGAGAGAGAGAGAGAGAGAGAGAGAGAGAGAGAGAGAGAGAGAGAGAGAGAGAGAGAGAGAGAGAGAGAGAGAGAGAGAGCTTGCGATAAGCTGTAACACAATAGTGCAGAGCGACATGGGTAACAGCAGTGTGTGTGTGTGTGTGTGTGTGTGTGTGTGTGTGTGTGTGTGTGTGTGTGTGTGTGTGTGTGTGTGTGTGTGTGTGTGGTGGTGGTCATTGGTTTAATGTCTATTCACTTAAGTGATTTTAGACAAATAAACAAAACAAAAAGTAAATAAATAAATAAAAAATAATAAATGCTAATAACAATGATAATAATGATAAATAAATAAATAAGTAAATAAACAATTGAATAAATGAAAAATTACAGAGCGACAGAGGTAACGACATCGTGTGTGTGTGTGTGTGTGTGTGTGTGTGTGCGTGCGTGTCTGTGTGTGTGTGTGTGTGTGTGTGTGAGAGAGAGAGAGAGGGAGAGAGCTTGCAATAAGCTGTAACACAATAGTACAGAGAGACAGAGGCAGCGACAGTGTGTATATGTGTGTGAGAGGGGAGAGAGAGGGGAGAGAGAGAGAGAGAGAGAGAGAGAGAGAGAGAGAGAGAGAGAGAGAGAGAGAGAGAGAGAGAGAGAGCTTGCGGTAAGCTGTAACACAATAGTGCAGAGCGACATGGGTAACAGCAGCGTGTGTGTGTGTGTGTGTGTGTGTGTGTGTGTGTGTGTGTGCGCGTGCGTGTCTGTGTGTGTGTGTGTGTGAGAGAGAGAGAGAGAGAGGGAGAGAGCTTGCAATAAGCTGTAACACAATAGTACAGAGAGACAGAGGCAGCGACAGTGTGTATATGTGTGTGAGAGGGGAGAGAGAGAGAGAGAGAGAGAGAGAGAGAGAGAGAGAGAGAGCTTGCGGTAAGCTGTAACACAATAGTACAGAGCGACAGAGGTAACGACATCGTGTGTGTGTGTGTGTGTGTGTGTGTGTGTGTGTGTGTGTGTGTGTGTGTGTGTGTGTGTGTGAGAGAGAGAGAGAGAGGGAGAGAGAGAGAGCTTGCAACAAGCAGTAACACAATAGTACAGAGACAGAGGCAGCGACAGTGTGTATATATGTGTGAGAGGGGGGAGAGAGAGAGAGAGAGAGAGAGAGAGAGAGAGGAGAGAGAGAGAGAGAGAGAGAGAGAGAGAGAGAGAGAGAACGGGTATGTACATATAGGCTTATATTTATTCAAACTGCGTACACGAATTTGCTCAGCATGATATTGGTACAGCTGTTATGATAGAAACAGTATTGCCTTTTTATGTGCACGGGTAAGAGCACTATGAGAGCCGTAAGCCATAAACCATTCATCTAAAGTGACAGAGTGGTACTGTCCGGTCACCTCTTGTGACTGTCGCTTTACTGTCATAGCGTGGTCAGTGCACATAAATATTCATGCCATCGGCGTAAAAGCATAATGAGGTAAAATTATTCTGATGACCTTCCCCCCTCTCCCCCTGGCTCTGAAGTGGACCTTTTGTTTATCTGGATAATAAACAATACGAAGTGAATTGATATAACCTCTTCCATCTGGGTCTAGTTGAGCACCTGGTGGGCGTTGTGGCAGAGCACTCCACTTCCAGTATCTGCCTGCATGAGTTTGTACGGGTGTAAATCACGCCTGTTCACGCTCTTATTGGTATTCTCAGCCCTATTCGTGTATTTCGTTAAAAACAGCATACACAGCAATATATGTACGAAATCTAAAACTTAACATTTGAACGCATTGCTTTGGAAGACTATAAATGTGCACACATTAAAAATCGAAAGGTCACCATTAAGTTAAAAATGCACTTATTTCATTAAAATTTCTTGGTACAATTTCGCCTCCTTATCCCGACCTACTTTTGGTGATGTCTGCTTTTACAGAGAACGGTAATACATTTTTTGCACCCCCAACAGATTATTCAAATCCATTTATCATTTCGGTAGAGAATCGTATTTGGATTTTATGTGCATTGAAGGAAACATCTTTTTTAATTCATTCTGTATGAACAAGTTTGAGATGTTCTTAAAACGGAAGGCATATACATAAAATGTAAAGTGATATTTATTAATTTTGCGTAGCTTTGTGCGCTATTGATGAGATACATATGACAGACACGGTTGCCAGTGCTAAATGCTTCTGGGGAGGAGTCTTCAGTCGGGATATGTGGGATGGAAAACACTGCTTCCATACTGATAGAGCTGAATATACCGATAAAGCGTTAACACACGCCCGTGGAACGTCATTAAGTGCGTGCAGCCACCAGTTGTGTACTCAGCTGTGGGTAGGTACCTGACTTATTTTCAGTGGTGAGGAAAGATAAAGCAGAAAGCGAGGGAAAGGAGATGGCCACCGTCCTCATTATGGTGGCCCTGAGAAAATGTTAAATTAAGGTCTCCACCATATTACTCCCGTATAACCTCAGGGTTACGGACAACCTTTTAACTTTGTTGTCCGGGACGTTATTGAACAACGATTCATACTTGTGTAAGTTGCGTAACTTTCGGTATAAAAATCCTATCCTTGGCGTAAGGTATGTAAAGACGAATTCCAGATTCCATGGTGTGAGAGTTTGCATTAAATGTGACAATGTGTGAAACAAACAAACAAACAAACAAACAAACAAACAAACAAACAACACAAAACAAAACAACAAACACAAACAGCGAAAAGAAGAAAAGAAAGAAACAAACAAACCAATGCAACCAAGCAAACAAGCAAGTTCACAAGAAACAAACCAAGGCAAACAAGCAAGCAAACAAACAAATCCATAACAAACAAACAAACAAACAACAACACAAACAAACAAACAAACGAGCAAACAAACAAATTCTTTACAAGCAAACAAACAAAACAAGGCAAACAAACAAAACAAGGCAAACAAACAAAACAAGACAAACAAACAAGCAAACAAACAAACAAACAAACAAACAAAATAAGGCAAACAAACAAACAAACAAAACAAACAAACAAACAAGTTCATCGGCCACACACAGAGCCACCGCCGTCATTAGAACGTTATCCTTGAGGCTGGAAACTAAGCGCAGTTATGCAAGAAGCTTACTATGTCAGAAGATAATCTTAGCATGATGTAACTATGCAGGCATATATCAGCACAGTTACTACTGTGGCTGTTGTTCGTGCTGGTGGGTGATGTCACGACTGCGGGCGGACACGAGTTTATAGCCATGGCGATATATTGCACATTCTGTGCACATTCGTCAAGTTGTAGCATGCATCACATCAGCGTTATTTGGAGAGAGACGAAAAGTGTGTGTGTGTGAGAGAGAGTTAGAGAGAGGGTCGGGCTTATTGTGTGTAAAAGTAAGAACGAGAAGAAATTTTTATTTTGGCGAGTATGTCGCAGCAATACTTTCCCATGGCCATCCCTCGTCCATAGAAAGTCTTGGGGAGGGAGGAGGGAGGGAGGGGAGAGAGAGAGAGAGAGAGAGGAGAGAGAGAGAGAGAAGAGAGAGAGAGAGAGAGCTTATTTGTTAGATGGTGAAATAATCGTAATGTTTTTCAAATAGCATGTGAAATTTAAACTTTCAGACCTGCTCAATCTGTCCGTATTACAAGCCTCATCCTCTTCCTTAGCTACGAATAGATGCTCATTTTAATGATTGAATAAAGGTGTGGTCTGAGGTCAATTGGCTGTAATGGTGTTTGCTGTTAGTTGGGTAGTCAACCTCTCTCTCTCTCTCTTTCTCTGGCTTTGAGGTTGGCTGGTTTCTTTTTTGTCAGTGTGTCAGGATACCAGAAGTGGGCCAGGGATATTCCGGGGGCAAAGAAAACCATACCCCACCCCTCCACTGAACGGTCAACCCCTTCGAGAGGGCACGTCTCCATGCCATACGTCAGCGGCGTCACTGAGGCTCTCAGCACGAAGATCAGGAAGTTGGGAGTCAGTGTCCACGCCAAGCCCACCAACACCATCAGAAGCCAGTTAGTCCACCCCAAAGACAAAACAGACAAATTGGACACATTTAGGGGTGATATACAAGATAGACTGCCAGGACTGTGACCATAGTTATATTGGCAAAACTGAGCACAACTTGCACAAAAGATCAAAAGAACACAAACGTGAGTCCTTCCAGTGGGAGAACATCTGACCCACACCCAACACCACTTTGAAAAGGACAGTGTGCAAGTTCTCGACAAAGAAGCAAGATGGTTCCAGAGGGGAGTAAAGGAGGCAGTTTACATCGCCGCAAGGAACCCCACCCTTAACCGTGACCGGGCAGACACAACCTGCCATCGGTGTACTCCTCACTTATTCAGTCGCACTGTCGTGAGTTCGCTCACGGCGTGCGCACTGAAGCCAGTTCTCAACCCAGCAGTTGCGCTGAAGAAGTCGGCCGGATCGCCGATGAAAGCTACGCAGTAAGTAGCTTTTTTTGTCACTGAGAGACAGGTTCAGCCAGGTAGCCATTATGCTTTGTTTTTGTTTCTGCTTTTTTAATAATTAATATTCAGTTTTTAAAACTGACCCTGAATAAAAAAATTTGAAGATTAAAAGATTATTATGTAGGCTATAGGCAGGCCAGCATAAGCGAATACAGCGAGCAGCTAGCAAAAAGTCATCCT
>CM060308.1:48726856-48729356 GCA_030674185.1 Monoplex corrugatus
CACACACACACACACACACACACACACACACACACACACACACACACACACACACACACACACATTCATGCATACAAAACACATGCACACACATTCGCGCAAAGGCATTACCATTTTTGTTTCCAACAGTTGCTTTCTGTCTCCTCCAACATAAGCTGAGTTTCGGCAGTGACTTGACTGCACTGATCTGCATGTGTGTCAGTATGGTGCTGTGTGTGATGGATGAGGTTAAAGCTCTTCTCAGAAGTAAAAGAATTACTGGACAGTTTAATATCCCGTTGTGTGTGTGTGTGTGTGTGTGTGTGTGTGTGTGTGTGTGTGTGTGTGTGTGTGTGTGTGTGTGTGTGTGTGTGTAGTGTGTGTGTGTGTGTGTGTGTGTGTGTGTGTGTGTGTGTGTGTGTGTGTGTGTGTATGTGTGTGTGTATGTATAATAATAATAATAACGAAGATTTGTTGAGCGCCTTTTCTCGACTGAGCTCTAAGCGCTTTACATCGATACAAATTATGATAATGACTCATCATCATCATCATCATTCTCCTGCCCGTGATGGGCGTAGAGGAGAGATGAGAGACACTCTTGAAGCCAGCCGTCGCCAACCGGTCCTGTCCTCCGCCTGTCGCACCAGCGTGGGGCCATCCAACCTGGTCCATTCTTTGATGTTGTCCATCCAGCATTTGGCTTGTCGTCCCCTTCGTCTGCCGCCTCCCAGTGTACCCTGGAGGACCGTTTTGGGCAGTGAGTTGTGGCGTGTGACATGCCCGAACCACGACAGCTTCCTGTTCTTGACTGTTGCCAGGAGGGGTTCTTGTGGGCCTGCGAGTGTTGTTATTTGGCTCCACACAAAGTCGTTTGTCTTCCGATCTTGCCAAGAGATCCCGAGCAAGCGCCTGAAGCATTTAGTTTCAAACGTCTGGATTCTCTTGGTGGTCTCTGCTGTCATGGTCCAGCTCTCGCATCCATACAGCAGGATGGGGAGCACCAGGGACTTGTACAGCTTCATCTTCGATGGAAAGCCGATCTCTCTGCTCTTCCAGATCTTGTTTAGCTTTACCATTGCTGCTGTTGCGATCGCTAGTCTGGTCTTGATTTCTGTTGTAGAGCGACCGTCTTTGGTGAGAGTGGCGCCAAGGTATTTGAAAGCGTCCACTTCTTCAAGCTGTTGCCCGTTCATGTAGATTTCAGCATGGGTGTTGGTTGTGCTGTTGACCAGGACTTTGCTTTTTTCTGTGCTCACTTCCATTCCGTGTGCACCTGCACTTTCTTCCATCTCATGGTCAGGTCTTGTAGTTCTTCGTTGCTGCCTCCCATCAGGTCGATGTCATCTGCGAACCTCAGGTTGTTGATGGTTCTTCCTCCGACTAGATAATGACTAGAGCAAATCAAACAATCACTAAATCAAACAAGCAAATGAATCAACAAATGAATAAAACTCAAAAAGACATGCTCACAATGCCCCCTCCCCCGCACACACACACACCTCACCCCACCTGCACATACTGGCGTGCCGCACGCGCGCACGCGCATGCATGCACACACACACACACACCCACCCACACACCCACCCACCCACACACACCACACACACACACACACACACACACACACACACACACACACACACACACACACACACACACACACACACACACACCGCTCCAAAGACACATGGAAAATATAAACACTAGAGGTAAAGTGGATTGGGGGCAGCGGAAGGGGGGGGGGGCACTGAGGGGATTCCAGAGGAGGGTGGGAGGCGGCGTAAGATAGAACCGGGATCAGTGTTGCTTAAATAAACAGGAGAGATGCAGTGGATTGGGGGCAGCGGGAGGGGGGCGGGGCACTGAGGGGATTCTAGGGGGGGGGGGGAGGGAGGCGGCGTAAGATAGGGCCGGGTCAGTATTGCTTAAACAGATAGGTCTTCAGAGAGGACTTGAAAAAGGCTGTAGAAGTAGAATGTCTATTGGTGAGGGGGAGGGTATTCCAGATGGTTGGACCCTGATAGGAGAAACAACGCTGACCAAAGGATTTTGTTCTAACAGTAGGGAGACAGAGAATGCGATTATCAGATGAGGAACGGAGATTTCGAGAAGGGACGTAGAGGCGAAGAATGTCAGACAGATAATCAGGGCCTGTGCCAGAGACAGATGAGAAACAGATTGAAGAAAGTTTATATGAGATTCTAGATTGTACAGGTAGCCAGTGCAAGGATTTCAGAAGAGGTGTGATATGTTCATGTTTGGGTGACTTGAGAATCAGCCTTGCAGCATTGTTTTGTACTTTTTGGAGCTTTTGAAGCAGATACTTTGGCACGCCTGCAAGAAGAGCATTACCATAATCAAGCCTGGATAAAACAAAGGAACAAACCAGAGTTTTGGTTGCATCTACAGACAGATAGTGGCGGATGGTGCTTATTCTCCTAAGTTCCAGGTATGCTATCCTGCAGACATTTGATATGTGAGATTTAAAAGAAAGGGTCTGATCAAAAATGACACCAAGGTT
>CM060308.1:48734356-48736856 GCA_030674185.1 Monoplex corrugatus
GTTTGAAATGGACCAAAAAGTAGAACTGTGTGTATCTTTAGATTGTTAAATATTTTCTCTGTGGGAAAAAAACAACACACAAAAACTTTCTTACCTGTGACGCAAAAGGGGCGCCATAATTTGAAACTGCTGCGCGTGATGGATGAGAAAGCGGGTCATTCCGTGCGTGCTGACTGTTCGTTCCGTGACTTGGCATGTAGCCGGCATCGTTCCGTTTGAAGCAAATTGTGTTCATTTGTGTGTGTTGTATTCCAATCTAACAATGCATAAAACGACAGCGCAGCAAGGTCAATGGGATTATGCCATGATAGTTGGGGGGAGGGGGCAGGGGGGGGGGGGGGGGCAGAAGCAAATGTGATATTCATCTGTTTTGTTTGGAACCAGCCATTCTCATTTGTTTCTTTCTGACAGCTTATAATCTGACAATGCATAACACCGATGCTGCGAGAAGTGAAAGAGTTTTTGCTGGATCGTTGCAAACTTAAGAAATATGATATGATATGCATCTGCTTTGTTTGTTTAGTTTGAAACAAACTGAGTTCATTGTTGTGTGATGAGTTGCAATCTGACAGCCTATAAAGCGAAAATTACAGGTCTGTGAAACTAGTATTAGATCTGTTAGAAGAAAAACAACAAAACAAACAAACAGACAACAACAACCCCCCCCCCCCCAAAAAAAAAAAAAAAAAAAATGAAAGAAAAGACAAACATGACACGCATTTGAAAGTGGTGGACAATAAATTACGATTAATGTTAACAAAATATAAAAACCATTCTTCAGGCTCGTTTGGCTTGAAATATATCATGTGTATTATTACATGGTGTGTCACAATTTAGATTTGAAGCATGAGCAGCAAGCTATATATAAATTATGGCTTGATTATTTAAATGGTAAACGAACATTGCAGGCCAGTGCAACTTTAGGTTTGATCGTTTGTTTTGAAACACATTTAAATCATTACGTCTGTGTTACAGTCTGCATGCATGAAGCAAGATTAGCAATAGTCTTAAGGATGATAATTTCTTCATGAGGTAAACCAGACCTATAGACATTCATTGGATGGCTATGAATGTCTTCTTTTGCTTTCCTTTTTTCAATTTTTGATGTTTTTTTTCCAGTCAGGAGAAATGGACTGTGATTCCCATTTCTTTTTCAGACCTACTTTCTTTTCTTTTACTGTGATTCCCATTTCTTTTTCAGACTAGTCTCTTATTCTACTGTGATTCCCATTTCTTTATCAGATCTGGTCTCTTTCTTATTTGTATTTCAGACCTGGCCTCTTGTATTTTACCGTGATTCCCATTTCTATTTCAGACCTGGCCTCTTCTATTTTACCGTGATTCCCATTTCTATTTCAGACCTGGCCTCTTCTATTTTACCGTGATTCCCATTTCTATTTCAGACCTGGCCTCTTCTATTTTACCGTGATTCCCATTTCTATTTCAGACCTGGCCTCTTCTATTTTACCGTGATTCCCATTTCTATTCCAGACCTGGCCTCTTCTATTTTACCGTGATTCCCATTTCTATTTCAGACCTGGTGTCTTTTATTTTACCGTGATTCCCATTTCTATTTCAGACCTACTCTCTTTCATTTTATTGTGATTCCCATTTCTTTTTCAGACCTACTCGCTTTTATTTTGCTATTTAGATATTCTTCTTTCTCGGCACGTGTGTTATCGGTTTTTACTTCTCAGTGTGTGAGAAAAGACCTCATTCATATGTGCATCAGAAGTAAGTTTTCGTCAAGACTGATGATAATAATTGCAGTAAAATTACAAAGGCACAATTGTCGATTACAAGCAGTGCCCCACAGCATCGAACGGAACAAAAGTTGGAAGTGGGAGAAAGATGGGGTTGGAATGGGGGTGGGTTAGGGTGTAAGTGGAGGGTGTTGGATTGGGGATGTAGAACGAAGAGAGAGAGAGAGAGAGAGAGAGAGAGAGAGAGAGAGAGAGAGAGAGAGAGAGAGAGAGAGAGAATTCACCTCAGCGCATGTTGAAAAGTAAAGCAAAGAAGGGAATTTGCTAAACTCCCTACACCACCACCGTAATAGTAATAAAAAAAAAAACGTTGCGAGGCAGCAAACAAATCCACGGAATGAATTACTTCTCTGCCGATGACCGTATAAGATGGGAGAAAGTGTGGGCAGGAGGGAGAGAGAGAGAGAGAGAGAGAGAGAGAGAGAGAGAGAGAGAGGAATATCCCATAGTCAGAAGGAAGTCATGATATACAAAGAATAGAGGTTCATGACAAAGAATAGCTAAAATTCAACACTTTAAGACATAGAGAAGAAAAGAAGAAGAAGAGAGATGGAAGCCAATAGGACATTATTCGATAGAAACAGAACTTCACCCCGAAGAATAGCCAAAAATGAAAATGAAAAATTAAATGAGAGACAGAAGTTGTTTTTTTTCAACGAGAGATAGATGTTTATTTATTTATTTATTTATCTATTTATGTATTTTTATTATGTATTTTTGACCATAGTTACAAGAAT
>CM060308.1:48744356-48751856 GCA_030674185.1 Monoplex corrugatus
GTCAGACATCCGGTACACATGGCCAGCCCAGCGAACTTGACTCTTTTGAAGTAAAGTGTGGATGGAGGGGAGATTTGGCTCTCTCTAGTACTTCTGTATCAGGGATCTTCTCTTTCCATCGGATATTGAGAATCTTTCTGAGGCTTTTGGTGTGAAAATGATTCAATTTCCTTGCGTGTCTACTGTAAACAGTTCAGGTCTCCCTGCCGTAGAGGAGAGTGGTGAGGACCACCGCTTTGTACACTTTGAGTTTAGTTGTGGCCGAGATACCTCTTCTGTTCCATACATTAGGACGCAGCCTCCCAAATGCAGTGCTGGCCTTAGCTATGCGTTTGTTGAATTCGTCGTCGATATGCACACAACGTGATAGGGAACTACCCGAGATATGTGAAGTTGTCGACTGCATGTAGTTTTGTGCCCTTGACCTCGATATTTGGTTCAGTAAATGGAACACCTGGAGGAGGCTGATACATGACTTCGGTTTTCTTGGTGCTTATTGTAAGACCGAAGTTGTCGGAAGCAGTTGAAAGTTTGTCCATGCATTGTTGCATCTGTTCACCACTGTAAGCATTTAACGCACAATCATCTGCGAAAAGGAGGTCACGAAGAGTGCTGTAACTGCATTTAGTGGTCGCCTTGAGGCGTCTTGCCGTCTGTGCGGTAGCGTATATCTATGCCAGGGTCTTCTGGAGAGAATGCATCTGATAACATTGCCGAGAACATCATAGAAAATAGTGTAGGCGCAAGGACGCATCCTTGTTTCACGCCATTGCTGACTGGAAAGTCTCTGGACATTTCTCCGTCATCAAGGACCCGTGCCATCATACCATCGTGGAATTGTCGCACCATATTTACGAAGGCTGGAGGGCAGCCGAACTTCGCCATTATCTTCCACAGCCCCTCGCGACTCACCGTGTCAGACGCCTTTGTCAAGTCGACAAAGGTTGTGTACAGTGCTCGGTGTTGTTCTTGTGCCTTTTCTTGCAGTTGACGAGCAGCAAAGATCATGTCCACCGTAGCTCTCCCAGTCCGAAATCCACATTGACTCTCTGGCAACAGACCCTGCTCAAGATGATTAGTGAGGCGGTTCAGCAGCACCCTTGCTAATATCTTGCCTGCAATGGACAGTAGTGATATTCCTCTGTGGTTGTCACATGATTGTTTGTTTCCCTTCCTCTTGTATAGGTGGACTATTGAGGTATCCTTGAAGTCTTGAGGGAGTGACTGACTGTTCCAGAGTGTTACAAACATCTCAGTTAATCTTTGTGTGAGCATTGGACCTCCCGCTTTGTAGATCTCAGCAGGTATGGCGTCAGCGCCAGGGGCCTTGCCACAGGAGAGTTGGCCAATGGCCTTTGTGACCTCTTGTATGTTAGGTGGTACATCAAGTTGGTTGTTCTTTTCTATTTGAGGGAGGCGATCAATGGCAGCTTCATTTATTGAGGAAGGGCGGTTCAAGACACTGTCGAAGTGATCCGCCCACCTTTCAAGAATTTCTGACCGCTCGGTGATCAACATTTCCCCATCCGCAGATAGTAATGGAGAGATGCCAGATGACGTTGGCCCATAGATAGCCTTCAGGGCGTCATAAAACCTTTTCGAGTCGTGACGGCCTGCATATAGCTGGATTTCATCAGCCTTGTCACTTAGCCACTTCTCTTGCATGTTCCTGAGTTTTGCCTGGACTTGTCGGCGACACTCCATGAATGCAGTTTTCTTTGAATCAGACTTTGGGTCACACTGGTAGACAAGATGGCGTCTGTGCTTCTCATCCAGAATGGTTTGGATATGCTGGTCGTTTTCATCAAACCAGTCTTGATGTTTTCGTGTGACAGGTCCTATTTTCTCTAGGGCTGATGTATAGACATGGTCCCTGAAGACTGCCCACTCTTCTTCGACACTAGCATTACCAAAATGAAGGTCAGCCAGCTTGACGTTCAGGTCACTAATGAGGTTCTCTACAGTGGTTTCCTCTTTTAGTTTTGAAGTGTTTAGTCTCTTTGGTGGGGGTTTCTTGCCTTGAGGCCTGCGTTTTGGTTTGATGCGGACGTTAAGCTTTGAGATGACTAGCCGGTGGTCTGTCCAGCATTCAGCGCCACACATGGCTTTAGTTACTCGTACATCATCTTTGTCGGCCTTTCTGGTAATGACATAGTCCAACATGTGCCAGTGCCTGGATCTAGGGTGCATCCATGTTGTCTTCTTTCTGGTTGCCGACTGAAATAGCGTGTTAGTGACGACCAAGTTGTGTGAGCTGCATGTCCGAAGGAGGAGTTGTCCATTGCTGTTGCAATTCCCTATGCCATGTTTGCCAATGATGCCTTCCCATGCTTCATAGTCGGACCCAACTCTTGCATTGAAGTCCCCGAGGACCAGAAGTTTGTTAACTCTGGGAACGCTTGTTAGTAGAGAATCAAGATCTTCATAGAACTTCTCTTTTGTCTCTTCAGAATTTGTCATTGTTGGGGCGTAGGCACTAATCAGTGTGGCTTGCTTTTTGTCTGTGAGGGGCAAGTGCATCACCATGAGTCTATCATTGTAACCTTTAGGCAGTCGTTCAAGGTTCTTAACTAGACTGGACTTGATCGCAAAGCCTACTCCAGCTTCACGGCGTTCTTCTTGTTTACGTCCACTCCAGAAGAATGTATAGCCAACACCTGTCTCAGTGAGTTGACCTTCTTCAGTCAGTCTGGTCTCTGATAGAGCGGCAATATCAACCTTGTAACGAGCTAATTCTCTAGCAACCAGTGCAGTTCTCTATCAGGTCGGCCAGCTTTGGCATTGTCTAGAAGTGTACGTACATTCCATGTACCTATGGTGAGTCTTGTCACCTTTCTTTCGTTTCTGTTTTTTTCGACCGCTAAATGGGATCCCTACCAGCCGCGGTATGCTGGTCCGGGTAGGTTGAAGCAGGCAATGTTTAGGGCACCTTTTCTAGCCCCTTCCTCATTCTAGGAGGTGAGCAGTGCGGGTCCTGAAGAGGGCTGCTCAGTCACTCAGGATGTTGCCGGGTTCCTCTGCTGCTTCGTTCATTGGAAGACGACCAGTGTCCTGAGCCGCCTGTGTGCAGGTTTGCGGCTGTAGCTGTCAGTGTATCCTCACCTACTACGTCGTCGCGCCCCCATCGCCACAGGGCTTTCCGGTTGAAACTTTCAACTGTGAGTATGAAGCCATGACATGCGCTGAGATTTTGATTAAAGTGTAGATAACTTGCGCAGCATCATCCACATTCTCTCGTCCAGGATCACCTGGATCCAGTGGCAAGACATGGTCAAGACGGCTGGAGATGATTCTGGGTGCAGGATTTTGCCGGAGACTTGACAGAGTTTGAACAAGAAACCGCCTAACGAGGCTCCGCTCCGAATTTTCTGTAGGGGTTGTTTCCCTTAGCCTTTACTGATCCATCAGCTATCCACAAGGCAGTGGAAACGGATGATATTAGTCTGGCAACTCACCAGTGACCTTTCCGCCATGGGAGACCCTACCAGGAGTACTAGACTCCCGACGGCTTAGCTCAATGGATCATAGTTGCACGCAAGCTTCTCTACCAACGAAAAGGTTTCATCCACAGAGAAAGAAAATGTGATTATGAACTGGACGAATGGATGAATGAATTTATGAATGAATGAATGAATGAATGAATGAAAAAGCAAATAACATTGGGATAAAGACAATCTAATGAAAAATAGAATAACATTGGAATAGGGACAGTCTATTGAAAAAGCGAGTATTATTGGGATAAATATAATCTATCATATTGAACATCATTATAGTGTCGCTGTCTTGACAGCATTAGAAACACACACTCACACACACACGCTCGTACACACACACACACACACACATACACACACACGCACACACACACACGCACACACACGCACACGCACACACACACGCACACACACACACACATACTCACACACACTTACACAAAGACACAAACGCGCACGCACGCACACATATATACACACAGACACACAAACACACACACGTACACACACACACGCACGCACGCACACACACACACACACACACATACACACACATATATATATGTATATATATATATATACGCACATGTATTTAGTATACATGTATATATGTACATATCGAGAGAGAGAGAGAGAGAGAGAGGGGGGGAGGGAGTGAGGGAGGGAGAAAGAGAGAGATCCCGCATGGCTGTCATGCCATTGAGGCGGCGTTGAAGCTGGGCCGGAAGATGTAAATAAAAAAATAAAAAATAAAAAAGTTGCTTGACCGCTGCAAACGTTATATACTTTTCCCGTTGATTTTTCTTTTTGAAAGAAACCTGATTCTATTCTACGTGATCAAGTACACTCTGACAACTCATAAACAAAACAAAACAAAACAAAACAAAACAAAACAGCAACCAAAAAACAAAACAAAACAAAACAAAACAAAAAACTGGAATAATCTGTAATATGAGTACTTGGATCTGTGCAGTAAAACAAAAACAAAAACAAACAAACAAACAAACAAAAACAAAGAAATAAACAAAAATAAAATAAACAAACAAACAAACAAAACAAAACCAGACGAACGCGATCTGCATCTAATCTAGTGGGCAATAAATTGTTATTACTGTCAGGAAAGTAAGAAAACAAAATCCACAGCTCCTTTGGATCGACATAAATCATGTCTATAACGTGATCTGTTGCAATCTAGCAATGCTATGAAAGTAAAAGCAGTGAAAATCGATAAGATGATGGGATGGTTTCGTTATCATGGTTCAAATACAGAAACGTGATAGGCTGAGGCGTCTTCAGGCTTGATCGTTTGGTTTCAAAACACACCGTGCACATCTTTTTTTGTGTGTGTGTATCTTTTTAGCAGCATTACATCCAAACACACATGGGACAAGATCAGCAAATAACATTAAATGTTTTGACTTACTTTTAGGACGCCGACGACAACAACAACAACAACAGCAACAGCAACAACAACAACAACAACAACAACAACAACAACAACAACAACACTAATTATAGCAAAACAATGACGACGACGACAATAACAACAACAACAGCAACAATAATAGCGACAACAAGAACATTTACAACAACAACAACAACAACAACAACAACAACAACAACAACAACAACAACAACAACAACAGGAACCCAGAATGGTACCCAGGAACACATGAAAACAGAATGAAAATGCGTATTTAAATCACAAAACATGACAGGCGCAAACTTTCGGCCGAAGGTCTTTGTCAAGCATGCACAAAAGAAAACAAAAGAAACAAATACGTAATACTTTGGAAGAAAATAACAATAGAACGTCCCTGTTGGCCGAAAGTTTGAGCCTGTCTTGTTTTGGGAATTAAACACACGTTCTCTGTATTTTTCGTGTGTCTTTGGGAGAAGACAACAGAACTTCCCTGTTGGCCGAAAGTTTGGGCCTGTCTTGTTTTTGGGAATTAAACACGCGTGCTCTCTATTTTCGTGTGTCAGATTTCCCTGTTTGCCGAAAGTTTGAGCCTGTCTTGTTTTGGGAATTAAACACGAGCTCTCTCAATTTTTCGTGTGTCTCTGGGAGAAAACAACAACAGACTTCCCAGCCTGTTGGACGAAAGTTTGAGGCTGTCTTGTTTTGAGAATTAAACACGAGCTCTCTCATATTTTTCGTGTGTCCTGGGAGAAAACAACAACAGAACTTCCCTGGTGGCCGAAAGTTTGAGCCTGTCTTGTTTTTGGGAAGTAAACACGAATGCTCTCTATTTTCGTGTTCTTTGGGAGAAAACAACAGAATTTCCCTGTTTTGAGCCTGTCTTGTTTTGGGAATTAAACACGAGCTCTCTCAATTTTTCATGTGTCTCTGGGAGAAAACAACAACAGAACTTCCCTGTGGCCGAAAGTTTGAGCTTGTCTTGTTGGTGGGAATAAACACGAATGCTCTCTATTTTCGTGTGTCTTTGGGAGAAAACAACAACAGAATTTCCCTGTTGGCGAAAGTTTGAGCCTGTCTTCTCTTGGGAATTAAACACGCGTTCTCTGTATTTTTTTGTGTCTCTGGGAGAAAACAACAACAGAACTTCCCTGTTGGCCGAAAGTTTGAGCTTGTCTTGTTGGTGGGAATAAACACGAATGCTCTCTATTTTCGTGTGTCTTTGGGAGAAAACAACAACAGAATTTCCCTGTTGGCCGAAAGTTTGAGCCTGTCTTCTCTTGGGAATTAAACACGCGTTCTCTGTATTTTTTTGTGTCTCTGGGAGAAAACAACAACAGAACTTCCCTGTTGGCCGAAAGTTTGAGCCTGTCTTGCTTTGGGAATTAAACACGAGCTCTCTATTTTTCGTGTGTCTCTGGTTTCTGTTTGCCAGAATCCTGGCAGTTACTTGGATTCAGATCCAGCATGGTATGCATCTTCAGTGGCTGGTAGCAGGACCTACACAGGACTTTTTTTCTTTTCTTTTCTGTTTTTTTTTTTTTTGGGGGGGGGGAGGGGGGGAGGGGTAGATATACTGTCTTCAGTAAGGAATGACTGATTCTGATTTTTAAAAAAAAATATTGTCTTTCTTATTTTTCTTTAAATCTTATTGTCTGCATATGCGTTTTTAGTTGTTATATTCTCTTATTTTTTCATTTAAATCTTGTTGTCTGCATATGTAGTTTTTATATTCTCGTTTTTTTTTGTTTAAATCTTGTTGTCTGCATATGCGGTTTTTAGTTTTTATATATTCTTGTTTTTTATTTAAATCTTGTTGTCTGCATATGCGTTTTTAGTTTTTATATATTCTTGTTTTTTATTTAATCTTATTGTGTCATATGCGTTTTAGTTATTATATTCTCTTGTTGTTTTATTTATTAATCTTATTGTCTGCATATGTAGTTTTTATATTCTCTTTTTTTTTTGTTTAAATCTTATTGTCTGCATATGTGTTTTTAGATATTATCTGTCATTGTGTGTGAAAAGGCCTCCTCATGTCCGCCTTAGGGGAATTGATTTTTTTGTCAAAACGGATGGTAATAATTGTATTTTATGTTCTAAGGACGCGATTATCGATTACAGAAAAAATACCCCGAGGCTCGCAAGGATGAAAGTTGGCAATAGCATAGGGATGGGCGGTGGAGTTTGCGAGTTGGGGTATGGTAAGGGTGGATAAGAAGTATTTCATATCGGTTATTGTTTCCAAGAAAAGTGCGCTGTTATCATCACCACCATCAGATGTGTGTGTGTGTGTGTGTGTGTGTGTGTGTGTGTGTGTGTGTGTGTGTGTGTGTGTGTGTGTGTGGTTGTGTGTGTGTGTGTGTGTGTGTTGTGTGTGTGTGTGTGTGTGTGTGTGTGTGTGCCGTGAAGCAAGGGGAAAACACCACAAAACGAATGTTCTCTGTTTTAACCTCAGTGGAACGAACAAACAAGCAAGCAAGCAAACAAGCAGCAAGCAAGCAAGCAAGCAAACACAAACAAACAAACAAAATAAAAGTAATAAAAACAAATAGAACATGAAAATGTTTAAACCTGTTTAACAAT
>CM060308.1:48759356-48764356 GCA_030674185.1 Monoplex corrugatus
TCTGCGATGTATTACAACTTTTTCCTTTCAGTGGAATCTTTAACGTGCGCTGAATGCGTGCTGCACACAGTACCTCGGTTTTTCTTTTAATCTCACAGAAGATTTATTGGATTTCTGTTCTTACGAATTGTTACTGTTTTGTGAACGTGGTCTCCGCTGCGTTGTTTTTTTTCCCTGTTACTCAAACCTTTGTTTGTACAATAAACATATCCCCCTGTCAGCATTATAAAAACAACATGGTCGAACCATTCCAACAATCTACCTTTTTATATAAAAAGTTAGTGTTAATTAATCAAACATTTTGTCACTCATTGCTGGATTTATTTGACATCAGTTTCCCCCTGAAACATGATCTCCTTTCTTGGCAGCTTTTAATTCAGTGGCATTCAAGTACGCATACACAAGCAGGTACGAACCCACGCCGTGTGTGCACGCACACATACATAGATACACACATATACATACAGATGTATGTATACACACACAACAGCAACAACAAGAAATCCAGTGCAAGACACACTCACATGCATGCACACACACATGCGCACATACATATACATATACACAACAACAACAACAACAAAACCCGGTCTGTGTCTGAACAACAAACAACAAACAAAAACAAACAAAACAAACAAAAACCAAAACCAAAACCAAAAAACCCGGTCTGTGTCTTAAAGCCTCATTTCGAGTTTTACGAGAAGTTAATGAGTCTGTGATTCTCTCTCTCTCTCTCTCTCTCTCTCTCTCTCTCTCTCTCTCTCTCTCTCTCTCTCTCTCTCCTCTCTCTCTCTCTGTCTCTCTCTGTCTCTCTCTCTGTCTCTCTCTCTCTCCTCACACTTGCCACACCTCTAACACACGCACACTCACACACATTCACACACCCACACTCACACACATCTCCACACACACACACACACACACACACACAACACACACACACACGACACACACACACACACACAAACAAGCACAGACAGACAACACACACACACACACAACACAACACACACAACACACACACACACACACACACACACACACACAACACAAACAACACAACACAGACACACAGACACACACACACAGACGACACACAAACAAGCAACAGACAGACAACAGCAAACACACACACACACACACACGCACAGCAACGGACACACACACACACACACACACACACACACACACGAACACACAAACAGCACAGACACAGACACACAGACACACAGACTCAACACGAACACAACAGACAGACACAGACAACAGACACACAACCACAACGCACACACACACACACACAACGACACGACACACACACACACACGCACGCGCACACACACACACACACACACACACACACACACAAAAACACACACACTGTCTGTCTGCTTGTCTCTCTGTCTGTCACTGCTGCGACGCACCCACAGCAAATTTAATGTTATAACCAGAACGTTTCAACTTCTTTCATACGGATCATACAACACGACTGCACACTAAAAACAACAGATTGAAAGCAGAGAACCCAAGGTGGGTGAAATGGGGAACATGATCTACAATCTAGAGTCTGAAGTGTTTTTCTTTTCAAGAGGAGTTTATCGGGTTCGGACAGTTCCATATGCGCTCCAACTAAATCTGCCAGCTGTTATCTGGCAAACTCCTTGATCCTGCGCAAAACCCCATTTGTTGCAAGGTATTGAAATGAAGAGAAGAGCATGACTTACGAAACACTAACACCACCAGAATGATTGAAGCATTAATTACGAAAGCAACGAAGAAGCCTACTTTTAATGTTATATGAAATCCCTTCATGCAAAATAACAGCAAGTGCCACAACTTTGAGACAGGTTGATAAATTTAAATATCTGGGAACGGTCATCTCACCAGACGGAATATGCACATCAGAAATAGCCAGCAGAATCGGTCAAGCCAAAACAACATTCAAGAAGATGACAAGCATTCTTGCCAACAAATGCCTATCAATTAACATTAGGAAGAGAGTTCTTTAATGTTATATAGAGCCGATAATGTTATACGGTTTGAGGCGTGGGCAGTAACACGCAAGATTGAGGCAGCCGGGATGTGGTTTCTAGAAATGAATATTGAGAGTTCCGTGGACAGCAAAGAAAACAAACGAGACAGTCTTGATGGAGGCAGACACAAGAAGATCATTCATAAGGAAGATTAGAAAACAAGCAACATTTATTGGCTGTTTTATGAGGAAAGGGGAATTAGAGCACCTGTCACAACAGGAAAGCTGGAGGGAAAGAGAACACCAGGTAGACTAAGGGAGAAAATATTGGACGGACTTGCAGGGTGGCTGAGGACAGAGGGGTGGAAGATGTGATTGTGGCGACAAGGGGTAGATGCATATGGGGAACCATGATCGCCAACGTCACGCGGCAGGGCAGATGATGATGATGATGATGATGATGATTTTGATGATGATGGGATTGAACTCGAGACGTGAGATCTCAAATCCACGGTTCTGTCAACAGAACCAAGCACACACAGACGGGAATCAGGACAGACAGTTGAACCAACGTAAACTGAACAAAACTATCATCAAAATCGTGTGACATTTCACCATGTTTTATTACAGTTATTGGGGTGGTGGGACATGTTGATGGTAAAAACAGAGTGTGAGTGAAAACACGGAGGGCTCAGGAAATTAATTCCGAACTTCAGCGGTCACGATGTTGTTGTTTTTTTTACAGTCTATCACATTTAATTTAATTGAAAATGTTTTTGACTGCCGGTATCACATTTAATCTCGGAAGCATGCGGAGCGCGCGAGTCTTCAAAGCGAATATCGCCCTGGTTAGAGGGTCGTGCCTGATCATGCAAGAAATTTCTCTATTCCTCTTTCATCCTGCCCCCCCCCCCCCCAACTTCCACTCTGTTACTTGCTCTGCTCCCACCCAGGGGGGTAAATAACAGACGTGTATGGTTAAACCATATTCGATATCATTGTTACTTGTTATACTCCTACCCAGGGGGGTAAACAACAACAAAAAAACATGTATGGTCAAAACATATTCATCATCATCATGTGCCTTGCCGCACGGCGTTGGCGATCATGATCCTCCACACGAATCTATACAAAGATATATTACCCTTCTGAAAGTCTTTGGTTACAGAAAAAGATGAGATTGGAAACTTGAAGTTATGCTCCCGTATCGTCTGAGTAAGAGCAAGGTGGCCTGTGTGTTGCATATCTAAATATATACACTGCACAATCAATAAGGACAATAAAGAAGTATTCATTGTAATATGTACACACATCGAAACATGGTGGGTGAAGAGATATAGGTAAATGAATACTACAACAAAATCATATACTAAATTATGAAAAGTGCACAAAGAGTTCAAGTTCATATTCTGCATAACCCAGCCGACTACTAGAGCCATTTCAGGGACCAGTGTACAAAGAACAAAAAACAGATGGACAAACAGCGCTGACATGAAATGACCCATATGTCAACGAAGACTGGATGCTGGTTTATGTGTGTTCTTTTTATTTCCCACGATGCCCATTGAAAAAAGAATCTTTAAATAAAGGAAGTTTGTCAGCAATGAAATGAAGTAAGCACGTCTTCCGTGTTCTAATATAGTTTGTTTTTCATTTTATTGCTTAGCTTGATCTTTCTTCATTGACTCATTGGGCATTGTGCTGAGTAGCAAGGCAAAGACAACTGTTCAAGTATTACGCATTAGAAGTAAATAATAAGACCACTTTAATATGTATGTCTTTATAGCACATGTTTACATATGCTATATTTCGGTTTTATGTTTAAACTCCATTCAAGCTATCGTAAGAATATATGAAAAATAAGTTATGTCTGGTCTTTTTGACATTTATGTAACAAAACATTTGCAGATAAAAGAAGGAAATATAGATATTTGTTTTAAAAGGTGGACAAGTTCCAAGCATGATTGAGTCTTCGATCGATTTCAAATGACTTTGTATGTACACATTTTTTTTGATCGACTTGTATGTACACATTTTTTCCTATCGATTTCAAATGATTGTATGTGCACATTTTTTTCGATCGGTTTCAAATGAGTTGTATGTACATATTTTTCAAGAAAGATTCCAAAGAATGTCTGAATTGACGAACTGCAGTACATCACCAGAATGAATGTTGATATCGTCAGGTTCCATCTTACTAAAAATATCTTGTCATCATTACTAATTTTCATATTTTTAAGTGTTTGTAGCAGTAATTCTCTGAACTATACGGATTTGAAACCGCTTATGTTTGATATCAGCTATCTTGTGAATCTTTTTGACAGCAACCGTCCAGTTAATATCTGTTGACAGTTTTGTGTTTCACTTACTACAACACTTTAGGTCTTGACTGTTCTCGGCTAGTATGTCATAGTATTGTTTCGTTCCTCTGTGGATTGTATAAATAACGTGAAGGGACTTCTTCAAATTCAAAGTATTGTTATCATGAATATCAGATTCCATTTGATCGCTTGAATTACTCGAAAATAGGTAATGGAATTCTGGTCTAGTCCATGTGTAGTATTGAATTGATCATTAGTCAAAAAGTGACTATTGTTTTCCATAACATGAGCAATACCTTTGTTAATCCACTTTTTCTATAAGATTGTTTTGTTTTCAATTTTAGTATCGTTGTTACAAAAGATAGGTTCAGAACGCGTGAGAATATATTGGGACCATTTTTGCTGTTACTGCGTTGTTTGCACTTAACAATGTTGCCAAAATTTGGTATTAACTGGTAACTGGTAGACGAGATCCATACATAATTGAAGTTATTACTCAAGGACAGCAAAAGATTCAGTGTAATTAGCACACCGGGGCTCGAACCCGGAACAAGTGGCATGCGAAACCAACGCCCATCCTGCTGAGCTATCAAGGCCCGCAGAGAGAGAGGAGAGAGAGAGAGAGAGAAGAGAGAGAGAGAGAGAGAGAGAGAGAGAGAGAGAGAGAGAGAGAGAGAGAGAGAGAGAGAGAGAGAGATCAGAATCTT
>CM060308.1:48766856-48769356 GCA_030674185.1 Monoplex corrugatus
TGCTCCTGCTGATGATGATAAAAAGGACACATTCAAGATTTCCCGGTTTATCATTAGGTGATCCAAGTCAAAGTCAAGTAGAGTGTGAAATACTTGTGGCATATGTTTGTCCTCAAACGCGATGACGATCTGAATTAGTTCACTCTCACTTTTGAAGGAGGTAGTAAAACTCGATCAAGTATGTGCTGCTGTTGCTAAAGACATTCCCATTTATGTAATTTGTTGTCTAGTAGTCGCAATGCTGCAGCTAAATTGTTGAGAGATAAATCTGGTTAGAAGGGTGGATAATGTTATACATAAAACTTTTTTTTACACGTACGTTTCTGCCAGCAGAAAGTAATAATCACAGGACAGCGTTAGAATGTCGTAAGTTGTACATCCCTATCTGGCTTTATGGTCTCTGTCGAAGAGAAGACTAGTCTTTATGGCGACTTCAGGCTTTCACGTGGCAAAGATTAGATGTTATATGGTTGTGAGACGTGGACAGTCAACAAGCAAAGCCAGAACAAGATTGAGGCAGCCGAGATGTGGTTTCAAAGAAGAATGTTGAGAGTTTTATGGACAGCAAAAGAAAACAAACGAGACAGTGTTGATGGAGGCAGTCACAAGATCATTCATAAGGAAGATTAGGAAAAGACAGGCAACATTTATAGGCCATTTTATGAGGAAAGGGGAATTAGAGGCAAAATTTATAGGCCATTTTATGAGGAAGGGGAATTAGAGCACCTGGTCACATCGGGAAAGCTGGAGGGAAAGAAACACCAGGTAGACCTATTGAAATAAATACTGGGCGGACTTGCAGGGTGTCTGAGGACAGAGAGGGTGGAAGATGTGCTTGCGGCAACAAGGGATAGATACATATAGAGGGCCATGATCGCCAACGCCATGTGGCAGGGCACTTGATGATGATGATGAAAGATTAGATGGCTCCCTCACCTTTTCAAAGCGTTCTCTGGTGACATGGTCGCCGTCATGGTTACAGACTTCCAGTTCCATCTCTTTTCCGCTAGAGAGACGGCGTTTTATTTTTAGACAGATGTGGCCGGTTTCAGTATCTTGTCTAAGACAGCTGTAGCAGTGGTTGTCATAATATCTGAGGATTCCATTTGTGAACTGTCATCTGCTCGGGCGGAAGCAGACTGCAAAAAGGAGTACAGCCAGAAGGCGCCAGTGTGATTTGGAGACCACCGTGATCAATAACTCGTGACTGATTCTGGTCCTTTTGGGAGTCTAGAGATATCGTCTGGTGATGCTGGGAAAAGGGACTTTGAGGAAGTTCAGTACGTTCGAATAAGTTCACCCTGGGATGAAAGACTTCTCCGTGTACGTGTTCGTCTTGGACCCAGCTGTTGTTTTTGTCTGTTTTCTATAATCCCAGTCTCTTGTCTTTTAGTGTAGATGTTTCTGTCTGTCTGCTGCCATGTTCTTCACTTGACTGCCTGTCTCCTTCTCTCACGTTCTCTTTTCTGGTGGTGTCCTCCTACCTCTATGCCTGGTTTGCTTAGAGACAGTGCTCCTGCCTTCCAGTTGGGCTGCATGAGTTTGACCCTGGCTGGGGAAACTTTGTGTTTGCGGCCTTCAGACCACTCAGATGTTAATCGTACTTATCCCTTTGACTCCCACACCCTGTCCACCAGCATTCTGCATTGTCAACCATGCTAGCAAAGCAAACACTTAACCTTTTGATTCCCTTACCCTATCCACCGGTTTCCTGCAGGAAGCTGGTGAATAGGTGAGGGAATGAAAGGGTTAAGTTTTTGCAGTTGGTCTGTAGGGTGCGGGAGTCAAAGAGTTTTAACCGACTTCAAGATTGGGGAAGGTAAAGTAGCTGGGGGGAAGGAGTGTGATCCATCCTCAACAAGCTGATCCAAAAAGTAGAAAGGCCTCGATCATCTCACTCTACGAATATCCAGCTGCTGACAATAGACTACATTTACGCTTTTAATGTTACAGTATTGCTCTTTCTTTGTCTCGGTATAAAACAGCATATGTCAGTCTCGGAAGACTTTATGTTTGTCCTGATGAGTGGATGTCTGTATTCGTTGTATTGGGAAGGCCTCTTCAATATAATGATGTGGAGAATAATTTATTGCCCACGCAGCTATTTTCTGTTTGAACGACAAAAATATGGACGTGCAGTGAGTGCAGTTTGCCACTGGTACAATACAGGAGATGCAAAACAGCACTAAAGACAAAAGGACTCCAGGTCCAGGATTTCCCTAAGAGTTTTACTCCCAAAGCTTGAGATGGCTGCCGAAAGGCAGCAGAGGTTCTGAATCGTTGTTTTCCTTTTTTTTTCTAAATGGGCTACTGACCTGCAGCATACAGGCTCCATTTGCCCTTAGACTCATAAAGTCGTGAGTGTCCAACTTCTGAACACTTCAGATCAAGATTTGTTACTGCCCAGTGTCAGTCATTAACTTGACTTGTTGGGTGTCCATTTGTTTGTTTGTTTGTTCATTCAGCTTTTTACAGCTCTGCATGAGATTTATTTTCTCTG
>CM060308.1:48774356-48796856 GCA_030674185.1 Monoplex corrugatus
CTTAGAAAGGCCAAGATTTTCTCAAACCTTGCCAGTTCTTAGGGCTTATGTGTACGATTTTGGTTTATGCCGTAATCATTTTGGATCTTCTAGATCATGAGACATCAGTGGCATCAGTGCATATGGAACTTATTTTGAGCACGGAAACATTGTCTTGAGAAACTGAAACTGAAACACAAGTGGAGCATTTAGTTAGACAACATCTACAAGTAAACGTCTCTTCCCCTAGAAGAATTAATCATAACAGCTTGTGTGGAAGAATTAATCATAACAGCTTGTGTGAGAGAGATATAGAGACAGCATCAACAAGTAAACGTCTCTGCCCATAGAAGAATTAATCATAACAGCTTGTGTGAGAGAGATATAGAGACAACATCAACAAGTAAACGTCTCTGCCCATAGAAGAATTAATCATAACAGCTTGTGTGAGAGAGATATAGAGACAACATCTACAAGTAAACGTCTCTGCCCATAGAAGAATTAATCGTGACAGCTTGTGTGGAGAGATATATAGAGACAACATCTACAAGTAAACGTCTCTGCCCATAGAAGAATTAACCATAACAGCTTGTGTGAGAGAGATATAGAGACAACATCTACAAGTAAACGTCTCTGCCCATAGAAGAATTAATCGTGACAGCTTGTGTGAGAGATATATAGAGACAACATCTACAAGTAAACGTCTCTGCCCATAGAAGAATTAATAGTGACAGCTTGTGTGAGAGATATATAGAGACAACATCTACAAGTAAACGTCTCTGCCCATAGAAGAATTAATCATGACAGCTTGTGTGAGAGATATATAGAGACAACATCTACAAGTAAACGTCTCTGCCCATAGAAGAATTAATCGTGACAGCTTGTGTGAGAGATATATAGAGACAACATCTACAAGTAAACGTCTCTGCCCATAGAAGAATTAATAGTGACAGCTTGTGTGAGAGATATATAGAGACAACATCTACAAGTAAACGTCTCTGCCCATAGAAGAATTAATCATGACAGCTTGTGTGAGAGAGATATATATATAGAGACAACATCTACAAGTAAACGTCTCTGCCCATAGAAGAATTAATCGTAACAGCTTGTGTGAGAGATATATAGAGACAACATCTACAAGTAAACGTCTCTGCCCATAGAAGAATTAATCGTGACAGCTTGTGTGAGAGATATATAGAGACAACATCTACAAGTAAACGTCTCTGCCCATAGAAGAATTAATCGTGACAGCTTGTGTGAGAGATATATAGAGACAACATCTACAAGTAAACGTCTCTGCCCATAGAAGAATTAATCGTGACAGCTTGTGTGAGAGATATATAGAGACAACATCTACAAGTAAACGTCTCTGCCCATAGAAGAATTAATCATGACAGCTTGTGTGAGAGATATATAGAGACAACATCTACAAGTAAACGTCTCTGCCCATAGAAGAATTAATAGTGACAGCTTGTGTGAGAGATATATAGAGACAACATCTACAAGTAAACGTCTCTGCCCATAGAAGAATTAATCAACAGCTTGTGTGAGAGATATATAGAGACAACATCAACAAGTAAACGTCTCTGCCCATAGAAGAATTAATCAACAGCTTGTGTGAGAGATATATAGAGACAACATCAACAAGTAAACGTCTCTGCCCATAGAAGAATTAATCAACAGCTTGTGTGAGAGATATATAGAGACAACATCAACAAGTAAACGTCTCTGCCCATAGAAGAATTAATCAACAGCTTGTGTGAGAGATATATAGAGACAACATCTACAAGTAAACGTCTCTGCCCATAGAAGAATTAATCAACAGCTTGTGTGAGAGATATATAGAGACAACATCAACAAGTAAACGTCTCTGCCCATAGAAGAATTAATCAACAGCTTGTGTGAGAGATATATAGAGACAACATCAACAAGTAAACGTCTCTGCCCATAGAAGAATTAATCAACAGCTTGTGTGAGAGATATATAGAGACAACATCTACAAGTAAACGTCTCTGCCCATAGAAAAATTAATCATAACAGCTTGTGTCAGAGAGGTATAGAGACAACATCTACAAGTAAGCGTCTCTGCCCATAGAAGAATTAATCATAGCAGCTTGAGTCAAAGAGATTTAGTGAGACAACATCAGCAAGTAAACGTCTCTACTCTTAGAAGAATTACTCACAACATCTTGTGTCAGAGAGGTCTGGAACGTGGAGTGTTACATTCATTAGTTGATAGTATAAAGACGAAGTATAAAGACAAATTATACCACTGTACGTAATACGTACAGACAGGATAAAAGTGAGAGCATTTATTGTGGGTATTAAAAACATCCAAGAATGAAACAGGAAAAAGAAAAATTGTAAGTATGGCCAGAGTATCTTGTCTGTTCCCAAAGGCTAATAACCAAGCAGGGAGGTTAGAATCAATAAGGAGAGTGCTTTGCCCTTCCTGTCGCGATAAAGGACACTGATTTCTTGGAGTAAAAGCCTGTTTAGCAGGCATGCAGAAACATTTCCCCACAATGCATTTCTTTCTGTGTCTATGGCTTCCGCTCCTTGAAAGGACAGAGAGCATACAGTTAACCGCATGTAATATGTAAAATTAATAGATTCGATGTTTTGCATTTATCTAGATTGTACATGACATCAGCATCTGATGTTTCAGTTTGATTTCTTTTACCAGCAATCACAACTGATTGACTCATACACGCACACACACAACATACACACACATACACACACATATCTATCACACATATCTATCATCTATCTATCTATCTATCGATCTATCTGTCTATCTATCTATCGATCTATCTACGTCTATCTATCTATCATCTATCTATCTATCTATCTATCTATCTATCTATCTATCTATCTATCTATCTATCTATCTATCTATGTGTGTGTGTGTCTGTCTGTCTGTCTGTGTGTCTGTCTGTGTCTGTCTCTCTGTCTCTGTCTGACTCTCTCTCTGTGTCTCTCTGTCTGTCTGTCTCTCTATATATACATGTATGTATACAGCTGTGAGTGCGTCTGTGTGTGTGTCTGTGTGTGTGAGTGTGTGTTTGTGTGTGTATGTGTTTTTAAATGTGCTAATGCTTATGAAAATTCATTTCTGATGCATTTAGTGGTTGTAAACCATTGCAAATCATTCATATATATGTTGTGTATGTGTTGCTCTATTTCCAAGGTCACAGTTGCATAAAAAATCCACACATGGTGAAGGACTGTATCTATGGCTTGACTGTCTTACGTAAATACGTCCGGCATCCTTTCAGAAGACTTCCCCAAGAACCAATACCCAAAACGCTGAGGCGAGAATCAACGGGGAGAGTGCTTTGCCCTTTCTCTTGCGACAGAGGGCACTTTTCTTCGAAGTTCATACAGTTTGCTTTGCATGCGAAAACATTTCCATAGACACTTTTATGCTTCGTCGTGATTTTGAATGATTTCGCCACTGGTTAAACGATTTCGACTGGTAACTTGGCACTAAGCTTTATAAAGACAACTTTGGTTGAAGTGTAAAAAACTTTTTGGTTTTGAGGTTCTTTGGATCGCCCATTCCAAGAAAATCTGACTTTACAGCCTGAGGTTGTTTGGAATTTTTGTGGGTTAATTTGTTTTATAATTGCACTGAACGACCTTAGAACACAGCCATTCACCAAAAACACCACCACCATTTCAATATGCATAAGGACACACATAAACAGAACTGATGATTCTGTTTTCTTCTATTGTGAATGTTGAGTAAAAAGAAACGAACTGGCGTATATGATGCTATGACAGTTTATATGCTTGGATAAATAAGAAAGTACGCTTTTGTCTGCATTGCCTACCACAATGTATCTAAAAATTCAGTAATGGTTTACTGTTTTATTCGTTTTTATCTAAAACTGTCTCATGAAAGTTAATTTTCAGTCTCTGAGAGAGAGAGAGAGAGAGAGAGAGAGAGAGAGAGAGAGAGAGAGAGAGAGAGAGAGAGAGATCAATAAGAATTATGACAACAATAAAATCAATAAGAAGAATATCAACAAGAACAATAGAATTAATGATAATGATTATGATGTAATAATGTCAGTGGTAGTAATTATACAAAAACAGTAATAGTAATAATGCTAATGTTACAATTAATGCTAATGCTACTAATAATGATAATGACGACGGCGAAGACGACGACGATGACGACGACGACGATGATGATGATGATGTTTGATGATGTCGACGACGACGATGGCGATGATGACGATGATTTTGTGCCCTGTCTAGCTTCATCTTTGCTGCCGTTGTCGAATCACAATTCCAATCTTCCACCTTTCGTGACGCCAAGATTATTATGGCGCCTCCGCCCTCCAGTAAGGCATGCACTGGGGACAGAATGGCTGTGATCATTAGAACTTTCATTCTCATCCTCTCCTGAAGGGATACTGCTTGTCTTTTTATACAAATTTAACCAGATGGAGCACCCTATCGCCCATAGTAGTTATTGTCACTATATCCGAGTTGTTGATTTGTGATTTATTGTCTGCTTAGGCTGGAAGCTGAGTGCAGAAAATGCCATTGTGGCGGGAGTGGTATCGTGGACTGGTGTAATCATAAGTCTTCGACTGCACTACTGCCTTTATCCAGACTGAGATTATTGTAGTCTGTGCTAAGTCTTGAGACAGGGGGGGGGGGGGGGGTCATGAAAAGGGCATTGAGTTCACCCAACCTTAGATTAAGGAGAAGAGGAAGACTGCTCTTTACCAGTCTCAGACCCAACTATCACTCGTGTCTGTATCTTGGCTATGTCCTTTTTTGGAGGCTGACTCTCTCTCTGTCACTGTCTGTCTTCTGTCTGTTTGTCTCTTCTCTTCTCTCTTCGCTCTCGCTCTCTTTCTCTCTCTGTGTGTCTGTCTCTGTCTGTCTTTGTCTGTCTGTCTCTCTCTGTCTGTCTGTCTCTCTGTGTCGTCTCTGTGTATGTGTCTTTGTCTCTTTCTCTTTGTCTCCTACCCTTCTGTCTGTCTGTCTGTCTGTCTGTCTGTTTCATTCACTTACCTCTCAGAACTCTTTTTACCGCAAACTTTAGTGTATGATCGTATTTGTTCCACGATACGTCCGCTTATCTTCTATTTCTGTTTCGTTGGATCCGTATTTGACTCTTCACTGACTGTCCTTCAAACCATGTGACTTTTAATTTTTTTTCCCCTCAGCTCTCTGACTGTGCACGAGTGTTTGAAGCAGCTACTAACGCTTGAAAGAAATTTCATCTAGAATGATTGTATCCTGTTCCACAGTTTGCCTTTCAACAAAACGTCTCTGCTGCGGGAAAAATAGTTTTGCTTTCATGTTTCTCAGTTGTTTGTTTTTTATAAGACAGATGGTGAATTATTTGTCTTTCCAAATTCAGCTGTTTTCCAAAGCTTGATGTTATATCCTCAGTTATTTTGTTGGCCGTATTTTGGAACCTCATTGATCTGTCCTGGTAACATTTATTAAGACAGATTGTGAGTTATGGTATTTCCAGATGTAACTATTATGTAAAACTGAATGTTTTATCCTCACTTATTTTGTTGGCTGTATTTTGGAACCTCATTGATCTGTCCTGGTAAAATTTATTAAGACAGATTGTGAGTTATGGTATTTCCAAATGTAACTAGTTTGTAAAGCTGAATGTTTTATCGCTAGTTATTTGGTTGGCTGTATTTTGGAACCTCATTGATCTGTCCTGGTAAAAGCTTTGTTTTTAGTTTAACATCAAGGAAGTCGGCAAAGGAAATGACCAGGTTAGCCTGATGGGAAAAAGGGTCATTGATTAATGGAAAAATCCAGTACGTACAGGCCTTGATGGATGGCTTACTGGCAGAACACTGGCCTGTTCTGATTGCAAGAGTTTGAATTGGGAGAAGAGCGGCAGAATGGTTCAGACGTTGGCCTGGCCTGCTAATAACTTAACTCGATGTTACAGGATTCGCTCCCTGTAGAGGCCTCTAACTTTTCTCCTCGGTTTGACCGGAAAATCGAACTGAACGTATAGTCTTTCGGAACGGGACGAAAAACGAGTCGGACTCGTGTGCCTTCAGGCTGTGCACGCTAAAGATCCTATGGCAGTTGAAAATCGTGAAGAACAGGGCATTTCCTGGCTGCCTTGGTAAAACACATTAGAGAGATAGGTTGGTTTCCCAGGCCCCACCCCTTGAAGACCAGTTGGCCGTCTTGCCTTTCTGAAGTCTTGGTAAAAAATGTGAATATGAATATGAATTTGAATCGAGGGAGAGCGGATGGACACCACCCTCGTGGTACTGGCTCCGGGAAAAGTTGAGGTCTCTGTCACCTCACTCCCCTACGACCCCAGGGTTATGGAACTATCTAGGTAGGACGTCAGAACCTGGCCAGCTCTTTGGTTTATATGCAGGCTTAAGGCTTGTGCCGTGATTATTCTGGATTTTCTCCATCACATGGCACCTGTGACGTTAGTGCATATGGAATTCATTCCGTGCGCGGAGACGTCATCTTGAGAAATTGAAACTGAAACTGAAAGTGAATCGTGCTCAAGACTCCCAATCTACCCAGCTGGCATTGCTTGGGCATGGAGATGGTAAAACAATGAAAACAGGCATAGTACCCAATAATACCGGCTATTAATGTTACTTTCCTCTTCACAGTCCATTTATGTTCCCTCATGAAGATGGCCAGGCAGTGATGATATCTTTTTTACGTCACTCCCAAATGACATTACAGTGATGGGGTAAGTTTACGACCAGTCTTGTCCAGAGAAGCGGAGGATGAGTCGGCGAGACAACATCGACATGTGAACGTCCCAACCCCTAGCAGAATTACTCAGAACAATTTCTTCCACCAGAATGGCACCGTAAAAAGAAATTGTTATTATGGACAGAAATTCCCCCCCCCCCACAGACCAATAACCAAACACGGAGATGAGGATCGATTGGAAGAGTGCTTTGTCCTTCCTCTCGCGATAAAGGACATCAGTTTCTCTTAGTTATAGCCTGTTAGCCATGCACGTGGAAAAATTCCCAGATATGGACTTCTTTCTCTGTGAATCTTTCTTCTCCTTGAGAGAGGTAGCTGTGACTGTACAGTCGCTAAAGGGTGATTTTTCAATGGAGGCAGCTTGAGTCTGTACATTTAGTATAACAAAATCAGCTTTGCTTAAGGGATAAAGAAACAAAGCAAAACAAAGAACTCACAAACAAACAAACAAACAAAAACAAACAAACAAACAAACAAACAAACAAACAACAAGCAAGCGCAAGCAAACAAACAAAAACGGTCAACCAAAACAAACCCACAACTAAAACAAAAAACAAGAACCTTCTGTGTTATATCCTTTTCTTGATTGCAAAATCCACCAATATTTGATGCTGTAGGTTGTTTTAATGAGTATGCTCTGTTGATTGATTTATATTTTTTGCTCGTATGGTGATTCACCACGGAGAACTAATCTCTGTAACATTACTAGATTTTAGGAGACTGTGATGTATTTATACATCTATTCACTATGGTTTATTCACACATGCACATGGCTAGAATTCACGAATGCTGAACAAACCACATAGATATCTGTGTGTGAGTACATTTCTTGTCGTGACGCATATTTTGTCAGTGATTTTGTCTTCTTAACAGATTCTCTAATTTTGCCATTGCAGCAAAATTTGACAACAATAGCATCAATAATAATTGTAGAATTCTTACACAAAGGAGGAAATGGTCTTTCTTGGTTCGCATCGACCAAAAATGGTTTATGTATGTTGAAACATTCATTACATCCTTTGAATCAGGCACATGATAGAAGCGTAGCTTTAAAAGAGATTCACCATTCATAAAAGTCGGCACATTGATACCGCTTGTTTGAGGCGTGGAAATATGTGAAGGAAGTTGAAAATTATCGATGGAAAATTTCCTACCCTTTGAGGAGTCACTTGTATCTCTGCATAATATCACATCTGAATTGTCATGACATGAAAATGACCGAATATATGAAGTTACACGTATAAGAAATGTGAGCATCTAGTCACACCAGGAAAGCTGAAGGGAAAAAGAGCATCAGGTAGACCCAGGAAGAAAGTATTGGACGGACTTGCACATTGGATGGACACAGACAGGGTGGGAGAATTACTTGCAGCGACAAAGGATATAAGTGTATTCATATGGAGAGCCATGGTAGCCAACGCCATGTGGCAGGGCACATGATAATGATACACATAAAACTTCTTTTTGCGGACTTTCAGCATTATTGTAAACTAACAACCACAAGACAAGTGCAGATATTGTAAAAGTTTGTAGCTTTGTTATTGCAGCCACAAACACTTACTTTAGCAACCTTTCTTTTTTTCGTCGGTAAGACGTTATGGTTTCCATGTCTTTTTTTGGGACATGCTGATTGTGTGGTCATTACAAGCTTCTGTTTTCATCCCGTTTCCCTGCTTTTCTACACAGATATAACCGAATTCAGCATCCGGTCTCTTACAGACGTAGTAGTAGTTGTTATCGTGTCCACACTTTCAATTTGTGAATCTGTCGTCTCTTGGGGTGCAACTGACTGGTAGAAGATGCAAGTGTACAGGCAAAGTGATATTAGGGACCACTGTGATCAGTTACTCTTTGTCTAAACTTCTATTTGTTTTTCTACTTGAACGACACGACTAAAACAACAAAACCAATAACAAAACAGCAATAACAAACAACAATAAAACAATAACAAAAACAACAGTAAACAACAACGAAAATAAAAGACAACAACAAC
Source organism: Monoplex corrugatus (assembly GCA_030674185.1). NCBI lineage: Eukaryota > Metazoa > Mollusca > Gastropoda > Littorinimorpha > Ranellidae > Monoplex > Monoplex corrugatus. Next base: position 48,783,082 of record CM060308.1, read on the forward strand.
AACAACAACAAAAACAACAAACAACAACAAAACCAATAACAAAAGCAACACCGGAAACTTTTACTTTTTAAAGTACAGAGACAGGGGTTTATGGAGCTGGCAATAAATTCAGTTGGTCTAAGATTAAACTGAGAAAGAAGACAATATCTTACGAATTTCAGACCTATTCACTCTTGTTTGCAGCTGGGCCTCTGTTTCTTTTCTATCTCTTTTTGTATTGTATTGTAGGGGAGGGGTATATTCCCCCCTCCCCCTCCCTGTGTCTCACCCTCTCTTCCTCTCACACACGCACACCCTCCACTCGCTCTCACTCTCTTGTTTGCAGTGTTGGACGGTATTTGTGTATGTCTGTGTTACTGTCTTTTCCCATTTCTTTTGCATCTCTTTCTGAGTCTTTCTTTCTTCGTATTTCCTTTTTTCCGTTTGTGTGTGTCTCCCTGTCCACATATCTTTATCACTTTTTGTCTCTCTATCTGTCTTCAATGTCCCATGTTGCTGTCTGCACAATTTGTCAGTTTGTCACCAGTCAGGCAGCTTAAAAGAATCTGGAATAATTGTGAATTGTCACAGAATTTGCCATTCAGCAAATCGTCTCTTTTTAGGAAAGTCGTGTTTGTGTGTCTCTTTCTCTGTCTTTTTCCCACGAGAGATAAACTGTAACAAACATTTGTTGTGTTTCCAAATGCGGTTAACTTGGGAAATTAAAACATTTAACTTCTTTTTTGGGGGGGGCTATTTTCGGAACTTCATTGAACGCCTTAGTGAAAACCTTAATAAATCATGTTGATGGGCAGATGAGGTTACGTGTTATATTAATTGGAGATGATTTTTATAACATGACGATGCAGGGCGTGGTGAGATAAGCTTATACTTAGTGGCTTATTGTGTTTTCATCCGTCACCGATTTTTTAACATTACAGGTTTAGGTACACATGTATTACAATGTAGCCAAGAATGTTCCAATGATAGACTGACACAAATATGAGATATAAAACCCATACACTAGATAGACCTCAAGACCTTGCGAACGCATAGGGCTCATGCGCAGACTAAAGGCTGAAGCCATGATCATTACGGATCTTTCCCCATCATATGGCATCAGTGGCGTCAGGGCATATGGGATTCATTCTAAGCGTGGAGATATTAACAATCTTGGGAAACTGAAACTGAAACTGAAAGTGAAGACTTTGCCCTTCCTTCGACATCAAAGAAAGTCACAGATAAAAGTACCGAGCTAGCCTCAAAGAGAAAAGGGATCACTAGATGGAAAGATCGAAGGATCATTGAATGGAAGGATCCATTCTCAGTCTTTAGGCCTGGCTGGATGACATATTATTGGTAGATCGACCAACATCCAGTCTGACCATATGGATTTTACACAACAATAATCACAGAGAAGACACCTATTGGTTTCGATTTTTGTGTCTTCGGTAGAGTACAAAAATATCATACAGACACATGTTTTGGCTATATATGGAAGCTAAGTCGTATGATATTGCTGTCTTGTAAACGTGTCTGTAATTTATTTTTTTATCTTGTTTAAGATCCAAAGATGAAAAACGTGTTTTTTCTGTAATTATTGGTATGTCAGGTTCAAAAGCGGAGTACAGTACATTTTTTTCATATCTGCTTCTCGTCTTTCTGCATCACGCTTTTTTCTCTGACCTTATGAAGTAAAACCTGTCTCGTGACATGACAAATAGTGTTTATCCAGCGTCCAGCCGACCTGTTAAAAACTGGAGAAGGCAACTATTGCAACGAGGTAGAGAAATAGACGGAGAAGTTACCGCACAATTAACAAAGGCTGTGACGCTGAGACTGTGAAATATGAAAATGTGTATTTTGATGACTGTTTTTGTATGGGGCAGGGGGGGGGGGGGGGAGAGGGTCGGTAGTCTATAATTTTGTACAGACACAGTCCTCATATCATATATATAATCCCGCGAGCAGGTGTGGTCGCTGGGGGTACTGCTGGGGGTACTCGGCAGCAAACAGGATCTTCTGTCTGTGTATCTTGGGGTGCAGCAATACACAGCTTGTACATAGTGAGGATGGTCTAAACTGTGTGAATTACCTTATAGTTCTTCTTCTGTCGACCATAGCGACAACCTCTGTCCAAGATACACTGAAGGATTGTCTTTGGCAGTCAGTGTTTTAGGACGGATGAGGTGGCCACACCAAGTAAGTTTTTTGTGCCTTGACTGATCCACATGTTGCTTCTTTCCTCTTTGTCCCTCAAGTTCTGTCATTGAGCTTAAAGACACAGTAGCATGCATCACATAATTGAACCTGTGTCTTCTCTGTTTGTTTAAAAGGATGTTCCGTGGATATCCCCCACAAAAAGGAGATTGAATGCATCGATTGGCCATCTTGTGTATGTCTCACCAAGCAATCCCTTGAAGAGTTCCCAAAGGGCAATAACTAAATGCAGAGGTGAGGATCGATGTGGAGAGTGCTTTGCCCTTCCTGTCTGGATAAAGGCTTCCATTTTCTCCTTGTTCCAGCTTGTTTGCAATGCGTGTGGAAACATTTCCCAAGACAGTATCATTCCTTTTCGTTTTTTCCCTCCTTTGGCCGTTTTTTCCCCTCTGCTTGACAGAGAAATGCAGAAATTGCACAGTCTCTGCAAGGGTGAATTTTTTTTCTGTTTGCTAACTGTACTTTTATTTTAAAAGAGTTAACTTTGTTTGAAGGTTTAAAAGCTTTTTGGTTGCTCTGTCAGCATGTCTGTGCCCACCGAAAAAAAAACCCAGAGGAAAAAAAAAAAAGACTCTAGAACGATAAATTATTTTGTGCTCTTATCTTAATGACTATTGTTTAAAGAAAAAAAAAGCGTAATGCACTGAGTCACCACAATTCACACACACAGACACACACAGACACACACAACACACACAGACACATACACACACACAACACACACACACACACACACACACACACACACACACACACACACTCTTACTAACACACACACACACTTGGAGACACTCACGCACACAGACTCCTCACTTACATACCACACACACACACACACACAACAACACACATACAGAGACTCACTCACATCATATTCACACACACACATCAAACACACGCACAGAGGCTCACTCATTCATACTCACACATACACACGCACCACACACACACACAACTCACACACACACACACACACACAAGCGCGCGCGCGCGCGCGCTGCTTACACAGGCACACACGCATACACACATCATCGCCAGCATCACCATCGTGGGCCATTTATTGCCAGGGTGCGGTGTGCCTGATAAAGTAATCGTTCAACGATCATTAACAATAATTGCAAGCCGCAACCTGGCCTGAGGCATGGTAGGCCTACTTATATTGATCTGCATTCTGAATGCTCTAACCGCATTGAAATCCATAATTGTAGTGGTTCGAGTTTCACTTTGGATAGACTGCTGCACGGCGTTCGGACAATTCCATATGCACGAACATCACACGTGCTACATGACGAACGGACTCAGAATGATCAGAATAAACGCTGTAAGCTTGCCATTTATAAACAAAAGAGTAGAGTACCCACGGAAAGAGCAGCCACTCCTTCTTGGCGCCTACTTAGGTTACTATACTCTTTACCATAAATCCATCGGTTTGCCGATGTTTTCATAGCTGAGCTGTTTAAGAGCAGAAGTGAATCGAATTTTTTTCCGTTCATGAGTTGCTACTCTCACTTGTCTGTGAAAATAAATGCAAGTGGGCTTTTATGTGTTTGGACATTGTAGAATCAAAATTCAGATAGTATGTTTGAGGCTGTTGAGAAATCGATTGAACTCGAGTGATCAGATTTTGAGTTCATGGCTCTAACAAAGGAACTAACCAGCCTGCATATCAAACAACAAAACAAAACAAAACAAACAAAACGAAACGAAACGAAACAAAACAAACTGTGGCCCACATCAGGATTGAACCTATAACCTCTGCGTTATGAACAAGGCGCTCTATCAACAGAGCTAATGGCCACTAGATGGATCTGTAACTTGTTTTGAACTCAACTGTGTGGTTCTACTCTTGCCAATAAATCCACAGAATACTCAAAGTTCCTGTCCCCCGAATGAACCTACAATATACCCAAGGTTCCACTCTTCCCAATGAACCCATAGTATACTAGTTCCACTCTTCCCAATGAACCGACAGTATACTCAAGGTTCCATTTTTCCCAATGAACCCATATTATCAAGGTTCCACTCTTCCCAATGAACCCATTATACACTCAAGGTTCCAGTCTTCCCAATGAACCCACATTATACCCAAGATTCCATTCTTGTCAATGAACCCACAGTATACTCAATGTCGCACTCTTCCCAATGAATCCATAGTATACTCATGGTTCCAATCTTTCCAATGAACCCATAGTATACTCAAGGTTTCACTCTTTCCGATGAACCCACAGTATGTTCAAGGTTCCAATCTTCCCGATGAACACACAGTATACCCAAGATTCCAATCTTCTCAATGAGCCCCCAATACACTCAAGGTTCCACTCTTCCCAATGAACTCACAGTATACCCAAGGTTCCAATCTTCTCAATGAGCCCCCAATACACTCAAGGTTCCACTCTTCCCAATGAACCCACAATATACCCAAGGTTCCAATCTACTCAATGAGCCCCCAATACACTCAAGGTTCACACTTCTCAATGAACCCACAGTATACCAAGATTCCAATCTTCCCACTGAACCACTGTGTACTCAAGGTTCCACTCTTCCCAATGAACCCACATATACCCAAGGTTCCATCTACTCAATGAGCCCCCAATACACTCAAGGTTCCACTCTTCTCAATGAACCCACAGTATACCCAAGGTTCCAATCTTCCCACTGAACCCACTGTGTACTCAAGGTTCCACTCTTCCCAATTAACCCATAGTATACTCAACTCTGGGTAGGAGCTGGGAAGGACAAAAAAAATTCCACAAGAATTTTTTACCACCAATATGGGTTAGAACCCATGAGCTTCCAGTCAGTAGAAAATCAGATATATATTTTCAAAAAAGGGTTTTAGTGATTGTAAAATAAGAGCAAAACGACTGTCTTCCAGTGTAGGTCACCTACACTTTTCGTGGATCGTTATATAAACAGTAAAGATACTTTATCCAAAACAAATGCCACTGACCGCGTTCAGAAACCAGAAAAACGCGAAAATAGAATCAGAACGCATATTTAATACAACAAGACAAGACAGGCGCAAATTTTCGGTCAACTGGCCTTTGTCAAGCGAAAGGAAGTTTCAGTCTTTTTCTCCTAATTTTGTATTTGGTGTTTGTTTGTGATCTTACATTCACGCTTGACAAAGGCCAGCTGGCCGAAATTTGCGCCTGTCTTGTCTTGCTGTATTGACTACGCGTTCTGATTCTATTTTAGTGTTTTTTCTGGTTGCATTAAAGGTACTTTGTTTTGGTCCCTTTTCATCCACTGGACAGGCGGCAGGGAAGTTTTAGTCTTTTTGTTATTATCCGTGTTTGGTGTCTGTTTGTGATCGTGCATTCGCGCTTGACAAAGGCCGTTTGGCCGAAGATTTGCGCGTCTTGTCTTGCTGTATTGGCTACGCGTTCTGATTCTATTTTAGTGTTTTTTCTGGTTGCAGTAAAGGTACTTTGTTTTGGTCCCTTTTCATCCACTGGACGAGGCGGCAGGGAAGTTTTAGTCTTTTTGTTATTATCCGTTGTTTGGTGTCTGTTTGTGATCGTGCATTCGCGCTTGACAAAGGCCGGTTGGCCGAAAATTTGCGCTTGTCTTGTCTTGTTGTATTGAACACGCGTTCGTTTTGGTTTACTTGTTCTTCTGGTTCCTGTTTGCTTGGACGCGGGCAGTCGCACTTGTTTTGGTACTTTGTTTTGTTTTACACATTTCAAATCTGCATACGACACTATCCCATTCAAATTCTTGGTATCAGTGAACTCTCCGTCACTACTCCACCCTCCAAAACCATCACCTTTAAATCTATTCCTGGCACCAGACAGCTGGTTCCAGCCATAAATCAACGAAATGTGTCTGTCACATCTCAGAAGGGAGGGCCACTAAAACACGGAAGTATCCTCAGACAAGGGGTGTGGTGTGGTGTGGTGTGGTGTGGTGTAGTAGGGGATTTAGGGGGTTGAGGGATGGAGTTGGGATGATGAGGGGGGAGAAGGGGAAGGAGGGGTATAATGATGCTGTCAATCAGTCAGACCCCTCACAGCGCACAGCACTTCACAAAAGACTTCACACACTGACGCTCACGATCGTTATTTATTATTATTATTGTAGCCTACCTGTGTGTGTATGTGGTGTGTGGTAGGGATTACTTTCATAGCGTTCTGTGCTTGCTGCTGTTGCTGCTGTTGTTGACTGCTTAGCTAGGGAGAGTGAAGGGGGTGGAGGGGGCGGAGAAGAGAGATGCTGGGATGGTGATGAGCCTAGGCTGTGCTATATCTGCAGGTTGTCAGTTATTTCCTGGTCCTCGTCACGTCCTGATGATGAGAATTATGCCCCTTGCCGTGGAATGCTGAGAGGTGAAGATATTAGAAGTAGGGGTGTGATTCCCTGTTGCCAGGTGGGGGAAGAGGAAGGGTAGAGACGTGTGTATGTTAAGGTCATTTGACGTTGGTTCAGGTGGGTTTTTTTTTTTTTGGGGGGGGGGGGGGAATGGGGTGGGGGTGGGGGTGGTAGATATTATCGCTGTAACGATCTTTGGCTGAGGTGATTTTTTTTTAGGGGAGATAGATGTCGTCGCCATAACGATCATCTTTATTACCGTCGTCATTCGTCATCATCAGTATTGTCTTCTTCATTGTTGTTGTGCTGCTATAATCGTCATTGTCATCCTCTTTCTTCATCCTTGTCTACATTAAACGTTACACACGCACACGCATATTCGCGTGCGCGCACTCACACACACACTCGCACGCACACGCACACACTCGCACGCACACACACACACATCCTACACATGCATATAAGCACACATACACGCACGCGCGCGCGCGCGCGCACACACACACACACACACACACACACACATACACACTTATAGACACTTCCATGCATACTTACACATGCACGCACACACGCTCGCTCCTATGCACAGACGAATACATGTACGCACACACACACATACGCACGCACGCACACACAGACTTACACGCGCACACTCATGCGCACGCGCGCGCGCGTCACACACACACACACACACACACACACACACCGCGCGCGCACACCACACACACGCCGCGCACACACACACACACACACGCACGCACACACACACACACATACGCACGCACACAGACACACACATAGTTTAATCTAGTCTTACGGTAAGGATGTGTTGGTACACGCACACGCATGCGCACATATATACACATGTATGTAGATGTAGGGAATGGCAAGTCCTTAAACGCATAAAAAACATTCATTCATATATTGACCTCTAGGTCATATCCTAATGGTTAGTTTCCTTGTAGGAATAAAAAAAAAATCACCCGATTCGATCTCATATTAGGCGAAAAATCTATTTCCTGTCTTCCTACTCCAATCTTCCACGAGCCATTGAGTTGTGATTTAAATGCAAGTCTTTTGGATGAGAAGAAGAGGAACGAAATCTTATGTGTAGTGCCCATGTGGCAGAAGAAGACTGCTACTTACACGTCTCAGCACCAACTGTCACTCTTTATTCACATACTGGGTTCTAGTGGAGAAATATTTTAACTAATAGTTTTCGTATAATAGTACAAAGCCTCATTGTCCGTCTCCACGATTCTCTTTTTCTCAGTCTCTGTTGGTATGTCTGTCTGTCAGATTTTCAACGTGTCTTTATACCACCGTCAGTTTTATATCTTTTTTATTGTCTTTCTGTTAAGTCACACCCTCTCCACTTCCTTTTATGCGTTTTCATTTGCTTTTTGATTTGTATGTATTCCTCGCCATGCAGTTGTCTAACATTTGGATTTCTTTGTCGATACCTGCAGATATTAAGGAAAAAAAAAAAAGCATTATTTTTAGGACACTTTATGAAGCAAGAGAGTTTAGAGCACCTAGTCACAACAGGAAAACTGGAGGGAAAAAGAGCACCAGGTAGACCAAGGGAGAAAATGTTGGACGGACTTGCCGAGTGGTTGAGGACAGAGAGGGCGGGAGATGTACTTGCAGTGAGAAGGGATGTAGTTTCGTATGGATAGCCATGATCGCTAACGCCATGCGGCAGGGCACGTGATGATGATGATGATGATGATGATGATGATGATGATGATGATGATACCTGCAGATATACCCGATTGTTTGTCAGAAGGCTTAAATGAAACTTGATTTGGAATGATTGTGGAAAGTTTAAACTAGACTAACTATGGAATGATTGCAGAATGCTTAAAAGATATTAGCTTTGGAATGATTGCAGAATGCTTAAAAGACATTAGCTTTGGAGTGATTACACACATTGTCCTTCATTTAACTGTCTATTCTGCAAATAAAAAACAAACACTCGTTTTGTCATTTTGTTTCCTTTGTTGTTAGCGTCCCATAGAGAGATCTGTTACAGACACAGCTGAGTTTCCAAACGTAATTAAAGTACAAAGCTGCAAACTTGAATTGGTCTTTGTTGTGTCAACCTTTTTTTTTTTTTTTTAAGAACCGCAGTGAATTGCTCCGGTAAAGGTTTTTGTTCTTCGTTTTAACAACAAGAACAGAAACGAATGAAATGAAATGAAATTACCAAGATGGCCTGAAAATTCCAGTCCTTTCATCGAGTCAGTAGTTTGTTTGTAGTTTGTAGTTTGTTCAAGAGGGATTCGCTGCACTCGGGAAACTCCATATGCGCTCCACCCAAATCTTCCAGCAATTACCTGACAGACTTCCCATGCCTGCGCAAAACCCTACGCGCTGGCAAGGTCTTGAAATGGGGAAAGGGGGAAGAGGGACCTATCAAACAGCAAACAGGCCAGTTTTTAATGTTGTGGGCTGGGATTGAACTCAAGATATTAGATCCTGAGTTCATGGCTCTGCCAACTAGCCCGCATAAAAATTTGCCAACAGCACCTGCTGTTCCTAGGCGGTCACCCATCCAAGTATTAACCGGGCCCGACGTTGCTTAACTTCGATGATCGGACAAGAACCGGTGTTTTTCAACGTAGTATGGCCGTGAGTCCAGACACCCTGCTGGATACCCCGTTGGGTTGCGGGGGCTCTTTCAGTATAAATAGTATCCCCACCTTCTGGACATTCTGTGCTAGAAATTTCCTCTTTTCTGTCACTCTCTTTGTTTCTGCCTTGTTGCCTTGCTTTCTGTCATTCCTTCTTATTTTCTGCCTTAATGGTCCATTCACGTGTATGTGTTCGATAAAGTCTTACGTGTCTTTTCTTCGGATTGATGATTGGGTACATGTATTAAGTGCATTTTTGGCTCTAAGGAGGTGAGATATGCGGAAGCAATTTTAGGTAATTTAGGCCTGTTTTTATATATGTTTTGGTGTCCGTATGTATGCTTATATTTGTATTCAGGTGTGTTTTTTTAAATCTCCCCTGTGCGATAAATCGGACGGAATGGTCCTACGCCGGGGGTATGTTCTTAGAATATGTGCGCGAATGCATTGATAGTGTACTTAATTTTCTTTTTCTTTTTTTTTTTTTTTCTGTGTGAAGCGGTTATAGCCCTGGTATGGCTCTGCGCAGTCGGCTGCGCTTTAAACAACAATAAAAAAAGAAACCCTGCTGGATGACAGACTGGAAGAACAACCACATCCAGTGTGACTGCATAGGTTGAGTCTCGATTGAACTATGATATAACTTGTTCATTCGCCTTACTCACACAGGAAAAGAGCTAGCCCTTAAAAACCAAGCTAGAGAATAGTGTGATTTTCCCACCACAGTGCTCAGTGACGTTTCTGTCATGAAGTTGGCGAAAGAAAAAAAAATAGTTCCTTCACTTTTCAGTAAACTTTGAGGTATGAAATAATCGTTTCACTTGGTCCAGTGCTAAGAAAAAGACAGCGAATGAGCTGGTGGAACACGCTAATTTCATGGAATGGATATCCATTCCAACACCTGAGTTCGAGTTTCGAATTTGTACAAGAGGAATTCATGACACTTAGACAATTCAATATACGCTTCATCCAAATGTGCCGTTGATAATCTGGCAGATTAAGTGAGTTTACACAAAATCCTCTGCGCTGGTAAGGTCTTGGAAATGGAGAGGAAAGGGACCTGTGACACTAAGCTGACACCAGCAGAATGACTGGGGCATGAAAGTTGGCAGCAAACAGACCAGATTTTATACTGCGGGCTGGGACTGGACAGGAAGACAAAAAGATTTCTAGTTTACAACTTAACTCGCTGACTGAGCCGTCCAACCAGGCATTATTAGAAGTGCACATCACAGCTTACCTTAGAAAAAAACTGGTAGTGTCAGTTATGTTTACCTGTCCATGGCAAAGAACGCTCACCGTCACCATCATGTGTCCTGCCGCATGGTATTGGCGATCATGGCCCTCCACACAACCCTATCCCCTGTCCTGCAAGTGCATCTCCCCACCCTCTCTGTCCTCAGCCACCCTGCAAGTTTGTCCAATATTTTCTTCCTCGGTCTACCTAGTGTTCTCTTTCCCTCCATATATATCTACACTTAAATAATTAGATAATGATTTTGGTTCGCTCGTGGATTTTGCATACCGATGCGATACCCCCAAGCCCTTCCAAAGGGTAAATGGTAGAGTTAGGGTTAATGTTAGGGTTATTTGTGTGTGAATAGATTGATAACGCAAAGGGTGAGTGATAGAGCTAGGTAATTGTTATTTTGTGTGAATAATTGATAACAAGGGTAATGTAGATTAGGTAGTTAGGTTATTGTGTAATAGATTGATAACCCAAAGGGTAAATGGTAGAGTTGGGTTAATGTTAGGGTTATTTGTGTGTGAATAGATTGATAACCCAAAGGGTGAATGATAGAGCTGGGTAATGTAGGGTTGTTTCTCTGGTTAATGTTGGGTTATTTTGTGTGAATAGTTGTAACCCAAAGAGTGAGTGATAGAGTTAGGGTTAATGTTAGGGTTATTTCTGTGTGAACAAATTGTCAACCCAAAAGGTGAGTGGTAGAGTTAGGGTTAATGTTGGGTTATTTCTGTGTGAAAGTTTGTCAACCCAAAGGGTAAATGGTAGAACTAGGGTTAATTAGCATTTGATTTGTGAAAAAGTAATGGAGTCCAGCTATGTAGTCATGCGCGAAATCTGCAGGAGCGAAAGAGACATAAACTGAATCATCATCAACAATTAACATATCGATAGTGTTGCACGTGATACTTTTTTTTTCTTATATAAAGAATTCACTTTAAAAAAAAAGTCCTTTGAGAACGTCGCCATGGAAAGGAGGACTGAACGTACCACTTGACCGTTTCGTTAAACTCTCGCCAAACAACTTTTTGTAGAGTTCCCAAGGGCAATAATCAAACACGGAGGTGAGGATCGATTGGGGGAGAGTGCTTTGCCCTTCCTGTCACGATAAAAGACAGTATTTTCTCGTAGTTCCAGCCTGTTTGCAACGCGTGTAGAAACAGTTCCCAAGACAATGTCACTCTTTTTTTGTTCCTTTTTGTTCTTTTGATCTATTTCCTTGTGCTAGTTTCCTGTGCCTGAAAAAGATTATATACACAGACTCTGCGAGGGTGAGTTTTCAAATGAGGACGACTGGCGACTCTGCTTTTAGTTAAACAGAGTTAAGTTCTCTTAACGTGTAAAAAGCTCTTTGGTTCCACTGTTGGCTGCGAGTTGCATGCTACTATATAATCTGACATTAGATTGATGAGCTGGTTGTAACATACACCGAGTCACCTCTGTTAGAACACACAGGCAGACAGACGAATATACACACGCACTCACACACACGCACACATACACACACACACACGCGCGCGCGCGCGCACACACACACACACACATGCGCGCGCGCGCGCGCATAGTCAGAGAGATACAGATAGACAGACAGACACGCATTCTTTCTCTCTCTCTCTCCTCACACACACACACACACACACACACACACACACACACACACACACACACACACACACACACACACAGTGACACACACACACACGCAGAGGTAATAAATTTTGTTTAAAATTAACGTTCCAGAGATTGTTCACAATAATTGCCAGCCACGCACAGTTCTGAAGCATTCTGTTCGTTCAATCAACACGATTATGAGACAAACCTGATATTTGTCAACACTGTAGGGGCACAGGGAGTACAGGGAATCCAGGTAAAAAAAAAAACCCACTCACATAATGAAACGACACCCAAGTGTCTTCATTGTCTTGCACATACGCGCGCGTGTGTAAACAAATGCATGTATGTAAACAAATGCATGTATGTAAACAAATTTCTTTGTACGATTCATGTTGAGTATGATGACGAGAAAACAAGGACTGTAGTGAGCTCCTTGTCCTTGCACGGGCAGATTTTCCCTTTGACTTTGTCCTTGCACGGGCAGATTTTCCCTTTGACTTTTTGCGCTCTTAGAATGATGCGCCCAATCTATCTCCATCGTCATTTCAGGATGGAAGTGTCTATATTCTCTTAAGATAGAAACACCGACAGCAGCAAAGTAAAAAAAAAAAAAAAAAATCCTCCCATACACATGCGTGCATAATACTAACGGTCTGCGTAAGTGTCTGCTGCGTGTGATGTCTTGTGAAGTGCCGTGAGAAGGGGCCTGACTGATTGACAACATCATTACACCCCTCCCCCCAGCTCTCTACCCATCCTGATTCCATCTCTTATTGGTCTTTAGTTCGTCAGGACTTTGTACGTTGCAGTCTCAGCAGTCAATCTCGTGATTGTTGGTCATACAAAAATGTATACATGTATGGAAATGAACATAATGCTTTTAATTAATATCAATGGTTGAAAATGTCTAATTCATGGCAGGTGTCTTTTGCTTAATTCGTTTTTTTGCTGTTTTATTCTGTTCTTGTTTTCTATCTGTTGCTGTTTTCTGCTCATAAGAGTAGATGATGATGATGATGATGATGATGATGATGATGATAATAATGATTACTATTGGCATCATCATCATTGTTATTATTATTGTTATTATTATTAGTAGTAGTAGTAGTACCAGTATTATTATACATTATTCTTGTATAGCATTATTCTCCAAACTCATTTGAACTCACTGCACATTACACATAATTAAACATTTTTGGGGGGCTCGGAGAACTCAAGCTGTTTGTCTAGCTGATCACAATCTACCATGTTGTTGCACAGTCTGTACAGTTGGTGGTCGTAATACTGGGTGTCCTCGAGTTTTCCATATCCAGCCTCTGACGTGGCTTACAGATTCTTTAACGTGCATTGTGATATTCTACACGCGTATACACATGAAGAGGGTTTAGACACTGTCAGCTCTAAACTCATGTTGACTTAGAGGATCTGAAAATCTTCACCCCGTAACCACCGAGGTGGAGGTGTCTTAGCGGATCGAACCCAGAACCTTCTGATAACAGGTCCGACATTTACCCACTTGACCACCAGGCCCGTCAGTCATCACCATCATGTGCCCTGCCACATGACGTTGGCGGTCATGGCCCTTCATACGAATCTATCCCGTGTTGCAGGAAGTACATCTCCCACCCTCTCTGTCCTCATCCACTCTGCAAGTCCGTCCAACATTTTCTCCCTGGGTCTAACTTGGTGTTCTCTTCCCTCCAGCTTCCCTGTTGTGACCAGGTGCTCTCATTTCTCTTTCCTCATAAAATGTCCTATAAATGTTGCTT
>CM060308.1:48801856-48809356 GCA_030674185.1 Monoplex corrugatus
GAGATATTGTGTGTATATCTGTTCTCTCTGTGTTTGTTTTTGTTTGTTTATTTCCTTTTAATATTTCATCATCGGTCAGTGAACTGATGCAAAACAGAGCCATACGCAGATGTGTGTGTGTGTGTGTGTGTGTGTGTGTGTGTGTGTGTGTGTGTGTGTGTGTGTGTGTGTGTGTTATTGGTGTTTGCGTGTGTGTGTGTGTGTGTGTGCGCGCGCGCGTGCGTGTGTGTGCGTGTGTGTGTTTGTGTGTACCCATTTACATTATTTTTTCTTTTCATTCGTGTTTTGCAAATGTGGCAAGTTTGTTGTTGTTGTTATTGTTTTGTTGGTACATGTCATTCATAACGTTAATCTCATATGATATTGTTGTAAACTTGAGAGAGAGAGAGAGAAGAGAGAGCATGTGTGTGTGTGTGTGTGTATGTGTGTGTGTGTGTGTGTGTGTGTGTGTGTGTGTGTGTGTGTGAAGGAGGGGAACAGAGAGAGAGAGAGAGAGAGAGTTCACTCTAAATATTATATCTTAATAGGCCATAGCCGTTATAAAGGGATGTGAAGAATTTTTTAACATATACAGAAACATTATTATATTTTTTCTGAGAGAGAGAGAGAGAGAGAGAGAGAGAGAGAGAGAGAGAGAGAAGAGCGCATATGTGTGTTTGTGTGTGCCGTCGCGTGTCCCTCTGATCTGTTAGTTTCTAATTTTAATTTAAAGTTTTGTTTTCTATTGTTTTCCGTAATCAAGACTTGAGTTATATTGGGTGACTAACAGTAAATAGCTCTTGACTGTTTTTTTTTCCGGTTTACAATGCCTGAGGAATTATCGTGACGATCAGGTGTAGAAGCCATTACCCAGTGATAATCTTAACTGTGATCAGGTGTACCCATTTACATGTTATCACTTGCCATCTTCTCCCAACTTCCTTAAGGCACAGCAAAACAGCCATGGGCAGATGTGTGTGTGTGTGTGTGTGTGTGTGTGTGTGTGTGGTGTGTGTGTGTGTGTGTGTGTGTGTTGTAGTGTGTGTGTGTAGTGTGTGTGTGTTTGCGGTGTGTTTGTGTGTGTGTGTCTTGTGCGCGTGTGCGCGTGTGCGTGCGTGTGTATGCGCGGCGTGTGTGTGTGCGCGAATGTGTGTGAATATATGTTTATGTATGTGTGTGTAAGTGTATTTGTGTATGTATGTGTGTGTGTTAGTGAGAGAGAGAGAGCGAGAGAGAGAGAGAGAGAGAGAGAGAGAGAAAGTATGTGTTTGTGTGTGTGTATCTGTGTGAGAAAGAGAGAGAAAGAGAGAGAGAGAGAGGAAGATAGATAGATAGACAGAGAGAGAGAGAGAGAGAGAGAGAGATAGAGAGAGAGAGAAAGATAGATAGATAGAGAGATAGACAGAGAGAGACACAGAGAGAGAGAGATAGAGAGAGAGAGAGAGAGAGAGAGAGAGTTCAGTATTCAAGACAGTTTGTTACTCAAGGATAGTAGCATTGTGAACAGATGGGCCTGTGTTACTGCTAGTCTTTGCTACACTACACACACAACATAAGCATATTGAGAAAAAAATATAACAGTAGAAGAATCAGAACACATAAATCATGTGAGAGAAGTTATAAAAATGAATTGTGACAAAATGGTCACCGACAGCCAGTTTAGGTCAACAGAGAGTGATGGATAGGACCCAGAGCACTAATACTTTGCCACATTAATTTAAAATGGTCACTTACACAAATTACAGACGTAAAAGGTTGTAATTGTCTTAGGTCTATTTGTATAGCTATGATCAGGAAGAGGTTCTGAAGTCGTGTTCTTCCAGGTGGTTGTGTTATAAGCTGGGAAAAGTCCAAAGAGATTGAAGGTTGAACAACAGAGAAAAAAAGAGGAGGGGGAGGGGGGAGGGAGGGAGAGAGAGACAGACAGACAGACAGTCAGAGACAGACAAACAGACAGTGAGAGAGACAGATTGTGTGTATATCTGTTTCTCTCTGTGTTTGTTTTTTGTTTGTTTATTTTCCTTTTAATATTTCATTATCGGTCAGTGAACTGATTCAAGCGATGAGAGCATTTGGTGAGTGGTTTACAGCTGTTTGTAATTGTTTGTCTTTGTGTAGACTTACTTGAAGGAGTTATCGTATTGGTCAGGTGTGAGGACCATTACCTGGCGATAATCTGAGTGGCTATCACGTGTACCCATCTGCATTCTGTGGAGTGTCATCTTCTGCCAGCTTCCTGCAGCTTCCGCATAAACAGATCTCTGGGTTGATTGGCGTGTTTGTGTTTGAGCTAGCCTGTTGATGTCGATATTTTTTTTTTTAATTTTTTTATTTCTGTGACTTACATTAATGTGTATATGTGTGTGTGTGTGTGTGTGTGTGTGTGTGTGTGTGTGTGTGTGTGTGTGTGTGTGTGTGTGTGTGTGTTAGTGTGTGTGTGTGTGTATGTTAGTTGTGTATGCGTTTGTGTGTATGTAAGTTACGTTACTGATAACTGGGACGATTGACATGTGTGTGTGTGTGTGTGTGTTGTGTGTGTGTGTGTGTGTGGTGTGTGTGTACGCGTGCGTTGTGTGTATGTGTGTGTGTTAGTGTTTCTATGTGTGCGTGAATGTGTGTTTGTGTGTTAACGTTTGTTTGTTAGTGTGTGTGTATATGTGTGTGTTAGTGTATGTGTGAGTGTGTGTGTGTGCGTGTGTGTGCGTGCGTATATGTGTGTGTTTGTGTGTGTGTATGTGTGTATATATGTATGTATTTATGTGTGTATATGTGTGTATGTTATGTATATATGTATGCATGTATGTATGTATGTATGTATATATGTATATGTATGTGTATGTATTACTATATGTACATATGTGTGTGTGTGTGTGCGTGCGTATGTGTGTTTGTATGTGTGTTTGCATTGGGGATTTTGTTCTCTTCTACCTTGCTTCTGCTGGTGATATTTGTATACCTGAGAAGAGGTAATGGTAGTTGAGAGTGTGCTGTTGACGAGCTGAGAATAGACTATGCCTCCAGGAACATGTCAGTAATGGTTCTAGTCTTTGTCAAGTTGCATCGAGAATTTGAGCTCATCGATCTGTTCTTGTAAAGTCTTTGTTCTTTGTTTAACAGCAAGGAGGGCAACAAATGAAATTGCCAAGATCGCTTGACAAAGTAAAAGGGTCTCGGCTGGAAAGGTCCGGTTTAAGCGGCCATCGACCTCACTGAGTGAGAAACTGAAAACAGCCACGATGCATCTGATTGTATGGACGAGTGTCACTCAGATCATGACAGAACTTAAATGAATGATTTCTGTCCCACACAACTGACATTATTTTGGGCCGATGAAGATAAAGCATGGAGTCTCCATGGCTTCGTGGTTAGAGCAATGGGCCTGATAACTGGATTGTTTTTGCTTCGAATGATATTAATCCTGCCAAAATCATTGTGCGATTTATTTGGCCCCAGCTGGCTCCCCTCCATATTTGAATGGACTATGGATCTTTGGGAAGATTGGGACCACACAGTCGGGTTTCATTCAGTTCTCATTTGCATGATTAAGAGTGTTGGTGAAATTTCCTGACCAACATCGAAGGTGTTTGTATATCTCAGGCCTGGTTGACACCAAGATATATTGTGAAAGGAAGCGTACATTACAGCCCTATCGTATGGTCTTAGCTGAGAATGGAACATTATGATTATTATCCCCATCGTCATGTTTCGTTGTAGCATCGTGAAAAAATGTTCTAGGTTCTGTGGCCAGTGAAGTGGCAGAGAAAATGAAACAGCTAAGGAAAAACATTAAAAAAAAACAGACACACACACAGACACACATACAGACACACAGACACACACACACACACAGACACACACACACACACGCACACGCACACACACACACACACACACCACACACACACACACAAACGCACACACACACACAGACACCCAGACACAGACACACACACACAACACACACACACACACACACACACACACACAGAGGAAAGCATAAAGCATGTAAAACATCGAAAAAGATGCCAGCATCATTCTCACGTGGAAGTGATCTTGATTTGCTTATCACTCAGTGACTTTACAGTTATATGGTAATTTTTTATGTACTCAGTATACTTGCAGCAACTCTTTGTCAGAGAGGAGTTTCTGTTATGTTGACCGGGTGACGATATAGATCAATAACGACACATCTGTATACATCTCTGTGTTTGAACACTCTGATACGTTATTGTGTGGAAAACGATTGCACTTATGTTTTGTTTGAAAAGACCTTTGAAAATAGCGTCAGAGAGAAAGAAGATTAAAAGCACCACTTTACCATCTTACATTACATAAAATCTCGTCAGACAAGCTCGTGAAGAGTTCCCCAAGGGCAGTAACCATATGCAGAGGCGAAGATCGATGGGGAGAGTGCTTTGCCCTTCCTGGCACTTGTAAATTGCACAATTTTCTCTCCGTTCAAACCTTATTCCAATGCGCGTGGAAACATTTCCCATGATAATATATTTCTGTTTGTTTTCTTTCTTCTTTTCTGGCCCGCCCCCTCCTACGTAATATATTTCTATTTGTTTTTTTCTTCTTTTCCAACCCGCCCCCTCCTGCATAATATATTTCTGTTGTTTTCTTTCTTCTTTTCCAACCGCCCCCTCCTGCATAATATATTTCTGTTTGTTTTCTTTCTTCTTTTCCACCCTCCTCCCTCCTGCATAATAAATATTCTGTTTGTTTTCTTTCTTCTTTTCCAACCCCCTCCTGCATAAATATTTCTGTTTGTTTTCTTCCTTCTTTTCTAACCCACCCCCTCATAACTTTCCTCCCCCACTGATTTCCTCTGAATAAAAGGCTAATAAATAATCCCCAGGTTTTACTTACGACAATTTGTCAATGGGGACCACTAGTGTTCTTGCCTAAATTGTAAAAAAAATGCGTATATGTTTGTAGTATATGTGTATGATGTATGTTGTGTATGTATGTATGTATGTATGTTGTATGTATGTATGTATGTATGTAGTTGTATGTATTGTATGTATGTATGTATGTATGTATGTGATGTATGTAGTGTG
This sequence comes from Monoplex corrugatus, assembly GCA_030674185.1. Lineage (NCBI taxonomy): Eukaryota > Metazoa > Mollusca > Gastropoda > Littorinimorpha > Ranellidae > Monoplex > Monoplex corrugatus. Next base: position 48,806,899 of record CM060308.1, read on the forward strand.
TATTATGTATGTATGTTGTATGTGTGTATGTAGTAGTGTGTATATGTGTATGTATGTTATGTTGTATGTATGTATGTGTGTTAGTGTATGTTGTATGTGTGTATGTATGTGATGTATGTAGTAGTTGATATATGTATGTATGTTGTATGTATGTATGTATGTTGTGTATGTGTGTATGTATGTATGTATGTATGTATGTATGTATGTAGATGTGTATGTATGTATGTGTGTATGTATGTATGTATGTGTGTATGTATTATGTATGTGTGTGTATGTGTGTGTTTATGATGATGAGTGTGCAAAGGACGGTGTAGAATGAGAGGGAGAAAGTTGGAATTAAAGCAAAAACAAACAAAAAATCGGCATGTTCTTTGGTAGGTAACCCCCATGGCCTCGGTAGTTGCATGATTAGTGTTTTGGAAATTGAAACTCCTTATACTACTACACAAAGCATCGCATTCTGTGTACTTAAGAACCTGTAATCAACCGCCAAACCACATTAACCCTTTGACTGCCGCACCCTATCCACAAACTGCAAAAAATTAACCCATTGACTCCCTACACCTATTCACCAGCTTCCTACAGGAAGCTGGTGTATAGGGTGAGGCAGTCAAAGGGTTACGTTTTTGCTTTGCTAGCATGGTTGACAATGAAAGATGCTGGTGGACAGGCTGCGGGAGTCAAAGGGTTAAACTCTATTCCTGGCACCAGACAGCTGGTTTCAACCATACGTCGACGAGATCAGTCCGTCAGATCTCAAAGAATTGGAAGGAGTGGGATGGATCGTGGTGGTGGCGTGTGTGTGCACTAAAATAAGAAAGTAGCCACAGGCAGGGTGCAGGCAAGATGGGTGGTTGGTTTGGGAAGGGAGAGGGGTGGGGTTAAGGGAATGGGCATTAAGAGATGGAATTAGGATGGGTAGAGGGGCAGGAGGGGGGTGTAATGATGTTGTCAATCAGTCAGGCCCCTTCTCTCGGCACTTCACAAGACATGGCATGCAGCAGACACACACAGATCGTTATTATTATGACACATGTGTGTGGTGAGTTTTTTTTTTTTTTACATTGCTGCTGTCGGTGTTTTTAATTCAAGAGAATATGGACACTGTCATCCTGAAAAGACGATGGAGATAGATTCATCATATCATCATCATCATGTGCCCTGCCGCAAGGCGTTGGCGATCATGGCCCTCCATGTGCATCTATCCCTTGTCTCCGCAAGCACATCTTCCACTCTCTCTGTCCTCAGCTACTATGCAAGTCCGTCCAATATTCTCTCTCTCTCTCTCTCTTTGAAACACACTAAGGGTACTATATAGTGGCTTACCCTCTGAAATACATTAAGGGTACTATATAGTGGCTTACCCTCTGAAACACACTTAGGGTACTATATACTTAAAATTCTCACGGACGGAATCACGTGTTAAAAAAAAAAGGACACGTCCATCGATGGAATCAGTTTCTGTCAAAATTCCCAAATGGACCAAGAAACTCTCGGTTCCTGTGACCCTTGCCGGCACCAGACACTGATCAAATCAATCCCTTCACTCCCTCAGCCCACCTCCCGGCTTCTTACAGGGTGAATGAAGACTGTTGACTGCCAAATACCATGGAGACCAGCCAAGGCGTTAAGGAAAGGGAGGTCAGAGCCTTCTGCCCTACTAGCTGTCTATCTCACTTATGGGATGGTGTACATCTTCTCTGACACGTATGTTTTCGCACCTTTTTCTCGTTGGCAGAGTCTTCCAAAACAGTCTCACATTCTGTATCAAGGTATGGTGATCAGGTTGGGGGAAGATGTCGGAACCTTCTGCCCGAGGTGAAGGGATGTGTAATATCTTCCATCAGGAATGTTTTCGCACCTTTCTCTCGTTAGCTGAGGTTTGCAAAACAACTGTCACTGTAGGTATGGTGGTCAGCCAAGTAAGGTAGGGAAGGGGAAAACATAAGCACATGTGCAGTAAGTTAGCAACTCGGGTTAAAGGCTGCAGTGTCGGCCTGTTTTTTTATATATTCCTCAGCCACATATAATCTGATATTTTCCTTTTGAAAAAAAAAATCTAAAATCACTTTCCTCCTCTGGGAATCCTTATCCGTCCTCATACGTAAAAGGCAGATATAGATTTAGCAGGATTTTTTTCAAACTTGTTTTTAATTCATTTTTGACTATATACAAATAGAGACAATGATTGCTGAACATTATTACAATATCACTGACAAAACTGAACAATATTTATGCACAATGGATCGAGCAAAACTCATATACATACGTCATATCTACTATCTGTTGTATGTTTTTAAACAATATAAAGTCATTTAATATTTACAGTTTTGGATTTTAGTTGTTGTTGTTGCTGTTTGTTTGTTTCTTTCAAAATTTATTTGTATTTGTTTTCAACAAAATTTAATGATAAACATATTAGCAAATCAAGATCATTTGTATCAGACTTAATGTTTAA
>CM060308.1:48819356-48826856 GCA_030674185.1 Monoplex corrugatus
TTTTTTTTTAAAAGTCATAGTTGGTGTGTCAGTAATTAATAGGAATGTTACTGGTTTTTTTTTAAAGTCATAGTTGGTGTGTCAGTAATTAATAGGAATGTTACTGTTTTTTTTTTAAAGTCATAGTTGGTGTGTCAGTAATTAATAGGAATGTTACTGGGTTTTTTTTAAAGTCATAGTTGGTGTGTCAGTAATTAATAGGAATGTTACTGGGTTTTTTTTAAAAGTCATAGTTGGTGTGTCAGTAATTAATAGGAATGTTACTGGGTTTTTTTTAAAGTCATAGTTGGTGTGTCAGTAATTAATAGGAATGTTAATGGGTTTTTTAAAAGTCATAGTTGGTGTGTCAGTAATTAATAGGAATGTTACTGGGTTTTTTTTAAAGTCATAGTTGGTGTGTCAGTAATTAATAGGAATGTTAATGGGTTTTTTAAAAGTCATAGTTGGTGTGTCAGTAATTAATAGGAATGTTAATGTTTTTTTTTAAAGTCATAGTTGGTGTGTCAGTAATTAATAGGAATGTTAATGGGGGTTTTTAAAGTCATAGTTGGTGTGTCAGTAATTAATAGGAATGTTAATGGTTTTTTAAAAAGTCATAGTTGGTGTGTCAGTAATTAATAGGAATGTTTACTGGTTTTTTTTTTAAAGTCATAGTTGGTGTGTCAGTAATTAATAGGAATGTTTACTGGGTTTTTTTTTAAGTCATAGTTGGTGTGTCAGTAATTAATAGGAATGTTAATGGGTTTTTTTTAAGTCATAGTTGGTGTGTCAGTAATTAATAGGAATGTTTACTGGGTTTTTTTTAAAGTCATAGTTGGTGTGTCAGTAATTAATAGGAATGTTAATGTGTTTTTTTAAGTTGTCTCAGTGAAATCTTTTTTGAGCCTGATGTTAGATCAACTTTTCTCACGAAGGAAGGTTAATAATATGTTGAAGACAATATTGCAGCAGAATGAGAATCCTTTCGGGGGCATTGTGATTTGCTCGTGTCTTAAGAACTGTATCGGGATATGAGCTGCCTGCCTGTGTGATCAGCTTTTTGCACGAAATCTGATTGAAAAGGAGAGAGCAGCAATAGATGAGATGCCAGTGATTTCACGCTTGCGTGTGAGGAGAGAATGAGAGAGAGAGAGAGAGAGAGAGAGAGAGAGAGAGAGAGAGAGAGAGAGAGAGAGAGAGAGAGAGAGAGAGAGAAGCATTCAGAGAACTTCTGCAGGGCCTTCTGTTTGCTCAGATTTTAGCTAGGAGACAGGGTGGAAGTTGGCAATAAATGGTCGACTCACACAAATGGGCGTTTGCTCACACCGACTGACGTAGACATGCGCGCGCGCGCCACACACACACACACACAACACACACACCACACACACACACACACACACACCCCACACACACACACACACACTGTTGGAAAGTAGTACTGTTTGATCAGCTTTTAAAATGGAGAGTAATTGGACGTGTTGAGAAGTCAAAAACAAACAAACAAACAAACAAATAAACAAACAAACAAACAAACCAGCCAACCAGCCAGCCAGCCAGCAAGCAAGCAAGCAAAGAAAGTACGAACGAACGAGCACACAAACAAACAAACAAACAAACCAACAAACAAACAAACAAACAAAATAATTTCTTTAGGCGGTCTTATGGAAACATGACAACCATCGCTCCATTCGTGGTGGACAAGCCACATAGTTTGTATAGTGATAGGTTTTGTTGATGTCGTGACAAGATACAGCACAGTACAGTTAGACAAAATAGGAGATGAGACTGGCCATTAGTCGGAACGACATATCTATTATTTTCGAAGTTTGTGAAGGATGTGCAAGATTTGCGATACTGTATGACTAGATTTGAAAAGTCACTGGCCGCCAGAGCGTGTCTGACCTCTGTAGCTTTTGACCTATTTGTTCAAAGATCTTTTGAATCTGTTGTAAAATTGAGGTCTACCAATTTACCAGTAATGTTCAGATCAGCCGTGGCAACTGTCTGTAGATTCAGATTCTTTTCTTCGAATATTGTTAACGCTGAGCAAGATCTGCATTATAGTATGGCTTGATTAGAGAGGATTTTAACCAATAGGGGCAATAAAATACTAGTCTCTTCTTTTCTTTCTCTTCCCCCAGTATTGTTAAGAATGAGCAAGATTCGAGCCACAATATGACTAGATTAGACTTGACATTGGCCAACGAAGTTAATGAAATTTAATTTGTATGTTTTCAACATATATTGTTGAAGATAAACAAGATTTCCTCCTTGATTTATGAAGTTCCGAGTGTGTGTCTTTCTTGTATCTTGTAGTACATTAACCTGTCACAAAAGAGCCAAAACAGCAAAAAAGGGTCGGCCATTTCTGCTCTGAAGTGCTGCAGTGAACAGTTTTTCTTAGTCCCTTGTCCTATCAGATCCTATGGAGGCCAAAACAGCAGAACGTCAAAAGGAGTGTATAAGTGTCTGGCTTTGAAATGCTGCAACAAGCAGTCCATTTTCATTATTTCTATGCTGTCTTAGATCATGGTAGAGACTGAAGGGGGGGGGGGGGATCTGTCCTATAATGCTGTGGCAAGCAATTTTTTCTTTCTTTTTGCTGCCCTATTTCTGACAGCTCCTGTGTCACTAACCCCCCTCCCCCCCCCCATGTTGTTCATGTCAGTTGTCCAACATATCTCCAAACCTACCGAAATTTAGGTCATCATGAGGGCAAAGCATGAATGGCCATAGAATCTGGGACGACATTTTCACAGAGTTATGGTGATGAGATGGGGATGATAGTAATGTTACTATGGAGTTCCACTTTGGATTGAGAGGACAATTTTTGTAACTCTTTGACCTATTATATTAGTCCGTAGTTGAGACGTCTCTATCTCTGAAATGCTGTAACAAATAGTTTCGGCTTGCTGAGGGCTATCCACTCCTTGCCATTTTATTATGAGTAACTTTTCCTACACGCAAAGTCAGATCAAGATTGAGGCAACTGAATTGCGGCTTTTAAGAAGAATGTTTAGAGCTCCATTGACAGCAAAGAAAACAAACGAGACAGTCTTGAAGGAGGCAGACACAAGAAGAACATTTATGAAGAAAATTAGGAAAACACAAGCAACAGTTATAAAGACAGTTTACGAGGCAAGAGAAATTAGAGCACCTGGTCACAACAGGAAAGCTGGAGAGAAAGAGAACACCAGGTAGACCCAGGGAGAAAATATTGGACGGACTTGCAGGGTGGATGAAGACAGAGAGGGTGGGAGATGTACTTGCATCGACAAGGGATAGATTCGTATGGAGGGCCATGATCGCCAACGCCATACAGCAGAGCACATAATGATGATGATTTTTCCTGTGTTTTCCTGTCTTGAAGGATGGTTTTGAAGAAGCTGTCGTGGACAGCATGCTGATCAGTATTATGGAAAGTTCTGTCGCTTTCTTGTTGCCAGGAAAATTTTTCTTTGGGTTGCCGATTTTGCTGTGCACATACCTGTTGGTCTTACATTCAAAGTAGAAAATGCTGAATAGTTTTATTGGCCATTTGATCTCCAAAGACTAACGCCGAAGCAGCTGAGGTTTTCAGTGTCAGGTACTCTTTCTAAACGATTAGGGATATTAGCTGCAGATGAAGGTAAGTATGTCATGATCTTGTTCAAAGTTACAAAAAAAAAAAAAAAAGAAAAAAAAAAAAGAAAAGGTGGAGTGAATGAGTGGGGACACTGTCATAAAACGACTAAAATGAATTTCTCTACCTCCTGTCTCCATCTAACAACCATAATGTTGACACTATTTTTCACTATACCTTCTATACCACTTCTTCCCCATCCCCTCCCAAGGAACGTAAAGAACGTATTTTATCTCAGCAGACAAACTAAAAGTACACCTTTGTTTGATCCCAGGGAAGCCTGTCATGGACTTGTGTTTGATCAGCTTTTAACGTGAAGAGACTGGGAGTGAGAGGGAAGCAACAGACCAAAGAGCAAATGAGAAAAAAAGGCGTTGCCGTTATTTCCTGGTAAATTGACCGCTGCCACACCACTGGTGATGGATAGCCTGTCGATCTCATTATAAGGAATGATAGGTCTCTTTGGTAGGAGGCGACTATCATACAGGGTTAGTGTGAGAGAGACATCACGAAATTGGACTTGCAATAGGAAGTTCCCCTGGGGTGACCTGGAAGTCTTTAGAAATCCGCTTACTTGATGGCTCAGGGAGGACTAATAATTCTTGATAATTGCGGTCATGGAGATGATGGAGAGGTGTGTATGTGTGTGTGATGGGGAAGGGGATGGTGTGTGTGTGTGTGTGTGTGTGTGTGTGTGTGTGTGTGTGTGTGTGTGTGTGTGTGTGTGTGTGTGTGTGTGTTTGTGTGTGTGTGTGTGTATGTACATGTGTGTGTGTGTGTGAGAGTGTGTGTGTGTGTGTGTGTGTGTGTGTGTGTGGTGTGTGCGCGCGCGCGCGCGCGAGCGAGCGTGTGTGTGTGTGTGTGTGAAGGAAGGACGGCAAGGTTGCTGGACCAAATTTGTCACTCTTCAAACTGTAGGCAAGGAATATTATCAATAAATGAGTAAAATCCTTTAAAAAGAAATTTCTTTATGTCTTTACGCTCATTTGGGCTTTACGGTGACTTGCCTATAAATAGAACTGTTTATTAGTAATGCTATGTAGAAAAATATATGCTGATTATTTTTGCTCTGCTCACAGTACGCATTCATTTTGTGCTTAGGATAGGAAATGTGTTCTAGTTTCCTGCAGAATTTGAACTTTTACAACTATGAGATCCTAGGCTTTTAAATTTATACGCAACGAAAAAATCTTGATTTCTAATACAACAAATGAACAATCAGACACCTCAGTCATACCGGGGAATGTGATCAGTCATGTCGCTTTTACCTTTTCAGCTATGAATCCTTTTTAAAGTTTCAGTTCCAATTTCTCAAGATGACGTCTCCGCGCTCGGAATGAATTCCATGTGCACTAACGTCACAGGTGCCATTTGAATGATGATCGTGGCACAGGCCATAAGCATGCTTAACAACCCATGAGCTGGCCAGTTCCTGAGGTCCTACCTTCTTAAAGATTATGCAGTCTGAGTCAAGTGGACTGCATACGCACAAGCAAATAGAAACCAGAGACACATAGGCTGAAAACATAATTTCATTAACAAAACGCGAAAGGCGCAAATTATCAGCCTGCTAGCCTTCGTCAAGCGTATTCAAAAGACAGCAAGTAAACAGATGTACCAGGGTTAACGTGAAACAGCGAAATATGAGGGAAGTTACCGGATTTTGTTGTTTGTGTGTGTGTGTGTGTGTGTGTGTGTGTGTGTGTGTGTGTGTGTGTGTGTGTGTGTGTGTGTGTTTGTGTGTGTGTGTGTGTTTTGGGAGGGGGAGGAGAGGATGGGTTTGGTCATAAGTCAGATGAATTTGTTTCTTTGATGTTTTTGTATACGCTTGACAAAGGCGAATACTGATCGAAAATTTACGCCTGTCTTGTTTCATTAATTAAAAACGTATTCACATAGTGTTTTCGTGTTTCTGGGTTGTAAAGATTGTGGATATTACTGCAAGTCTGTCTGTCTGTCTGTCTGTCTGTCTGTGTCTGTCTGTCTGTCTGTCTCTCTCTTATATATATATGTATGTATGTATGTATGTATGTATGTATGTATGTATGTATGTATGTATGTATGTATCATCTCTCTCTCTATACATATATGTATGTATTTATGTATGTATTTATGTATGTATGTATGTATGTACGTATGTGTATGTGTATATGTATATATATGTGTATGTATATGTGTGTATGCATATCTGTGAGTATGTATATGTATGTACCTATATAAGTATGCATATACACTAAACCCTCTTTAGTAATGGGATGTCTGGTTAATCTTTATTACAGTGACTGAGTGTGTAACGATGTGGAATATCAGGAACCTAAAGGTAAAGCGAGGGAAAGAAAAAGGAGTGGACATCACTTTTATAAGGACACATGAAAGGGATGACCTCTGTACCACCTCTACCCATCCACCATAATTGAAACACCTTTTATTCCACTGAGTTGGATACTGTCTACCTCCCCAACAGCTGTACCAGACGCCTTTTATCCTAGGACAGAAACGAAGTACAGAGAAAATCAAAGAACTCATTCTTTGATTATAGTAAATCTTCCACGAGTCGGTGTTTGATCAGCTTTTAGCGTGAAGAGACTGGGTATGAGAGGGTAGCAAGCAGACGAAGAGCAAATGAGAAGAGAAGGCGTACTGTTATCCCCTGGTGAAATGATCCCCTGCCACATTCGTTTTAAACGTAGATTTCATTAAAAGGAATGTTAGGTCTCTCGTTGGTGTGAGGCGAGTGTCATACAGATTTGTGTGATTGAGGCCTCGTGAAATTGGAGTGGAATGGAAAGTTTCTTTGGATGATTCCGAAGTCTTTTAGTCTGAGTGTGTTTCTTTGGATGATTCCGAAGTCTTTTAGTCACCCTTTGAACTGGTGGACAGAGGGGACTAATAAATCACCGTTTTGATTACCACGATGGTGTGGATTTATATGTTTGGAGGAGGAGGTGGTGTTTCTATGTGTGTGTGTGTGTGTGTGTGTGTGTGTGTGTGTGTGTGTGTGTGTGTGTGTGTGTGTGTGTGTGTGTGTGTGTGTTTTTCTCTGTCTCCCTGTCTGTGTATGCATGTATGTATGTATGTATGTATGTATGTATGTATGTATGTATGTATGTATGTATGTATGTATGTATGTATGTATACATATATATCTATCTATCCATGTGTGTGTGTGTGTGTGTGTGTGTGTGTGTGTGTGTGTTGTGTGTGTGTGTGTGTGTGTGTGTGTGTGAGTGTGTGTGTGTGTGTTTCTCTGTCTCCCTGTCTATGTATGTATGTATGTATGTATGTATGTATGTATGTATGTATGTATGAATGTATGTATGTATGTATACATATGTATATACATCTATCCATGAGTGCGCGCACGTGTGTGTGTGTGTGTGTGTGTGTGTGTGTGTGTGTGTGTGTGTGTCTGCCTATGTATGTATGTATGTATGTATGTACGTACGTACGTACGTACATGCGTATGTATGTATTAATGTATGTATGTACGTATGTACGTATGTACGTACATACGTATGTATGTATGTATGTATGTATGTATGTGTGTATGTATTTATGTATGTATGCATCTAATCTATCTATCTATCTATCTATCTATCTATCTATCTATCTATCTATCTATCTATCTGTCGATCTATCTATCTATGTATCTATCTGTGAAGCTACCTATCTATCCATTTGTTTTTGTGTACCTATGTGTATGAGTATGTAATGCGTGCGTGCATGTGTGTGAAGGAGCAGAGGACTAACTATTAACGAGGCTGTCAGTCTTAATCCCAAGCCTTGATCACCGTCACTTGTAGAAGTTGAAAACGATTAGTGATCATCAAGGCTTGAAATGAGATGTCTCGTTTCATTCATACTACAGTGACGGAGTGTGTAACGTAGTGGAATGT
>CM060308.1:48831856-48834356 GCA_030674185.1 Monoplex corrugatus
TGTTGGCGAGAGATGACCATTGATCACCAAGTCATGATGGGCAGCCTAGCACTTTCATTATAAGGAGTGATAGGTCTCTTTGGTACCCTACAGAACTGTGCGATAGAGGCATCACGAAATTGAACTTGAATGAGAAGTCCCCTAGGGTGACGAGACGTCATTAGTAATCCCTCCAATTGATGGCTCTGGGAAGACTAATAATTATTGATAACGATGAGGTTGTGTGTGTGTGTGTGTGTGTGTGGTGTGTGTGTGTGTGTGTGCGTGTGGTGTGTGTGTGTGTGTGTGTGTGTGTGTTATGTGTGTGTGTGCTATGTGTGTGCTATCTGTGTGTGTGCGCGCACGTGTGTGTGTATGTGTGTATGTGTGTGTGTTTTATGTGCGCGCACGTGTGTGTGTATGTGTGTGTGTGTGTTGTGAGTGAGTGCTTGCACATATATGTTATGTGTGTGCTATGGTTATGTGCTATGCGTGTGTTTGTATGTTTTGTGTGTGTGTGTGTGTGTGTGGCGCGCGCGCGGTGTGTGTGTGTATGTGTGTGTGCTTGTATGTCTATCTGTGTGTTATGTCTGTGTGTGTGAAGGGGCATGGGACTAATTATGAGGCTGTCAAGCCAAGCACTCAGCCTTGAAGATATTTACCGTGAAGTAGTCAATTAGTGGTCATCAGTGCTTGAAATAGGATGTCTGATTCTGTCTAAACCACAGTAGCAGAGTGTATCATGGAGTCGAATGCTGCTGAATTCTGTGCTGCTGACAGGCCATTATGAGTTTTTTTGTGATTGATTTTCATAGAATTTCTGGTCAGTGGATGTTGAAAGTGCATTTTTATTACGTTTTTATTGTTTGTCAGTAAACTCTAGCACCATCAGTTTCATCTCCAAATTATACGTAAACTTTATCTTCCACTGGCGTAAGTATGTTGATTCACAGAAAAAGATGTTAGGCTCCAGAGAACGACTGTCTGAAGGAAATTGTTTCATATGTCTCACCTCTAACACAAACTAGCAGGTAAGGTAATACAGATAGACTGTCAGAGCCCCAAAAGAAGGAGTTAGGGGTTGTGTCCTTTGCATAGGGGTAAGGCAAATGGTACTAGTAATGATAACAATAATGACAACAGCAACAACAACAATAACAACAACAACATTAAGAATTATAATAGTAAATAATAGTGATGATGATAATATACTGCTGCTACTACTACTATTAATACTACTGAATAATAACAATGACGATAAGAAGAAGAAGAAGAAGAAGAAGAAGAAGAAGAAGAAGAAGAAGAAGAAGAAAGAAGAAGAAGAAGAAGAAGAAGAAGAAGAAGAAGAAGAAGAAGAAGAAGAAGAAGAAGATGAAGAAGATGAAGACGATGAAGAAGAAGACGATAAGAAGAAGAGAAGAAGAAGAATGCAGCAAGTCTTGATATACAAATCATATCAAAGAAGCACGCGCACACCGGAAGGGGGGGGGGGGGTTAGGAGGGGAGTGGGACGAAAGGGTGGTCACGTAGAGGGGAGAAATCACTGCAGGACGAAAGTGTATGGGCTTGAAGGAAGACAGAGTATGGGGCTTTAGAAGAGACCAGTTAAATATAGTATTATAATCTAGAGAAGGAGAAGGGTTGTCTTCTTGCAAATACTTTTCAATGGAGACAAACCTTTTCTTCTTTGGGGACTTGAACAATCTATCAACATTTATTTTACTATATAGTTGTTTGCTGGCCATCATTCTATTTATATTACAAGATTTACAGATATGTTATGACAAAGGCCTCATCTTGGTGGACTCGTGGGGATCCCTCTGGGAATAGCAAGTCAATGCAGATATACCTAATTAACCCTTTGACTCCCGCACCCAGACCACCAGCATTCTGTTTGTCAACCGTGGTAACAGAGCACAAAAATTAACCCTTTGATTCCCTCGTCTTATCCACCAGAACCCTGCAGGAAGCTGATGGATAGGGTGAGGGAGTCAAAAGGCTAAGTTTTTGCAGTTGGTGGACAGAGTGCGTGAGTCGAAGGGTGTTGTCAACCATGGTAACAGAGCAAAAACTTAACCCTTTGTTTCCATCACCCTATCCACCAGAATCCTGCAGGAAGCTGATGGATAGGCTGAGGAGTCAAAAGGCTAAGTTTTTGCGGCTGGTGGACAGGGTGCGAAAGCCAAAGGGTTAAGTCACATCTGCCACGGCACATTGTTCAAGACCATCCTTCAGAGTACCAACGAGGGTACCGTCACCTAGATCAACAGAGAAGAACTAGGTGGGCAAATAGTATGGAATAGGTTGACTACACGGTATGGGTAATCTGCATGTTGCAAGCCCCAGAGACAGAGGTGGAAAATAGTGTCTACTGATGCGATCCGTCAATTTCCCCACACTTCCTTTCCCTTTCTAAGTCCCTGCTACAGTTATAGGCCAGGACTAGACAATGATGGAATGAAGCTCTAGATTGTGTGTGTGTGTGTGTGTGTGTGTGTGTGTGTGTGTGTGGTGTGTGTGT
>CM060308.1:48839356-48846856 GCA_030674185.1 Monoplex corrugatus
GAACACGCGCTTGACCTTTTATTTGCTCAGATTTTTGCAGAAAAAGAGATTGCCTGAAAGATGGCAGCAAGACTAAAGATTTGTCAACTAAGAGGAAATGTCGCGCGCGCGAACACGCGCACAACACCCACCCACCAACACACACACACACACACTCTCTCTCTCCACGTCTTTTTGACTTGTGTACACATACACGAATACGCAAGCACACACACAACACACACACACACACACACACACACACACACACACACACACACACACACACACACACACACACACACACACACCACACACACGCACACACCACACACACACACGCATACACACATACACATACACACATACATGCATACATAGGCGCCTGCGCACACACACGAACGCGTAGGCAAACGCATACAGGAACACAGAAGCTCACACACACACACACATAGACACACAAACACAAATACACACAGAGACACAGACACACACACACACGTTTACTCTCACACACACACGTTTACTTACTCTGTTTCTCTCTGTCTCTTGTCTCTCTTCCTCTACACACACACACACACACATACACTCCACACTAACTCATCTCTCAGTCTCTCCACACACACACACACACAACACACACACACACACACACTCCATACACTACCCTCGTCCACACACACACACTCAACACACACACACACACACACACACACACACACACACACACACACACACACACACACACACACACACATCTTTAGTCCTAGCAGAAGAAAAAACAAAAACAGAAACAACCCCCAAAAAAAACAACAACAACAACCAAATAAAAAACAAAAACAAAAGAAACAAACAAAAAACAAAACAAAACAAACAACCCCACCAAAAAACCCAACAAAAATCAAAACAAAACAACCCCACCCCCCCCAACAAAACCAAACAATAATAAAATCAATGAAAAATATGAGCGAGAAGTGTTCTTTGATTTCTGACATTTTTAAAGTATACTGAGTTCTTGTAGGCTGGGTGTCTCTGTTGATAGAGCCGTGGACTCAAGATGTGATGTCTTGAGTTCAGTCCCAGTTTGCAGTATGAACATTGGCCAGTGCACAGGGTTTTACGCAGGCTTAAGGAGTCTGCCAGATAATGACTGCCATATTTGGATAGCACGCTTATGGAAATGAGTGCGATAAATTACCCTTCAACAAAATCTGAAGTGTTGTTTTTCACCTTTGGATTCTTAATTTGTCACATTATGGAAAAATCAAAGATCCAAGTCTGGACTGTTTGTGTTGTATAAATAGGATGCTCCCGTAAGCATTTCTACTTAGTCTCTTAGTCGTAGGGGAGGCCAAAATGCCAAACCACCAAAACGAATACACCGTGCCTGGCAGTCTATGTTTGGAATGCTGCAGTAAGCAGGTCTTCCTCTTTAATTTCTGGACTTTACAGATGGTAAAGGAGGCTGCCCTGGAATGCTTTGGCTAGCAGGTTTCTTTGAATTCCTGTGCCTGTTGGAAACTAAAAGACAGAAACACCATCTTTTCTTCTCTGGAATGCTGTAGTGAGGAGTTGTGCTGTGCTGGATCAATCCAGTTGTGACATTTTATGACCAGTGCAGCTTGTCTTCTGTCAGTAGGGGCACTTAGCGTGCGGAGTAAGTGTAGAGTAAGGAAGAGTAAGTGTGAGGCAGGTCCAGTGGGACCTAATGCTGACGTTACTATCTACCCCCTGAGCAGTAGAGTGGTTTGAAGTTTGACGTCCTTGCAGTCTGTCTAGAGCCGTGGTTTTACACAGACATGTGGTAGGTATGCTGACCAATTGATGGAAGCTTCTGTTGCTTTTACTGTGGCAAGCAGGGGGCCCATTTGGTGACTGTTTTGCTGCACTTGTACCGGTTAGTCTGATGTTCTCAGCAGGTAGTGCAGGATGGTTTCTTAAGGTTTTTGATCTCTGAAGCCCGATGTTAAAATGTCTGAAGCTTGCAGTGACAGTTATTGTTAAGACTGTGACCATTAGCTATAATGTGTACTGATCTTCCCTCCGTGGGGGGCTCTTTCAGTATAAATAGTATCCCCACCTTCTGAAAATTCTGTGATAGAACTGTCCTCTTTTCTGTCATTCGGCTTGTAAATAAAATAACTGATGACTGGGTCCTGAATGGGTCAGGCAGCGCATGGACAGCCCTACCCCCTCCTTCTTTACTTCGCGAAATGACCGTTGCATAGCGTCGGAGTTGGGAGGTGATTTTCCTGTCAGTGGTTAGGCATGGCTGCTTTGGGTCCCATCTAGTAAACCTCGGGTGTTTCTTGTTAATTTCATCCTTACTCCTTTGCCTTCCGTCATTTCCTGTCTTTTTTTGTTTTGTTTTGCTGGTTCATTCACCTGTGTGTGTTCTATAAATCCTTACACACTTTCTCTTTGGATTGATGATTAGGTAAATTAGCTGCGTTTTTGGCGCATGGGAAATGTGATGTGCGAAAACAATTTTAGGTAATACAGCCAGTTTTTATTTGTTTTAGGGTAGTGATGCGTATACATTTATGTTGAGGTTTGGCTAAATACCAGGGCATATCCTTGGATTATGTGGGCGAATGCACTGATATGTGTATTTTCTTTTCTTTTCATGCACTTTTTTCGGGTCAGCGAGGTGTTGTGTTTTAACTGGTTATAGCGCTTATATGGCTGTACGCAGTTGGTTTGGCTTTTTCTGAGGTTAGAGCTCTTATATGCGTCTACGTAATTGGCTGATAATATTATACCGACCTTGCTCAAGTGCTGGTCTTTAAACAATCATAGTAATAATGATAATATCATACTGACCTTACGCAGGCTGTGGCAAAAACATAAGGGATGGCTGAAAGGAGTCATTTCTCTACCATCCGTTCTCCCCAACAACAACAATAAACAGACATTTATTTCATTGTTGGCAGTTCTGTGTTTCCTGTCTCCCCAGCAGCTTGATGAGACCCTTTGATCCCAATGGTCTTTCATAGGCCCGTCTGAGTGTGATCAGCTTTAGCGTGGAAAGATGGACATGACAGGGTAAGCAGCATTAGAAGAGCAAATGAGAAAAGAAAAGTGTGCTGTTATTTCCTGGTAATTGATGCCTTCCACTCCGCTTGTGATAGATAGCCCGCTGGTTTTCATTATAAGGGATACTAGGTCTCTTTGGCAGCCTGCTGATTTCATGGTAAGGGATAATAGGTCGCTGTGGTACGAGGTGACTATTATACAGAAATGTATGGCAGAGGCATCAGTAAACGGGACTGCAATAGGAAGTTTCGTTGGGTGAAACAAGGGGTTGTTTGTTAATCCCGTGAACTGATGGCTCAGAGAAGACGATCAGTTTTTGATATCGTTATGGACATGGTGTGGATTGTATGCTGCTTGAAAAGAGAGAGAGACAGACAGAGACAGACAGACAGACAGACAGAAACAGGGGGGGGAGAGAGGGAGGGAGAGAGAGACAGACAGACAGACAGAGAGAGAGACAGACAAAGGGAGGGAGGGAGAGAAGAGAGAGAGAGAGAGAGAGAGAGAGAGAGAGAGAGACTCCGTATGTGTGTGTATTTGTGCGCGTGTGTGTGTGTGTGTGTGTGTGTGTGTGTGTGTGTGTGTGTGTGTGTGTGTTATGCATGCTTTGTGGCGCAATAAGAGTGTAGGTTGTCGTGTTGCAAGTAGGGTGATTGTGGTGGTGGCAATTTTGTGATTGTGTTGAAGTCAGCTTATTCCTCATGTGAGTCGCTTTCCCCAGTGGTGAGGTTGGCTTTTCCCTCAGTCATTCAGTGTCTCTAGAGATCTCTGCGGAAGGTAGCTGACATAATTTGGGACATTCATTGAGTGAAAATATTGTTCTGAAGTCGTGCCTATAAAAGAGTTTATTGATGTTTCTGCAAATACGTTTATGCCAATGAAAAATTTGGCCATTTCGTTATCTGCAACCAGTCGCCGTGGTGAAGTGGTTAACGCAACGGACTACCGACTGGAGGATTGTGGGTTCGAATCCTCAGAAGTCCCTTCAAAACGATATCATTGTGGGATTTTTCGGCTCTAACCGGCTCCTACCCAGAGTTGGACGTGCATTGGGCTCATTGGGAAGACTGGGACCACACAAATCGAGTCACGGATGCGTCATTCAGGGGTTATCAAATCTTCTGACCAGCACCGCAGGTGTTTCTATCTCTCAGGCCTGGTTGACGCCAGGATATATTATGATAGTTAGCCCTGTCACGCAGTCTCAGTCCCTAGATGTAACTCCAAGATCTAGCATCATGATTATCATCCTCATCGACATCATCATCATCGCATTGTAAAACTGTGCCAGCTTCTGTGGCCATTAAGATGGCGTAGAAAATGTGACAACAAATTTTTTTCGTTATCTGCTGCCCTGGCTCTTTCCAGTTTTATCGCAGATTGTAATTTGCATTCTGTTTGTATGGGAGAGTATTCATTCTATTCTGCGATTAGCATTGAATATCAGAACATTGTTATTGTTATTTTGTTTTAACTTTTTGATTCCCGCACCCTATCCACAAACTGCAAAAACTTAACCCTTTGACTCCCTCACACTATCCAACAGCTTCCTGCAGGAAGCTGATGGATAGGGGGAGGGAATCAAAAGGTTAAATTTTGCTTTGCTAGCGTGGATGACTATCCAAATTCTGGAGGACAGGGTGCAGGAGTCAAAGGGTTAAACCCGGCCGACTGAGCCATATCACGGCTATAACCATTTTAAAATATATACAGTACTTCAACAGAAGAATAAAGGAAAAGAAAACAGCATAAAAAGGAAAAAAATATTAATACACAATCATGCTTTCGCGCACATAATCTAAGGAGATGCCCCTGGTGTTGACCGCTCCGTCCAATTTATCTCACAGGGGATTTAAAAACATACCTGAATACAAATTTCAACATAACTAAGGAGTCCAAAACATGTATAAAAATGGACCTAAATTACTTAAAATTGCTTTTGCATCTCATTTCCCTAGAACCAAAAATGACTTAATACATGTACTCAATTATCATCAATCCTACGAGAAAGTATGTAAGACATCGAACACATGAGAACATAATCGATCCATACATTAGCATCATCTGTATATACGTTATTACGTATGTATATTAATTGTATCTATCCATACTTTGGCATCTATACAAAGGCACGTGTGTCTGTCTGTATTAATTATAGCCTGATAGGCAAGCCTGTTTCTGCGCATAAGTGTTTTTAAGACATTTATATAGGCAGCCCTTTCATCATTGATTTCCATATTACCATTTCCTCCTCCGCCGTGTTTTTGTTATCTGTTATTTAGTGTTTTATGCTTGCTTTTTTTTTTATTCCTTTCTTTTGTTTGTTTATAATTATTATATGATTTGTTGTTGTTGTATTTGTCTATTTTTGTCAGTGCATTTCGCTTTTGTGCTTGTGTACTTACATATGTGTGGAATAGGAAGGACTGTGAAACAAGTCTTGCTATCATCCTTGTGTTTTAGAGATTTTTTTTCGTCTCTGTCTGTCTGTATGTATGTCTTTTCAATAGACACACACAGACACACACACACACACACATATACACACACGCATGCACACACACAACACACACACACACAACACACACACACACACACACACACACACACACACACACACACACACACACTCACACACACGCGCGCACACACGCACACAGACACACACACACACGCACGCACTCTACCCCGACAGCAACATACACACACACACACACACACACACACACACACACACACACACACACCACACACACACACACACACCACACACACACACACACACACACACACGCACGCACGCACGTGCTCTACCCCGACAGCAACACATACAAACAAACACACACACACACGCTCGCGCTCTACCCCGACAGCAACACACACACACACACCACGCACGCACCACCACGCACGCACGCACGCACAGCACACACACACACACACACACACACACACACACACACACACACACACACACACACACACACACACACACACACTACCCCGACGTCAAGACACACACACACACACACACACACACACACACACACACACACACACACACACACACACACACACACACACACACACACACACAAGGCCTTGACCACGTAAATGACTCAGTGGAACACTACCCGACCACCCTCCGCCTCGTCAAACCATTAACTCCATCACGCCTGGTCAGACTGTTTGGTCTGGCTACCAAATCAACCATACAATGTAATGGCTCCTTTTACCTCAGGCTCCATCAACCCGTGAAAGTGCAAAAGTTGAGGGACTCTAAGTTGTTGCGTAGGAAACACTTGGCCGTTTATTTCGGGTAATGACGCTGACATAGTTCTGGCTGGCTGGTATTTGTTCAGGGTAAATGATGTTTGTTCTTCTTAGATGGTGACATTTCGTGTTGGATGTTATTAGTTTTTGTTAGATGGCGTTGATTGTTGTTAGATTGTGTTAGTTCCTGTTGGATGGTGTCAGGTCTTGTTGGGTGGTGTCAGTTCTTGTTAGATGGTGTCATTCCTGTTAGATAGTGTCAGTTCTTGTTGGATGGTGTCATGTTCTTTTTAATAGTGTTCTTGTTGGATGGTGTCAGTTCTTGTTGGATGGTGTCAGTTCTTTTTAATAGTGTTAGTTCTTGTTAGATAGTGTCAGTTCTTGTTGGATGGTGTCAGTTCTTTTTAATAGTGTTAGTTCTTGTTAGATAGTGTCAGTTCTTGTTGGATGGTGTCAGTTCTTTTTAATAGTGTTAGTTCTTGTTAGATGGTGTCAGTTCTTGTTAGATGGTGTCAGTTCTTTTTAATAGTGTTCTTGTTGGATGGTGTCAGTTCTTGTTGGAAGGTGTCAGTTCTTGTTGGATGGTGTCAGTTTTTTAGATGTGTCAGTTCTTTTAAATGGTGTCAGTTCTTGTTAGATGGTGTCAGTTCTTTTAATGTGTCAGTTCTTGTTAGATGGTGTTAGTTCTTGTTAGATGGTGTCAGTTCTTTTTAATAGTGTTCTTGTTGGATGGTGTCAGTTCTTGTTGGATGGTGTAGTCAGTTCTTGTTGGATGGTGTCAGTTCTTGTTGGATGGTGTCAGTTCTTTTAAATAGTGTTCTTGTTGGATGGTGTCAGTTCTTGTTGGATGGTGTCAGTTCTTGTTGGATGGTGTCAGTTCTTGTTGGATGGTGTCAGTTCTTGTTGGATGGTGTCAGTTCTTTTGATGGTGTATTCTTGTTGGATGGTGTCAGTTCTTGTTGGATGGTGTCAGTTCTTGTTAGATGGTGTCAGTTCTTTTTATAGTGTTCTTGTTGGATGGTGTCAGTTCTTGTTGGATGGTGTCAGTTCTTGTTAGATGGTGTCAGTTCTTGTTGGATGGTGTCAGTTCTTGTTAGATGGTGTCAGTTCTTTTAAATAGTGTTCTTGTTGGATGGTGTCAGTTCTTGTTAGATGGTGTCAGTTCTTGTTAGATGGTGTCAGTTCTTGTTGGATGGTGTCAGTTCTTGTTGA
>CM060308.1:48851856-48859356 GCA_030674185.1 Monoplex corrugatus
TCGCGATTCTTAGCTGAAAAAGCCAGAACTTCAGCAGCAACCTAATCCAACAGGACAATTGTAGTGCTGTCATTGTTTACTATTTGTGTGCGTTTAGGTTGTGTCGCGGGAAATATGTATGTACCAGTCTCGAAATGAACTATTTCTATTGCGTATTAAATATTTCCTAAGACAATTGTAATGCTGGCATTGTTCAGTATTTGAGTGCCTTTATGCTGTGTAGCGGAAAATATGTATGTAAGTACCAGTCTTGAAATAATCGATTTCTATTGCGTATGAAATACTTCCTAAGCCAACAGCACACTTATAATGCTGTCATTCTTCAGTAGTTGAGTGCCCTTGGGTTGTGTTGCGGGAAATATTTAAGTAGCAGTTCTGAAATGAACGATTTGTTTTACGTATGAAATATTTCTGATATGTCTAACAACGGAAATTACACATTTGGTTTAAAACGTCAAATGTTTCACGGCAACACTGGTAACAAGTTTGGGGAACAAATGCAATATTTGATTCTTTACTGTTGTCTGGGTGACATTTGGGCGTGTGACTAGACAAATTTGAATCAACAGTCCTACTAATTGTGAGTTATGTTAAAATGGTCAAACGGGTTGTTTGGCAGAAGCAAAGAGCCAACAGTCATGTTTATATCTTTGATTACAGTTCTAATTATGACTTGCTTATGCTTACTGTAACAAAACAACAACAACAACAACGATGACTGTAACTTTGCTTTGTTATTGTTAGAAGAAACAGAAATTTGCATATATTTCAGACAGTAATATATTATTCTCTGCTATACCATAAAGTAACTAGTGTTACTTTATTTGACTAAAGAGCTCAGTATAACTACATTCCTGCCAAGACTTGAAAGATGTTGGGTCTCGTAGAAGTTAAACATTTTCCCGTTTAAAGTAAGAAAGTTGACATATATTCGCACATCTCTACAAAAAATTCTGATTACCTTTTCCATCTACCCTATCAGATATTATTCAGTCAAAGTATTCCAGTTGAAAATCTGAATGTTGACCTTCTAACTTTGTACATGTACGTCCTTTATGCTTTCACTTAAATCTCTTCTCAGTGCAGATCTGGGTTGGTCTCTGGACTTTTGACTCTAGAAGTTAGCCATATATGACCCTCTGTCTTCTCGCTCAGTGGATGGGTCTGCCTCTCATAACGGGAAGACTTAATTCCTAGCTTCCTCCTTCTTTTTTCCTTCTCCTTCTCCTACTTCTCCTCCGTTGGACGGATACAGCCCATGGCATCGCTGAGATGAAAAGAAATGGTGACTCAGCAAATTAACTGATGCCTGGGCAGGATGCTTGAGCGCAGTAAGTTACTTGTAGTAGCATGCAGTAGCATAGTGCTGTCCACTTATAAGAATGCGGTCTAGGCAGTAGTAATGAGGAGATTCCCTTTGTTTTGGTCGTCTCATTTTAAAGAAAAAAGAACTTTATTGCTTGTTTTGTTTTTCATGATTTGTTTCGTGTTTTGTTTTATTGATTTGATGAGTTTTGATTGAATATCAGTACATTCTTAGTCGTGGGCTCGATGTGTGATTCCATACTTAAATAGATATGTATGATCCATTTTCAAAGCTGTGATATAGTGACTTTGAAATTTGGTGCTGTCGTAAAACATCCAAAAATTGAAAATATCGTTTTTTGTTGTTGGTTTTTTTTTGCAATCTTTGGCTTTTTTTAACGTAAAGGATTGGGATTGCTTGAATGTAACTAACTTCTGTGCTCATCAGTGATTTTTCTTTGTTGTTGTGGATAACATTATAGAATTTCTGTGATGTTGATAATTTTACAGATTCTGTTTGTTGTTGCTGTAGATAGTTTATATATATATATATATATATATATATATATATATATATATATATATATGTATATATATATTGTGTGTGTGTGTGTGTCTATATATATATAGATATATATAGTAGTAGTAGTAGGCCTCCTTCGGTCATGACTGACCATGGACAAAGTACATCCGTTCTAATGTCTAGATGGGCTGTCTGCTTGGTCCAAGCAGCGTCGCCTGTAACTGTAGAGACCAATGCGAGAGAGGCAGTCTCTGTCGCAGCGGTCGCATGTGTATGCTGATGCTGGTCTGTTAGCTGTCATCCCTTTTCTGCGAACTGGCTTTTCTGCTGCAGCAGCTGACAGTTTGTCCTCACCAATCCACAGCTGTTTCTTGAGAGTAGTTCTCCAGCTGTTGCGGTCGTCTGCGAGGTCCTCCCAGGACTCAGTGTTGATCTCAAGCGCCTTCATGTCACGCTTGCAAACGTCTTTGTATCTCAGCTGTGGGCGGCCAATGTTTCTCTGCCCTGTGGCAAGCTCACCATAAAGGATGTCTTTTGGGATGCGACCATCTTCCATGCGGCGAACGTGGCCCAACCAGCGCAGCCGACGCTGTCTCAGCATGGTATGCATGGTTGGGAGACCAGCGCAGGTTAGGACTTCGGTGTTGGTCACCTTGTCTTGCCAGGAAATGCCAAGTATGCGCCGTAGGCTTCTCAGGTGGAAGGTATTGAGCCTTTTCTCCTGATGAGCATGCGTGGTCCACGCCTCGCTGCCTTACAGCAAGGTGCTGAGGACACAGGCGTTGAATACAGCCATCTTTGTCTTTGTGGTCAGCTTGGGGTTTGTCCACACCCTTTTTGATATAGATCTATATATGTATGTATATAAATTATGCATATACATTTCTATCTCTGTCTTCTATCTGTCTGTCTCTTATCTATCTATCTATCTATCTGTCTGTCTGTTTGTCTATCTATCTATATCTATCTATCTATCTATCTATACACACATACATACCCATAAGTAACACACACACGCACACACGCACTCACACACACACACACACACACACACACACACACACACACACACATTCACATTGATGTCTCCATCTGTTCAGATCGATGTGAGTCATCAGTCTTGTGTCAGGTTTAGGGAGAAGAAATAGCTACACTACAGTACTAGAGAGATCGATCTTCTGACACATCGTGATGGGTTGGTGGTGGTGGTGGGGGGGGGGGGGGTGTATGGCACTCTTCCTACTCCTCTCCATATGCAGTTCCAGTGTTCTCAGGGACGACGTACCGGCGCTCAGAATAGTTCAGTGTGCACTGACACCCCGCAGATGCCATGTGTTGGAAAAGGGTCCAGAATAATCATGTTACATGCCACTAGTTAGTACGTAGAGTCTACTCACTGACAAGGTCATGAGAGTTTTCCGAACTGACGGGTCCTGTCTACTGTTCCTCTGTCCTTTTAGCAATCTCTCATACAAGGAGGTGAACAAAAGTGAACTTTTATAAGGCATAAAATTCCCAAATTCCCAAAAAGTAAACTTTATAGGGCATAAAATTCCCCCAAAGTGAGCAAAAATGAACTTTACAAGGCATGAAATTCCTAAAAGTGAATTTTTTAAAGGCATAAAATTCCCCAAAGTGAGAAAAATCAACTTTATACGGCACGAAAGCCCTAAAAGAGAATAAAAGTGAACTTTACATGGCATAAAGTTCCCAAATTCCGCCCCCAAAAAAGAACTTTACAAGACATAAAATTCCCAAATTCACGAAAGTGAACTTATAAAGCATAAAATTCCCCAAAGTCAGCAAAGTGAAGTTCATAAGGCATGAAATTCCTAAAACTGAACAAAAGTGACCATTATAAGGCCTAAAATTTACCAAATTCCCAAACGTGAACAAAGGTGAACTTTTATAAGGCCTAAGATTCCCAAATTCCCAAAAATGAACAGAGGTGAATTTTATGAGGCATAAAAATCCCAAGAATGAACAAAAGTGAAATTTACGAGGCTTAAAATTCCCCTAGGGCCTATATGCTGTTGATGCTCGATACGTAAATGGTTAAGACTTCTCTCACACCGGTAACTTAGCCCCTGAGACGTCTGATCACTTTGGCACACACTTTAGCGCGCGCGCGCGCATACACACACGCACGCACAGACACACACACACAGACAAACACACACACACATACACACACACACACACACGCACACATACACGCATATACACTCACACACACACTCACACACACTCTCCACACACACACTCACACACAAGCGAACACACACACTCACACACAAGCGAACACACACACTAACACACACACGTACACACATGCACACACATACACACACACAAACACACACTCACACCACTCATCACACACACACACACACACACACACACACACACACACACACACACACACACATAGACACCGACGCACACACACACACACACATAGACACCGACACACACACACACAGACAAATACAGCACACACACACACAAACACACACACCACACACACAGAACACACACACACAGACACAACACACACACATACACCACACACACACACACACACACACACACACACACACACACACACACACACACACACACACACCACAACACCACCACCACCACACACACACACAATCACAACCCCCTTGTCTAGAATGCAGTGTTCCCATTTGTAGCATGTAAGACACGAACGTGGTTATTTCCAGATTCTTGTCTGCATGCTTTTAAATAAAATAATGTGGTTTGTTGTAATTCTGTCCGGTTTGTCTCATTTGGTGCTGTCCTAGTTTTTATCCGTCTGTCTCGTCTGTTGTTTTTTTTCACTCGTATTAAGAAAAAAAAAGCGGGTGATCGTTCGGTTCAGACTGTAGAAGTGTGCGTGTGTGTGTGTGCGTGTGTGTGCGTGTGTGTTCGTTCGTTCGTTGCTTGATTTAACGTCTTTTCACTATAAGTGATATTAGACGGACCCGTAATGAGGCTCCTTATAGCATCCGCGCTCAGTGCGGCACAGATGTGATCCACAACGTTGTTCATGGGTCAGACAACCCTGAATCAGTGGCACGGGAGCTGGAGCTGTTCTTTCCCAGCCAAGGCCCCATGCCTTCCAACACTGCACAGGTGCGCAACTGTACCTGCTGTGTCATTAAATCCTCAGCCCTCAAAGCAGGTATGGGAGGGAAGATTATCACAACAATCATAGGGGCCGGCTTTGAGATAGGGACAGCGGAACTCTTCATGTTGGAAAAGGCCAACGCTGAGGAGTTCCTGGAGGTGTATAAGGGCGTGGTGCACGAATACACCACTGAGATGATCTCAGGCCCCTGCCTAGCACTGGAGATCAAAGCTCCTGATGATGCTCCTCCTGTGGACCATGTTTTCCGTACACTTGCTGGACCCTCTGACCCTGAGATTGCCCGCCATCTACGACCCAACACATTGCGCGCTGTGTTTGGAACAGACAAAATCAGAAATGCTGTTCACTGCACCGACCTTCCTGAAGATGGACAGTTAGAGGTTGAATATTTCTTTAGGATTTTGGACCGGCGTTAGACCACAACTTGATGATACTCACCACCACAAATGACTGCCACTACATAATTTTTATAAAGGAAATAACAAATACACACTTCCCTGTGCAGTATTCACTTTATTAAATTTTGTCACATAATTTTTAAAGGTGCTATTTGAACAAAAATATAAGAGCTGGAGAATTGGATGTGAAGGAATCTTTTTGCTTTCTGTTGCACATTTGAAAGTGCATTGAAAGAATTGTGATTTCAGTTTGGATTGGAAAGGAAAAGTACAAGGGGGAAGAGAGAGAGAGAGAGAGAGAGAGAGAGAGAGAGAGAGAGAGAGAGAGAGAGAGAGAGAGAGAGAGAGAGGGTTTATAAGTGTGTGATAGAGACTTGTTAGATTTATTTCACAGCCAGATGATATTGTACATGGAGCATACATTTTAGTCATATACGTATATTGTAAAAATGTATGTATGGGGTCTTGCAATAAAGAATTGTTGAGTTATTTTGTGTGTGTGTGTCTGTGTGTGTGTGTGTGTGTCTCTCTGTGTGTGTGTGTGTGTGTGTTTGTATTTGTGTGTGTGTCTGTATTTGTCTGTGTGTGTGTGTGTGTGTCGGTGTCTATGTGTGTGTGTGTGCGTCGGTGTCTATGTGTGTGTGTGTGTGTGTGTGTGCGTGCGTGTATGTGTGTGTGTGCGTGCGTGTGTGTGTGTGTGTGTGTGTCTGTATGTATGTATGCATGCATGCATGCATGCGTGCATGTATGTATGCATGTATGCATGTATGTATGTATGTGTGTGTGCATGGATGTGTGTGTGTGCGTGTTTGTATGTGCGTGTGCGTGTGTGTATGTGCGTGTGTATGTATGTGCGTGTGTATGTATGTGCGTGTGTATATATGTGCGTGTGTGTATGTATGTACCTGTGTGTATGTATTAGTGTGTGTGTGTGTGTGTGTGTGTGTGTCTGTATGTATGTATGTATGTATGCATGTATGTATGTATGTGTGCATGGATGTGTGTGTGCGTGTTTGTATGTGCGTGTGCGTGTGCGTGTGCGTGTGCGTGTGTATGTATGTGCGTGTGTGTGTATGTGTATACCTGTGTGTATATATTAGTGTGTGTGTATGTGTATATGTGTGAGTATGCGTGCATATATAATGTGTGTGTGTGTCTGTACGTCTGACTGTCCGTATTTTTCAGCATTTTATTTGCGGGTCACGACCCAAGTTTTGGTCAAAGGTGTGGGCTGACTGTTGAGAAATTGCAAAAGTGAAAGTTTGGAAGGTAAGGTACCCAGGTAAAAAAAAATCACCTGGACCAAAATTGTGCTTGAAATTGTTAGCATTTTCATTCTTTGAGTCCAGCACCCTATCCACAAACTGTAAAATCTTAACCCTTTGACTCCTTCACCCTATCCAACAGCTTTCTGTAGGGAGTCAAAGGGTTAAGTTTTTGTTTTGCTAGCATGGTTGACAAAGCAGGAGGTTGGTGGGCAGGGTGCGGGAGTCAAAGGATTAAAGTGAGTTTTGTGAAGGGCACTTTCCCAGAAACTTCTAACAATTTGAAATATATTTTCAGCGTATTGACCATTATATTCAGTGCACGTCAGTTTTGATCACAGTCGAATGTTAACCAACCGACCAACCAACCAACCAACCAACCAACCAACCAACCAACCAACTACCCACCCACCCACCCAACCAACCAACCACCACCCACCCAACCAACCAACCAACAAACAAACAAACAAACAAACAAACAAACAAACAAACAAGCAAACAAAGAAACCTCCCCCCTGCATTTTCTGTAAAAAAATGTCTGTTGTATAAAGGGAGAAATTTAGAATCATCATTGTCATCACATCATGAAGTGCCTCAATCTTGTTCTGGCTTTGCTTGTTGACTGTCCACGCCTCACAACCATATAACATTATCAGTTCTATATAGCATTCAAGAACTCTCTTCCTGATGTTAATTGATAAGCATTTGTTGGTAAGAATGCTTTTCTTTTTCTTGAATACTGTTTTGGCTTGGGCGATTCTGCTGGCTATTTCCGATGTGCATCTGCCGTCTGGTGAAATGATCGTTCCCAGGTATTTAAACTTATCAACCTGTGTCAAGGTTGTGCCGTTT
>CM060308.1:48871856-48874356 GCA_030674185.1 Monoplex corrugatus
TGTCTGTCTGTCTGTCTGTCTCTGTCTCTGTTTCTTTCTTTCTGTCTCCTGACCAATTAACGTAGAGATCGATGTTTTTCTGTGTCTATATCTCTTTGTTTTTCCTTCTTTCTCTGTCTCTGTCTGTCTGTCTCTCTCTCTCTGAGACAGAACATTCCCCTCTTTACTGTAAAAATTAAATGGAACACTCAGAAACATTTAACATATTTGTTCCGCTCCATGCCAAACACTAGATCTAGTAGGAATGGGGTTTTACACCCAGGTAATATCGTTGTACTGGCGAGTTAGACAGGAAGAAGCGCCTCTTGCTTATCATAAATGTCTGCATGAGGAGAAGAGGGGTGATAGCGTAATGGGGTTTAGTGACAGGATGCTACTGTCTGGAGCCGCTTTAAATAACGTCACGTTGTATACAGGCTTACTTCCATCTCCACAGCCACTGTCTGTCTGTCTGTCTGTCTGAGAGTGTCTCCTTGTGTCTGTCCTGTCTGTCTGTCTGTGTGTCTGTGAGTTTGTTCCTCTGTTTTCTCTATCTCTCTGTCTCTATATTTGTTTCTTTTTGTCTCTCTCTGTCTCTGTTTCTCTCTCTCTGTCTCTCTCTCTCTGTCTGTGTATTTCTCTCCCTCTCTGTCTCAGTCTTTTTCTGTCTGTCTCTGTTTGTCTGTCTCTCTTTCTTTCTCTGTCTGTCTCTCTCTCTTTCTCTCTCTGTCTGTGTGTGTGTCTCTCTCTCTGTTTTTCTCTATCTGTCTCTGCCTCTCTCTCTCTGTCTCTCTCTCTATCTGTGTATTTCTCTCCCTCTCTGTCTCAGTCTTTTTCTGTCTGTCTCTGTTTGTCTGTCTCTCTTTCTTTCTCTGTCTGTCTCTCTCTCTTTTTCTTTCTGTGTCTCTCTGTCTCTGTTTTTCTCTGCCTGTCTCTGCCTCTCTCTCCCCCCCCCTCTCTCTCTCAGACAGAGCATTCCAACTTTTCAGTTTATATATTAAAAGGAATACTCAGAAACATTTAACATATTTGTTCCGCTCTGCTCCAAACACCTGCAGGAATGGGGTTTTACACCCAGGTAATATCGTTCTACTGGCGAGTTAGACAGGAAGAAGCGCCTCTTGCTTATCATAAATGTCTGCATGAGGAGAAGAGGGGTGATAGCGTAATGGGATTTAGTGACAGGAAGCTACTGTCTGGAGCCCCTTTAAATAACGTCACGTTGTATACAGGCTTACTTCCATCTCCATAGCCACTGTCTGTCTGAGAGAGTCTCCTTGCTTCTGTCCTCTATATGTCTGTCTGTCTGTCTGTCTGTGAGTTTCTCCTTCTGTTTTTTTCTGTCTCTCTGTCTCTGTATTTATTTCTCTTTGTCTGTCTGTCTGTGTCTCTGTCTGCCTGTCTGTCTGTCTGTCTGTTTCTTTCTTTCTCTCCTCTAACCAGTTAACACAGATATCGATATTTCTCTGTGTCTCTGACTCTATATCTCACTATTTCTCTGTCTGTCTGTTGCTCTCTCTGTGTCACTGTGTGTGTATCTCTGTCTCTCTGTGTCTCTCTCTGTGTCTCTCTGTCTCTCTCTCTCTCTGTATCTCTCTCTGTCTCTGTCTCTGTTTTATCTCTGTCTCTGAGAGAGAGAG
Source organism: Monoplex corrugatus (assembly GCA_030674185.1). Lineage (NCBI taxonomy): Eukaryota > Metazoa > Mollusca > Gastropoda > Littorinimorpha > Ranellidae > Monoplex > Monoplex corrugatus. The sequence goes on from CM060308.1 coordinate 48,873,476, forward strand.
AGAGAGAGAGAGAGAGCATGTGTGTGTGTGTGTGTGTGTATGAGAGAGAGAGAGAGAGAGCATGTGTTGTGTGAGAGAGAGAGTGAGGGAGAGAGGGGGCAGAGAGAGAGCATATGTGTGTATGTGTGTGTGTGTATGTGTGTGTGTGTGTGTGTGTGTGTGTGTGTGTGTGTGTGTGTGTGTGTGTGTGTGTGTGTGAAGAATTCAGAACTCAGAATATATGTTGATATGCTATTAAAACACAAGATTAGATTTGTTGTAATTTGACATAACAGACATGAATTCAACAGTCAAAGAGAGAGAGAGAGATAGAGAGAGAGAGAGAGAGAGAGGGGGGGATAAACAGACAGACAAAGAGACAGTCAGACAGTGAGAGTGAGGGTGTGTGTATGTGGTTGCACGCGCGCGCGCGTGTGTGTTCGTGTGTTCATGTGTTCATGTGTATGTACATATGTGTCTATGCGCGCGCGCGCGCGTGTGTGTGTGTGTGTGTGAGTGTATCATGAGTGCGCGAATGCATACGCGTATGTACGAATGCACTTCATACCTATCCAACAGAAAACAAACCGTTCTCATCAATGGCACTTACTCTCAACCTGCATACCTGACCTGTGGTGTTCCACAAGGATCTGTCCTTGGCCCTGTTCTGTTCACTCTTTACACCTCCCCCTGTCCACCATCATCAACTCCCATTCTATAAAACACCACTTCTATGCTGATGACACCCAACTTCAAGACAGTGACTCACCTGATAATATACAGCGCCTGTTGACTCGCACCACTGAGTGTTACTCGGACATTAAGAACTGGATGACACACAATAGACTTCAGCTTAATGACGACAAAACAGAAGCTATCCTCATTGGCACCCATCAGAAACT
>CM060308.1:48884356-48906856 GCA_030674185.1 Monoplex corrugatus
TGTGTGTATGTGTGTGTGTGAATGTGTGTGTGTGTGTGTGAGAATGTGTGTGTGTGTGTGTGAGAGAGAGAGAGAATGTGTGTGTGTGTGTGTGTGTGTGTGTGTGTGGTGTGTGTGTGTGTGTGTGTGTGTGAGAGAGAGAGAGAGAGAAAAGTGTGTGCGTGTGTGTGTGTGTGTGTGGTGTGTGGTGTGTGTTGTGTGTGTGTGTGTGTGTTGTGCGTTCCTTCGTTGTTTCTTTTAATGTCTATTCACATATGTGCTTTTAGACGAATGTGTGTGCACGTTTGTGTGTGTGTGCGCGCGTGTGTGTGTGTACAGGTCTGTGTGTGTGTGCACGTGTGTGTATGTACTGTGTGTGCACGTCGTGTGTGTGTGTGTGTGTGTGTTCACGTCTGTGCGTGTGTTTGTGTGTGTGTGTGTGTGTGTTTGTGTCTAGGCGTGTATGTATATGTACTTGCGTGTGTGTAGGTGTGTGTGTATGTGTGTGTAGTTTGTGTGTATGTGATGTGTGTGTTGTGTGTGCGTGTATTCGAGCGCGCGTAGAACATTGAGATACAGTGGGGAGAGAGAGAAAGAGAGAGAGTAGGAGATGAGGAGGAGAGAGAAGAGAAGAGAGAGAAAGAGAGAGAGAAAGAGAGAGAGAGAGAGAGAGAGAAGAAAGAGAGGAGAAAAAGAAGAGAGAAGAGAGAGAGAGAAGAGAGGAGAAAAGAGAGAGGAAGAGAGAGAGAGAGAGAAAGAGAGAGAGAGAGAGAGAGAGAGAGAAGAGAGAGAGAGAGAAAGAAGAAAGAGAGAGAAGAAGAGAGAAGAAAGAGAGGAGAGAAGAGAGAGATGAGAGAGATAAAAGATGAGAGAGATAACGCAGAAAAGTCAGCTGTCCCTGGCAGTATTTTGCAGCAGGGGGAGTGAATGTCACGGCCATACCTTCCCCTCTGTACTGCTCTTTGAGGTTGTGGCAGTCACCCATTGATTCTGAACTCTTCAGATGGTCAGGCCATACTGACGTCTTCCGTTTATCCCTGCAAACTGAGCAGGTGATGATGATGATGATGGTAATAATAATAATAATAATAATAATAATAATTAATAAAGGAAATAATATATGATAATCATCATCCTCATCCTCATCACAATAGTAACAATAGCAATAATGATACTATTTTTACTGATATTACTATAACTCTTGCTGATACTGATACTATTACTACTACTGCCACTACTGCTACTACCACCACTACTACAATAAATACAGACACACACCAAGACACAGACACACACCAAGACAGACCATATATACATCCACACACGCACACCTACACGCATATATATATATATTATATATATAGTATGTATGTTATATATATATATATTTTATGTGTGTGTGTGTGTGTGTGTGTGTGTATACTTATAAACGTACACATGTACAAACATAGAAGCAGACGCAGACTCAGATACACACACACACGCTGTCCTTCTCCCTCCCTCCCCCCCCCCTCTCTCTCTCATAACAACACACACACACCAAAACTGCAGACATACCTGTAAGCACGCATATAAGCACTAATACGGACACACACACTCACACGCACGTCTCCTTAATACTCACCTCCCTCCTTCCCCTTTCACCGACAGGGCTATATGTAAGATAGAGTAATAACATTGGTGAGGGAACTTAACAGAAACAAAGTAGTTCATATAATAGTAGACATCCTTATGAAGCTTGAAAGCTACACTTAAAGATTTTTGTCAGCTTTATGAAAAAGAATATAAACACACGTACAAACATACGCCATCATGCAGACGTACGTTTTACAGAAGTACATTACGTACATCTCAAGCAGACGGTTTAAGCAAAGATAATGCTTTTCTTTTTCTTCTCCCTGACTTTGTGAAAAGTCATTGGGGCGCTGCACGGCAGAGCTGTTTATCAAATTCTTCTAGCTCTGTCGGTTATGTGCCAAAGCCTGGGTCTGTGCAAAGTGATATTTTCTCTGTCCATTCCGCAGTTTTGTAAGTCCATCTTTTTTTTTTTTTTTTTTTCTGTCTTCCCTTCCGTTTCTGTCTCTCAACGTTTCCACAGAGGACTGATTTAGCAAGGACACTGAATTTCGTCACGGGGCCATACTTACGTAGTTGTCTTTTTCTTTTTCTTTCTTTCTTTTCTTTTCTTTTTTGTTGTTGTTGTTTTTTTTGTTTTTGACTGATCTTCGTATGGTCCAATCATCAGTGTTGTGGAAACATTATCAAGCAGACGTGCTATGTTTTTCAGGATTTTTCAAGCAGATGGTTTCAACAAAGATAATGATACAGATGGCTGATTAGTGATTCATAAAAAAAATACCTGTCAGCCCCCACATGGATGATTGATTAATGATTCCTAAAAAAAAAAACCTGACAACTCTGGATGATTGATTAATGATTCCTACCAAAAAAAAAAATACCTGTCAACCCCAGATGCTTGTTTAATGATTCCTAAAAAGTACCTGTCAACCTGAGGTCTTAGTGACACATGTTTTTTCAATATTGCGCGCAATTATCAAATATTTTATGAATAATTATCTGCAGAGTACAGTATTTATATTGCTTTAATAAATGTGGAACTACGCATTCAGCAAAATTAAGTCGAACTTGAAATCTGATTTGAAATGTCTATCGTGTCTAAATAGTATAAAACTTGAACGAAATAAAGGTACACGCATGCACGCACACATGCACGCAGAGAGTTATGCACACACGCAGATACACAGGAGCGCGCGCAACAACACACAAAATTACACACAGGACATAACACACACACACAGCATAACACACACACACACACACACACACACACACCACCACACACACACACACACACACACACAACACACACACACACACACACACACACACACACACACACACACACACACCGTCTAATATCACTTATAGTGAAAAGACGTTAAATCAAAGAACGAACGAACGAACGACACACACACACACACACACACACACACACACACACACACACACACACACACACACACACACACACACACACACACACACACAACACTCACACACACCTAGCCTCCCCACCCGTCCTTAATCTCATCCACTTGCTATCTCTTCCCACCCATGGGGCTATTTGTAAAGATGGATTTGTCAGATGGTGTGCTACATAATGGACACGATGTGATTTCTATAAGATTGTACATCGTTGTGAAACCTAAAAAAAAAATACACGCATTTACAGTTGTACATTATTGTATTATACCTTATTGTAAAGCCTGAAAGCTGCATATATTTACTATACCAGCGGCCTGACCAAAGAAGAAAAAGAATCTCTCTCTCCCCCCCCCCCTACCCAAAGTTAGATTTCCATTCCGTTGGGGAGATGAACTGCTTATCAGTCATTAAGATAGAGAACTTCCTGTATCTTTGAGACCAGGTGTTTACACAACACCCACACGAAGCACGTGCGTGTGCAGACACACTCAGACACACTCAGACACACAACACACACACAGACACACACACAGACACACACAGACACACACAGACACACACACACACACACACACATATACACACACACACCACGCACCACACACACACACATGCGCTTATCTAGATAGACAGACAGACAACACACACACACACACACACACCACACACACGCACGCACGTACGCACGCACACAACACACACACACGTGCAAGCGTGCACAAATGCACGGGCGCACACACACACGCACATACACGTACGCATAGACAGAGATGCGCGCTTGCTTGCACGTCCACTTATATACATACGCACAGCCATGACTCTTGAAAAAAAAAGTTATTAACATCAAGATTAGAATGAAGATTATTTCCTGAAGTCATTGGTATTAAATGCAATGGAGATTTAGTGATACTTGAAGACAAAATATTTCTTTATTAAGCTACCTAGAGCCTGTCACCACTATTAATATTGAATATGTATTATGTTGTTTTTTTCTACGAATGTGTATGGACTTTCTACGAATGTCTATTGACGCGATTTCATGATCTCTGAGCGTAAAGGCCATGCCCTGTGGACACATTTCTGTGATCTATGGACACAGCTCCATCATTTGTGAACGTAATTCCATGATTTCTGGATGCACTCCTGTCCTAGGGACGCAATTCTGTTATCTTGGGATGCAGTTGTGGATATGACGCAATGACATATGTCTGGACGCGAATCCATGATCTAGAGACGCAATGCGTGATCTAGTGCCGCAATTCAAGTATCTTGGAGGAAATGCCATGATATCTGGAAGCATTTCCATGATCTATGGACATATTCCATATCTCTGGACATATTCCATGATCTCTGGACAATTCCATGATCTCTGGACATATTCCATGATCTCTGGACATTTTCCCATGATCTCTGGACATAATCCATGATCTCTGGATATTTTCCCATGATCTCTGGATATATTCCCATGATCTATGGACATAATCCCATGATCTCTGGACATAATCCCATGATCTCTGGACATAATCCCACGATCTCTGGACATTTTCCCATGATCTCTGACATTTTCCCATGATCTCTGGACATAATCCCATGATCTCTGGACATATTCCCATGATCTCTGGACATAATCCCATGATCTCTGGACATATTCCCATATCTCTGGACATAATCCCACGATCTCTGGACATAATCCCATGATCTCTGGACATTTTCCCATGATCTCTGGACATAATCCCACGATCTCTGGACATTTTCCCATGATCTCTGGACATAATCCCATGATCTCTGGACATTTTCCCATGATCTCTGGACATAATCCCATGATCTCTGGACATTTCCCCATGATCTCTGGACATTTTCCCATGATCTCTGGACATAATCCCATGATCTCTGGACATATTCCCATGATCTCTGGACATAATTCCCATGATCTCTGGATATAATCCCATGATCTCTGGACATATTCCCATGATCTCTGGACATAATCCCATGATCTCTGGACATAATCCCATATCTCTAGACATAATCCCATGATCTCTGGACATAATCCCATGATCTCTAGACATAATCCCATGATCTCTGGACATAATCCCATGATCTCTGGACATAATCCCATGATCTCTGGACATAATCCCATGATCTCTAGACATATCCCACGATCTCTGGACATAATCCCATGATCTCTGGACATTTTCCCATGATCTCTGGACATATTCCCATGATCTCTGGGACATAATCCACGATCTCTGGACATAATCCCATGATCTCTGGACAATTTCCCATGATCTCTGGACATAATCCCATGATCTCTGGACATTTTCCCATGATCTCTGGACATAATCCCACGATCTCTGGACATAATCCCATGATCTCTGGACGCAATGCCATGAACTCTGGATGTGATACCATAATCTCTGGACACAATACCGTGATCTCTGGATGCAATACCATAATCTCTGGACACAATACCGTGATCTCTGGATGCAATACCATAATCTCTGGACACAATACCGTGATCTCTGGATGCAATACCATAATCTCTGGACACAATACCGTGATCTCTGGATGCAATACCATAATCTCTGGACACAATACCGTGATCTCTGGATGCAATACCATAATCTCTGGACACAAGTCCACGATCTCTGACGCAATTTCATGATCTCTGGACACAATATCATGATCTCTGGAAGCTGTGCCATGATCTCGGATGTAAATTCTACGATATCTGGATGTAATACCGTGATATCTGGACAGAGTTCTATGGTCTCTGGAGTTGGATGGTTGCTATATGATTTCTGTGTTGCGTTGATCTCTGTTTAAAGACTAAGGTCAGTGTCCTTTTCCTGTTCCTCCCTCACTGTCTGCCTCAGGCTGTGTCCCATCTTTCCTGTCCTTTTGTCTCCACTGTCTCGTCAGTACTCTTTTCAAATGTAAATGTAAAACGTCTGGTTTCCAACATCCTTCGTCATCGTCTTTTGCCTTATGCAATGTGGGGTTCATATAGAGTTTTTTTAAATGGGAAAAAATGTCCGAAGGTCAATATATTCCTGCTTAAAACATTTAACTTAACGTCAGTTATCATGTTCCATTGTGCAATGTGTTAGTCTTAAATCTGGTTTCCTATACTATTTTTTTCTTTTGAATATCGTAAGTATCCTTTCCGTGTGGGGTTATAGCAGTTGAACAAAAATTCTGAAGTGTAAAAAATCTTGTCTGGAAATGGTTGTGCAAATATGCATGACAGTCCATTGATCACATGTTCCAGGAAAAGATAGTTGTCTGTAAAGACTGATTATATTTTTGTTTATGTTGCTTTAGTAATAGAATCTTTATATCCACACACAAGGACATGTCTGGCGATTTTTATGCTGGAAAACAGCAACAGTAGAAGAACAGAGATACGATTGTTATTATCTTTATGTGAGAAAGTGCACTACCCTCATGTTTTCATTAGTGTTGGATGTGTGTTGTATTTTTTTCTTCGTGAATGTGTCTGAATGTGTGTTGCTCTCTATTTGAAGTGTATGATCAATGTCCTCGTGTGTTGCTCTCTATTTGAAGTGTATGGTCAATGTGCTTGTGTGTTGCTCTCTATTTGAAGTGTATGATCAATGTCCTCGTGTGTTGCTCTCTATTTGAAGTGTATGGTCAATGTGCTTGTGTGTTGCTCTCTATTTGAAGTGTATGATCAATGTCCTTGTGTGTTGCTCTCTATTTGAAGTGTATGATCAATGTCCTTGTGTGCTGCTTTCTATTTGAAGTGTATGATCAATGTGCTTGTGTGTTGCTCTCTATTTGAAGTGTATGATCAATGTCCTTGTGTGTTCTCTATTAATTGAAGTGTTCATGATCAATGTCTTTGAGTGTTGCTCTCTATTTGAGGTGTATGATGAATGTCCTTGTGTGTTGTTGTCTATTTGAAGTGTATGATCAATGTCTTGTGTGTTGCTCTCTATTTGAAGTTATGATCAATGTCTTTGAGTGTTGCTCTCTGTTTGAAGTGTATGATCAATGTCTTGTGTGTTGCTGTCTATTTCAAGTGTATATGAATGTCCTTGTGTGTTGCTCTCTATTTGAAGTGTATGATCAATGTCCTTGTGTGTTGCTCTCTATTTGAAGTGTATGATAATGTCTTTGTGTGTTGCTCTCTATTTGAAGTGTATGATCAATGTCTTTGTGTGTTGTCTCTATTTGAAGTGTATGATCAATGTCTTTGTGTGTTGCTCTCTATTTGAAGTGTATGATCAATGTCTTTGTGTGTTGCTGTCTATTTGAAGTGTATTATCAATGTGCATGAGTGTTGTTCTCTATTTGAAGTGTGTGATCAATGTCCTTGTGTGTTGCTGTCTATTTGAAGTGTATGATCAATGTCGTGTGTTGCTCTCTTTTGAAGTGTATGATCAATGTCTTTGTGTGTTGCTTTCTTTTGAAGTGTATGATCAATGTCTTGTGTGTTGCTTCTATTTGAAGTGTATGATCAATGTCCTTGTGTGTTGTCTCTATTTGAAGTGTATGATCAATGTCCTTGTGTGTTGCTCTCTTTTGAAGTGTGTGATCAATGTCCTTGTGTGTTGCTCTCTATTTGAAGTGTATGATCAATGTCCTTGTGTGTTGCTCTCTATTTGAAGTGTATGATCAATGTCTTTGTGTGTTGCTTTCTATTTGAAGTGTATGATCAATGTCTTTGTGTGTTGCTCTCTATTTGAAGTGTATGATCAATGTCCTTGTGTATTGCTCTCTATTTGAAGTGTATGATCAATGTCCTTGTGTATTGCTCTCTATTTGAAGTGTATGATCAATGTCTTTGTGTGTTGCTTCTATTTGAAGTGTATGATCAATGTCCTTGTGTGTTGCTCTCTATTTGAAGTGTATGATCAATGTCCTTGAGTATTGCTTTCTATTTCAAGTGTATGATCAATGTCCGTGTGGTGTTGCTCTCTATTTGAAGTGTATGATCAATGTCTTTGAGTGTTGCTCTCTATTTGAAGTGTATGATCAATGTCTTTGAGTGTTGCTCTCTATTTTAAGTGTATGATCAATGTCCTTGTGTGTTGCTTTCTATTTGAAGTGTATGATCAATATCTTTGTGTGTTGCTTTCTATTTGAAGTGTATGATCAATGTCTTTGTGTGCTGCTTTCTATTCGAAGTATATGATCAATGTCTTTGTGTATTGCTTTCTATTTGAAGTGTATGATCAATGTCCTTGAGTGTTGCTCTCTATTTGAAGTGTATGATCAATGTCCTTGTGTGTTGCTCTCTATTTGAAGTGTATGATCAATGTCCTTGAGTGTTGCTTTCTATTTGAAGTGTATGATCAATGTCCGTGTGTGTTGCTCTCTATTTGAAGTGTATGATCAATGTCCGTGTGTGTTGCTCTCTATCTGAAGTGTATGATCAATGTCTTTGAGTGTTGCTCTCTACTTGAAATGTATGATCGATGTCCTTGTGTGTGTTGCTTTCTATTTGAAGTGTATAATCAATGTCTTTGTGTGTTGCTCTCTATTTGAAGTGTATGATCAATGTCCTTGTGTGTTGCTCTCTATTTTAAGTGTATGATCAATGTCCTTGAGTGTTGCTCTCTATTTGAAGTGTATGGTCAGTGCCCTTCTTTAGTTGAACTGTATGATTAATGTCTTTGTGTGTTGTTTTCTATTTGAAGTATATAATCGATGTCCTGGTATGTTGCTCTGTATTTGATGTACATAATCAGTGTCCTTGTGTTTGTTTTTCTTTTTGAAGCGTATTATCACTGTCTGTATGTGTTGTTCTCTATTTGGAGTGCATTGTCCTTGTTTGTTTATCTGAAGTGTAAGGTCTACGTCCTTTTCTTGTCTTCTCTCTTTATGGTTCAGGCTGCCTCAGCTTTCCTGCCTCTCTTTCTCCAATGTCTGATCAGTTTTCTTTTAGATGTAAAACATCTCATTTCCACAGTATTTCGGGCATTGCCCTATGCAATGTGATTTAAATGGAGATGTATCTGTTTCTTCCAGATTGACTGGAACCAATAGAACTGTTGTCAGGAAGACCAGTTCCTTGTGTACTTCAGACAAATGCAGCTTTGTGTAAAGGTAAGAAAATTGTTGTTGTTTTGTGGTTTTTTTTTTCAGTAATAGGACCTTTCCTGAACCTGGCGTCATGCCGTTAGAAGAAAGATGCTTTGTTGACAAACACTCTTTGTTCTAGATAGTAAGGTAGGCTCTGGTGATAATCACAATAATTTCTTTAAATGCAGGTTTCGTCTTTACACTTTCTTTCAATAACAACATCTTTTCAAAGACACACAAACAACGTATCTTGCACCTAATGTATTAAAACAAAATGAGAAAAAGACAACTGAGAAATAACCAAGCGCACCAGCTATACGTCCTATCCCCATTCTGACGTACCAGAACCAGATCTTGACCCTTATCGACCCCTAGAGCACATTGTTACCATCTGTCAGACGTGTTGTTTGAGAAGAACTGTCAGCAAGACCTGACGCCACAGGATCGTTCTCGTTATTGTTAGTTTTTGCTCAAAGCCCATCCGACTGCGTAGAGCCATATCAGGGCTATATCCGATTCAAAACATGCACAATACTTCAACAGGAAAAAAAAGGGAAAAGAAAATTTAGTATGCATGCTATATCGCGCACATAATCTAAGGAGTTGCCCCTGGGTTGAACACTGTCCATTTATCACACACGGGAATGAAAAAACATACCTGATTACAAATTGAAACAAATATAAGGACACTAAAACATATAAATATGGGCCTAAATTACCTTAAATTGTTTCCGCATATCACATTTCCCTAGAGCCAAAAATACACTTAATACATGTACCCAATTATCAATCCTAATAGAAAGTAGGTAAGACTTTATCGAACACATACAGGTGAATGGACCAGCAAGGCAGAAAATGATAGGAAGAAATGACAGAAAGCAAAGAAACAAGGTAGAAACAAAGAGAGTGACAGAAAAAGAGGAAATTTCTAGCACAGAATTTCCAGAAGGTGGGGTTACTATTTATACTGAAAGAGCCCCCACATTCCAGTTTATATTTTATGTACATTCCTTCCGTTTTAGAAACACCACAAATGTGTTCATATAAAATAAAATGGAAAAGATATTTTCTTTAGTGCATTAGACCGAAATAGGATTGTCTACAGAAATGATGAGATGGTTTTAAATAATTTGTTTTGGATGCAAAAAAAAAAAAAAAAAAAATGTATCACCGTTCGCTGTAAAAGCAGACGAAAATAAATGTAGGTCGGGATAGGGAGACCAAATTATACCAAGGAATTTCAAATAAGCTACGCACAAAAAGTTAAGGATCACTATGAGAAAACAGGTGCGTAATTAACTCAGTTCGCTACTGTTATTTATTTCTCAGTCCAGCCAAATTGTTATGAATTCTTGTTCAGCTGTAAGTGGGCGATGTTGTGTTAGTGCGAAAATTGCACGGGATTCTCTACTGCTGAGCTTGGCCGCAAACGGAAAAGCGGAAACTTGCGAAAAAGGACCTTGTTTTGGACCGTTCTGCCTGAACACATTGCACAAGCCAGATGGAAAAACCATTATGCACGTGCAAGCACTGCTGTTTATGTGTGAGATGCTGTCTCTTGTTTGGCTTTATAAGAAGACATTCCACCAGTAGTAGGCCTGATCTGACAATGCCTCCACGACGAAAATTGAGCGAGTTTGAGAGGGACGAGCTGTTGCATGGTTCCAAGATAGTGTTCCCAAGCGAGAAGTGGCCAGGCGACTTCAGGTGTCCATCTCGGTCATTGTCAGACTGATTCAACGCTTCACAGCCACTGGGAGGGTCCATGAAAGACGCAGATCTGGTCGACTGAAGAAGACAAATCCACGTGAAGATCGTCTCATTGAACGACAAGCCCTGCAGACAAGAACAGCCTCTTTAAGCATCATTCGAAGGCAGCTGAGGGTGGCTACTAACATCAACATCAGCCAGCAGACTATACGGAACCGCCTTCATGGGTTTAACCTCCGTTCTCGTCGCCCAGCTGTACGGCCACGCTTAACTCCAGCCCATAGGGCAGCACGCCGCGCCTTCTGCAGACGTCACGTTAGGTGGACACGTCAGCAATGGTCCCAGGTCCTGTTCAGTGATGAATCACGCTTCACCATGAACCACAACGACGGCTGACTGAGGGTCTGGAGGCGCCCAGGGCAACGCTTTATTGACACCACTGTTCAAGAAAAGGTGGCCTTTGGTGGAGGTTCTGTAATGGTCTGGGGGCCTTCAGCCTTCACCACAGAACACCCTTGTATCATGTACAGGGTAACCTGACTGGCCTCCGATACCGGGATGAGATCCTTCGACCGCTGGCTGTGCCTACACTGCGGCAGATGGGACCGACGGCTGTCTACCAGGATGACAACGCTCGCCCCCACAGGGCAAGGGTGGTCAACGACTTCCTGCAGCAGTCTGGAGTCAACAGAATGGAGTGGCCAGCATGCAGTCCCGATCTCAACCCGATTGAGAACCTCTGGGATGAGCTGGATCGCAAAGTGAGGAGCAACCACCCCCCTCCCAGGGATGCCCAACACCTCTACCAGATGCTGCAGGCTGAGTGGCAGGCGCTTCCACAGAGGATCTTCACCAACCTGGTCAACTCGATGAGGACTCGCTGCGTCGAGTGCCAGAACAGCCATGGCGGTTACACGCATTACTGAACTTTTGGGAGCATCAGAATGCCCTGTCTTGTGATTTCAATGACTTTGGGAAATCAAATTTCGATACGTACCCACTTTGATCAAATGTACACACCAAACGATTGCTCGAAATTGAAGGCAATTGTGTATCGTTATCACTAAAGCATGGAATTAAATGTTTGCCAAACTTCAACGCATTGGCTTTCTTATTTTGAAAGTTATGAATTTTTGTGCAAGTGATCCTTAACTTTTTGTGCGTAGTGTATGTGCATTTCTAGCTTAATCGTGACCTTTCAATTTTTATTGTGTCTCACCTGTCGGCGTCACCGGGTTTAGTGTTGGCCGCTGCAGTCTTTGACACCACCACCTCCCTCCGGGCAGCTCTGTCTTGACTTTTGTGGACAATTTCTTGAATATTTAGGCCACTGATGTTGAATATGTTCTCCGATGTATGAGATTGGAGGTCTGCCTTTATTCCTTTTTGCCATTGTTTTTCCTTGGAAAAAATAAAGGTTGCCAACAGGTCGTGTTCTTGCTGCATGAGACATGGCAAATGTATTCTAGTCTTCTCTTGTTGATGTCTACTAGATCTAGTAGTATTCTGGTGGTATCAAGTTCTTCCAGAGCACTTTCATTGTGTACACATTTACAATCATCCGAGCAAACAATATGTTGAAACGTTAAGCTTTAGATTTCGTAAGTATTGCTCTGTATGCTGTTTCCAACGAAATATACCGACAGAGCTGAATATACCGATTGGGCTGAGTATACCGATAGGGCTGAGTGTACCGATAGGGGTGAATATGCCGATAGGGCTGAATATACCGATTCGGCTGAGTATGCCGATGGTGCTGAGTATACTGATTGGGCTCAGTATACCGATAGGGCTGAGTACACCGATAGGGCTGAATATATCGATAGGGATGAGGTACCGATAGGGATGAGTACACCGATAGAGCTGAATATACCGATAGGGCTCAATATAGCGATAGAGCTGAATATACTGATAGGGCTGAATATACCGATAGGGCGTTAACAAGCGTCCGGTCCACATACATCTTATACATAGGATACCTGTGGTGGGTCCGTTCCTTCCAGTTGGTCTGCCTGCCTGCTCTAAAAGTATGCTATCTGCCTGTACTGGCCCAGTACAGTAACAAACCCGTCTTCTTTACTCTCTCTGTGTACAAGATGACTTGATTAGCATGGAGCATGGCTGATGCCAAGGAGAAAGTAAAAACGATCTGTATGTGTGGCTGCTGCTCTATTTTGGCTGCCAGAAAGCGAGCAGGGAGCAACAAGTGGTTGTTTCTTTCGTTCACATCTGCTCAGGGGTGGAGGGGGTGGGGGGGGGGGGGAAGAATCTCTCTGGTGGCTCAGAGAACGTGAAAATTTCGGTCTCCTTCACTTCAAGAGGCTGTAACAAGTGGTTGCTTCTGTCCTGTATAGTCTGCCCCAGTTAAAAAAAAAAAGACACGCGCACACACTCACGCACGCGCGCACGCACGCATGCGCACGCGCACACACACACACACACCGACGCACGTGCGCACACACACATACACACGCGCGCGCGCACACACGCACATATATACACACACATACACGCACGCATATGTACACACACTCAAGCACGCACGCGCGCGCGCACACACACACACGCACGCACGCACACACACACACACACACACACACACACACACACACACACACACACACACTCACACACGCACTCACACACGTTAAACAAGGGGTAGGGGGGAGAAAGAAAAGGAGAACCCTACCATCTTGAAAAAAAAAAGGCGTTTTCTTTAACGGAACTTGCTGGCATGGTGACAATGTTGAAATATACGAGTACTCTCCTGTGTGCTGCTGGGATGCGCCGAGTTTATCACTTTCTTTTTTGTTTTGTCTTCTGGGTCCTTCTTTCTCTCTGTCTTTCTTGTTCTTCCAGTTACAGAAAAGGGGAGGATGATAAAGATCAAGTAGAGGAGACTCAGTTTTCTCTGTCTGTCTGTTTTTTGTTTTGTTTTTGAGGTTATGAGACTATGTTCGGCGTGCATGGATGCGTGTAGACACTTAAAATGTTTGCGTAGACAGACGGACAGACAGATAGAGAGAGAGAGAGAGAGAGAGAGAGAGAGAGAGAGAGAGAGAGACAGACACACACACACACACACACACACACACACACGCGCGCGCGCGCGTGCACACACAGAAAGAGAGACAGAGACAGGGAGACAGAGAAAAGAGAGAGAGAGGGACAGACAGACACACAGAGACAGACAGATACACACACACACACATACACACGCGCGCGAGCGCGTGCGCACAGAAAGAGAGAGAGAAAGAGACTCACACACACACACACACACACACACACACACACACACACACACACACACACACACACACACACACACACACACACACACACACACACACACACACACACACACACACACACACACGAAGACTCACGTGAGCCTGTAAAGATGAGATGCTGTGTTAGTCATACTCCAGATTCCTCCTCTCTTGGCCTTCACTGTGTGATCCCATTTTTTAACGATTGTGTCCGGGTGTGTATTATGTTTTTTTAGGTGTGTGATGTTCTCAGGGCGTTGATATTCTCTGGGTATATGTGTGTTGTTCTATGGATGTGCAATGTTTTATTGAGCGTGTGTTGTTCCCTGGGTGTATGTGTTTTTTGTTCTCTGAGTGCCTATGTATTGTTCTCTTGGTGTGTATATATGTGTTGTTCTGTGGGTATTTGTTGTTCTGTGGGTATATGTTGTTCTCTGGGTGGACGTGTGTTGTTGTCTGGGTGTATGTTGTTCTCTGGGGGTTGTGTGTTGTTCTTTGGATGGATGTGTGTAATGTTCTCTGGGTGTGTGTTGTTTTCTGGGTGTATGTTGTTTTCTGGGTGGATGTGTGTTGTTCTCTGGGCGTGTATGTTGTCCTCTGGATGTTTAATGTTCTCTTGGTATGGTTCTCTGGTGTGTATGTTCTCTGGTTGTGTAATGTTCTCTGGGTGTGCAGTGTTCTCTGGGTGTGTATGTGTGTGTGTTGTTCTCTGGATGTGTGTGTTGTTCTCACGGTGTAGGTATGTGTGTTGTACATCAGTGTGGTGTTTTCTGGACGTCTGTTGTTCTATGGACGTGTGATGGTTTCTTGTTGTGTGATGTTCTCTGGATGTGTGTTGTGCTATATTTGAAATGTGAGGTCAATATTTTCGTCCTGCATCTTTTTCGATTCTGTTTAACTCAGTTTTAGCTTTCCTCTCTGTCTGTCTCTGTCCACTGCCTCGTGCAAGAATGTCTCGCTCTCTCCTTTTATCATCAGTTGCTCTTCACAGTCTGGAATTTAGTCCTTTGACTCCTGCACCATGGCCACCAGCATCCTGCATTGCCAACCATGCTAGCAAAGCAAAAACGTAACCCTTTGACTTCTTCACCTGATCCACCAGCTTCAGGAAGCTGGTAGAGTAGGTGAGGAAGTCAAAGGGTTAAGTTTTTACAGTTGGTGGATAGGGTACAGGAGTCAAAAAGGTTAAGCGAAATAATTTTTTTTTTTTCTAATACAAGAGATAAGTAAATGTTAGAGATAATTGGCAGAATAATGTGGTCACTATTTACGAATAGTAGAATCTTCACTGAGACATGTCAACATTGTTTTTGGTTCTGAAATGAAAGAGAACAACATCAAAAGAAGACAGCTGCTGTGTTGATAAACACTCTTTGTTTTTCGACAGCTGAGCAGTAATTATGAATGTATACAAAAACGATGTTTCGTTAGTGTCCATTTCTGTTGTATACAAAAACGATGTTTCGTTAGTGTCCATTTCTGTGTGTACTTTCTGTCTGGCACTAAAATTCCAGAAAATCATTTCAGTAGATGAGAGCAGCTCTGTTGTCACACTTCCTTATTGGTGATCAGTTTACCTGTTATAGTAGATTATTTGAAATGTTGTAAAATCAGGTTTCTGTGATTTCCCCTTTTCATTGTTTAATATTTTTTTTATATATGTACAGCCATTTTGCTCAGTTCCAACATCTTGATATAAATGATAGAGGGCGGCATCAGTAGAAAAAAGTAGGTGTGTGGTGTCTGGGGCCTTCGCTGTCTTCTACTAGATGTTGGATTGTCAGCCAAGATAGGTTCTTATCACCTTGCCCCTGTAAAAAGCCCACCCAGTATGTTGTCTGTACAAGATGACTTGATTAGCATGTAACATGCACAGACCTCTTAACCTTTTGTCTCCTGCACCTTATCCACCAACTGCAAAAACTTAACCCTTTGACTCTCTCACCCTACCCACCAGCGTCCTGCAGGAAGCTGGTGGATAGGGTGAGGGAGTCAAAGGGTTAAGTGTTTGCTTTGCCAGCACGGTTGACGATGCAGGGTGCTGGTGAACAAGGTGCGGCAGTCAAAGGGTTAGGGACTGTGGTAGCATGGCTTGATTGCGAAGAGAAAAGTAAAACTATCTGTGGCTGTTCTCCAGTCTTTGCTGCCAGTGAACGAGCAACAAGTGGTTGTTTCTTTCCTTCACCATCTGTTCAGAAAGAAAAAAAAATCTCTACTACCAAAGAAGAAAATGAAAACTGTGGCTTCTTCTGAGAGGCTGCAACAAGTGGTTGCTTCTTTCCTGTCTGTCTGTCCCAATAAAGAAAGAAACAAAGGGGGAGGGGGAGGAGGGGAAGGAAAGGAAGGAGACCCTTTTTTCTGCAGAAAACCTTGAAGGTATCACTGACACACGACTGCTGGCATGGCCACAATCTTCAGATTTACGAGTGCTCTCTGGTGCTCTCTGCTGCACTTGCTGGGTGTGTGAAGTGTGTCGTCTTTTCCTGGTCTTTCGTTTTGAATGTTTTCCTTTGCTGTTCTAGATACAAAGCCAATGGTTCTGATCATCTGTTAGAGTCTCTCTTTCTGCCCTTCTCTTTTTCTTTATGTATCTCTCTCTCTCTCTCTCTCTCTCTTTATCTGCCTGCCTGTCTGTCTGTCCACCTCTTTCTCTATCTCTCTGTCTCTCTCTCTCTCTCTCTGTCTCTGTCTCTCTCTGTCTCTCTCTCTCGTTCGTTTTGTGCACCTGTCGCTATCCTGAGACCACACAAGTCTTGCATGCATACGTGTGCATGCTAGCATGCACATACACAGACTACACAAACAAGACAGACACTCAAGCGGATAGCCACACGCTTGTGACTGTTGAAACATCTTCTTCGTCTTCTATGTGGTGCCTTGTCTCTGGGAGCTTCTCAATACGTTGTCATCTGCTTTCAAATGTAATATTAACAACCACTTTCCCCTGCCTGTCCTAAATATGTTTCTGTTTGTCTCCTTGTTTCCAATGTTTCGTCAATACTCTTTTAGATAAAACAAAACTGTCAGATATAAAATGTCTGATTTCCACCACTTATCAACTATTGCCCTGTTCACTCTGAATGTTAAGTGGAGGATCTTTGTTCTGTAAGGAAAGTTGTCTGGAAATGATAAAGCTAATAGGCTGAACGATCTTGCTTCCAAAGGGACCTTTCATTCACTCGAATGCTAGAAAACAAGGCTTAGTAAGAGAAACGCAGAGACATGATTGTCAAAAAGTTAATGTGAGATAATACGTTAAGTTCAGCCTTCCTAGTGTTCAATATGTTTTGTCTTTTCCCTCTGTGAATGTGACTAATTGTTTGTTATTCTCTATTTAAAATGTAAAGTCAGTGTCCTCTTCCTGCCTCTCTTCATTCTGTTTCAGATTGTCTCCGCCTTTCTGTCTGTCAGTCTGTTTCAGATTGTCTCCGCCTTTCTGTCTGTCAATCTGTTTCAGATTGTCTCCGCCTTTCTGTCTGTCAGTCTGTTTCAGATTGTCTCCGCCTTTCTGTCTGTCAATCTGTTTCAGATTGTCTCCGCCTTTCTGTCTGTCAATCTGTTTCAGATTGTCTCCGCCTTTCTGTCTGTCAGTCTGTTTCAGATTGTCTCTGCCTTTCTGTCTGTCAATCTTTTTCAGATTGTCTCCGCCTTTCTGTCTGTCAATCTGTTTCAGATTGTCTCCGCCTTTCTGTCTGTCAATCTGTTTCAGATTGTCTCCGCCTTTCTGTCTGTCAGTCTGCCTCTGCTGTCTGGTCAGTATCTTTTTTTGAAGCTGTCAAACGTCTGGTTTCCACCATCCAGCAATTATTGCCATAAGCAGTCTGAACTTTAACCCTTTGACTCCCGCAGCTTATCCACCAACTCCAAAAACTTAAGTCTTTGGGAGTCAAAGAATTAAGTTTTTGCTTTGCTAGCTTGGTTGACAATGCAGGATACTGGTGGATAGGTGCGGCAGTCAAAGGGTTAAAGACTGTGGTAGCATGGCTTGATGGTGAAGAGAATCGTAAAAATATCTGTGGCTGTGCTCCAGTCTTTGCTGCCGGTGAACGAGCAACACGTGGTTGTTTCTTTCCTTCACCATCTGTTCAGAAAGAAAAAGAAATCTCGCTACTACCAAAGAGAAAAATGATCATTTTGGCTTCTTCTGAGAGGCTGCAACAAGTGGTTGCTTCTTTCCTGTCTGTCTGTCTCAGTAAAGAAAGAAACAAAGAGGGGATGGGAGGGGGAAGGAAAGGAAGGAGACCCTTTTTTCTGCAGAAAACCTTGAAGGTGTCACTGACACACGACTGCTGGCATGGCCACAATCTTCAGATTTACGAGTGCTCTCTGGTGCTCTCTGCTGCACTTGCTGGGTGTGTGAAGTGTGTCGTCTTTTCCTGGTCTTTCGTTTTGAATGTTTTCCTTTGCTGTTCTAGATACAGACCCAGTGGTTCTGATCATCTGGTTTTTGAGTCTCTCTGTCTCTGTCTGTCTGCCTTCCTCTGTGACTCTATGTCTCTGTCTCTGTTTCTCTCTCTCTCTCTCTTCTCTCTCTCTCTTTCTCTCTCTCTCTCTCTCTCTCTCTCTCTCTCTCTCGTGTTTCGTGCGCTTGTCGTTATCCTGAAACAACACAAGGCTTGTATGCATACGTGTACATGCTAGCATTTACATACACATACACACAAACAAGACAGACACTCAAGCGGATAGCCACGCGCTTGTAACATTAAGTGAGGTACTGCACTGAACATCTACCTGCCGCTTGCTTCTTCGTCTTCTATGTGGTATCTTGTCTCTGGAAGCCTCTCTATATTTTGTAATCTGCTGTACTGTTAAATATAATATTAATCACTTTCCTCTGCCTCTCCTAACCCTGTTTTTGCTTGTCTCCCTTTTTCCACTGTCTTATCAGTAGTCAGTACTCTTTTAGATTAAAAAAACTGTCAGGTATAAAATGTCTGATTTTCCCCACTTACCAGCTATTAACCTGTGCAGTCTAAACTTTAAATGGAGAATCTTTGTTCTGTAAGGAAAGCTGTCTGGAAATGATAAAGCTAGAAGGCTGAACGACCAGTTCGCTGTGTATCTTAAACAAAAACATTTTTTATGAAGTATTAGTTTTGTTTGATTTATTCAAAAGATCTTTTTGTCTCTAAAGGGACTTGCCATGCACCTAAATGCTAGAAAACAAGGCTTTGTAGGAGAAACGCAGAGACATGAATGTCAACAATTCGAAGTGATGTTTTGTCATTTTCCCCCTGGGAGTGTGTCTGGTTGTGTGTTGTTCTCTATTCAAAATGAAAAGTCAGTGTCCACTTCCTGCCTCTCCTCGTTCTATTTCAGGGTGTCTTTGCTTTTCTGTCTGTCTGTCTGTCTTTCTCCGCTGTCCGGTCAATAGCTTTAAAAAAAAAAAGTAAAACGTCTGGTTTCCACCATCCAGTGATTATTGCCCTAAGCAGTCTGGAGTTTAACCCTTTGACTCCCCGCAGCCTGTCCACCAACTCCAAAAACTTAAGTATTTAGGAGTCAATGAGTTAAGTTTTTGCTTTGCTAGCATGGTGGACAAGGTGCGGCAGTCAAAGGGTTAAGGACTTTCTTATGTCCAGCGCTCCCCATAGTTTCTTATTACATACTGATAAATTATATCATCTTAATCATCTTCATCATGTGCCCTGCCACATAACGTTGGCGATCATGGCCCTCCATACGAATCTACCCCTTGTCACGACAAGTACATCTCCCACCCTCTCTGTCCTCAGCCACCCTGCAAGTCCATCCAATAGTTTCTCCCTGGGTCTATCTGGTGCTCTTTTTCCCTCCAGCTTTCCTGTTGTGACCAGGTACTCTTAATTTCTCTTGCCTCATAAAATGTCCTGTAAATGTTGCATGTCTTTTTCTAATCTTCTTCATTAATGTTCTGTACTCAAAGCCAGTTTCTGCAATTTTGTCTATTCTTTTAGTCGAAATATTTTCCGTGATATGTGAGCGAGCGCGAGCGCGAGCTATGTGCTTTTTGCCCTGATCTTGAGTGAAATGTTAGAAAATTATGTCAGTGGAAGAGAACAGCTGTTCTGACGTAGATGTTAGAAAACAGCGTCAATAGAAGAGAACAGCTGCATTGAATTAGATGTTAGATAATAATATCAGTAGAAGACAGCAGCTGTACTGACTTAGATGTTAGATAATAACATCAGTAGAAGACAGCAGCTGTACTGACTTAGATGTTAGATAATAACATCAGTAGCTCGCCCTGGACGGACTCGCAGATTGGGCCAACACCTGGTGTATTACCATCAACAAAGACAAGTCTGCGGCCACCCTGTTCTCCCTCTCCACCAAAGCCAAGATGCATAGACTGACACTCGGAGGCACTCCACTGCGGTTTGAAGACCAACAAACATACCTGGGAGTAACTTTCGACAAAAGGCTCACATGGAATGCACATATTCAGACAGCAGAAGCAAAAGCCCGGAGAAAGCTCAACATCATGCGGAAGCTGGCTGGAACACAATGGGGGGCAAACGAAAACATCTTGAAGACTGTGTACCAAGGCACCGTACGTCCACACCTCGAGTACGGCTCCAGCTCCTGGATGATGGCAGCACAGACCCACCACCAAAAGCTTGACAGGGTCCAGAACCAAGCACTGCGCATCATCACTGGTGCAATGAGATCAGCACCCATTCAAAAGATGGAGGTGACTACGGGCATCCCTCCACTGAGCAAAAGAAGAGAGAAAAAAACCCTGACCCACCTCACCAAAGTCCAGGCCTCAAAAGAACATCCTATGAACAAAAGAACCCAAGAAGCGACATCTGGGAGACTGAAGAGATCCAGTTTCGTCAGAGAATCAAAAGCTGTGCAAAGAAAACACAAAGACTCCCTACCAACCAAGGTGGAACCACTCGACACCACCAGTGAACCACCACCTTGGGAGAGAAGACAGGAGCGCATTACCATCTGCACCTCAGTCCCCTACCTCGGCCACAAGGATGAACACAGTGATGTCAGCAAGAGGTCCTTGACACTGGCCATGATGGAGGAAAGGTACCCCAAAGCAGCGTGGATACATGCCTTCACAGACGGGTCTGCCACGGACGCTACCAAAAGAGGCGGAGCTGGCGTGAACATCCAACTCCCCGATGGACAGCAGTTGACGAAGGCAGCACCTACGGGAATGCACTGCAGCAACTACCGAGCGGAAGTGGAGGCCCTGACTCTTGCTGCCGACACCATCAAGCAGATCACAGACGAACTAACACCCGTCGTCTTTCTGACTGATGCCAGATCTGTTCTTGAAGCCCTGCAGAACAACAAACAGCCCCGTCTGCAGGAAGCTCTACAAGACATCAAGAGCCCAAGAACAGTACTGCAGTGGGTGCCAGCACACTGCGGCATTGCTGGCAATGATGCAGCAGATAGAGCAGCAAAGGAGGGTGCCAGCCAAGAGCAGGAAGACAACCCTGTGACCTTTGCAGAGATGACCACCATCATCAGGTCCCTACACAACCAGCCACAGGCGGAGGACAGTTACCACCAGCTGTCCAGGCAACAGCAAGTCACCATATTCCGCCTACGAACTGGACATAACCGCTTAAATCACCACATGTCCAGAAAGCTCCGCCTTGCACCCTCTCCACTCTGCTCCTGTGGACTGGCAGAGCAGACAGCCGAGCACATATTGCAGGACCTCCCTGGTCTACGGAAGCTGAGGGACGAGATCTGGCCAGAGCCTGCCGGACTCCTGGAGAAGCTGCATGGCTGTGTGGAGGCGTTGCAGAAGACTGCCGATTTCGTCATGAGATCTGGTCTCCACGTTTGACGGCGTTAGACAAGAAGAAGATAACATCAGTAGAAGACAGCAGCTGTACTGACTTAGATGTTAGATAATAACATCAGTAGAAGACAGCAGCTGTACTGACTTAGATGTTAGAAAATAACGTCAGTAGAAGACAGCTGCTGTACTGACTTAGATGTTAGAAAATAACGTCAGTAGAAGACTTAGATGTTAGAAAATAACGTCTGTAGAAGAGAGCAGCTGTACTGACTTAAATGTTAGAAAATAACGTCAGTAGAAAACAGCAGCTGTGTTGACTTATATATGTTAGAAAATAACGTCAGTAGAAGAGAGCAGCTGTACTGATTTAGATGTTAGAAAATAACGTCAGTAGAAAGCAGCAGCTGTGTTGACTTATATATGTTAGAAAATAACGTCAGTAGAAGAGAGCAGCTGTACTGACTTAGATGTTAGAAAATAACGTCAGTAGAAAGCAGCAGCTGTGTTGACTTATATATGTTAGAAAATAACATCAGTAGAAGAGAGCAGCTGTACTGACTTAGATGTTAGAAAATAACGTCAGTAGAAAGCAGCAGCTGTGTTGACTTATATATGTTAAAAAATAACGTCAGTAGAAAGCAGCAGCTGTGTTGACTTATATATGTTAGAAAATAACGTCAGTAGAAGACAGCAGCTGTATTGACTTATATATGTTAAAAAATAACGTCAGTA
>CM060308.1:48911856-48929356 GCA_030674185.1 Monoplex corrugatus
TGCTAATCATTTTGTAAAATCTTTTCCTCGGTAAATAAAATTGCACGGGCTTTTTCTTTTAATTCTAATCATTTAGTAAAATCGTTTCCTAGGTATACAAAAATGTAGTTTTCTTTTCTTTTAATTAATTCTAACCAGAATATCTTCTTTTTCCTGGTTCTATGGACACCCACCCTTCTTGTTCTGATTCTGGCAGAGTACTTAAAAAGAAAGGACTGGTAGAAGGACAGTGTTATTGACAAATCCTCTCTCCCTTCTACACTGTCATTGTCCATTTGCCTGCCGTGATAGCTGGCTGTCTACTTGGCCCAGTAAAAAAAAAAAAAAAAAAAAAAAAAGCCCGCCTTCTTTACTCTCCTGACAAGATGACTTGATTAGCGTGGGACATGGCTGATCCCAAAGACACAACATCGAACAGACGGGGCAGCAGCTCTTTTTCTTTTTTTCTTTTTTTTTTCCGGGAGGTTCTTTCCAGAATGCTAGTAATGTTGGACTCCCTGCATTCACCATCTTCTTTAACCCTTTGACTCCCGCACCCTGTCCACCAACTGCAAAAACTTAACTCTTTGATTTCCTCACCCTATGTACCAGCTTCCTGCAGGAAACTGGTGGTGGATAGGGTGAGGGAGTCAAAGAGTTAAGTTTTTGTTTTGCTAACATGGTTGACAATGCAGGAATGTTGGTGGACAGGGTGCAGGAGTTAAAGGGTTACA
Source organism: Monoplex corrugatus (assembly GCA_030674185.1). Taxonomy (NCBI): domain Eukaryota; kingdom Metazoa; phylum Mollusca; class Gastropoda; order Littorinimorpha; family Ranellidae; genus Monoplex; species Monoplex corrugatus. The sequence goes on from CM060308.1 coordinate 48,912,570, forward strand.
ACAAAATCAGCAGGAATGAAAGGGCATCTCGTACAATATGTTGCCTAAGAGACAGTAACCAATACTGGCTGATGTTCTGTCTTTGCTTCCAGACAGTGACTAAACCTAACAAGCGATTGATTCGTTCACTCGCTATCTGCTTCTCTGTTGCCAAAGAGAAAGCGAATATATGTGCTGGCTGCTATGCTACACTCAAGAGTAGGTATCGGGTGTTTTTGTTTTGTTTCATTCACCACCTGCCTCAATAATAAATATAGAAATAATGAAAGGAAGGAAGGAAGGAGGGGAAGAAGGGAGGGAGGAATGAATGAAGGAAGGAAGGAAGGAAGGAAGGAAGAAAAAGAATGGAAAGAAAGAAGGAAGAGGAGAGAGAGAGAGAAGGGGGGGGGGAGAATGAAGAAAGGAAGTAAGGAAAGACTGAAGGATGGAGGAAAGGAGGGAGGGAGGGACGCAGGCAGATAAGAAGAAAGTAGGGACGTAAGGAAGGAAGGAAAAAAGAAAAGAAGGAAGGAAGGGGAGAGAGAGAGAGAGAGAGAGAGAGAGAGAGAGAGAGAGAGAGAGAGAGAGAGAGAGAGAGAGAGATCAAATCAAATCTTGTTAAAGTATTTTATCGTTAGAACTGCTGACATGCTGACAGTCTTGAGACTGATGGGAATTCTGTACTGCACGTTTAACTGTATGGAATACATAACTGTGTCCTTTTGATCTATTCGCTTTACCTGAAATGAGAGAATACATCGTCGTCGTCGTCGTCATGATGATGATGATGATGATGATGATGATCATGATGATGATGATGATGATGATGATGATGATGATCATCATCATCATCATCATCATCATCATCATCATCATCATCATCATGTGCCCTGCTGCGTGGCGTTAGCGATCATGGCCGTCCATACGAATCTATCCTTTGTTGCTGCAAGTACATTTCCGATCCACTCTGTCCTGATCCAGAGAATTATTCAGATAGGAGAAGACTTTCTCTTTCTATCTCTCTCTTTGTTTCTCTTTCTCTCTCTGTGTCTCTGTCTCTGTCTCTCTCTCTTTCTCTCTCTCTCTCTCCCCACCTCTCTCCCTGTTCTGAGACTACGGAAGACAAACATACAGTCGCATACATACATCCAAATCACATAATACCGACTGGCAGATAGGCAAACAGACAGTTAAACAGTCAGACAGACAGACAGACAGACAGACAGACACACACACACACACACACACACACACACACACACACACACACACACACACACACACACACGCACGCAATCACGCACACACCTATACATACAACACACACCTATACATACACACACACAAACACACAGACACAGACACACACACACACACACACAGACACACACACACACACACACACACACACACACACACACACACACACACACACACACACATGTACACGTTTTACAACTGTGCAAATAATTAAGTGCGATATTTTGATATATCTAGTCACATACCACGCCCCTTTCTTTTGCAGTCTTCAGTTTGTTGTCTTCGAGACTGTGAGTGGGTGTGTATTGATCTCTGAAGTATAAGATGAGTATCGTTTTACTGTCTGTCTTCATTCTGTGTCAGGTTGTCTCAGATTTCATGTCTTGTCTGTCACTGTGTCTTGACTGTCTCAACAATATTATTTTTTAAACAAAACGCCTAGTTTCAACCATCCATAGTGTACAGCCCAACGTTGTCTTTGACTTAAATAGTTATTTTGTTTTTCTCCAGGTAAATTGTCTGGCATTGATAATACTAGCTGGCACATGAATATGTACCTCAGGGAAATACAGGTTTCCTTAAAAGGTTATATACGTATATTTTGTTATTCATCATCATCATCATCATGTGCCCTGCCGCATGGCGTTGGCGATCATGGCCCTCCATATGTTCTATCCCTTGTTGCCGCAAGCACAGCTTCCACCCTCTCTGTCCTCAGCCACCCTGGGTCCACCTGGCGCTCTGTTTCCCTCCAGTTTTCCTGTTGTGACCAGGTGCTCTAATTCCCCTTTCCTCATAAAATTGCCTATAAATGTTGCCTGTCTTTTCTTAATCTTCCTTATGAATGATCTACCTGTATCTGCCTCCATCAAGACTGTCTCGTTTGTTTTCTTTGCTGTCCAAGGAATTCTCAGCATTCTTCTTAGAAACCACATCGCGGCTGCCTCAATCTTGCTCTGGCTTTGCGTGTTGACTGTCCACGCTTCACAATCGTACAACAGTATCGGTTGTATATAACAGCCAAGAATTCTCTTCCTGATGTTAATTGATTTTGTTATCATACAGACGAAATCTTCATTCGCTTTTTTGAAGAGCTTCCTGGCACATAAATACTGGAAGACGATGTCTGTTCACGAAAGGGAAACATGGCTGTGTTGGGATTTAAATTTTGTTCAAGAGGGATTCATCCCCCCACTTAGACGGTTCCATTTGTGTTTTCCACCCACATCTGCCAGCAGTCTCGCAGAATCCTGAAACCTGCACAAAATTCTGTGTGCTGGCAAGATCGATGTGGAAATGAGGAGGGCAGAAACCAGACTCAGACATGACCATAATGATTGGAACATTAAAGTGGGAGGTAAACACGCCCATTTGTATGTGGTCGGCTGAGATTGAACTCTGGACATAAGATTTTAAGTCCACGAGGAACTAACTGTGCTAGCTTCTCACTTCTTAGTGTTTTTGATGTGTGTGTGTGTGTGTGTGTGTGTGTGTGTGTGTGTGTGTGTGTGTGTGTGTGTGTGTGTGTGTGTGTGTGTGTGTGTATGTATGTGTGTGTGTGTGTGTGTGTGTGTGTGTGTGTGTGTGTGTGTGTGTGTGTGGTGTGTGTTCTATGACTATGTCTGGATGAATTTTGTCTTCTGTTTGAAGTGTAAGGTCAGTGTCCTGTTCCTGCCTACCCTCATTCTGTCTCAGTTCCCCTCTCTCTCTCTGTCTCTGTCTCTGCCTCTCTCTCTCTCCACTTTCATCAATTCATCAATACACCTTTAAGAATAAAACGTCTGATATCGACCGATCTTTCATGACTACTGTAGGAATACTGGTATTGAAATGAAGGAATATTCATTTTTCCCCAGACTGGCTGGAAACACTACAGGACTGGCTTGTTGACGACCAGTTCATTACGCATCCCAGGCAAAGGATTGATTTTCTGATATGTATGTTGTAAATAAGACTTGTTTTAAATATAAAAACGACCTTTCTGACACAGAAGATTTAAAAATCGAAGCTGGAAGAAGGAAGCAGGTCTGCTGACTTATTTTGTTAAGATGGTTTTCTTTAGATGCGCATGATGTTAAATATTCAGTGAAGTGCTTGTGTTAGTCACGTACCATCCTCATTTTAATCAGTTTTGAATGTGTTTTCTTTTTTTTTTTTTTGTATGTGAATGTGTCTGAGTGTATGTTGTTTTTTAGTTGAAACGTAAGGTCAGTGTGCACTTACAGCCTCTTAGTCTTTAATGTGTATTTGTGTGTGTGTGTGTGTGTGTGTGTGTGTGTGTGTGTGTGTGTGTGTGTGTGTGTGTGTGTGTGTGTGTGTGTTGTTGTCTAGTTGAAACGTAAGGTCAGTGTGCTCTTACAGCCTCTTAGTCTTTAATGTGTGTGTGTGTGTGTGTGTGTGTGTGTGTGTGTGTGTGTGTGTGTATGTATGTGTGTGTGGTGGTGGTCTTTGATTTAATGTCTATTCACTAAAGTGATTTTAGACAAAAAAAAAAAAAAAAAAAAAAAAAAAACCAACAACAAACAAACTTGCAAAAGGTTAATCTTCAGGAAAAAAAAAATGAACCAGAAAAACAAGACAAGAAAGAAAAATTCACAAATGACGTTATCATAATTAACGATTGAAACAGTAAAATTAGCTAACCATAACACTGAACATGAGAAGTAACGGCACGTTAAATATATTTCGCTATCGGACTTTTTGACAGGCTAACAAAAAATTCATATGTTAAGGATGGTGAGGCAAATATGTCAGAAACTGTCTTCGTTGATAATGTAGGTATATGTTGTTTTACCCGAACGCATGAAAGAATATGACTATGTGTTATCTTCTTTCCACACAGGCACACTACATTCCTGGTGTATTTTGTTTTGAATGCATCAAGTTTCCACCTATACATAAGGGATTGTATACTTCTGCTGGCAAGGAATCGCTTAGGTGTTTTGCTAATTTCAAAATTCATGTAACATTTTTCATACTTTTTCTGTTTATCTTGAAACTGCTTCCATACGTAGGCGTCCACTAAGGTATAACACTCATGCAATGAGAGGGAAAGTTGTATATGATTTGAATCTGGTGAGCTCTTTGCCCCCCGTTTGGCAGCCCTATCAACCATATCATTGTAATGAAAAGAACTATGAGATGGTATCCAGCAGAAAGTAATATCAGTGCCTCTTAAGGATAAACTATTAAACAAGTGAGTAATTTCCAATATCATTTCAGATCTTGTTTGTAATTTTGATAATTCAAGAGCTTGAAGTACAGATTTTGAATCAACGCAAAAAAGTATCTGGGGAATTGTCCTAGGAAGATTTATCATACAATTCAAAGCCATTAAGATTGCAAAGAGTTCTGCAGTAAAGATAGATTTATAAAGTCCTATATAGAAAGATTTCTCAATTTTGAGAGCAGGTATTAAAAACGCTGAACCTGCTTGTCTTTCAATTATTGAACCATCAGTGTAAACTTTCAAGTGATCGGAATAAAAGTCTTCTATATGACATTTAACGTGACATGCCAGTAAATTGATATTATCTTCTTTTTTTAAGTCAGTGTGGTGTATGTCAAATCGTGCTCTTTGAAGTTCCCAACTGGGTACTGGTGAAAACGAAGGTCTTAAAGTTACAGGACCTGTGTCTAAATCAATTCCAGAGCCTTTCATAACATCAGCTGTAAATGTTGCAAGCGTGACCTGTGAGGATATTGATTTAGCTCTTTTTGGAAAGTCGGTGTCTGATCTTACTTTTGTCTCTGTTTTGATGCTGTTTTCTATGGTAGTGTTTCTTAACAGAAATTTAGTAGAAGCGACTTTCCTTTGTTCATCAAGTGGCAACAATTTGATTGCATTGTATGTACGATGGCAACAGGCATGCATTGGAAGACCCAGCGCAAGTTTGAAACCTTTACAATCTATGCTCTGCAGTTTTGTGAGTAAGCGTTTTGGTGCGCTGAAGAATATTTCTTGGGCATAGGTTAATTTAGATCTAATAAGCGATTTACAGAGATGAACAAGTGTTGATGCATCTTGTCCCCATATCTGTTTGCGAACTATTTTCAAGAAATTTAAACTTTTTTGAGCTTTTGTTAATAAGTATTCAATATGCTGATTCCAAGATAATTTGGCTGTAAGGAAAACTCCTAAGAATTTAATCGACTCATTATACTGAAGAAGAGTATCTCCCAGTTTGAACGTGGGAACATTTGCTGGGTTAGCTCCACTGTTAAACAAAACTATCTTTGTTTTTTCCACGGATAGATGTAGTCCATTTTCTACCATATATCGTGCTATTTTATCGAGTTCTAATTGATAACATTTACGCGTATAATTAAGACAGCGCAAAGGAGTTTTTCTTTTCATATTGACCTGCATCCACATGCATAAATCATCAGCATATTGAGCTAAAGTTACATGTTTAGAAATTTTACTGGGTAAGTCATGCAATAATATCATGAAGAGAAGGGGAGCAATAACGGATCCCTGAGGGATACCCATTTGAAGAAATCGTTTTGAAGAATACACATTTTCGATCCTCGTTTGAATTACGCGGTCTTCTAAGAAGCATTTGACATAATCAAAAATGTGACCTGTTAGCCCAATATTTTTCAATTTGAATAATAATCGGGAGTGCCATACTTGGTCGTATGCTTTAGTTATATCAAAGAATGTAGCTAAAACACATTGGCGTCTGGCAAATTGTTGTTTGATATTAGTGGTTAGCTTTGTTAGGAGTTCCACTGGTGACCTGCCTTTTCTAAACCCTGCCTGATTCACTGGTAATATGTTGTTCTTTTCACAGTAGTACATCAATCTCTTTAAAATTATTTTCTCCATAAGTTTACATACGTGTGATGTTAATGCAATTGGCCTATAGTTTTTCAAGTCAATATTGCATTTACCTGCTTTTAGTACAGGAACCACTATTGATTGTTTCCAATAGTCGGGCAGTTTGCCGCTATTCCAGCATTTTTTAAACATATTATGTAGCAAGATTAAAAAATTTTCTGGTAAATTTTTCAACATCTCATTGGAAATTGCATCAAATCCTACTGATGTCTTTTTATTTGGAATTGATTTAATGGCATCTTTTAATTCTTGGAGCGTGATTGGTGCATTTACGTAGTGCGTATTATCTGGGACATGATCTTTGTATGCGTCGGTCTTTTCTTCCTGTACCCTATAATTTCTACTAGAGGCAGGAAGTCCTTCTACTCGACAGACCTCAGCAAACATGTCTGCAAAAGCTTCTGCTTTCTCCTGTGAGCTAGGTAAAGGGTTGTTTTCTAGCTTTACTGGAATTGATGGCAACATGATCCCATTTTTCATTGTTTTCAGTTTTTCCCAAATCTTTTGCATATCTTTATGGTCACTTACTTCACATGTACAAAAAGATGTCCAATATTGTTCTTTAGCTTGTTCTATGACTCTGTTACAGTTTATGTTCGCACTTTTCATTGCCGTATGATTTTCAGGTGACCTATTAGCTATATATTGTTTGTATTTTTCTTTCTTTTCGTTGACTGCCTTTTCACAATCTTTATTCCACCAGACTTTTCCATGATGTTTTCCTGTTTTTGACGCTTTAAGTTCTGGGATTGAAATTTTTGCAGCCCTTAAGAGTGACTTACAGAAATCTGCGTACATATCGTTTAAGGTCGTTGTTTCAGATAGATCTGTTCTTGTATTTCGTAGGAAAGCTTTAAAACTGGCCCAATCTGCGTATTTATAGTTAAACTTGGGTAAACTATCTTGTGGTATTGCATCAAACTCAGTGATGAGGTTAAGGGTAAGAAGTATGGGGATGTGATCTGATCCCAACAAGTCATCCTCTGTTTGCCATGTGGCATTTGGTGCTAGCGATGGTGAGATTAAGGTAAGGTCTATAGCTGTGGGTCTGTGGGTTGGTATATCAGGGACACGGGTAACGTGTCCGTTGTTTAGTAAGTATAAATTGGAATCTATAATATTTTCAATCAACCTGTTGCTAGTTATGTTTTTACAATCCTTGTCCCAAAATGGGGCATGTGCATTAAAATCACCACCAACTATCCACTTGTCACGTTGGTCATGAAAATGTTTCAACCACTCAGTATTCACAGAATCGGGACCTCTTGGTAGATAGACAGAGGCCAAATTCAAAACTAATGATGATGAACATTTTATAATGATTGCACATGAAGAAATAGATGAGGACGATTTTGGTACTGGCGATGACCTTTCGCAGTAGTTCAGTCCTTCACGAACATATATAGCTGTTTGTATTCGGCCACCGTCATTGATAGAGTCATATACTGGTGGATAATAAAACCCAGATATTTTAGGTATATTGGTTTTGGTGGTATTCAGCGATTGTAGAAGCAAGACTTGGATGTTTCTAGAAGATAGGTAGTTACTCAAATAGGAAATGTTTCTAACAATGGAACGTGTGTTCCACTGAACAATGTTGATGTCACTGACTACACACTTTTTCATGATGAACGGTTGAATAAGCTTGGAGTAGTATCCCACATTTAGATGATTAGATAATCAATTAATCTAACGTTCAAGTAAAATTTATCATAAGTAAGCAAATAAGTAGGCTATATAAGGAATTAAAACAATATAGTTGAGTACTGAACAGAGAGGAACTGAATCTGGGCTGAATCTAAAATGACCAGGGAGGGAAGAAAAACTGAGGGTGAAAGCCAGGTCTTGATTGATGGTGTTGATGGGTTGATCTCCTCCTCGGTTTTTCCCAGAAAAGCTGATGGATATGCCTCCCTATATTTCTGGCCAGAACGCTCGCCCCTCTGGTGGTCGGATGTACGTCGTCCTGGCTGACTTGAGTGTAGTGACTTGTTTGCAGGTTATCGTGGCTGATGTAGTTGACATTTGCTGCGTTGAGGAGTCTCTCTTTGGTTAGGACATTAAATAGCTAATGTGTGTGTGTGTGTGTGTGTGTGTGTGTGTGTGTGTGTGTGTGTGTGTGTGTGTGTGTGTGTGTGTGTGTGTGTGTGTGTGTGTGTGTGTGTGTGTGGTGTGTGTGTGTCTGAGTGTATGTTGTTGTTTGTTTGAAACGTAAGGTCAGTGTGCTCTTACAGCCTCTTAGTCTTTAATGTGTGTGTGTGTGTGTGTGTGTGTGTGTGTGTGTGTGTGTGTGTGTGTGTGTGTGTGTGTGTATGTGTGTGTGTGTGTGTGTGTGTGTGTGTGTGTGTGTTTGTGTGTGTGTGTGTGTGTCTGAGTGTATGTTGTTGTTTGTTTGAAACGTAAGGTCAGTGTGCTCTTACAGCCTCTTAGTCTTTAATGTGTGTGTGTGTGTGTGTGTGTGTGTGTGTGTGTGTGTGTGTGTGTGTGTGTGTGTGTGTGTGTGTGTGTGAGTGTATGTTATTGTTTGTTTGAAACGTAAGATCAGTGTGCTCTTACAGCCTCTTAGTCTTTAATGTGTGTGTGTGTGTGTGTGTGTGTGTGTGTGTGTGTGTGTGTGTGTGTGTGTGTGTTGTGTGTGTGTGTGTGTGTGTGTGTGTGTGTGTGTGTGTGAATGGTTGTCTGGGTGTATGTTGTCTAGTTGAAACGTAAGGTCAGCGTGCTCTTACAGCCTCTTATTCTGTTCCAGACTGTCTCAGCTTTTCTGTCTGTCTGTCTTCACTGTCTCGTCAATTCTCTGTTAAAAACGTACAACGTCTGGTTTCGACCATCCCTGGGGTATTGTCTTGTTGAGGCTTGGGTTGAAATACGGACGTGGCATTTCAGACTGGCGAGACGATATAGCTTATTTGCAAGATGGACACAGTGTTGTATGCTTTGAGAAAAGATAGTTTTCTGTACAGTTTTTTTTCTCCTGCTTTATTATTTAAATGATAACATCTTTCTTTTGATTGAAAAGTATTTTCCGTTTTCAATGTTAACTTTTAGAGTGAGCAAAGCACGTTTTAGTGTTCATTTTACATTTCACCTGCGATCATTCTTTATTCTACAAATTTTCAGAGAAATCTTAAACAACTTCACGGCAGCCAGAAGCTAGAAATCGTGATCATGTCAGTATAAGAAGGCAGTTCTTTTGACATAAGGCGGTTCTGTTGATAAAAGGCAACTCCAGTGATAAAAGGCAGCTCTACTGATAAAAGACAACTCTTTGTACAAAGGCAGATATATTGACAAATTGCAGCTCTACTGACAAAAATGGCTGTATTGATAAGAGGCGACTCTGTTGATAAAAGACAGGTCTGTTGATAAAGGGAAGTTGTATTATTAAAAGGCATCTGTATTGATAAACGGCAGCTCTATTAACAGAAGGCAGCTGTATTGACAAGAGGCAACGGTCTTGACAAAAGACAGCTGTACTGATAAACTGCTTGGTTGATAAAGGCAGCTCTATTGACTAAAGGCAACTGTATTGACAGTAGACAGCTCTATTGACAAAAGGCAGTTGTATTGACAAAAGACAGCTTTGTTGACAAAAGGCAGCTGTATTGACAAGAGGGAACTGTCTTGACAAAAGACAGCTGTATTGACAAAAAGGAATTGTCTTGGCAAAGCTGATTTGTTGATAAAGACAGCTCTATTGACAAAAGGCAGTTGTGTTGACAATAGACAGCTCTATTGACAAAAGGCAGTTGTGTTGACAATAGACAGCTCTATTGACAAAAGGCAGTGGTGTTGACAATAGACAGCTCTATTGACAAAAGGCAGTTGTGTTGACAATAGACAGCTCTATTGACAAAAGGCAGTTGTGTTGACAATAGACAGCAGCTCTATTGACAAATGGCAGTGGTGTTGACAATAGACAGCTCTATTGACAAAAGGCGGTTGTGTTGACAATAGACAGCTCTATTGACAAAAGGCAGTGGTGTTGACAATAGACAGCTCTATTGACAAATGGCAGTGGTGTTGACAATAGACAGCTCTATTGACAAAAGGCGGTTGTGTTGACAATAGACAGCTCTATTGACAAATGGCAGTGGTGTTGACAATAGACAGCTCTATTGACAAAAGGCAGTTGTGTTGATAAAGACAGCTCTATTGACAAATGGCAGTTGTGTTGACAATAGACAGCTCTATTGACAAAAGGCAATTGTGTTGATAAAGACAGCTCTATTGACAAATGGCAGTGGTGTTGACAGTAGACAGCTCTATTGACAAAAGGCAGCGTTGTTGACGAGTTGTGTTGACAAAAGGCAGCTTTGTTGACGAAAGGCAGGTCTGTTGATAAACACTCTCTTTCTTTTAGCTATTTAAACTGCCGTAACTGAACAGATACAATTCCAAAGGACTTTTTCCTGTTGGACTGTTACACATACATTTTTTTGGTTTAATGTTTTCTATTGATTCCATTGGATTTTCGTATATTTGCTGTCATCCTCTATGTCCTGGTTGGTGTTGAAGGACCCATTAGAATCAAAACATTGACGATGTACCTTTTGTACAAGCATTCTTTTGTAAAACCGTGATGTTTCTTGTTCTTTCATTTGATAAAAAATAATCTTTACTGCAAATGTATAACAGCTTTCTGACACCCCAAACTAGAAAAAGGATCTTCTTGTGTCGACATGAGAAGGCAGCTGTATTGACAAACACTCCATATCTTCCAGATACTCAGATCGTCTGATGTGAACAGATTTTCTTCCCCTCTACAAAGATTCTTTTCTAAAACGAGAATTTCTTTTTCGTCTTCTTCTTTCTTTTAATCATAAAATCTTTCTGCAAGCGTGTAAATGACGTCCTTGTCCTGTTTTGGCATCTTGATCTAAATGGTAGGAACGAGACATAAAACAGCTGTGGTGACAAACCCCCCATTTCTCCTGGATGGTGTGATTTCCTTCTGTGATAGTGTGCTATCTACTAGGCTAGGAAGCAGGCCACCCTCTTTGCTCTGTGTACAAACGTAATTTTATTTGATAACTGATTTGTTTTTGGAAGTTTCTTTACATACATATCATTATTCGTGTGTATATACATGCATGCATGCACATACATACATACATACATACATGCATACATACATTACAGCATACATACATACATACATACTAATACATAACTATACATACATACATACATACATACATACATGTGTACTCGTACATTCCCGTCTATTCCAGTGTGCTATCTACTAGGCTAGGAAGCAGGCCACCCTCTTTGCTCTGTGTACAAACGTAATTTTATTTAATAACTGATTAGTTTTTGTAAGTTTCTTTACATACATATCATTATTCGTATATATATATATATATATATATATATATATATATATATATATATATATATATATATATATATGTATACACACACACACATGCATGCATGCATGCATGCATATATACATGCATACATACATACATACATACATACATCATACATACATCATACATACATACATACATACATACATACATACATACATACATACATAATTCATACATTCATACATATGTACTCGTACATTCCCGTCTAATATCACTTACAGTGAAAAGACGTTAAATCAAAGAACGAACGAAGACATACACACATACATAACATACATACATACATACATACATACATACATACATACATACATAACATACATCCACACTTACACACACACACACATACACACGCACACACACACACACACACACACACATACACACACACACACACACACACACACCACACATGGATACATGCATACATACATGCACACGTACATGATGAAAACATACCATCGTGATAATTTATATGAGCGCTCATATATCAAACATTGTTCTCTGAGTTCATAGATTATAATGGTTTAACTTAACAAGGAAACCACGATTTCAAAGTGTTTTTTTTTTTTATCCTAGTGGATTCAAGTTCCTGGAGGCCTTCAGTAGCATTTTTAATACGTGTGTTTATATTAGAGAAGACATATTAGAGAAAATACTGTACGGAATTAAGTCTTTTAGCATATTAATATCCATAATGATAGTAATGGTTATAACAGGAAACAACAAAAGCAGTCAACATTGACAATAACAACAGCTGCGCAAACAACAGTAGCACTAATAAATAAAACAACGATTTACAAGTTAGCCCGTTGAACTTAGCTAATATAACCAGTCAGATTTTCTCCTTTTTTATATTATATTATGCCAATATGTATTTGTGTTAACAATGATTTATGATAAAGCCACGATCACATTAGTCATATCAAATATATCATCTGATTTGAAATTATTATTAGTGCCAAAAGGTACTGCATTTTCACTTAGGTTTGCGGAATCAACATCTTGACAGTTGTTTACGCCTGTGATCAGTTGTTGCCAGAAAGTTTTCATACGGGAGCATTCCTGCAGAATATGGTGTATGCTAGGGAGATCTTGATTATGAAATGAACACTTGTAACTATTTTCAACACCCAGGTCAACCAAGATACATCTGGTGGCGAAAATTCTATGAACAGACCTTACTGCTTCCATATCAGTTTAACGTCTTTCACCCTTTGACTCCTATCTACCAACTGCATAAACTTAACCCTTTGATTCTCTCATCCTATCCACCAGCTTCCTGCAGGAAACTGGTGGATAGGGCGAGGAAATCACAGGGTTAAGTTTTTGCTTTGCTAGCATGGTTGACAATGCAGGATGCTGGTGGACAGGGTGAGGGAGTCAAAGGGTTAATGTTAAGTTCTTTCTTGAATAACGACACTTGAGTTGATGTCACAATAGTTTATCATTCCATTTTCTGTAAACATTTCATTGCCTACAACATATATGGTGTGGTATCTTTTTTCTGCAAGATATCATGAAATAATCTTGTGCCTTTATCTGTTGCGTGTACTGTCTGTACAAGTTGACTTGATTAGCATGAAGCATGGCTGATGCCAAGGAGAAAGTTGAAAAATACTTTGTTGCTGCTGCTTTCTTCATTTATGTTTTTTGTTTTTTGTTGTTGTTGTTGTTGTTTGTTTTTTGCTGTCAGAGAGAGAATAGCAAGTGGTTGTTTCTTTCATTCATCTCTACTCTGAAAAAAAATCTCTTTGGTGGCAAAAGAGAAAATGAAAATGTGGGCTTTCTTCGAGAGGGTGCCAAACAAAAAAGAACAACAAACAAAAACAAAACAAAACAAAACAAACAAAACAAAACAAACAACAAAACAAAAAAAGGTTTCGTCATTCCTTAACTGTCGGATAAAAAGAGACACACCAAAAACCAGAAACAACAACAACTACACAAACCCCTCCTTCCCGCCCACCCCGCCCCCCCACCCACACACACACACATGCACGCACACACACACACGCCGCGCGCGCGCACACACACACACACACAGACACACAACACAACACAACAACACAACACAACACACAACACACACAACACACACCACACCACACACACACACACACACACACAACACACACACACACACACACACACACACACACCACCACACACACACAAAAACACACACACAACACACACACACCTCTCTCTCTCTCTCACAGACACACACACACACACACACACTCACACCACACAACACACACCACACACACACACACACACACACACACACACACACACACACACACACACACACACGCACACGCACACAGACGGTGAAAAGGAAGGAAAGATACCCCTAGCCGCAAAAATCATGAGGATTTCATTGCTACAACCGCTGGTGTGGTGACAGTGTTGAGATTTATGTGTGCTCTTCACTGCGCTGTTGGGCGTGTGAGGTGTCTCTCTTTTTGTTCCATGTATTCTTTTTTATGTTTTGTCTATGAGTTAAAGAAAAGGAAAAGGGGGCAATGATTCAGATCAACAAGAACAGTCTTTTCCTCTCTCTCTCTTTCTCTCGCTTTCTTTCTGTCTCTGTGTCTCTCCATCTCTATTTCTCTTGTTTTCTCTCTCTCTCTGTTTCTCTCTTCTCTCTCTGTTTCTCTCTCTCTCTCTCTCTTGTTTCTCTCTCTCTGTGTCTCTGTCTCTGTCTCTCTCTCTCTCACTCTCCTCTCTCTTCTCCCATTGTCTCTCTTCTTTCTCACTGACGTAGATGTGGGAAAAGTGCCACCTTTTGTTCGATGTTTTCCTTTAAGATGTTTTCTGTGAGTTAAAGACATGGAGATAGTGATTCAGATCAAATGGAAAAGGCTGGCTCTGGCTTTCTCACTTCTTCTTCCATTCCCTCTCCCTCTCCCACTGGTTTTGTTTTTCAGTCTCTCTTGAAGTCATGAAACTAAACCCATCAAGAAATTGTGCACATGTACACAAAATCCATGTTAATGTTCATAGACTTTTGTCTTGTACTCTGAAGACTAAAGACAAATTTGAACATTGGGGCTTTTTCGTTGGTTTGTGCAGAAAAAATGTCTTAGAATGCAGAACAAGAATTATTTATCTACCAGTTCATAGAATATTTTGATCACTGACAGGTTTGACTAAGATAGGGCTAACTGATGACTGGGTCCGGGTGGCAGTGCGTGGATAGCCCCCCTTTGCTTGATGGGGTGGCCGTCGGGTGGCGTAGGGACCTTGGGAGGTGATTGTCCGGAGAGTGTCGAGGCGTTGGTGCTCCGGGTCCCATCCACACACTTGTGGTGTTTCCTGTTAACCAACAGATTTAACTAAGATAACGTCTTTTAATTTTTACCAGGAAAATCTTTGCCTTGGATTCCATGAAAAATATTTTTGTTCTGTTTGGGTATCTTGATCTGTTTGCTAGAAAACGACACAGACTGTATGGTAGACGAAATTTGCTTAATTTGAAAGCAGCTCTATGGATACATTTTCTTTCTCTTCCGGTTGGTCTGATTGCAAGCTGTGAATTTCAAATTCAGTTTCAATTTCAGTTTCTCAAGATGACGTCTCCGCGCTCAAAATGAATTCCATGTGCACTAACATCACAGGTGACACATATGTAGTGATTATGGCACAAGCCTTAAGCCTGCACATAAATCCATGAGCTGGCCAGGTCCTGGGTCCTACCTAGCCTATGTTTACGTAGCCTCCGATTTTATACTACGAGTATTTTCGTATCAGTCTATCAGTGGAACAATCTAATCTTGGCTGTGATAGTTTGCTATCTTGCTGTCTGCATGGGCCAGTAAAAAGCCCACCCTCTTTACTCACTCTGTATAAGATGACTTGATGAACGTGGAGCATGGCTGATGTCAAAAAGAAAGTTAAAAGAAAGTTGAAAAAAAAAGATCGTGTCTGGTATATTTTTGCAGCCAGAAATTTAAACCACAAGGGGCTGTTTCTTTCCTTTACGTCTGCGCCAGAAGAGACAAAAAAAAAAAGAAAAACAAATCTATGGTGCCAAAGAGAAAGTGAAAATTTCAAGGGGCTGCAACAAGTGGTTGCTTCATTCGTTTACAGTCTGTCCCAGTTTAAAAAAGAAACAACAAAACCCGAAAACAAAACAAAACAAAAAACAAAGGTGGAGGGTGGAAGCAGAAAGGGAGATCTCACCAGCCAAACGCTTGAAGGTGTCTCTGACAGAGTTCCTGGTATGGTGAGTCTTAAGATTTATGAATAGTGTCTACAACACTGCTGGGTATGTCAAGTGGGTCATTATTCCCTTGTTCCTTTTTTTCCTTTTCTTTTCTTTTCTTGTAGCTTTCGTTTCTTCCAGGTCTGTCTATCTATCTGTCTTCTTCTTTCGAGTTGTAAAAAGGGGAGAATGAATCAGATCAACTGGAAGGGCTGTCAGTCAGTCAGTCTGTCTGTCTGTCTGCTTTTAGTTTTAGTTCCATTTTCTCAAGTTGGCGTCTTCATACTTGGAATAAATTCCACATACACCGTAGCATAGATGCCATATGATGGACATCATCCAGAGTGATTATGGCATAATCTGTGAGCCTGCGCACAACATGTCTGTGCTGACAGTGTCTTTAGGTCTTACTTAGTATATGGAATCTGTCTGTCCTTGTATCAGAGTGTCCTTGAAACACCTGAGGTTGTATTGTAGTGAAATATATGCAAGTAAAACAATCTGGATCCCCGGTTGAGTGGACTGCATCAACGTCCCACTGTCTGCTATGAGCAGTGATAGAACTCATATGAATGCCTGAAAGCAGTGCTGGTTCTTGCCTACCGACTGATGATTAATACTTGACAGATTGTAGAATGAAATAACTGAAAACAACAACAACAACGACGACGAGACGACGACGACGATGATAATAATAATAATAATAATAATAATAAATATAATATTGATAATGATGATGATGAGGATGGTGGTGGTGGTGGTGATGATGATGATGATGATGATGATGTACATTTATAGTGCGTCTAACATTACTCTAGGCGATTACAAGTCTACAATACAAAAAATAAAGAAAGTACTCATGGAACACACGTTCACCATTTTAACCCATAAACATCTTACACGCACTGTCAGTGACATCCATATAAAACATACTGCAAAAACGTACTTAAAACAGGATGGGAAAGGATCAGTAAGAACAAACTTTAAACAGAAGGATTCACGGAAAAGATGGGCTTTAAGCTGGGTCTTAAAAGAGGGACGTTTTAGACACATTTCTAAGACCAAAGGGCAGATTATTCCACAGAAAAAGATACCAAACTGGGCAAAAGATCGTAAA
>CM060308.1:48939356-48941856 GCA_030674185.1 Monoplex corrugatus
TGTCTGTATGTGTATGCGTGTGTGTATGTATGTGTGTGTCTGTATGTGTATGCGTGTGTGTGTGTGTTATGAAGTGGTGTTGTTTCAGTTCAGTGATCGTTATGATTGTAGTGTTAGTGGTGAACCATGCCTCAGGTCCATTCTGGTTATGATTGTTCAGTGAAGAGTGATTCTTCTGTTTACCTGTTTTCTGTTGTACTTGGCTGCATTGGGGATTTCAGAAGTTTACCTTCACTGTTGGTTAGTTCTTTTGATTAAACCGTGGACTCATGGTCTGGAATCTCGAATTCATTCCCAGCTCACAAAAATGATTGAATAAATGAATGATTAAAAAATAAATAGATAAATAAATAAGTAAATAAACAAATATATATATATTTATATGCATATGTATATTATATGCATGCACACACACACACACACACACAACACACACACACACACACACACACACACACACACACACACACACACACACAACACACACACACACACACACACACACCACACACACACACACACACAACACACACCACACACACACACACACAATCTTGCTCTGGCTTTGCTTGCTGACTGTCCACGCCTCGCATCCGTACAACAGTATTGGTTCTATATAACATTCAAGGACTCTCTTTCTGATGTTAATTGATAGGCATTTGTTGGTAAGAATTGCTTGTCATTCTCCTTGAATGCTGTTTTGGCTTGGTGATTCTGCCAGCTATTCCGATGTGCATCTGCCGTCTGATGAAATGACCGTTCCCAGGTATTTGAACTTATTAACCTGTGTCAAGGTTGTGCCAATTTGCTGTTGTTTTGCATGAGGGGATTTCATGTTTTCCACTGATCACCTTTGACTTCAGTCTTCCTGCTGTTTAGTTCCAACCCCTTACCTTTGCTTTCTGTTTCTAGTATATTCACAAGGTTTTGTAGGTCCCTTTCATTTTCTGCAATTAGCTCGGTGTCATCTGCGTACCGAATGTTGTTATCATACATACATACATAAAAAATATTTTTTTAAAAGTAATCTGAGCTGTTCTCTGTCCATAGTAATATTTCAGTCATTCTGATGGTGTTTCCTTAGCGTTTCATATATCTTTCTCCGTACCATCTTCCCATTTCAAAACCTTGCAAGTGCATGCATAACGCTTTTGTGCAGGCTCGAGGAGTCTGCCAGATAATTGCTGGTAGATTTGGGTGGAGCGCATATGGAATTCTGCCCGATAATTGCTGGTAGATTTGGGTAAAGCGCGTATGGAATTTGTCCGAGCGCGATGAATCTCCCTAGAACAAACTCAGACTTTCAGATTCTTCTTTTTCTTGCTGGTAGATTTGGGTAAAGCGCATATGGAATTTGTCCGAGTGCGACGAATCTCCCAAGAACAAACTCAGAATTTCAGATTCTTTCTTCTTTTTCTTCCGGTATTTTGGCAGTGCGCACGTGGAATTGTCGGCGCGCGAGGAATCCCTCGTGATCAGGCTGTAAACCGCAAACGGTAGTGAAGAGTGTGATGCTTGGTTTTTGGTGGTTCCCGTTTAGTTGTTGTGGTTGGTGGAGGTGTGCAGCCTGAAAGTAAGTGTAGTTGTGCTACGTCTGTGTGTTTGTGATATGACTTTGTTGCTGCTGGATTCCGTTCATTGTTGTGGCTTGGACCGGGTGAGGTCAAACAGTGCTTTGGGTGGTGGGTCTGTGTGTGTGTGTGTGTGTGTGTGTGTGTGTGTGTGTGTGTGTGTGTGTGTGTGTGTGTGTGTGTGTGTTTGTGTGTGTGTGTGTGTTGTGTGTGGTGTGTGTGTGGTGTGTGTGTGTGTGTGTGTGTGTGTGTGTGTGTGTGTGTGTGTGTGTGTGTGTGTGTGTGTGTGTGTGTGTGTTAAGAGGTAATATTTAATAATGGTAATAGTAATGATTACGATAGTACTAGTAGTAGTAGTAGTAGTAACAATAAGAAGAATAACGATGATGATAATCATGATAATATGAATGATAAATATAAGAATGGTAATGATGATAATGATGATGATGAAGAAGAATATGATGATGATGACAATGATGATGATAATGATGAAGATTAATATGATGATGATGATGATGACAATGATAATGATGATGATGATATTAATGATATTAATCATATTAACAATTCCCCTTCGCTAGTGCAAATAGCCCATGTCAAAGCATGCTCTTTACACTGTTCATCCATTAAATATGGGGAAGGGGGGGCTGTCACTTCCATACATTATAGACATGGCGACCCTTTCCCCCCATCTAATGCAGTATAATGCAGTTTAATCATTGTCAGATCATCAAAAATAACAACACATCATAACATGAAATGAGAAATAAATGGCGGTAAAATTAGTCGAAGAAAATATAAACATAAAAAGATAAAAAAAACAACCCAACAAATATAAATCATTTGATAAATGCAGTCTTTCATAAACATGCACACACACATGAACACACACACACACGCACACACACATACGCATGCACACACACACA
>CM060308.1:48961856-48986856 GCA_030674185.1 Monoplex corrugatus
CGTGTGAGTTTTGTATGTTTATGTGTGTGTGTGCGTGCTTGCGTGCGTGTGTGTGTGTGTGAGTGTGTGAGTGTGTTTCTGTCTTGCGTAAACAAACAACTATACGTCCATAAGAAAGAGACATTCAGGAGTAGTTTTTACTCTGAACTAATGTAAGTCGTAAATTGGGTTCATTAGGTAATAACGAATCTTATGATTGAAATGGATACTATCTGTTTGGAAGTCATACTGGAAAAAAATATAAACAACATATAATTTTAAATATGTCTGTGCTTTTTCTTGGTTGTTTCTGTGAAGATTTAGCACGAACATTAGATGTCATCAGTGTTGTGAAACATTATGGATATGCACTGCATAAGTTTGAATCAGTGCAATGGTCTGACAGGCCACCAGATATTCACAAAGCATAAAGGATGGATGGAAAAAAAGACTTCTCATTCGTTCTGAATGTTTTTAAATTTTTTTTTTATCAAATCTGGTATATTCCTGGTATAATGACCTTGTAACCGATCTTTGCATTTGTTACATTGTGTGGGCGGGGCTGTTTTGACCAGTGCGCGCGCGCGCGCGCCACAAAACACACACACACAACAACACACACACACACACACACACACACACACACACACACACACACACACGTAAGCACAAACACACTTAAACACACACACACACACTCACACACACACACATTACACACACACACACACACACACACACACACACCACACACACACACACGTACACAACACACACACACACACACACACACACACACACACACACACACACAACACACACACACACACACACACACACACACACACACACACACACACACACACACTTGACGTCCTTAAATTGCTCCACCACCACTATTCAAATTTGCTTCGATTCGAAAGCTTGCTGTCGATTTGTCATGGCATTTTGTATGAATGCAGCCATGTATTTGGAAGAGGGATTAGAAATAAATTAGCCACCATTCTACAAAACAAAAACAACAACTGAAGTCATGTTATATGCTTCTGCCTCGAGTTATTTGAGAAAACATTCTGCAGATGCGATATGTGTACTCAAAACGGTTACGAATAATCCGACACTCGGACACATGGTCTGTTTATACATTGCTGTCGGGGCTTTAAGAAAGACTAAAGTCTGTATAATTAAAATCAAATGGACATCTTGTCTTTCTCAAAGTTGTACTCTTAAAAATACCGAAGAAACTACTTACTGGCGTCGCAGAATAAGAAGATTACCAAAAGTGCTTGATGGAAGCAGGCAATGAAGATTAATAGAGTTAAGGACATACTTTTCAGTTATTGTATTTCCTGATTGGCTGTAATTGTTTCTTTTAAATAACTCCAAGAACAAGACAAGAATGAACAAGGTGAATAGCAGAAACGTAAGCACTTGAAGTTGACGTTACTCTGTTTCTCTGCATTATGTTACTCTGTTATTGCTGTTTTCTTGATAAGCAAATACTTAAATTGCGTTCATAAAGAGAAAACAAATCTGATATATATATATATAAGCTGACAACTGTAAGAAATCATTGCCATTATGCCACAGTTGTTTGCTGCTTGCGTTAGCACCAACGTTAGCACCAAAGTACCGATTAAGAGCGCGCACAGAGCAGTCTGTTGCAAGACCTACTGTTATTTTCCTTGGTTCTAACCAGAGGAAGAAAGACAGAAATCCCCACGTCATTGATGCAATAAACCCCTTTATAACCTCTAGTTTGTACTCTCGTTGTGACCACGTTCACACAAAGGTTTTGGGGGGAGGGACAGCCCGTTCTGCTGGGCTGAAAACTAAATCAAGTCAGTATTGATGTCATCAGCCAAAAAAAACCTAGTTAGAGGTTCACACTATGTAATCTTTTAGTCTCTGTTTGTCTGTCTGTCTGTCTGTCTGTCTGTCGGTCTGTCTGTCTGTCGGTCGGTCGGTCGATCGGTCGGTCGATCTGTCGGTCAGTCAGTCTGTCTGACTGTCTGTCTGTCTGTCTGTCTGTCTGTCTGTCTGTCTGTCTGTCTGTCAGTCGTTGACTGTCTGTCTGATGTCTGTCTGTCCGTCTGTCTCTGCTTTATAAACAATTTCTAATCACACACAAATATATGCCCTGAGAGCTTGTAGCAGACAAAATTCCACACAGCGAAGTGTTGTGTTGTTGTTCATTGTGGTACACAGGAACAAGCTGAGCGGGTAGGGGTGGGGGGTGGGGGGGGGGGGGAGGGACAGGAACCCAGTGTGTAGGTGAGCACTGTCTGCAAGCCTTCCTTTGTTCTGTCTGTAAGCCTTCCTTTGTTCTGTCTGTAAAGCCTTCCTTTGTTCTGTCTGTAAGCCTTCCTTTGTTCTGTCTGTAAGCCTTCCTTTGTTCTGTCTGCGAGCCTTCCTTTGGTCTTCCCACGCCCCAGTTCCCAGACTTTAAAACCACAAGGGGAGAGAACCTAATGCGGCGGGAAATATGTCTTCCATTAGCAGGTCTGGAACAAGCTCAGTTAGGCCTTGAAGAAGATTAGCCGTTTGTTTATCCTGATTTATTGTCTTCTCTCGTTCTTGTTTATCATGATTTACTTCCTGGGTTCCTTCGTGTTTATTCTGATTTACAGCTCTTTTCTTTTTCCTTTCTGTCTGGGGCAGATTCACAGTGGGGAGTTATTTTTTTGTTTTTCAATTTTTTTTTGACAGTAGATTGATCTAGAAGCTTGCTCGTTCTTTTTTGCTGTATATATTGAGTCTGGTGGATAGTTATTTTGTAAGTTGCCCCAATGACTATTAATGATGTTGAGGGAGAAGAAGACGAAGAAGATTTGTTGTTAGCAAAAGATGAACCTGAAGGGATCTTGTTTTTATTGTTAACTTGTGATTAATCTGCTCAAAATGATTGAGTAAGGCTAGTCTATTCTTGTTTTTTCTTTCATTTACTTCTTTTTTCTCTTGATATACGCAGTGACATTACATTACAGTGAAAACGCACAGACACGACAACACACACACACACACACACACACACACACACACACACCACACACACACACACACACACAAACAAACAACACGACACACACACACCGCGCGCGCACACACACACACAACAACACATACACACACACACACACACACACACACACAACACACACACACACACACACACACACACACCACACACCACACACACACACACACAACACCACATCCCTATGTTATGTTTTAAATGTTGTTTTTATTTAGTAGATATACCAAAAAGTCACCAAAAATTTTTTGTATTGAGATTTTTTTCCAACGAGATTTGATTCATTTGTATTTTTTTCATAATTTCTTACTTTTTGACTTCTATGTATGTTGTATAGTGTATTATTAGTTGTATTTATGTATGTATGTTGTATGTATGTATGTATATGTATGTATGTATGTATGAATGTATGTATGTATGTAGTATGTATGTATGTATGTTGTATGTATGTATATGTAGTATGATATGAATTATGTATGTATGTATGTATGTATGTATGTATGTATGTATGTATTGTGTTGTATGTATGTATGTATGTATGTATGTATGTATGATGTATGTATTATGTCTGCCTATCTGTTGTATCTCTTATCTAGATATATAAGAGTAGTATCATATAATATATTATAACGCTACATATTCATCAGTGTCGTAAAATGTTTACGTATTACTTTGTGGATAAATTTGTCTGTCATACATTATCTGTACGTTCCATTTATATAAGGGATATTGTAAGGATGTATTATTAAGCTACTATTATTTTCTGGTATACTGTAATCTTCTTCTGCTATAGGCTGATTTGAAAGTCATTATGTCAGCAAAAGTTTAATCTTTCGTGTATTCTGCATAGAATGAAACTGTTAGCGTTTTTATTGGTTTGTAATCTTATTTCTATGCCCAACTTTTTCCACAACAAGAACTTTCTAAGAGCCTAGAAGGAAGATCATTTGTCACGAAGATTTAACTGTGGATTGTGGGCATATAAGCAGCAGGGAAAGAGAACAAGAAACTATGTGATGGTGAGCAATGTCTGCAAACACCTTTTGTTTTCCCATTCCAGTTCCTAAATTTTAAGACAGAGGGAAGATAGTGGTGCAGAAATGTGACTTATTACTTATGTCTGGAACAAGATTACTAGGCATTAAAGAAGATTAGCTTGTTTATTTGATTTACTTCATTCTTTCCTTTTGTTTATCCTGGTTTGAAATTTCTCTTCCTGTCCTTTTTATTTATTCTGATTTATTCTTTCCTCATTTTTTCTCTGCCATGTGATTTATTTTCTGTGATGATTAATTTTCTATTTGTCAGGCTATTCCAAAACAGCCTTTTCTTTTTTCTTTCTTTTGATATTTGGTTTGTTTAACAAATGAACCCGCACACGCACATCGTTATCTTTAAATATGTTATTACTTGCATGTGATTTCGCTCAACAAGGAAAGGCAGTTAAGAATGTATATTGCTTTGTTGTAATCCCTAAAACTGATAATTTGTTGTCTCTTCCTTTGACCACTCAAACATGGTAGGAGAACGTTTGGTGGCAAAGCTTATGTTTATTACCGGCTTAATAACGTTCGCTCTGAGCGGAATTCCGCGACTTCGGTTTGTAAACAAAAAACTAAAAACAAACAACAAACAAACAAAAAACGAAGGAGCAAGGCATCGTGATCGGCTTGAAGCGTTTATAGCAACGGCGCGCTAAGTTATGGCCCTGATTTTCTTGGAAGAAGTTTCGGTGATGTGTATGTTTAGTGTCCTTACATGTAGTTATGTATAAGATTGTATTCACATACATTTTTTTCAAATCCCATGTGTGATAAAATGTATGTGTTAACAGCAATTTTTATGCACTAAATATCTCTTGAAATTATGTCCAGAAAGCGCGACATGGCATAGATTTACACTTGGTTTTTAAGAAATTTTCCTGGGGGAGCATGCCCCTGGACCTCTCTAGTTTCAGTGGGTTTTTTCCTCCTCCTGTTTTAAGCCCTGTTATTACTTTCATCATCAACTCCCACTCTATAAAACACGACTTCTATGCTGATGACACCCAACTTCAAGACAGTGACTCACCTGATAATATACAGCGCCTGTTGATTCGCACCACTGAGTGTTACTCAGACATTAAGAACTGGATGACGTTCAACAAACTTCAGCTTAATGACGACAAGACAGAAGCTATCCTCATTGGCACCCGTCAGAAACTTTCTCAGCTGCCTCCTCTTTCTCTCCCATTATGTAACACATCAGTCCCAATTTCTGATTCAGCTAAAAACCTTGGTGTCTGCATTGACTCTACCCTCTCCATGAACAACTTTGTTTCTCAAACTGTCAGATCCTGCTACTATCATCTCCATTGTATAAGGCTGATCAGGAAGTATCTCTCTGTCGAAACAACTGCAAAACTCGTTCTCTCCTTCATAATGTCTCGCATTGACTATTGCAATTCACTCCTGTCTGGTCTTCCTGCCTCCACCATTCACATCCTACAGCGCATTCAAAACAATGCTGTACGCCTTGTACTCAAAAAGAAAAAAGCTGACCACATATCTCCTCTCCTGGCACAACTTCACTGGCTCCCTGTATCAAAGCGCATACAGTACAAACTAGACACCATGTGCTACAAAAGCCTCAATAACGCAGCCCCCGATTACCTGTCAAGCCTACTTGAGATCTATGTTCCCTCACGTACCCTCCGCTCTGCCTCCGATCCTCTGACTTTTCGCTTTCCACGCACTAAGCTCAATGCCTATGGTCCACGAGCCTTCTCTGTTTCTGGTCCACTCTCCTGGAACAAACTTCCTCTCTCAGTCCGTCAGCAACCTACTTTTGTCTCCTTCAAGTCCGCTCTCAAAACTCACCTTTTCTCCTCCGCATAAAATCCTAACCTCACTCAACCCCCCCCCCCCCTCTGCAGCCTGTCTCCGCTCGGAGGGAATCACATGGTTATAATATATAATTGTATATGCTATGCTCTCTATAATTTTCCATTGCTTTTATTCTTGCTTTTATTGCTTTTATTCTTTCTCCCCATTTATAGCCATGCGTGTGTGTGTGTG
Source organism: Monoplex corrugatus (assembly GCA_030674185.1). NCBI lineage: Eukaryota > Metazoa > Mollusca > Gastropoda > Littorinimorpha > Ranellidae > Monoplex > Monoplex corrugatus. Next base: position 48,967,926 of record CM060308.1, read on the forward strand.
TGTGTGTGTGTGTGTGTGTGTGTGTGTGTGTGTGTGTGTGCGTGCGTGTGTGTGCGTGTGTGCGTGCGTGCGTGCGTGCGTGCTTGCGTGTGTGTCTGCTTCAGCGCTTAGATTTGATTTTATCAAGATTTTGCGCTATATAAATATTGTAATTATTATTATTATTATTAACATGGGAAATGAAAACTTGGTTAGGGATATAGATAGTTGGTTTTTTAGTAATTTTCTCTCCCACGCCCACCCCTTTCATCCTTTTCTCTCCCCCCCCCCCCCCTTTAAACTTTTTACTGCACACATACACTGGGTGTTCCAGGAGGCACAAATAGTGGGAGTCATTAACAACTATTAAGTCTGGTTACTGTCGTTCTGGTGCAGAGAATCAGGTTGGCTGAAAAGTACAAAGACCAAATGTATTGAGCGTGTGGGTGAGGATTGTAAAACGTAATTCTATTACGTGTATTGTCAGTACTAAGAAGGAAATCTGGTTAGAAGTCCACCCTTTGGTTGTAGTGTTTCTCTCCCTTCCACTCACCTGTAGTTAAAAATATTTTGACCTTACAAATACTGTTTGTAGAGTCATGATAAGAGGAAACATCCAGATCACAAAGTCAAGTAGGGGGGAGGGGAGAGGAGGACGAGAACAGAAACCCATTGTGTACAGAGTGTGTAGGTGAGCAATGTCTTCAAGCATCTCTTTGTTCTTTGTACGCGCCATTTCCCAGATTTTTAAAACACGGGGAGAGAACTGAGTGTAGTGGGAAAATGTGTCTTCTGTTACTATGTCTGGAACAAGTTCAGCTAGGCATTAAATAATATTAATCGATTGTTTATCCAGGCATAGTCCCTTTTTTCTTTCTTATATACAGGGGGGTGCAAAAGTAGGTATACAGTAAGTATCACAGCATTTTTATAATGCTTAATTCATCAAAATATTAGCACATTAAGTTAGTTGGCCTTATTTTCGATATTTTCAGTGTCATTGATTATATTTTATCGTAACAAATAATTTGCATGTACTTTTATCCTAACTTTTAATTTTTTTATTTTTTGCAGGTAAAGCGGCAATTTGATTTAGATCTAAGCGGCAATTTAATTTAACCATGGTTGGTAATTTGATAGACGAGGAGCGTAAATGGATTTTAAAACAATACTGGAAGACAGATGGACTTCTTTTTTGGGGGATATGTAAAGGAAAGGGTTTTCGCACGCAAGCCGCGCACTGTTAATGGCATGATTCAGTTCATCTTGCAGGCTTGTCAAGAAATTGATGCTGATAAAGATCTTTGTGCTAGAGTGTGCATGAGTGTCCGCTCTCGATTAGAAGAGAGTGTGAATACCGACGGCAAACAGTTTGAGTATCTGAGGGATTAAGGCTGTGCTTGTTATTACATGTATATGCAATATTCATTTGTTTGTATAATAAATGCAATGAGTATTGTACGTGTTTTCTTTTTTCATAACTGTATACCTACTTTTGCACCCCCCTGTATCTTAATCTACTTCCATGTTCCACTGTTGTTTATCTAGAGATGCCTTCTCTCTATCTACTAATTGTTGACGGATCCACAATGGGTTTTTAGAAAAAATACAGATTAACTCTTTTTTGATGCAGATTGACAGGAAAGCAGTCTTGTTGTTGTTTGCTGATGAGCTATGTAGTTAAGCAACATTTAAACCTGAAAGGAGGTTTTGTTCTTCTTGTTGCAGTTTCAGTTTCTGGTCCAGTTTCTCGAGATAGCCACTTTCCGCTTGGAATAAACTCGATATGCACCGACGCCATGTTATGGAGAAGATCTAAAATGATCATGGCATCACCTTAAAGTTGCACACAAACCCTATGCGTTTAGCAAGGTTTTGAGAACAAAGGAAAAATAAAGAAAGATGAAAACGTGGCCTGCCCAATGGTCGTACCCACATCCCTTAGAAAACTGGTCCACCAGAGGATTAAGCCCGTGACTCTTGCGTTACCAGCATGTCACTCGAACCAACTGAAGTTGAGCTAATGGTGCCTGAAACCTGTGACCTGACCAAGGACTGAACCCACAATACCTGTATACAAAACATGGTGCTCTAACCATTACCAAATCAGCTAACAGACCCCCCCCCAAAAAAAAAAAAAAAATTAAAAAAAATAAAAAAAGAAAGAAAAGAAAAGAAAAAAACCCAGACACAGACAGACAGACACACACAGACACAGACACACACACATACACGCACACCCACCAAAAAAGAAAGAAAGAAAAAAGAAAGAAAGAAGCAAATAGATAAGCAAACAAGCAAGCAAACAAACAAAAACAAAACAAAATAATCAAACCAACAAACAAACAAACAAACAAACAAACAAACAACAAACAAACAAACAAAAAACCGTATCATGTGATATATACAATTTGTATAGACTGAAGAAGCAGCCTCTTTGCTTCTCTATTTTCTTTCTTTTATATATTGCGATGTGACAACTGACGCAAGAAAGGCCCATTCTTCTCACAAAGCCTAACGTGATTACATCCATTCATTCTAAACAGATGAGAGGAAAAGCAAGAATCTTGACTTCGTTTGTTGTAATCCCCTTATAACCACTAGTTCGTAATCTTCTCACAACATAAATATTGCACTGAAATATCTGTCCGCTGGCAAAAGGAAAAGAAAATCTAAATGTATTACCTTCTTTCTCAGCACCAGAGAAGAAATCTTATTAGCCGTCCACACTTCCTATGTAATATCCTATCCTCCCATCTATCTCACCCCCTACTTTCAAAAAAACTGAAACACACGTACACCGTTCCTAGAGCTGCAAAGAGAAGGAACGTTCCACGCCATAATATAGTATTGTGCTGGTCATTGTAAACCACAGGAGGAGGAAACAGAAGCCCAGCTTGTGCACTGTGTTAGGTGAGCGATGTCTGCAAGCCTTCCCTTTGTTCTTCCGTCACACGCCCCAGTTCCCAGACTTTTTAAGAACAGAACACAGGGGAGAGAGAACTGGTGTGGCGGGAAATGTGTCTTCCATTACCGTGTCTGGAACAAGCTCAGCTAGGCATTAAAGAAGATTAGCCGTTTGTTTATCTTGATTTATCTCTCTCTCTCTCTCTCTCTTCTCTCTCCTCTCTCTCTCTCTCTCTCTCTCTTCTCTTACTTCTTGTTTCTCCTGATTTACCCTCTCCTTCTGCCTTCTAGCTTGTGACGTATTGGCACTGCAGGGTTTTTGTCTTTATTAGCTGCAGACTGACCCAGAAGCTGCCTCATCTCTCCTTTGATAACGTGCTGTGTTAGTTAGCAGGCAGTTGAGCCTGACAGCAGTGTTGTTTTTCTTGCGACGTGTGATGTAATTTGCTACTGATTGGCGTGGGAGCACTTCTGTTCTTTCTTTCGGGTTTTTGTCTTTTTTCTTCTTCTTTATTTCTGTCTTTGTTCATTTCTTTCCTTTCTTCCTTGCTTGCTAGCTTTCTTTTTTTTTTTTTTTTATCCATCCTTTCTTTCTGTCTTTCTTCTTTCCTTCCATTTTTCTTCTTTCTTTCTTCTTCCTTCCTTTTTCTTCGATTCTTTCTTTCTTTCTTTCTTCCTTTCTTTCTTCGATTCTTTCTTTCTTTCTTCCTTTCTTTCTTTCTTTGTTTGTTTCTTTCTTCTTCCTTTCTTTCTTCCTTCCTTTCTTTCTTTCTTTCTTTCTTTTTTCTTCCTTTCTTTCTTCCTTTCTTTCTTTCTTCTTTCTTTCTTCCTTTCTTTCTTTCTTCCTTTCTTTCTTGTTTCTTTTGCTTCCTTTGCTTTCTTTCTGTCTTCTTTTCCTTCCTTCTTTCTTTGTTTCTTTCTTGCTTCTTCTTTCCTTTCTTTCTGTCTTCCTTTCTTCCTTCCTTTCTTCTTCCTTCCTTCCTTCCTTTTTTCTTTCTTTCTTGGACATTTTATAGACAGTTGACAGACTCAAAATCAAATTTATTCTTCTTCCTAGGGTGTGTCTATCTGTCTGTCTGTCTGTCTGTCTTGTCTGTCTGTTGTGATTTCTTTTCTTTCGTTTCTTTCTTTGTTATTTTGCTGTTGTGTTACAGTGTGACGTTCTTTTACACTTGATCAGTCGCAAAACCAATTCTTCTTCACGTTTCTTAGATGTGAATTTGTTTGTTTGTTTGTTTGTTTGTTTGTTTGTTTGCTGTTGGCTGACCCAGAAACATGAATCTTGTTGTTGTTGGCTTACTACAACGGAAGGTTATTTCTGCAACAGTGTGGACGTAGAAACAGCCTTGATTTGGGGCGGGGTGGGGGGGGTAGGGAGGAAGAGAGCTGATATGAGAAAGGTTACTGCTTATTTATCTTGTTTGTTTGTTTGTTTTCGATGTCTAATAGCGTGATGCTATCTTATTTTGCAGCAGATGGACCGGGAAGGTGCCTTGATTTTCTCCTTCTGGCTAATGACGAGACAAGGTCAAGGTCGTCAGCAGCAAGATCGAGGTGAATGGACTGTCTGCCTGCGTTGCTGCTCATGATGTGGCCACGCCTGTGTGACCGATCTTCTCCCCCACCTCACAGTGCTCAGCCGGGGACACTGTGACTGGTTGGTTCACAGACACTTAGGTCGGTCCCTAGTTTGTGCACATACACACACACTCTGTGTGATTCATCAGCATACTTACCGGTTCACCAGCTCCTGGCTCCTCTTTGGCTCCTCGGGATATTTTCTGTGTGGATTCGTCAGTTCCTTTGCGTAAATAGATAAGAAAGAAAGAAAAGAATGCATAAGCAGTACAGGTTCCTCAGCTCACCATTCGTTCATTAACTAATGCTTGGTCAATCAACACAATTCTGGTTCATCAGGAAGTGTTATTAGTTTTGTCAGAATAATCCAGGTTTTTCAGTACAGGCAAAGTTCGCCAACATATTCGTGTACGTCAGTATCGTATCTCCGCTTCTTCAACACACACAGCAGATTTGAAGCACATCTTTAATTTCGCCAGTTTACTACTCACTGTTTTCGTCACACATCTCCAATACGTCAGTGCTCTTCAGTCTGCCTACACACATAGCTTGTCCGTCAGTCCATTCCAGGTCCACGTCGTATCACTGGTTAGTCACGAAACTCCTAGTTTTTAAGCACATACTTCTTTCGTCATGTGGAGTAGGATCACAGTGTTGTCAGGATTGAAATGCAGAAGTGAAAGTATTAGAAGTGTGTAGGACAGAAAGACAATACATTTAGTGAAACTTCCTGGAAACTTCCTGTAGTTTTCCTGGGATGATGAGTTTTCTTTACAAGTAGTTTGCTGTACGTAACTATGCAGCCTGAGTTGGTTGGGTTAGCATCGAACAGGTAAACATTTGAGACAGCTAAAATGGAAACACGTTTTTCAATGATTCGGAAAGGTGTGTACCGTCACGTTACATTGTTTTATTCAGTTATGGTACAGTGATTTATCTCCTCAATAGACAAGCTACGGTCAAAGTGGACCGTTCCACACGCGAGCATGTTTCTGCTTTTTATGCAGCTGGGGAGTGCACGGATATGTTCTTCGATCTTCTGAAGCTGGACATTTCATAATACACATGTTCCTATCAGTAGGACTTTGATAGATGGAAAGTTAAGTTCTGCTCAAATATCCTACGTGTGACCCTTTTTGTATGCAGAGAGTTGGTTTCATGCGTAGCGCCTCTCAGTTTGTGTACAAATGCATAAATAGTTCTATATACATCGACAGTGAGCTGTTTTATATAGTGCATTGTGTAGAATACGTGTGTGTGGATTTTACTCTCAGATCCCACGTTAAAGTCACCGTCCTCTTCACAGAATATGGTCAGAGTGTGATTTTTTCGTATTCAGAAATTTCCTGTAAAAAAACCACCGTCAGCTATTCTGCACAGTATTACGTTGCAGATACGTTTTGTGTGTACAGAGTTTATGGATGTACTCCGTGTGATATCTCTCAATAAGCTTTTCTCACACATCTCATGTGAGCTGAATCGTTATGGAATGAGGTCTCTTATGAGTACAAACCTCAGCCAGGGCTAACACGGAATCTTTGTCAGACATCTGACTTCACAGTGCATGGTGCAGATCAGTATATTCTGTATCAATTGCTTATTGTGTATAGTCGTATGGGCTGAACTCTTGTAGAAAGCAAGACATTGCTTCAGAAAACTACAGGAGTCTTCTATTTACACTAAGAGCGAGCACAATTCCTACACAGCCCAAGCGTCACCAGAAAAAAAGAAAAGTCGTGTGAATCTGGGCTGTTTATTCTGTGGAATATTTATTGTCTTCTCTGTACAAGTGTGCGAATAGTATCATCGATTTGCTCAGCACTGCTGCATGGGCTGAATTACTGTGGCATGCCTACTTCCTTGGATACCATTCACCAGACCAAGATATCCCAGGAGTATTCTACGTATACCTAGTGGACCTCCCACACATCCCTGTGTTGTGTGTCGCCATCCGGAAAAGCTATCGGTCGTGCCACTGACCAAATAGATTGTTCAGGATGGAGGCGCGGGGGGACGAGGGTCACTCCAGTGGGGAGGATGGGGTAGGGGGAGTCAGTTGGAGGGACCGTTGTCTCATCTTGGAGGATTCCCTCAACCGCTTCCGTCAACAGGCCAGCAAGATCCGTAATACGCTGGGACAGAAGGTGGGTTCTGTGTGTGTTTGTGTGTGTGCTGTGTGTTTGTGTGTGTGTGTGTGTGTGTGTGTGTGTGTGTGTGTGTGTGTGTGTGTGTGTGTGTGTGTGTGTGTCGTTGTGTGTGTGTGTTGTTGTGTATGTGTGTACATTTATGTAGATCTAATTGTGTGTTATTGTGTGTGTGTGTGTGTGTGTGTGTGTGTGTGCACTCTGTGTGTGTGTGTGTGTGTGTGTGTGTGTGTGTGTTTGTGTGTGTGTGTATGTGGGTCTGTTATTTCTGTTTTCGTCTGCTAGTTGATCTGTCTCTCTGCTTTTTATGTTTTTTTTTTGTTTTGGGGGGTTTGTTTGTTTGTTTGTTTGTTTTTTTCTCGTCTGTTCTGCGTTTGTCTGGTTTGTGTGTCTGACTGTGCTTCTGGTCTTTTGTTTGTTTGTATATTGAGCATGTGCACTCTGGAACCTTTTCTGTATATATAGACAGTTGTATACATACATGTAATGTTGTGCGTCTTGTGGTACATGCGTGCGTGTGTATGTGTATATGCGTGTGTGTGTGTATATGTGCATATGCGCGCGCGCGCGTGGTGGAGAACGGTGTGTGTGTGGTATGGCGCGCGTGTGTGTGTTGTGTGTGTGTGTGTGCGCGGTGTGTGTGTGTGTGTTTGCTACCTAAGAAAGACAGTGTTTGTTGTTGTCATTGTTGTTGTTGCTGCTACTGTTACTGTTCTTGTTGTTGTGTTGTTGTTGTGGTTGTCCCCTTTCTTCCAGCTCGAACAAGTATCACCACAATTATTCTCAACACCTATTTCGTCGTCAAGATCATCATCTGGTCATCGTCATCCTCGTACTCGTCTTGGTTGTCACTGTTATCATTATGACATCATCATTATCACTGATATGATGTCACTACCATCGTCTTCCTATCATTGTTGTTCCGAGACGACGACGTAAACTTTTTTTTATAATCACATTGAAAAAAATCCCACAGACTCCAGTCCAGTCACAAACAGCTGTTTAATTAACCACTCAGTCAGTTAGACAGACAGAAAGCCAGACAGAAAAAAACAGCCAGAGACAGACAGAGAGGCCTAGAGGCCAATCAGCGGGTAGATTGGCAGACAGACAGACTAACAGACAAGTGTGCAAATAACAAACTGAAATTTCGTATTGTCCGGTTTTGCCGAGTCTGCTGTGTATATCGTCGAGTCTTGTTCAATCTTCTGTGTGTATAGTTCAGACTTATCCAGTGTGCTGGTGTACAGTCCAGTCTAGTCTTGCCCAGTCTGCTGTGCTTATAGTCCTGCATTGTTGTCCTGTCTGCTGTGTATATAATCCATTCTTGTCCAGTCTGATGTACATATAGTCCAACCTTGTCCTGTCTACTGTGTGTATGGTCCAGTCTTGTCCAGTGCGACGTGTGTAAAATCCAGTTGTGTTTAGTTTGCTGTGCGTTTACCTTGGAGATCGACTGTATAATATCTGAGAGTTAGGAAAAAGAAAGAACTCATAAATAACCCTCTTACATTTTCTGAAAATGTGTTTTTCTTCTGGAATACTTTTAAAAAATCATCCTTCTTGATTAAATTATACTCTTTTACTCCTCCCAGGCAAGAATCCGTACTCAGTTACTTTTGCTTCATTTTCCTGTTAGTCATTATTTCAGAAATTTGAAGCCGAGTGTTTGTTAGTGGAGGAGGATGGCCCAGGTAGAAATGAATAGTTTGACTTTCGTGTGTAGTACTGCTTGGTCCGAAAGGCCGTCGTGTCAAACAGCCATCATTGCATCCCATCACGGTTAATTTCTGCTTCCTTTCTTTCTTTTTTTCCTCTTTACTTTACTTTCTATCAGTAAATCTGTCTCATCATCGTATCCCTATCAGTCGATCAGTCGTTAATTAATTCTCTCTCTCTCTCTCTCTCTCTCCCGTCTTCTCTTCTCTTCTCTGTCTCTCTCTCTTGCTCTCTCTCTCTCTCTTTTCTCTCTTCTCTCTCTCTGTGTTTCTCACTCTGTCCCTTTCTCTTGTTTTTAGTTTGTGTTGGTTGGCTTGTTTGTTTGTTTGTATCTATCTGTTTGTCTGTCTGTCTGTCTGTCTCTCTTTCTCTCTCTGTCTGTGTATCTGTCTCTCTGTGTCTCTCTCTCTGTTTGCCTGTCTGTCTGTTTGTCTCTCTCTTCCTCTCTCTGTCTCTCTCTTTCTGCTCAAAGCAGCCAAATCGGGGAAATTGCTTTATCGTAATATAAGTTTATTTTACTGTTGATTGTTAATCCTATGATATGATATCTGATTATTTTTCATTGTACTTTTAAGTACCCCTTCAGTACGGGCTATGGCCTTTCTTGAACAAAAATTCTGAAGTCTGAAGTCGTTCTCTCTCTGCCTCTGTCTCTGTCTGTCTCTGTCTGTCTGTCTATCTGTCTATCTTCTGTCTGTTGTCTGTCTGTCTGTTCTGTCTGTCTCTCTGTTCTGTCTCTGTCTCTCTCTGTCTCTGTCTCTCTCTCTCTCTCACTCACACACACACAATCCTCGTTAATGAAACATTGTTCTTGTTTATATTTTAGTTATCTTTTTTCTTTCTAATGTCTGTATAGCATTTATATCGTTTCTTCGCGGTGTTCTTGGTTTTTTGTTTGTTTGTTTGTATCAACTAAACTGACGCTCCGCCATAAATTTGTGGACCGCTTGAGGATGGAACCCACACCCTACGTGTGACCAGCATGGTTTTCTCTGTTGATAGAGTCTTGGATTCAAAATGTCATGCATCGAATTTAACCCCACGTCACAAGGTCAAAGTTGGCCTGTTGGCTGCCCAGTCATGCAGTCCCAATCTAAAATGGAACGCTACAGCGTTATGACTATCATCGTCACCGTCTCACCATCACAATAGCATTGTGAAATACTGTATCAGAATCTGTGGCCATTGCGCTGGTGAAGAAATTGGGACAGCACGGGAGAGAGGACAGAGGAGAGAAAGAGAGAGAGAGAGAGAGAGAGAGAGAGAGAGAGAGAGAGAGAGAAGACAGACAGACAAAGAGAGACAGACAGACACAGATGAGAGAGAGAGACAGACAGACAGACAAAGAGACAAAGAGAGAGAGAAGAGAGAGAGAGAGAGAGAGAGAGAGAGAGAGAGAAGACAGACAGACAACAGATAGAGAGAGACAGACAGACCAGAGAGAGAGAGAGAGACGACAGACAGACAACAGACAAAGAGAGAAGAGAGAGAGAAGAGAGAGAGAGACAGACAGACAGACAGACAAATAGAGAGAGAGAGACAGACAGACAGAGAGAGAGAGAGACAGACAGACAGACAGACAAAAGACAGAGAGAGAGAGAGAGAGAGACAGACAGAGCGAGAGAGAAGGAGCAGAGATAGAGAGAGAGAGAGAGAGTACGACATCAGAAAGCCGACGTTATATTGTATTGTTTTTTATAACTTCAGCGTAGGATGAGGTTGTCCAATGTCTGAGCAATATCATAACCGTCATCTAAAATACAAGACAGAACGATGGTTGATCCTGCGGTTTTATTGCCTTGCTTCTTTGCTCGAAAATATTGCTTGCTTTGTTAGTATCTCTGCCATACTTTTGTGTTTTGTTTTGTTGGTTTTTTTTTGTTTGTTCTTGCTTCGCTGTCATTCCATCAGATTTTCTTTCCTATTTTATTTCTCCATTTTTTATCTTTCTGTTTTCATTCCGTCTTTTTGTGTGTGTGTGTCTTAACATCTACGTCATTCAGAACGAGTATAATCATGCTCCTAAAACTAATTTAGATTTACTGAAATATAGTTTTTCTTTTAGCGGCTGCAAAAGGTGGAATATGGTATATGTATGATTTTGATGATTTAGATCTTGATTAGTATTTAAACGTGAAATCCAGCTACTGCTTTCGTACACACTACTGACCTAATATATATATATATATATATATATATATATATATATATATATATATATATAATATATATATATATATATATATTTTATATATATTTTTTTTAGCAAAGTTATGTAGGTAAAACATATCTAGGTAGGGCCTCAGGACCTGGCCAGCTCATGGGTTTATATGCAGGCTGAAGGCTTGTGCCATGATCACCATACAGTAGATACACATGACACCTGTGACGTTAGTATATATATGGAATTCGTTCAGAGCGCGGAGACGTCTTCTTGAAAAACTGAAACTGAAACTGAAACTTGTAGGCACATATTTTAGCTATGTATATGTGGTGTGTGAATATAGTTGTGTGTGCGTGTTTGCTTGCGTATGTGTGAGTGAGTGGTTAAATTCAGTCAAGTTTTTATACGTTTTAGTTGTCATATTTCCTTATTGAAAATTACCTTTTACCTTTTTCCGCCGGTTTTCCCTGATTAAAATATAGCTTCTTTTTATGGGCAAATTTGAGAAAAGGCCGAAATCTTTTTCAGTTTTTTGATGTCAATTTTCCCTTTCCATCTTGTCTGTCCATTCCTTTTTCTCTGTATATCTTTCTTTCTTCTTTTTTTTTTCTTTCTTGTTTTTTGTTGTTGTTGTTGTCCTTTTTGAATATTCTTTTTTTATTTTATTTATTCGTTCCCCGTTTCGTTTTTTTTTTTATCCTGCTTGTCTCATTTCTTCTCTCCTCTTCTGCTTTCTCGTTTTCTCATCTATCTCTTGCTTTCTTTTGACATTTCTTGTTATTTGTTTTCTGTTGTCATCTCCGCTTCCTGTCTTTCTTTTGTTCTCCCTTTTATATAAATCTCTCTTTCCAAAAAGAGAAGTTATTGCATTTCTTTCTTTATGTTTTAACACTTTTCCGTCAGTTTTGTCATGTTCAGCACGTTTGAAATCTAAATAAAACACACGATCATACTTCATGTTTATTGAAGAAGAAATGCGACCAGAAAGCGGTCATTGTCTGCACGTTTTCTCTGCCTGACCCGCTGGAAATAATGAGGGTTTGTTTAAATCCATGTCTGCTGCCTCCGTTGGTTTTGTTTGTCCAAGTGGTATGCACTTGTTTTTTGGTGTGGTGTGTGTGTGTGTGTGTGTGTGTGTGTGTGTGTGCGTGTGTGCGTGCGTGCGTGCGTGCGTGCTGGTGTGTGTGTGTGTGTGTGTGTGTGTTCTGTGTGTCGTTGTGTGTGTGTGTGTTTGTGTGTTTTTGTGTGTGTTGTTTGTGTGTGTTTGTTTGTTTGTTTGTGTGTGTGTGTATGTGTTGTGTGTGTGTGTTGTTTTTGTGTGTGTTTGTTTGTTTGTTTGTGTGTATGTGTGTTTGTTTGTTTGTGTGTGTTGTGTTTGTTTGTTTAATCCCATGTTTGATGGTTTGACTGGTTGTTTGTCCAAGTGGTATGTGCTTGTTTGTTTGTATGTTTGTTTGTTTGCTCGCGCGTTCGCGTGTGTGATACACGCGTAATTCATTTCTCATATTCTTTCTTTTCTTTTTCTTTTATCGCTTATATCTTTTTTCTTTTTTCTTCATCCTGTCTTTTTCGCTGCCCTAAATTCTGCACCACTTTTATACTACCCCCACACCGATCATTTCGGGCTGGCAAACCCACAGAAACGGAGATCACCTTGATTGCTTCGTTTCCCCTTTAAAATCTTTTGTTTTATAATACGCTTTCTTTCTTTTCTTTTTGTGTTTTTACGTATGTCGTCTTCAACAGTTTTATGGCATTAAGCAAATACGAAGGCCAGCAAAAGAGGAGAAAGTGACCTCGTTATTGACAGGATATAACTGTAAGGCGCCGTTGTCTCTGTGTTTATTGTCCTCTGTCTGACCTGGTAATGATGAAATAGCTAGAGAGATGTGTGAGGAGCTGGAGGATGGTGGGGCTTTCTTTATACCATGCTATTCGTGAAAGGGATTTGTTTGGATTTTGCTCTGAAGTAGATTTTTGTATTCATGAATGAAAAGGGATTGTTTGGATTTCGCTCTGAAATAGACTGATAATCATGAAAAGGGATTGTTTGGATTTCGCTCTGAAGTAGATTTTTGTATTCATGAAAAGGGATTGTTTGGATTTCGCTCTGAAAGAGACTTTGATATTCATGAATGAAAAGGGATTGTTTGGAATTTGCTCTGAAATAGACGTTGATATTTATGAAAAGGGATTGTTTGAGTTTTGCTCTGAAAAAGATTTTATTTGGTCGTTTGCAGAGATTCTTTGTTGTTCTAAAACGTATATATATATTTTAGTTCCTTATTTGTAATGTTGTTTGCCTCTCTTGAAGGCATTAGTTTTAGTTGCTTATTTGTAAATGTTGTTTGCTGCTCTTAAAGGCATTTTCTTTGCATGTTCGTGAAGATTGTTTGATGTTCTTAATTGCAAGATTGTTGGCTGCTCTGAGTTACATTTTTGGTCGCTTGCTTGTAAAGATTGCTGGTCTCAAAACATTTTGGTTGCTTGTTTGTAAAGATTGTTCGCTGCTTTTCGGTACATTTTTGTTATTTGCTTATGAAAATTGTTTGCTGCTCTTAAATACATTTTGGTTGCTTTGTTGTGAAGACTGTTTGCTGCTCTTAAATACATTTTGGTTGCTTTGTTGTGAAGACTGTTTGCTGCTCTTAAATACATTTTGGTTGCTTTGTTGTGAAGACTGTTTGCTGCTCTTAAATACATTTTGGTTGCTTTGTTGTGAAGACTGTTTGCTGCTCTTAAATGCATTTTTTTGTTTGCTTGGTTGTAAAAATTGTTTGCTGGTCTTAATTGCGAGATTGTTGGATGCTCTTAATTACATTTTTGGTTGCTTGCTTGTAAAAATTGCTGCTCTTAAAACATTTTGGTTGCTTGTTTGTATAGATTGTTTGCTGCTTTTGAATACCTGTTTGCTTTTTAAAAACTGTTTGCTGCTTTGAACTACATTTTGGTTGCTTGCTTGTAAGAATTACTGGCTGTTCTTAAACACGTTTTGGCTGCTTGCTTGTAAAGGTTATTTAGTGCTCTTTAATACATTTGTGTCACTTGTTTGTGAAGATTTTTTTTCTGTTCTTCAATGCGTTTTGTTTGCTTGCTTGTAAAGATTGTTTGCTGCCCTTAATTACAAGATTGTTTGCTGCTCTTAATTACGTTTTGTTTGCTTGCTTGTAAAGATTGTTTGCTGCCCTTAATTACAAGATTGTTTGCTGCTCTTAATTACGTTTTGGTTGCTTGCTTGTAAAGATTGTTTGCTGCCCTTAATTACAAGATTGTTTGCTGCTCTTAATTACGTTTTGGTTGCTTGCTTGTAAAGATGGCTGGTCTTAAAACATTTTGGTTGCTTGTTGTAAAGATTGTTTGCTGCTTTTAAGTACATTTTTGTTTGCTCTTAAAAAGTGTTTGCTCCTTTTAATAATATTTTGGTTGTTTGCATGTACACATTGTTTGCATGCCCTTAAATGCATTTTGACCGCTTGTTTATAAAATATTTTATGCCTGCTCTTAAAACATTTTGGTTGCTTGTTGTAAAGATTGTTTGCTGTTTTTAAGTACATTTTTGTTGTATTTGTTTTCAAAATGTGTTTGCTGCTTTTAACTACATTTTGGATGCTTGCTTGTAAAGATTAATGCTGTTCTTTATTCCTTTTGTTTGCATGCTTGTAAAAATTGTTTGCTGTTCTTAGATACAATGGGATTGCTTGCTTGCAAAGATTGTTTGTTTGCTCTTAAATACATTTTGATTGCTTGCTTGTGAAATTGTATGCCTGCTCTTAAATACAGTTTGGTTGCTTGCTGTAAAGATTGTTTGCTGCTCTTACAAACATTTTGGTAGCTCGTTTATAAAGATTGTTTGCTGCTCTTACAAACATTTTGGTAGCTCGTTTATAAATATTGTTTGCTGCTCTTACAAACATTTTGGTAGCTCGTTTATAAAGACTGTTTGCTGCTCTTACAAACATTTTGGTAGCTCGTTTATAAAGACTGTTTGCTGCTCTTACAAACATTTTGGTAGCTCGTTTATAAAGACTGTTTGCTGCTCTTACAAACATTTTGGTAGCTCGTTTATAAATATTGTTTGCTGCTCTTACAAACATTTTGGTAGCTCGTTTATAAATATTGTTTGCTGCTCTTACAAACATTTTGGTAGCTCGTTTATAAAGACTGTTTGCTGCTCTTACAAACATTTTGGTAGCTCGTTTATAAAGACTGTTTGCTGCTCTTACAAACATTTTGGTAGCTCGTTTATAAAGACTGTTTGCTGCTCTTACAAACATTTTGGTAGCTCGTTTATAAAGACTGTTTGCTGCTCTTACAAACATTTTGGTAGCTCGTTTATAAAGACTGTTTGCTGCTCTTAATTACGTTTTGGTTGCGTGCCTGTAAAAATTGTGTGCCTGCTCTTAAATAAATTTTGGTTGCGTGCTTATAAAAATTGTTTCCTGCTCTTGTTGCTTGTTTGTAAAGATTATTTCCTGCTTTTGAAAACATTTTGGTTGCATGTTTGTGTACGTGTCTTTACTTCCTTCCATTTCTTCATTTTTCATGTTTATGTCCGTTCTTTCTATTCCTCTGATCTTTTGTGGCTTTTTTTGTTTTGTTTCTGTCTTCGTTTAGAATCCAGACATGGCCTGAAGGATGCAAGCGGAGTTGGTGCGTGCGTTGTGTGTGTGTGTGTGTGTGTGGTGTGTGGTGTGTTGTGTGTGTGTGTGTGTGTGTGTGTGCGCGCGCGCGCGTGGGCATTTGCCTGCATGTGCGTGTGCACGATTGCATTTAAATATGTTTGATCATTTTGTTTATGTATTTACTGATCAAATCATTTCAGTGATCGAATATGGTTTTTATGATTGAATATATTTTGTGGTGGTGGTGCCGGTGATGTTTGGGCATGTGTGTGCGTGCATGCGTGCATGAGTGTGAGGGGGGAGTAGGGATGTATATACATTTGCTTTTATATGATTTTATTTTACATACGAGATTGAGTTTATTTTGTATGTTATGGCATTTTGATGTTAACGTTTTACATGTTTTCTTTTTTTAATGGAAGACCACTATTTGATTTCTCTGTTGGAGATAATAAAGGCGATTTAACTGGACTTGTTATTTCCTTCCTTTTGCCTTCCTTCTTTCCTTTTTCTGGTTCCTTTCTTTCTTTTTGTCTGTCTTGTTCGTTATTGTTTTTCTTTTGTTTTTTGTATCTTTCTTAACTGCCTTTCTGTCTTTTTGTGTGTATGTCTAGTCTCTCTTCGTGTTTAACATTATGCCCAGCAGTTTTATTATGCTTGGAACATTGTTCAAAAGGCATAACAAAAGTTCTCATTGTCGTGGGGATGCCGGGGGGTTGTTCTTTCAGTATAAATTGTATCCTCACTTTCTGGAATTTCTGTGCTTGAACTTTCCTCTTTTCTGTCACTCTCTTTGTTTCTTTATTCCTCCTTTGCTTTCTGTCATTTCTTCCTGTCATTTTCTGCTTTCTCCTTTGCTTTCTATCATTTCCTCCTATCATTTTCTGCTTTGCTGGTCCATTCACCTGTATGTGTTCGATAAAGTCTTACATACTTTCTCTTGGGATTGATAATTGGATACATGTATTAAGTTCATTTTTGACTCTAGGGAAGTGAGATATACGGAAAGAGTTTTGGGTAATTTAGGCCCGTTTATAAGTGTTCTAGTGTCCTTAGTCATGTGTGAATTTGTATTCAGGTATATTTTTTAAATCCCCTGTGGTGATAAATTGGATGGAGTGGTCAACGCCAGGGGTATCTCCTTAGACTATGTGTGCGATTGCATTGATATGTGCACTTGATTTTATTTTCCTTTTTTTTTCTCCTGCTGAAGTATTGTGTATGTTTTGAAACGGTTATAGCGCTGATATGCCTCTACGCAGTCGGCTGGGCTTTAAACAAAAATAACAGTAACGGTATCGAAGTAGTACGAAGAACTGTGATTACAATTCGTCCATTGTCTGAGTGTGTATGTCTCTGTATGGCTTACTGGTGATGATGGAAAGACGAATATCAGTTTCTGATGGACTTTGAATTGTTTGCATGGTCATTACTAATATTAGTGTCAACTGATTCCAAGCGTTTTCGCAGGACAGGATAGTCAAGTGGTTAGGACAGTGGTCTTCTAATCGCATAATCTGGGTTCGAACCTGCCTGGGTGGGTGGAGGATGGGGATTTTTCCGAATTACGAGGTCAACATATGTGCAGGCTACTAATACCTGAACCCTTATACGTGTAAATACGCATGCATAATATTAAATATGCATGTTAAAGATCTTGCAGGGCATGTCAGTGTTCGGTGGGTTATGGAAACATGAAAACACCCAGCATGCATGCCCAGGGAGTATGCAGACTATGCAGCAACATAGCGCCTACATAGTGTACACACAGATGTGAAAAGGAAAGAGCAACATTGCACGAAACGAGGAAGATGGGCGAAGTGGCGTTTTCTGTGTTTATTTTTCTTATTCGTGTTGTTGGGCAGTTTATCTTTCATTTTACGTATAAACAAATCTTTCTGTTTGCGTGTCAGTATTGCATGATTTTTTTTTATGTTTGTTATAAAACACAGTAAAGGGGAAAAATTAATAAAGATAAAAAATGTTTAAAGGAAAGTTGTGTAAAAGATTCTTGAAAGTTGCCTTGTTATTGATAAAACGTGCAGAGACGTGTCGTGCAAGGTGACCGTTTTCATAGGATTTGATTTCAATGAGGAAGAGACATGATTTTAGTTTGACGTTTCACGTGGTTTGTCTCTTGAATTTTGTAAGTTATTATTTTCCCCTAGTGTTCCGATTTTTCTCAGTGCGTATGTATTTTCCTCAAACTATGTAGGTGATATGTTGTTGCACAACTTTCTATACCTTTGGTGGGCATGCCGGATGTTTTCATGTTTCCAAACGTCATCGAACACTGACATCATTTACAAGATATGTAACATACACATTTGGTGTTCTGAGTGCGTATACACGCGAAAAGAGTCTCGGCACTAACTGGCCGGGACACATGTGACCTGGGAGATCGGAAAAATCTTCACATTTTACCCCATCAGACGGGAGACGTATCAGTTTCATTTTTCGGTTTCAGTTTCTCAAGATGACATTTCCGCGCTCGGAATGAATTCCATATGCGCTAACGTCACAGGTGCCATGTGATGGTGATCATGGCACAAGCCTTACGTCTGCACATAAACCCATGGGCTGGCTAGGTCCTTAGGTCCAATCTAGGCTATGTTTTACCTAGCCCACATTGTTTATATTAGTATTGTATCAGTCTTATCATTGGAAGAATCTTGGTTACATGTAAATGACATATGTATCTGTGAAGCTTATCATCCAAGAAAAGAACGGATAAATAAAAGAAATAAATAGTGAAAGGTCTGAATCATACAACACAACTAGATCTAGCCGCTGAGGATAAACTTGTCTCGCATCACAGAAAGCCCGCACTGAATGCACAAAGCCTCAGCTGCCTATCATCAAGATGAAACAATATTTCCTTAATCATACCGCCGCCAGTCTGTCGTCCACTTACGAGGAAAGAAAAGAAGAAATAGATAAGCAAATGGATAAATAGATAAACAGATAGATAGACAGACAGACAGACAGACAGACGGACGGACGGACGGACGGACGGACGGACGGACGGACAGACAGACAGACAGACAGACAGATAGATAGATAGACAGATAGACAGACAGACAGACAGATACACAGACAGACAGATAGATAGACAGACAGACAGACAGATAGATAGACAATAGATAGACAGACATAGATAGATAGAGAGACAGATAAGGGAGTATGTAGATAAATGTAGGTGTTAGTGTGTGTGTGTGGGGGGGGGGGGGGGAGGCGTCAGATTTATACAACTTATAAAAAGAAAATGACTGTCAAGGAATGCATTGCTAAAGACAGTGAATGCAGGTGATTTGTTACATTTCTCAGACAGGGAAAGCAGGGTTGTCTATAGAATGGCTGTAGTGTTTTCTTCTTTTTCTTTGGTTCGCTTTCTGCGTTGTTAAACCACATCTGGTGATGATTGTGGCCATTTTCTTCCAACTTCTGCTGGCTACCATGGAGCTTGGTGATCAGTGAAATTGTAACCAACCGTTTTTGTGATCAGAGAAATTGTAATCAGCCATGTTTTTGTGATCAGAAAAATTGTAACCAACCATGTTTTTGTGATCATAGAAATTGTAATCAGCCATGTCTTGGTTGTCATAGGAATTAGAATCAGCCATGTCGTTGTGGTCAAAGGACATATAACGAGTTATGTCTTTGATGTCAGAGGAACTGTAAACAGCCATGTCTTTGATGTCAGAGGAACTGTAAACAGCCATGTCTTTGATGTCAGAGGAACTGTAAACAGCCATGTCTTTGTGGTCAGAGGAACTGTAAACAGCCATGTCTTTGATGTCAGAGGAACTGTAAACAGC
>CM060308.1:48991856-48996856 GCA_030674185.1 Monoplex corrugatus
GTGGAAATGCCACTGGAAAAGAGAATTGTGATCTGGCTTTAAAATTTCTTTTCACTTTTCCTCCTAATGTCTGTCTTTTTTATCTCTTTTTTTCCACCGTGTAGGTATCAGACTGTTCTAGAAGGGATGTTGTCAAATGGCAAAACATCTGACAGTAAAAGAGGCGATTTCTGTTTTTACCCCTCTGCAAGAAAACATAATTGTCTGACAGTAACAAAAATGTGTGTCGCAGAAAACGAAACAGTATCGAATAACTCTTTAAAGCTTTGTCATTCTGTATCTGTCTTTTGTTTTCTTAAATTCTTTCTGTTTGTTTGTCTGTGCGTGACAGTCTCCACTTCTTTTTCTTTGTCTCCTTGTTTATGTCTGTTTCTCTTGGCTATGTGAGTATCACTGTCACTTTTATATGTTTTTAGTGTGCGTGTATATCTTGATTCCAGCCCCTGCCCTCTCTGTACTTTACAGTGCATGTGCCCTGTTATATGCTGTGTCTTTTTATCTTTGTCTCTCTGCCTCTGCCCCCCTGGTCTCCCTCTGTCTGTCTGTCTCTCTCTCTCTGTCTCCCCCCTCTCTCTCTCGCTCTCTTTCCTCTGTCTGTCTGTCTCTCTGTCTCTGTTTCTCTATCTGTTTCTGTCTCTCTGTCTGTCTCTCCCTTTCTCTCTCCCTTCCCTTTGTCTGTCTCTGTGTCTCTGTATCTCTGTCTGTCTCTGTTTCTCTCTCTTTCTTTCTCTCCCTCCCTCCCTCCCTCTCCTTTCCCCCCTGTCTATCTGTGTGTCTGTGTCTCTCTTTTCCAATAGAACACAATGATACTATCCTTGAATAATGAAGTGTTATAAGTTTCAGTATCCCTCTCATTCTCTCTTTCTCATTCACTGTCGTTGGCCTCCGCCATTCCGCTTATATAATGCCAACCACATTGTCTGATAAAACCTAAGTCTTCTTGCCACCAGTCCTCACCTTCAAAAGAAGCAAAATTATCGAGAAAAAAAGAACTCCATTTGTTGCTATATCCACCAGACCTTCGTCAAAAGCAATCAAGACATTGAGAGTGAAACTAGCGCTTGTTTGTCCTGGAATAAATTGCCATCTGATAAGGGATCAGCAACTGGAAATCTCTCGCTGTTTACGTCTTATATCAAGGTTTGTTATGGCAGGAAAAAGTGGAGGGTTCTCTTTGTTTAGGTCTTATTTCAAGGTTTATTATCGCAGAAAGAAGTGGAGAGTTTTCTTTGGTTAGTTAGTTTTTTTTATGGCAGGAAGGAGTGGCAAGTCTCTTTGTTTAGGTCTTATTTCAAAGGTTTGTTATGGCAGAAAGAAGTGGAGAGTTGTCTTTGTTTAGGTTTTATTTCAAGGTTTGTTATGGCACAAAGAAGTGGAGAGTTCTCTTTGTTTGGTTCTTATTTCAAGGTTTGTTATTGCACGAAGAAGTGGAGTGTTCTTTTTGTTTGATTCTTATTTCGAGGTTTGTTATTGCACGAAGACGTGGAGAGTTGTCTTTGTTTAGGTCTTATTTCAAGGTTTGTTACGGCAGAAAGGAATGGAGAGTTCTCTTTGTTTGGTTCTTATTTCAAGGTTTGTTATGACAGGAAGAAGTGGAGACTTCTCTTTGTTTAGTTTTATTTCAAGGTTTGTTTTGGCACAAAGAAGTGGAGAGTTCTCTTTGTTTGGTTCTTATTTCAAGGTTTGTTATTGCACGAAGACGTGGAGAGTTGTCTTTGTTTGATTCTTATTTCAAGGTTTGTTATTGCACGAAGACGTGGAGAGTTCTCTTTGTTTGATTCTTATTTCAAGGTTTGTTATTGCACGAAGACGTGGAGTGTTCTTTTTGTTTGATTCTTATTTCAAGGTTTGTTATTGCACGAAGACATGGAGAGTTCTCTTTGTTTAGGTCTTATTTCAAGGTTTGTTATTGCTTGAAGAAGTGGAGAGTTCTGTTTGTTAAGGTCTTATTTCAAGGTTTGTTATTGCACGAAGACGTGGAGAGTTGTCTTTGTTTAGGTCTTATTTCAAGGTTTGTTATGGCAGAAAGAAGTGGAGAGTTCTCTTTGTTTAGTTTTTTTCAAGGTTTGTTATGGCAGAAAGAAGTGGAGAGTTCTCTTTGTTTAGGTCTTATTTCAAGGTTTGTTTTTTCACGAAGAAGGGAGAGTTCTCTTTGTTTAGGTCTTATTTCAAGGTTTGTTATGGCAGAAAGGAGTGGAGAGTTCTTTTTGTTTCGGTCTTATTTCAAGGTTTGTTATTGCACGAAGAAGTGAAGAGTTCTCTTTGTTTAGGTTTTATTTCAAGGTTTGTTATGGCACAAAGAAGTGGAGTGTTCTTTTTGTTTAGGTCTTATTTCAAGGTTTGTTATTGCACGAAAAGTGGAGAGTTTTCTTTGTTTAGGTTTTATTTCAAGGTTTGTTATGGCACAAAGAAGTGGAGAGTTCTCTTTGTTTGGTTCTAATTTCAAGGTTTGTTATTGCACGAAGACGTGGAGAGTTCTCTTTGTTTAGGTCTTATTTCAAGGTTTGTTATTGCTTGAAGAAGTGGAGAGTTCTCTTTGTTTAGTTTTATTTCAAGGTTTGTTATGGCAGAAAGGAGTGGAGAGTTCTTTTTGTTTGATTCTTATTTCAAGGTTTGTTATGGCAGAAAGGAGTGGAGAGTTCTTTTTGTTTGATTCTTATTTCAAGGTTTGTTATTGCACGAAGAAGTGAAGAGTTCTCTTTGTTTAGGTCTTATTTCAAGGTTTTTTATGGCACAAAGAAGTGGAGTGTTCTTTTTGTTTAGTTCTTATTTCAAGGTTTGTTATTGCACGAAGAAGTGGAGAGTTTTCTTTGTTTAGGTTTTATTTCAAGGTTTGTTATGGCACAAAGAAGTGGAGAGTTCTCTTTGTTTGATTCTAATTTCAAGTTTGTTATTGCACGAAGACGTGGAGAGTTCTCTTTGTTTGGTTCTTATTTCAAGGTTTGTTATTGCTTGAAGAAGTGGAGAGTTCTCTTTGTTTGGTTCTTATTTCAAGGTTTGTTATTGCTTGAAGAAGTGGAGAGTTCTCTTTTTTAGGTCTTATTTGAAGGTTGGTTATGACAGAAAGGAGTGGAGAGTTCTCTTTGTTTCGGTCTTATTTCAAGGTTTGTTATTGCACGAAGAAATGGAGACTTCTCTTTATTTAGTTCTTGTTTCAAGGTTTATTATGGCAGAACGAAGTGGAGAGTTGTCTTTGTTTATGTTTTATTTCAAGGTTTGTTATGGCAGAAAGAAGTGGAGAGTTATCTTTGTTTAGGTCTTATTTCAAGGTTTGTTATGGCAGAAAGAAGTGGAGAGTTTTCTTTGTTTAGTTTTATTTCAAGGTTTGTTATGGCAGAAAGAAGTGGAGAGTTCTCTTTGTTTAGGTCTTATTTCAAGGTTAGTTATGGCAGAAAGAAGTGGAGGATTCTCTTTGTTTAGTTTTATTTCAAGGTTTGTTATGGCAGAAAGAAGTGGAGAGTTCTCTTTGTTTGGTTTTCTATTTCAAGGTTTGTTATTGCACGAAGTGGAGTGTTCTCTTTGTTTAGGTTTTATTTCAAGGTTTGTTATGGCAGAAAGGAGTGGAGAGTTGTCTTTGCTTAGGTTTTATTTCAAGGTTTTGTTATGACAGGAAGAAGTGCAGTGTTCTGTTTGTTTAGGTCTTATTTCAAGGTTTGTTATGGCAGAAAAATGTGGAGAGTTGTCTTTATTTTGGGAGTTCTCTTTGTTTAGGTCTTAATTCAAGGTTTGTTATTGCACGAAGAAGTTGAGAGTTGTCTTTGTTTAGGTCTTATTTCAAGGTTTGATAATTATGGCAGAAAGTAGTGGAGAGTTCACTTTGGTTAGTTCTTATTTCAAGGTTTTTTTTATCGCACGACGAAGTGGAGAGTGGAACTCTGCCATTCTCTTGTCCCGTAACAGAAGATGCCAGCTATCTGATACAGAAACGGAGACAAGGAGTCTTTCCTCTCTTTCGTCCTGGACAGCTGAATTGCTGCCCATCTGATAAGAACACTACGCCTGCACTTCATGGCAGTGTTTCTCTGGCAACAGGATATTGAGGAGCCTGGAGAGGAGGTCAGGTGTGTGATATGTCCACTGTGACGGGAAATTACTATTGTTAGAGTGTGGACAGACTTGTATAGTGTGAGACAGACTTGTACATGTATAAGACAAGACGATGTACATGTGTAAGACAGACTTGTTTTACATGTGAGACAAGACTTGTTGTTCATGTGTGACAAACATGTTGTACATGTGTGAGACAAGACTTGTTGTACATGTGTGACAAACGTGTTGTACATGTGTGAGACATGACTTGTATATTTGTGACAAACATGTTGTACATGTGTGAGACATGACTTGTACGTTTGTGACAAACGTGTTGTACATGTGTGAGACATGACTTGTACGTTTGTGACAAACATGTACATATGTGAGACAGGACTTGTACGTTTGTGACAAACATGTTGTACATGTGTGAGACATGACTTGTACGTTTGTGACAAACGTGTTGTACATGTGTGAGACATGACTTGTACGTTTGTGACAAACATGTTGTACATATGTGAGACATGACTTGTACGTTTGTGACAAACATGTTGTACATGTGTGAGACATGACTTGTATGTTTGTGACAAACATGTTGTACATGTGTGATACATGACTTGTATATTTGTGACAAACGTGTTGTGCATGTGTGAGACAAGACTTGTACGTTTGTGACAAACGTGTTGTACATGTGTGAGACAGACTTCCTGCACATGTGTATGACAGACTTGCTGTATGTGTGTAAAACAGACTTGTATATGTGTAAGACAGACTTGTGTTAGACAGACTTGCTGTACGTGTACAAGACAGGATTGTGTATGTGTAAGACAGACTTGTATATGTGTAAGACAGACTTGTATATATGTGTAAGACAGACTTGTATATATGTGTAAGACAGACTTGTATATGTGTAAGACAGACTTGTATATATGTGTAAGAAGACTTGTATATATATGTAATACAGACTTGTG
>CM060308.1:49001856-49004356 GCA_030674185.1 Monoplex corrugatus
TTGTCTCTGTCTCCGTCTCTGTCTCTCTCTCTCTCTCTCCTCTCAATCTCTCCCCCCCCCCTCTCTCTCTGAGACAACAATATGCTAGCAAGATGTTCTCAGCTGTTTCTACGGTGGATCTTTATGAAAGTTTGGGTCAAAGGTGTGGGTCGTTAGTAGTTCGGAATGATGAAATTAAAAAGCCACGTCATCAAGGTCAAAGGTCACACAAGAAAAAAAAAAAAGCAAAAACAAAAACAAAAAACAAAACCCAAAGATCAGCACTTCTTTTTAGGAAGGTGGGTGAACAACTTTTTCGCAGGAACTCCTGATTGTATTTAGAAGTATTTAAAATCTTTTTTAATTATTGTGGCAATCTTCCGTCTTCCTCGATTCTACTTCAGTTTTATTTTCTGTGTGGCTCCGTCAAGGCCACAGTGACCTTGAGAAGTACAAAATCAGGATTTGTGGTTAATATGGTATAAAGAGAGAAGTACGAGAGCAGGATTTTCGGTAATATATATGGTATAAAGAGAGAGATTGTCAGAATGGTCTGACCATCTTGTTTATATATCGTGTAGCATTTATGAATTTAAGTTTATTGGTTTGTGTTTGATGTTTTTCCTTACAGCAAACGATTTCCACAGGGGAAAAAACTGTTCTTTATGGCAATTTCTGTTTGTACCGCCATGCCGTGTTTTCTTGTGTCCTGTGGGACGTGTTGATATGTGTGGTTTATTTCTCATCTTCCATTCTGTTGCCTTTTATGTCTTCTGTGTCCAGATTAAAATGGGGAAATGATTTTAGGTAAATGTGAAGTCCGGTTATGTAGCAGTGTGTGTGTTGTTGTGTGTGTGTGTGTGTGTGTGTGTGTGTGTGTGTGTGTGTGTGTGTGTGTGTGTGTGTGTGTGGTGTGTGTGTGTGTGTCAATTTCATGTAATGTCTGTCCACATAATGTGATATTAGACGATGTGTGTGTGTGTGTGTGTGGTGTGTGTGTGTGTGGTGTGTGTGTGTGTGTGTTGCGTGTGTGTGCCTGTGTGTGTGTGCCAGTGTGTGTGGTTCTGTGTGTGTGTGCATGGTGTGTTTGTATGGTTTGTGTGGTGTGTGCGCGCGCGCACACAAGTGTGTGTGCACGCCTCTTGTGTGCACGCCTCTGTGGTGTGTGTGTTGTGGCGCGCTCTGTGTGTGTTGTGTGTGCGCGCGCCTCTGTGTGTGTGTGTGGTGTGTGTGGGCGCGTGCGCACGCGAGCTCGCCCTTTCGAGCGTATGCGTGAGTGTGTATGTTTTTCTTATGTTTATGGATAGTTTCAAATGAGATATGCTCACTATTGCTGTTTAATAGTGAATAGCAGAATACTTGACTGAAAGCAGAATGAACATAACTGTTTCCACATCAGAATAATTATGGCAAAAAGGTGTGTGAGGTCGTCTGGAAAAGGACAATATTTATATATACCTTTACCTGTTATTTTTGTTATGAATTTTTCGTTCGTAGCGTCCAGTGTCTTTATGCAAAGAATATCTTAGAACTTCGCTGGAAAAGATACAGTGTTTTCAAACGCTTGATTGTTTCTTTTTCGTCTTGTATCTCATTTGATTGTTTCTTGTTCATATTATGTCTCCTTTTGTTCTTTTCGTCTTGTATCTCATAGATAATGTTTTATGGCTTGATTGTTCATGGTTCATGTTATGTCTCCTTTCTATTATTTCTTTCATAGGCTGGAAAATATTCCGGACAGAACTGCTTTCAAATCGTTTTACAGCTGACAATAAAAGAAGCAATTTATCTTGTTTGTTATTTCCTTTGTCTATTCCAGTTCAGTGATGAAATAATGATGTCACAATAAAAATGTGTCGCAGCAAACAAAATTGAGTATTCGATGACTGGACTTCGTCGTATAAGTTTTTGTTGTTGTTGTTGATTCTGTATCTGTGTCGTTTGTCAGCTTTGTCATTCTGTATGTGTTTGTGTCGTTTTTCTGCTTTGTCATTGTGTATGTGTTTGTGTCGTTTGTCAGCTTTGTCATTCTGTATGTGTTTGTGTCGTTTGTCAGCTTTGTCATTCTGTCTCTGTGTCGTTTGTCAGCTTTGTCATTCTGTATGTGTTGTGTCGTTTTGTCGCTTTGTCATTCTGTCTCTGTGTCGTTTTGTCAGCTTTGTCATTCTGTATCTGTCTGTGTCGTTTTTTCTGCTTTGTCGTTCTGTATTGTTTGTGTCGTTTTTCTGCTTTGTCATTCTGCATGTGTTTGTGTCGTTTGTCAGCTTTGTCATTCTGTATCATCTGTGTCGTTTGTCAGCTTTGTCATTGTGTCTTCTGTGTCGTTTGTCAGCTTTGTCATTGTGTCTCTGTGTCGTTTGTCAGCTTTGTCATTCTGTATGTGTTTGTGTCGTTTTTCTGCTTTGTCATTGTTATGTGTTGTGTCGTTTGTCAGCTTTGTCATTCTGTATGTGTTTGTGCGTTTGTCAGCTTTGTCATTCTGTATCTGTGTCGTTTTGTCAGCTTTGTCATTCTGTATGTT
>CM060308.1:49009356-49014356 GCA_030674185.1 Monoplex corrugatus
CAAAAAACAAACGTGTTGCAGAAAACGAAATTGAGTGAATATCGGATAACTCTGTTAGCTTTGTCATTCTGGATCTTCTGTGTCGTTGAGTTTCTTTTTTTCCTTCCTCTTTTTTTCATGGTCTGTTTGTCTGTCTGTCTGTCTGTCTGCCTGTCTGTCTGTCTGTCTGTCTTCTGGCTTGTCAAACTGTAGATTATGTCTATTCTGTTTCTTTGTTTATCACTGTTTCTGCTCCTCTTGGTTTTGTATATAGTTAGTGTTTTTTTTTTTATCTGGTTGTTATTTTTTGAATTTGTACATGTTTGTATTTATCTCGATTCTCTTCCTCGCAGCCCCTCTATCTGTATGGGTATACGTGCTTACGAATATTCAAACTCTCTCTCTCTCTCTCTCCGTCTGTCTGTCTGTCTGTCTGTCTATCTGTCTGTCCGTCTGTCTGTTTCAGTCACTCTCTCTCTCTCTCCCCTCTCTCTCTCTCTCTCTCTCTCTCTCTCTCTCTCTCTCTCTCACTCCTCTAAAATGATTTAGTGTGTGGAGAGACAAGTGGATATCCAGTAAGTTTGTTTTCTGCTGTCAGGCGCATTAGATACTGATTAAACCTGACTCAAATGGAAGCACATAGACAGCTTGGTAAAATATACAGTCTGTTGTTTGCATTAGATGCCATGGGTATCCTTCAAGATATAGTTAGTGACGAGAGTAAGAATGTGTAATGGGTTTGGTTACGTGTGTCCGAACCAGGGTGCCAAGGATACGAATGGTTTTGTTTGTGTCTTTCGTAAAAAGAATGATTGGTTGTAAATAGAAGGATTGGAATAGTCATCCTCAGAATATTACTATTATTTGTGGATTTAATCTTTATAGATCATTTGACAAGTTGAATAGTAGTCTTCCTTACTTGTTAATGCGTATTAATAGACATTTAAAACGTGTTGTGACAAGATTTAGAATCGGATCTCAAATGTTTTTATTCATTACCAACGATAAGCTTTTGACTCCAGCACCCTGTCCATTCTTACCAACAAATGCCTATCAATTAACATGAGGAAGAGAGTGCTTGAATGTTATATAGAACCAATA
The DNA here is from genome assembly GCA_030674185.1 of Monoplex corrugatus. Classification (NCBI taxonomy): domain Eukaryota; kingdom Metazoa; phylum Mollusca; class Gastropoda; order Littorinimorpha; family Ranellidae; genus Monoplex; species Monoplex corrugatus. The sequence goes on from CM060308.1 coordinate 49,010,437, forward strand.
TGTTGTACGGTTGCGAGGCGTGGACAATCAACAGGCAAAGCCAGAACAAGATTGAGGCAGCCGAGATGGGTTTCTAAGAAGAATGTTGAGAGTTCCATGGACAGTAAAGAAAACAAACGAGACAGTCTTGATGGAGGCAGACACAAGTAGATCATTCATAAGGAAGATTAGGAAAAGACAGGCACATTTATAGGCCATTTTATGAGGAAAGGGGGATTGGAGAACCTGGTCAGAAAGGGAAAGCTGGAGGGAAAGAAAGCGCCGGGTAGACCCAGGGAGAAGATACGAGACGGACTTGCAGAGTGGCTGGGGACAAGGAGGGTGAAAGAGATGCTTGAGGCAACAAGTGATATAGACAGATGGAAGTCCATAATCGCCAACGCCATGCGGCAAGGCATTGATGATGGACCCTGTCCACCGGCTTCCTGCAGGAAGCTGGTGGATAGGCGAGGGAGTCAAACGTTTTTGCAGTTGGTGGATAGGGTGCTGGAGTCAAACGGTTAAAGACAGTCATGTTTCTAAAGTACAGTGACTCTGAACATTCAAGCAAAACGGAACTTGAAATACCCAAAAATAGAATCAAAAAGCGCTTTTGATACACAACATAAGACAGACGCAAATTTTCGGCCAGCTGACCTTTGTCAAGCATAGACAAAGGTTAGAAACGAATGACTACACAAAACGTAATAGAATAAAATAGTGCTCAAAGATTTGACAGAAAACATGACGTCATATACCTGAAAACGACATAATATGAAAAGCAATGTAATTCAAACACGACGTAATATAAATATAATGTCAGTAAAATGGTGAGAAGTCTTAAGTCAATTTGACTGCCAGGGTTCAGAGAGAGAGAGAGAAGAGAAGGGAGAAGAGAGAGAGAGAGAGAGAGGAGAGAGAGAAGAGAGAGAGAAGAGAGAGAGAGAGAGAGAGAGAGAGAGAGAGAGAGAGAGAGAGAACACGTATTTAATGCAACAAGACAAGAGAGACACACATTTTGGCCAACTGGTTATGTGTTCGTGGGATGCTTTGTCCATTATGTTCAGAAACTTAGGAAAATAAAGTCCATGTTGTACCTTTATGTGAAAAGACGTTAGAGAATAATTCATTGCACCCAAAAATAAAAATATCATAGAAATCCTTGTTTTGTACAAACTGGATTTATTAGTGTCACGAAAAAAACGAAAACACTATAAAATATATTGCTATTGTCTGTACAAAGCGGTTAAATGTCATGATAAGACGAATTATTGTCTGTTTGAATTAGCAGTTTTGTTGTATTTGTTATCTCCCTTATCAGGAAGAGCCATGGCCTTTACGGAAAAAATCGTCTGAACATGGATCTCTCTGTCTCTGTCTCTGTCTGTATCTGTCTCTGTCTCTGTCTGTCTGTCTGTCTGTCTGTCTGTCTGTCTCTCTGACTCTCTTCTCTCTCTCACTCTTTATCTCTCCATCGTTTAATCTTTTTTTCCCTGTTTCTCGTTCCACAGCTGCCTCAACGTCTCTAATAACAACCACGCTATCTGCTACAAGATGAACATGTTTCTTCCTGTGGCCTGTCTGCTTCTCTGATATGGCGGTTGAACGTTGTTCATGCCACTTTCAAAAGCAGCAAAACAACAGGAAGAAAACATTCCGTTTGTTGCCATGTCCACCAGACCTTTGCAGAAGAACTCTCGAGTAGAACTGATGATAACTCTATCCAGCGCTCTTTTATTTCTGAACTAAATTGACATCAAGATAAGGAATCTGCAACCGCAGGTCTTTTTTGCTTTGTCCTTGGTTGAAGATTGCTGTCATTTTTAGGAACTTGGCATTGAGACTTTCTTTATTGTCCATACACGGGACTAAACAATGCTTTTGAGTTTGAGCATGATTACCCCACAGATAATCAGTCCAGTGTAGCATGATTACCCCACAGATAATCAGTCCAGTGTAGCATGATTACCCCACAGATAATCATTCCAGTGTAGCATGATTACCCCACAGATAATCAGTCCAGTGTAGCATGATTACCCCACAGATAATCAGTCCAGTGTAGCATGATTACCCCACAGATAGTCAGTCCAGTGTAGCATGATTACCCCACAGATAATCAGTCCAGTGTAGCATGATTACCCCACAGATAATCAGTCCAGTGTAGCATGATTACCCCACAGATAATCAGTCCAGTGTAGCATGATTACCCCACAGATAATCAGTCCAGTGTAGCATGATTACCCACAGATAGTCAGTCCAGTGTAGCATGATTACCCCACAGATAATCAGTCCAGTGTAGCATGATTACTCCACAGATAATCAGTCCAGTGTAGCATGATTACCCCACAGATAATCAGTCCAGTGTAGCATGATTACCCCTCTGATAATCAGTCCAGTGTAGCATGATTACCCCTCGATAATCAGTCCAGTGTAGCATGATTACCCCACAGATATTCAGTCCAGTGTAGCATGATTACTCCACAGATAATCATCCAGTGTAGCATGATTACCCACAGATAATCATCCAGTGTAGCATGATTACCCCACAGATAATCATCCAGTGTAGCATGATTACCCACAGATAATCAGTCCAGTGTAGCATGATTACCTCACAGATAATCAGTCCAGTGTAGCATGATTACCCACAGATAATTCAGTCCAGTGTAGCTGATTACCTCACAGATAATTAGTCCAGTGTAGCATGATTACCCACAGATAATCATTCAGTGTAGCATGATTACCTCACAGATAATCAGTCCAGTGTAGATGATTTCTCCACAGATAATCATTCAGTGTAGTATGATTACTTCACTGATAATCAGTCCAGTGTAGCGTGATTTTCCACAGATAATCTGTTCAGTGTAGCATGATTACTCACGATTATCAGTCAGTGTAGCATGATTACTCCACTGATAATCAGTCCAGTGTAGCATGATTACTCCACGATAATCAGTCCAGTGTAGCATGATTACTCCACAGATAATCAGTCCAGTGTAGCATGATTACTCCACAGATAATCAGTCCAGTGTAGCATGATTACTCCACAGATAATCAGTCCAGTGTAGCATGATTACTCCACAGATAATCAGTTCAGTGTAGCATGATTACTTTACAGATAATCAGTCCAGTGTGGCATGATTACCCACAGATAACCAGTCCAGTGTAGCATGATTACCCACAGATAATCATCCAGTGTAGCATGATTACCTCCAGATAATCAGTCCAGTGTAGCATGATTACCCCACAGATAATCAGTCCAGTGTAGCATGATTACCCACAGACAATCAGTCCAGTGTGGCATGATTACCCCACAGATAACCCGTCCAGTGTAGCATGATTACCCACAATCAGTCTAGTGTAGCATGATTACCCCACAGATAATCAGTCTGGTGTGGCATGAGTACCCCACAGATAATCAGTCCAGTGTAGTAGCATGATTACCCCACAGATAATCAGTCCAGTGTAGTAGCATGATTACCCCACAGATAATCAGTCCAGTGGTCTGGATGAAGGTTTTTCATCATAATTATCGTCTTCAGTGCCCCAGAGTTGATAATTTCTGTTAGTTCTGAACAGGTGGGGGGGGGGGGGGGGGTTAAACTATGGATACGATTAGTATTATCTGTTGTTACGTTTCATCAACTTATTAAAAACAATTGATTGAGCAAACGAAAAGAAAAAAAATAGAATGTGTTTTGGAGACTGTGGTCCTTTCTGGCATGGACATCCATCCCTGTAGTACAGCTCATTCGACACATATGCTGGAGTAGGCAACAATGTCCAGCCCTTAGATAGAATATTGAACAAATAAAACGTGTTAGTCAAGCAGAAAAAAATAATGTCACTTTGTTCTCTGGCTGTCTTCTGCAAAACTCTTTTGGAACCTTAAAGTTCAAGACAAGATTGAGGCAACGAAATGTGGTTTCTGAAAAGAGTGTTGA
>CM060308.1:49016856-49024356 GCA_030674185.1 Monoplex corrugatus
AAACAAGAGAACATATTTTCGCCAGGATTGATAATTGGGTACATGTATAAGGTGCATTTTTGTTTATGGGGAACTAAAATATGCGGAAGCAATTTTAGGTAACTTAGGCCTGTTTATGTATGTTTTAGTGTCCTTAGTTATGTTGTTTTTTTCATGTATGTTTTTTAAATCCCTTGTGCGATGAATTGGACGGAGTGGTCAACGCCAGGGGCATCTCCTTAGATTATGTGCGCAAAAGCATTGATATGTGTACTTAATTTCCTTTTCTTTTTTTCTGTTGAAGTAATTTGTATGTTTTGAAATGGTTATAGCCCTGGTATGGCTCTAAGCAGTCGGCTGGGCTTTAAACAAAAATAACGGTAACGGTAGAATATTTGCTGTGTAATATTGAAACGGAGACAGAAATTCTTTCATTCTTTTTACTCTAAACTGAAGATGGCCCATATGATAATGACATGGTTATTGGGCTTGGTAGTATTTCTGTTGTAACAACATGTTGGGAGTGGGAAGTATTTCTATTATAACATGTTGGGAGTGGGTAGTATTTCTATAGTAACAACATGTTGGGAGTGGGTAGTATTTCTGTTGTAACAACATGTTGGGAGTGGGTAGTATTTTTGTTGTAACATGTTGGGAGTGGGTGGTATTTCTATTGTAGCAACATGTTGTGAGTGGGTAGTATTTCTATTGTAACAATATGTTGTGAGTGGGTAGCATTTCTATTGTAACAACATGTTGTGAGTGGGTAGCATTTCTATTGTAACAACATGTTGTGAGTGGGTAGCATTTCTATTGTAACAACATGTTGTGAGTGGGTAGCATTTCTATTGTAACAACATGTTGGGAGTGGGCAGTATTTCTTTTGTAACAACATGTTGGGAGTGGGTAGAATTTCTATAGTAACAACATGTTGGGAGTGGGTAGTGTTTCTATTGTACACTTGTTGGGAGTGGGTAGTATTTCTATTGTAACAATATCTTGGGAGTGGGTAGTATTTCTACTGTAACAACATGTTGGGAGTGGGTAGCATTTCTATAGTAATATGTTGGGAGTGGGCAGTATTTCTATAGTAACATGTTGGGAGTGGGTAGCATTTCTATAGTAACATGTTGGGAGTGGGTAGCATTTCTATAGTAACATGTTGGGAGTGGGTAGCATTTCTATAGTAACATGTTGGGAGTGGGTAGCATTTCTATAGTAATATGTTGGGAGTGGGTAGCATTTCTATAGTAATATGTTGGGAGTGGGTAGCATTTCTATAGTAATATGTTGGGAGTGGGCAGTATTTCTATAGTAATATGTTGGGAGTGGGTAGCATTTCTATAGTAACATGTTGGGAGTGGGTAGCATTTCTATAGTAATATGTTGGGAGTGGGCAGTATTTTTATTAGTAATATGTTGGGAGTGGGTAGCATTTCTATAGTAATATGTTCGGAGTGGGTAGCATTTCTATAGTAATATGTTGGGAGTGGGCAGTATTTCTATAGTAATATGTTGGGAGTGGGTAGCATTTCTATAGTAAACATGTTGGGAGTGGGTAGCATTTCTATAGTAATATGTTGGGAGTGGGTAGCATTTCTATAGTAACATGTTGGGAGTGGGTAGCATTTCTATAGTAATATGTTGGGAGTGGGTAGCATTTCTATAGTAATATGTTGGGAGTGGGTAGCATTTCTATAGTAACATGTTGGGAGTGGGTAGCATTTCTATAGTAATATGTTGGGAGTGGGTAGCATTTCTATAGTAACATGTTGGGAGTGGGTAGCATTTCTATAGTAATATGTTGGGAGTGGGTAGTATTTCTATTGTAACAACATGTTGGGAGTGGGTAGTATTTCTATTGTAACAACATGTTGGGAGTGGGTAGCATTTCTATAGTAATATGTTGGGAGTGGGTAGTATTTCTATTGTAACAACATGTTGGGAGTGGGTAGCATTTCTATAATAACATGTTGGGAGTGGGTAGCATTTCTATAGTAACATGTTGGGAGTGGGTAGCATTTCTATAGTAACATGTTGGGAGTGGGTAGCATTTCTATAGTAACATGTTGGGAGTGGGTAGCATTTCTATAGTAACATGTTGGGAGTGGGTAGCATTTCTATAGTAACATGTTGGGAGTGGGTAGCATTTCTATAGTAACATGTTGGGAGTGGGTAGCATATTCTATTAGTAACATGTTGGGAGTGGGTAGCATTTCTATAGTAACATGTTGGGAGTGGGTAGCATTTCTATAGTAACATGTTGGGAGTAGGCTGGTCGTGTGATCTGAGTGCTGTGAAGTTATAATATCATTCTTTGACTCAAAGCATTGATACAGTTGGTATACATAATTTATTGCCACATGGAATGCGATGGGAACTAAGCTTTAATGTAGGAAATACACACTTTCTTGCGTGGTTAAATGCCAAATTGATGCGAGGTTATGTGTGACTTTAACCCATTGGTTCTCACACCCTATTCACCAACTGCCAAAAAAGTTAACCCTTTGGCTCCCTGAAGGGAGCTGGTGGATAGGGTGAGGGAATCAAAGGGCGAAGGTTTTGCTTTGCAAACATGGTTGGCAATGCAGGATGCTGACGAACAGGCTGCAGGAGTCAAAGGGTAAAATACCTACTTGCTTGACATGGACATAATTGTGAAAAAAAAAAAAAAACCGGGGAGAGAGAGGCTGAGCAAGATTGTTGATGAATATTTCTCTTTTCTTAGACTTGAACAAAAAGCACGTACATATGTGACTGAGGAGTTTCAGTGAATAGTAGGATGGGGGAGGATCTACATGTCTTGCTGGGCGTACGTATTGAGAATCGTCTGTTATGAGAATAGCATCCGGTGAGAGCCTCTTCCCACCACCGTGTTGTTTTACACAGTTTAGAAGAATCACAGAAACCAGAACAGTTCATTTCCGTTTTACACACACAGACACACAGACACATGCGCACACACACACACACACACACATACAACACCACACACACACACACACACACACGCACACGCACACGTACACACATCACACACGCACGCTCACGCGCGCGCAAACACACACACAACACACACACTCACACACACACACACACATACACACACATACACACACACACACACACTCTCTCTCTCCTCTCTTTCTCACTCAGTGTCTCTCTCTCTCTCTCCCATCAAACACACACACAATTACACACCCACACACACATCCACCACTCACATACATACACACACACACGCACGCACACACGCACGCATGCACACACACACACACCATTTCTCTCTCTCTCGGTGTCTCTCTCTCACTCTCTCTCTCTCTCTCACACACACACACACACAAGCACACACACACTCACTCACTCACTCACTCACTCACTCACTCCTGCACGAAACCACCAATATACATGACAACGTTTAACAGCATCCTCAGCCCTGCTCATAAAGCTCTTTGGAGCGATCACACAACAACCCAAACACAAAGCTAGCTGGCGGGTGCAAAAAAAAAAAAGAAAAAAAAGAAAAGAAAAAAAAGAGGTTCACAATTAGAAACTCCCATCAGAAGACAACAGGTAACAACGAACAAGCCTCTGGAATGTTCCAGCAATGAATTCAGGACAGAAGAAGACAAACATCAACTGGAATCGAAGATGCCCAAACAACCGGGTCTTTGCTTTAAATTGACTACGCTCGGGAATCTCTTATCTGTCGGGTTTCATTGCCGGGCACGCAGAGCTTGCCGGTTTTGTGAGAAAGGGCCGCAGCGTAATCGATTCCTTTTTTCTTTTCAATTTCTCAATAGGGTGAGGGATGTAGAGCTAGAGAGAGAGAGAGAGGGCAGAGAGAGAGAGAGAGAGAGAGAGAGAGAGAGAGAGAGAGAGCACAGACAGACAGACAGACAGAGAGAGACGGACAGAGAGAGAGAGAGAGAGAGAGAGGGGGCAGACAGAGAGAGAGAGAGACGCAGACAGAGGGGAGAGAGAGAGAGAGAGAGAGAGACGGACAGAGAGAGAGAATGCGGAGAGAGAGAGAATGAGACAGACAGACAGACAGATAGACAGACAGAGAGACAAAGGGGGAGAGAATGAGAGAGAAAGAGACAGACAGACAAAGAGAGACAGACAGACAGAGGGACACAGAGAGAGAGACAGACAGAGAGACAGACAGACAAAGGGAGGGAGAGAGAGGAGAGGAGAGAGAGAGAGAGAGAGAGAGAGAGAGAGAGAGAGGAGAGAGAGAGAGAAGAGAGTTGTGAACTCGAAAAGTTGAATGTACAGTGGGCCTTTGGCCAGAGTACATGTACAAACTAGACGGCAGAGTAACAAGGTGATCCGGTGGAATGAAAAAGGATGAAAAAAAAAAAGAATATGAACGAAAGGTGTGTAAACATATTCATCTGCCATTTCTTAGGGTATCATAATATCATCATTTCAGCAAGAGCTTTGCCATCATCTCCCTACCTCCCTGCTTCCTATCTTTCTCTCTCGCTCTCTTTCCATGTGTATGCATGTTTATTCGTGTATGTCTCGTTCACCTCTCTATCCCTCGCTCATCTAACCGTCCTCAATCCACCAATTTCTCTGTCTGTCTGTCTGTCTGTCTATCTCTCTTTCTTTCTTTCTTTCTTTCTTTTTCTCTTTCTTTCTTTCTCTCTCTGTTTCTCACTTGACTGTTCTCCCCCCCTTGCCTCCATCCACACACCCCCTTCCCCCAGCCCCACTTTCCCTGTTTCCCTTTGATATTATTTCAGGTTCCCTTAGTGTTGGTGCAGATCGCCATCAGCAAGTTTACCTTCTTGCGCCACAATCTGATAGACTCGGACCCCTAGTTCGTCTTGCACAAACTCTTGGGGAAAACAGCCCCCACTTGTCTGGCTTCTTGTTCCCGTGGGAAAGGCAAGATGTGGTAAACTCCCTTATGGAGAGAAAATGGTCAAAGCCCTATTCAAAGCCTTGCTAGCACTGCGGTAAACACCCTTTTGGACAAAATGGCCAGTGCCATTCTCAAAGCTTTACTGAAAGTCTTCGATTGAAACACAAGATTTGTTAAACTTCCTTAAAGAGAAAATGGTGAAAGCCCTACTTCAAAGCCTTACTAGCAGTGTGGTAAACTCCCTAATAGAGAAAATGGTCAAAGCCATACTCAAAGCCGTACTAGCAGTGTGGTAAACTTCCTTAAGGAGAAAATGGTCAAAGCCATAGTGGAAGCTTTACTAGTAGTCTTTAATTTCTTGGAAAAAAAAAATCGATGGAGATGTGCCAAGATCTCACAGCAGGTGTAGGAGGTTTATGTGCAGACTTGCGGCAGCTGTAGTGGGATCTGCTAGTGCGACGACATTATGTGATGTAGAGTGTAAGATCTCAAACGTGTGCTTCTTTCTTGGACAAATGGATATGGAAACTTGACAGAGAACAAGAGCCAGAAAAATCACGAACCCCCCAAAAAAAAACAACAACAAACAAAACAAACAAAACAAAACAACAACAACAAAAAACAAAACAAAACAAAACAAAACATTCGCAAATTTTCGGCCAACTGGCCTTTGTCAAACGTAAGATCACACAAAATAAATAAATAAATAAATAAAAACCACCAATTACAAATATTAGGAGAAAAAGACTGAAACTTCCCTGCTGCTTCGTCCAGTGTGAGAAACAGATTGTGACTGTGTTTTTTCTCTTTGAACAGGCACTACATGTTTTTAATCCTTCAGTGATGGACAAGTTCAAACTACCATTTCTCGTTAACTCCGGATTGAAGTTACAAAATCCAGATCATATGGGCCACAGGTTCATACGTTCAGAGCACCAAGAACTCGTAATATGTGTCGACTGGCCCATCGTAATTTATGAGATAAAAATCTTAGATGTGCTGGCACATGATGATAATGATCGCGAAAAAAGAACGGAGAAGGAGGAGGAGGAGGATGAAGAAAGAAAGTTTGATAGCACTAAAGTTACTATGTTAATATGGTCTTACCATTTGTCTACGTATTTTCTAGGTCACACATATTTTGCAAAGAATGTAAAGGATGCAAGAAAAGGGACACTATTTCAAGAGCTCGATTTATTCACAACCTGACTGCAGACTACTTACTCGTAAAGCTCGACCGTATTTTCTCACTGTTGACAAGTTCTACGTATACATTCGTCTGTTTAGGTTTTCTGGAACCCGTGAGACCCTGTCTGAAATGTCTGGGAAGTCGACTACTGCTATCTCCGGAGACCAAGTATGTAAAGCAAAAACGTGGGCTGAAAGGAAAGAGTCTCTCTGGAATAACTGTTGGCATTGAGCGAGGCTCTTTACTGGAAATGAAATGATGATTCGCTAAAGAAAAGACTGCCTCGTTCGGTTTCTATTCATAGTTACAGACTCCTAGAACTCTATCCTTTTAGGGCGTCTGTCATTGTTATTATGGTTTTCCCCTATGGTGTAGTATATCTGTGGTAAGGCATGCGGAGACATCTATGTATTTAAACGTCTCCTCGAGCAAAACGAAAAGTAAAGTTGTTTTTGTGGTCATTGGCTGCAGTGTCTCTCGCTTTCTTGCTGATTATTCCACATTCCCATTCATGTGGATTTCATACGTCCTACATAGTCTGTAGGGGCCTGTAGTCGAGTGGTTAGAGCGCTCGTCTGCGGTGCGGAAGGTCGGTGGTTCGAATCCGCTAAACGCTGGTTCGATTTTTCCGGCCTGAAAACTCCCTCTGTCCACCCAGCAGTGAATGGGTACCTGACTTCGGTCGGGGGAGGTTTAAAAAAGGCGGCGAAAGGAGAGGGATGGGCTCCGCCTTTCATAATGCCGTGCCCTAGACACGGTGAATCTTTAACAGTTCACCGCCCCTACGGCCATATTGACCATGGGACCTTTAACCTTTAACCTAACATAGTCTGTATGGCGTTTTCAATATGGCTGAAACGGTTAAGTCGGTGGGTGACCTGTAGTTGTCTGTTCTTTTGTATGTTTTTCCCTTCCTCATCGTTTCTCTCATTCTTCTCCTTCTTTTCTCCTTTGAAGTCAACCGCTGCACGGCCGAATGATTGTTATCATAAATATACCAAAAGGATTCACAACTAACCTACAGTTGCCTCAGCATGTCCGTCTCCTCCGAGCAGAATTGACTTTGTGTTGATTCGATGGGCATGGCTGAAGGTCATGCTTGGGTTGGGGTTGAGTTGAATACCTGTACAATATAGTCATCATGTGTAATATTGTATGGGCAAACCATTTTGTGGATCACAGCGAGTGGACTCTTGAAGTGGATTTAATCGGTATTTCTCTGTCGTTTATTAGTATTAGTGGAAATTAAGGGACGTTTAGCAGAGGGGTTGAGTCAAATGGACATGCTGACTTTCCAGGTTTGATTGAAACTGATCCTTGTTAGAAAAAAACAATCACAATAAAATTGTCATGGAAGAGCAGGTAAAAAGGATTCTTATTATGGCCTAGTTCTCTTATTATATAGAGAGGTTTATACATATCGATTTGTGGCTTCCGTCTTCCTGTCTGTGTGGATACT
>CM060308.1:49029356-49041856 GCA_030674185.1 Monoplex corrugatus
GCCATATGGCGTTGGCGATGATGGCCTTCCATCTGTTTCTATCCCTTGTTGCCGCAAGCACCTCTTCCACCCTCTCTGTCTTCAGCCACTCTGCAAGTCCGTCCAATATTTTCTCCCTGGGTCTACCTGGTGCTCTCTTTCCCTCCAGCTTTTCTGTTGTGACCAGGTGCTCCAATTCCCCCCTTTCCTCATAAAACAGCATATAAATGTTGCCTGCCTTTTCCTAATCTTCCTTATGAATGATCTTCTTGTGTATCAAATACGCACGTTAAAGGCCTTCAAATACACAAGATCTTGTAAATCATGCCAGTGGGCTTTCTTTTGGAAACATGAAAAAGAAGAGAGAAAAAAAACAAAAACAAAAACAAAAACAAAAAACCCCAGCATGCACGCCCTCCAAAGACGCACACTGTGCAACAGCATTGTGGAATATGGTCAGCTCGCTTAGCAGATCGGGTTTTCCATGCTCCATTAAAACCCTTTGACTCCCGCACCGTGTCCACTAGCATCCTGCATTGTCAACCGTGCTACCAAAGCAAAACACTTGACCCTTTGATTCCCTCACCCTATCCACCAGCTTCCTGCTGCAGGAAGCTGGTGGATAGGGTGAGGAAGTCAAAGGGTAAAGTTTTTGCAAATTGATAGACAGGGTGCGGGAGTCAAAGGGTTAAAATGTCTGATCATATGTAATACACAGTGAGCCCCTATGAGTTTGGAGAGTAGTGTTACATAAGAATGATTTGTGATAAGAATATTATACCATTATACCATTGTCTAATATTATAGGTCTAGCCACCCCCCACCCCAACTTGGTCTGTTTAATCACTTTTTACACACACACCACACAGAGACACACACACACACACACACGACACACACACACACACACACACACCACACACACACCTTACACACATATACACACGCATACACACACACATTAGCACGCACACAATCCCCCCTACTCATACACACACAACACAGACACACACACACACACACACACACACATACACACGCATACATACACACACACACACACACACACACACACACCACACACACACGCATACACACACGCTAGCACGTACACAATCCCCCCTACTTACACACACACACACACACACACACACACTAACACACACACACACACAAAACACACACACACTAACACACAACCCATCCACCCCACCCCATCCCCATCCCCCCCCCCACACACACACACACATACACGCAACTTCCCTCCAGTCGATACAAAACACCTCTCGGTTTACGTGGCAGGAATGCCTGACACAGGCCGAATTCCCACGGCCCTTCCACCCACCCACCTGCCCTTACCCTGGCCCAAGAGGCAGTTATTTCTGGCACCAGTCCACCCCGGCCTCTTGGCGCCACGACCGTTGCCATGGCAAACCCCCCACCCCCCAGACCCAACGCCCAGATGAGCATCAAGATCTGTATACACGACAAGAGAGAGAGAGAGAGAGAGAGAGAGAGAGAGAGAGAGAGAGAGAGAGAGAGAGAGAGAGAGAGAGAGAGAGAGAGAGAGAGAACGATTTCAGCCAGCTCAGATTCTTCCATGGCGGGCGCCGTCAGTCAAGTAGATAAACATCAGACTTCCATTCGGAAGGCCCTGAGTTCGATCCGATGAGTCACCTCTGCCTGGTGGGGGTATAGGATGGTTATTATTTTCCCTATCTCCCAGGTCAACATGTGTATAGTCCTGCCAGTGCCTAAACGATCTTAGTATGTGCACGATGCACGTTAAAGATCCTCTAAGTTCAGTGAGTTCCTGGTTTATGGAGATGCGGAAATATCCAGTATGCACACTTACGAAGAAGGAGTACGCAGATTGTGTAGCAACATATCGCCTGCACAGTGCGTGCAAGAACAATTTACGTACGCAGACCTGAGAAAAATCGAAACAAAAGTAAACAAACAAACAAACAAAGGAACGAGCAAGCAAAGAAACAAACAAAAACAAGAGCGACGAGGAGAGAGAGAGAGGAGAAGACGAGAGAGAGAGAGAGAGAGAGAGGAGATCTGCCCAGACAGTACATCGGCCTTGGGCCACAATACAACAATGGGATGGGTGGGGATGGGACTGGCATTTTGTTCATTTCAAGCGTATTTTACAATTCATGTAATCCACAGTCTGGAGTAATCCCCAAAAGTAATTCATCCATGATACATGGTAATACATTGACAACACCTGTCTGACTATATCAACATCATAATATTTCCTATAAATACGATTTTCATCAATAGATAGTTGATCAACATGTCTGAAAATCCATTGCTCAACCCATGACTATGCATATATTTTTCATCGTCACTGGATAATCTCTCAACAATTAATCAACATACCAGTCATTAAACATAACCAATCATACAGTCAATCAATGAACCAAACTATCCATCAACCAATATATGTATGAATCATTTATCCATATGCCTGTTCCTCAAGTCCATGTAGTCTATTTATCAATCAACAGTTTATCGAACAGACTGTCAAATTTGCCAACCCATTAATTACTCAATCGATCATACTGACTGATCAGTCAATCAGAGCATCATCAAGTTGACAATCCCTCATTCAGTCAACCGATCAATTAACTCTACAGTAAGTCCACCAATCCTCTAATTCAACACATCTCGAATCAACGGTTTATCAAAAGGTAACAATAATTTGACCAATTATCGAATAAATCACCAAATTAACACAAATTTGAAAATGATTAACAATCAGTCACCAATGTTTAATTGAGCGAATCAGTCAACTAATGAATCACTTACACAGTCTTTGTGGCTGTCGATCAATAATCAATCAATCACACACATCAATCATCACAACAACCAATCAATCACTCATATATACAACCCACTCAACAATTATTAATCAATTAAACCGACGCTTACGTCAGCAATTCATACAGATATCAGTTAACAAGAATAAAAAGTGAATCAAATCACAAAAGTGCAATCAACAAAATAATCAGTTTACTAACGATCAAATGGCTGAAACCCAACAAATAATTCTGTTGTGATCTTTTTTAAAGTTGTAAATTGAGTAGGATGCCAGATTGACTCTAAGCACTAAGAGTAACAACTCTGCAACACTTCAGTGTCCACTCCCTCTATGCACTTTTTCCTTCTATTGATGGCATGAAAGATATATCTTGACAGACTGTGTCTATGCTGGTCGTTTGTTGTTTTAAACAGAATGTGCATGACCACATCAACTGACTTCCTTAAAAATGTTTTTTAAAGATCTGTGTACATGAAACACTGACATATCAAGTGCTGTTCATTTTCGTATTGTGAACCGCAATATGGTCATGCTTTTTCTTGATCAGACTCACTGTACCTGTGTGTGTTATTGTTAATTGGGAGAACGTTAAATCGTGCCTGTGAAATAGCAACCCTAAAACAGTAAGTATCCATACGGTACACATATTTTTCCTTTTCAAAAATGGTCTTAAATGATCTGTAACTGTTATATCTATCTCGATCTCTAAGGTTGCTCGACCATTCTTGGATGAATACATCTAAAAGTCTCTGTTTAAACTCATGCAAGAATGCTTTCTCATTTCCCACACCTTGTTGCATCCATACAATACTAAATCCAGTCTCACACAAAATTTCCCTTATTTTGGAAACCTAGCATTCTTTCCCAGATCTGTCTAATTAATTAACGTTCGGTACGCTTTGAAAGGTAATCTGTCTGGACCCATACGCAATATTTTTAACCAGTATCTCAGACATTTCATAGAGGAATTAACGTAGAGAGGGAATCTTCCTAAATCACCATACACCATTTCGTTAGGTGTTTTTGTTGGTATGCCCCAACATCTTTTACATGCTAACATGTGTACTTTCTCGATATGTTCCATTCTGATCATCCCCCATCTCTGAAGAATGCAACTAGATAGGCTGAATCTTAGCGTCAGATACTTTGAAGAAAATATCCGTATTCATGTCCTTATACTTTTGAAATGCACTATTCAACAATACGGTTGCTTTCTTGCCTTTTGTTACTAAACGTTCTGTTCCTATCTTGGCACTAATCTTTGTTGTGAAGCTAAACCCTGAACAGCAATATTTATTGACCACTTCCAGTCATGCTTCATGTTGTCCTAAGAAGCCCCCTTTTCTGAATACCATCACTTTGGTTTTCTCAATATTGACTGTTAATTTCATATTATCGCAGCAAGACTGTAACACATTTAATTGATTTTGTAGACCGCGTGTTGTTGTTGATAATAAAGGTACATCATCCGCGAAGAGTAAAATAAACAATTCCATTATTCCTGGGAGCGACTGGACACCGTGTCTCCATCTCACATCCATCTGACTAGTTAGTTGGTTGATCAATACTGACAATAAGGTAGGGCTTAATACACACCCCTGTCTCACACCGACTGGGCAGTCAAACAACTCAGATAGCGCACTTAAAAAAAACAACTCAATACAAATGTAAACATAACTCAGGACACTAAAACATATATGAAAGCAGGCATAAATTACCTAAAATTGCTTTCGCATTTCTTACCTCCGTAGAGCCAGAAATGCACTTATTATATGTACCCAATTATCACTCCCAAGGAAAGTACGTATGACTTCACCGAACACATACAGGTGAATGGGAATGGACCAGCAAGCAGAAAAGGACAGGAAGAAATGACAGAAAGCAAAGGAACAAGGCAGAAATAAAGACAGTGACAGAAAAGAGGAAATTTCTAACACAGAATTTCCAGAAGATGTGGGGGGGGGGGGGGGGGAGGGGGGAGGAGAGAGGGGGGGGAGATACTAAAACAACCTCCGACATTCCCACAGGGGGGGGGGGGGGTTGAACTCTGTTGGCTAGAGCTCCGTGCCGATAACGTATAAGTCGGGGGTTCGATTTTCACTCTGGTCACAATGTCATGCGCGGGCTGGTTGGTTCACTGTTAGAGCTGTGGACTAAAGATCACATGCCTCAAGTTCAGTCCAGCCCCCAAAGGAAAATTTAGCTTACTCCCTGCCCATGGTAATGTTCCTATTATTCTTATGGTGTCTAGTGTTCACGGGTCCTGTCCTTTCCCTCCCTCCCTCCCTCCCTCCCTCCATATTTCAAGACTTGCCATCGCCATTATAATTGCTGGCAGATTTTTTAGTTCAGCGATTGTGGAGTTGTCTGACTACAATAATAATAATGTTTATTTGTATAGCGCATATTCCATATAAAAACATGCTCACCAGCGCTTTACATTTCGCAAGAAAGGCAAAAGGTGATAAAAAATGTTCACAATTACATACACAATAAGATAACAACAAACATTAAAGCTATACAAGTAAGAAGACACATAAGAAACCACAGAATATTAAAATTTAAACACTGACTTATGTAATGAAGAAAGATTAACAGATTTTTCATATGAATAAAGAGGCATACTGTGTTTATATATTGCTGTGTGTGTGTGCTTGCGTACATGTGTGTGTACATGTGTGTGTGCGTGCGTGTGCGTTGCTGTGCGCGTGTGTTTGTAAGAATGTGTGTGTGTGTGTGTGTGTGTGTGTGTGTGTGTGTGTGTGTGTGTGTGTGAGAGAGAGAGAGAGAGAGAGGTGTGTGTGTGTGTGTGCGTGTGCTATGTTTGCATGCGTGTGTTTATGCATGCAATAGTTGTACATAAAATTATAATCAATATTTTGAATGAAGATAAAAACAGAAAAATTCTAATCCATATACAGGAAAAACATTACAACTTCAGTATTACAGCATTAATACCTTGACAATCAAAATTCCTCACAAATTATGAACTATTCGCATATCATACATCACAATTTACATACAAACAAAGATTTGAAAAAGTTTCTTAAAGTATTTCAGTCTCTTTCCCACTCAATTTCTCCCCTATCCCTTCCTCAGCTGTACACATACAGTGATACACACACATGCTCACTCAAGCACACACACACACACACACACACACACACACACACACACACACACACACACACACACACACACACACACACACACACATACACACATGCACGCACACACACACCTTGCTCTATAGGCCCTTATACAAAATACTGTTATACAGGCAGGAGAGATTAGTCTGATGACAGACTTGCAAACTAAGGCTCTTCAGGTTAGATGAGTTTGAAAGAGGTGGGTTTTCAGGTGCCGTTTGAAGGTTGAGAAACACTTAGTTTTTCTGAGAGACAGTGGTAGAGAGTTCCATACATTTGGGCCAAAGACAGAGAAAGATTTTTTTACCAAAGGTGTCTAGAGAGAAGCGAGGAACAGTCAACAGTGAGGTGTCAGAAGAGCGGAGCGTTCGAGGTTTGTAACCCTGCAGGAGGTTGGCAAGATAGGATGGCATGTTCTCGTGATAGATACACTGAAAGCAGAGACAGGCAACTTTATATTGAATCCTAGCCTTTACCGGGAGCCAATGAAGTGTTCTAAGCAGAGATTTTGCACTCTCACGCCTGGGCTTGCGGAGAACAAGGCGAGCCGCGTGGTTCTGTATGCGCTGAAGTTTAGATAGTTGATTGTCATGGAGACCTGCGAATAGAGAGTTACAATAGTCCAGTCTAGATAGTATGAAAGAGACAGCAAGCTTGTTGGTAGCATCAGTGGAAAGGAAGGAGCGAATCTTACCAATTCTGCGTAGCTGATAGTACAGAGTACGGCACAACTGTTTGACATGGGCTTCCATAGACAGTGTTTCATCCAGATAGAAGCCAAGGTTTCTAACAGTTTGTGAGAAAGATACATCACAACCAGAGATAGACATGGGGGCATGAGTAACCTGATTGACCTTTGACTTAGTACCAGTAACAATGAATACCTCTTAGACGAACTCCAACATCCTGACTTGTAAAGAGGGTGAAGGTAAAGCAACGAGGAGAGGAAACAGTCACCACCTTCATAATAATGGGCTTATTGAAATTCAAGGTCTCAAATACCTTACTCCACAGCGAGCGCCCAGATTATGGAATACACTGGCCTATTAATTTGAGATTTTCATTTTGGAAGAACTAGTATTAGTTTTCTGTTATACCAGAACTCTAGAGGAGTATGGGCTGCTATGAGGACTTCTTGTTCAATATTCAGTCTTTAAACGTATGTCGGTAACATTATAAAGCCATATCACAATATGTACTAACATCATAAATATTCAAACTTCACAGCATGTACAAACATCACAGCTCATACAAACGTGATAAAGTTGAGTCATAAGAACGCTGTTCTGTACCATGGTAAAAAACGCGTCAGCCGCTGTCATCAAGTCATGTTTACATGGCTGCATGCACACAAGCCATATGTTCCAAAAATATGACAAAAATCATATCTTGTTTCTGGGCCTACATGCAAACCATGTGTTCAAAAAAGCTCGACTGTTTGGCAACCAACATGTGGCTTCCATTAATATTGTAACCATTACAGCCCAACATACTGCTTGACATTTCACATTCATTTCTGTCTGGCTAAAGGGTTGTGTGTGTGTGTGTGTGTGTGTGTGTGTGTGTGTGTGTGTGTGTGTGTGTGTGTGTGTGTGTTGTGTGTGTGTGTATGTCTGTGTGTGTATGTGTGTGTGTTATGTGTGTGTGTATGTCTGTGTGTGTATGTGTGTGTATGTGTGTGTGTGTATGTGCGTGTGTGTGTCTGTCTGTGTGTCTGTGTGTGTGTCTGTGTGTGTGTGTGTCTGTTCGTTCGTTCTTTGATTTAACGCTTTTTCACTATAAGTGATATAAGACACACTATAAGTGTGTGTGTGTGTGTGTGTATGTGTGTGTGTGTGTGTGTGTGTGTGTGTGTATGTGTGTGTGTGTGTGTGTGTGTGTGTGTGTGGTGTGTGTGTGTGTGTAAGAATCATGGCACTTAAACAGTTTTATTTTTGTCAATCTATTTTTCTTGTTTTTGTGTACCAGTTTCTACACCGCTTTGATGGCCACAGAGGCTGGGACAATTCTGCAATGCTGTGATGATGGTGACGATGGCGATGATAATAATAATGCTATGAAGTTCCATCCAGGATTGAAACTATGTGACAAGGCTGTACTACAAGCAGATTATCACAATACATCCTATCATCAACCAGGTCTGGGAGATACAGACACCTGTGGTGTTGGTCAGAAGACTTGAATTGAGCTACTCCCTCAAGACGCACCCGCGAAGTGGATGAGACTCGACTGTACTGTTTGGTACAGTCTTTGCAATGAGCTTGTGTCACACTCAACATTGGGTCAGAACCGGTTGGCGGCCAAAAATCCTATTATAATTTTTCATTTGATGGGATTTGAACCGGCAACCTCCCAGTCGATAGTCTGTTGCGTTAACCATTGCACGATGGCGACCGATCTATAGGTGAATGTTTGGAGGCCCTTCTACACAACACGTATCTGCTTGCATGTTAGATGGATACTTTCTCACACTGTGACATGAAAGTTCCAGACAGGCTGTAAAAACGCAACAGCCAGAACCTGTCAAAAGAACAGGTGCTACGTTTCTGTCTCAGTATGTGCCCAAAGCGTGCAATGGAACGTTTTTGTAACGGCTCACAGCAAAACGTGCAAATTACTCTTCTCTCCCCCCCCCCCCCCACCATCTACATGCACGTAAAGTTCTTGGGTTCAACCTGCATCATAAAACCTCTCTCTCCCCTCACCTTCCCCCTGCCATCATCCGTCTCCTTTCTTACCTCCCCTTTTATAAACCCCTCCCTCCCTCTCTTCCTTTCTTAACCGCAAATCCCCCAGCCCTTTCTCACGTCAAAGGGAACATTGCCAGGAATGCCAGAGAAAAAGGAAAACAACTACACCATGTGGAATGCCTTGTGGAAGCTTCAGACATCGTGATTATGAAACCAGAGCAGAGAGTGGAGACTTGTATAAACACGAGTATTGTTTAGTTCATTGGCCCGACTCGTGCAACAGACACAAGACAGGCTGTCAGATTGGACCGTTTTTTTTGTTCGTTGTTGTTGTTTCCTTTATGAATAATATTTCTATGTATCTAAATGACACGTAAATGCTATAGACTTGTGCTATTCTGATGACAGGCTGGGTTCCTTCAGTTGTTTTTTTTATCCTTTGTTTTTAACTACATATCTCGAGAAGGGTCTCATTTCTTTCTTCCTGGACGAGCTCCCTGTATGCTTTGTCAGCTCAGTTGGTTAGAACCCATGGTGTTTTGGTGGACGAGCTTCCTGTATGCTTTGTCAGCTCAGTTGGTTAGAACCCTTGATGTTTTCCTGGACGAGCCCCCTGTATGCTTTGTCAGCTGTGTTGGTTAGAACCCATTGGTGTTTTTGTGGACAAGCTCCCTGTATGCTTTATCAACTCAGTTGGTTAGAACGCCATACTGATAATACAGGGATGATTGGTTTAATTCTCCAGGGGGCCACATTTGTTTTCCCAAACAACCATACCAGTTTGAAAGCACCGGCTCTTGTAAACATGCACGTTGCTCGGTTAGTACTTGGAAGGGCTGCGTACCACTGTGTTCATATGCCATTGTGTCCACGTGCTGTTATGTCCACATGCCATTGTGTCCACATGTCTTAGAGTCCACATGCTGCTATGTCTGTATGCTATGCACAAACTGTTATGTCCACATGCTGTAGTGTCCACATGCCGTAGTGTCCACATGTCATCATGTCCACATGCCTTAGTGTCCACATGCTGTTATATCCACATACCTTAGTGTCCACATGCCTTAGTGTCCACGTGCCATTGTGTCCACATGCCTTAGTGTCCACGTGCCATTGTGTCCACATGCCATTATGTTCACATGCCATAGTGTCCACATGGCATTATGTCCACATGCCATTATGTCCACATGCCTTAGTGTCCACATGCCATTACGTCCACATGCCTTAGTGTCCACATGCCTTTATGTCCACATGCCATTATGTCCACATGCCTTTATGTCCACATGCCATTATGTCCACATGCCATTATGTCCACATGCCATTATGTCCACATGCCATTATGTCCACATGTCATTATGTCCACATGCCATTATGTCCACATGCCATTATGTCCACATGCCATTATGTCCACATGCCTTAGTGTCCACATGCCATTACGTCCACATGCCTTAGTGTCCACATGCCATTATGTCCACATGCCATTATGTCCACATGCCATTATGTCCACATGTCATTATGTCCACATGCCTTAGTGTCCACATGTCATTATGTCCACATGTCATTATGTCCACATGCCATTATGTCCACATGTCATTATGTCCACATGCCATAGTGTCCACATGTCATTATGTCCACATGTCTTTATGTCCACATGTCTTATGTCCACATGCATTATGTCCACATGTCATTATGTCCACATGCCTTAGTGTCCACATGTCATTATGTCCACATGCCTTAGTGTCCACATGTCATTATGTCCACATGCCTTAGTGTCCACATGCCTTAGTGTCCACATGTCATTATGTCCACATGTCATTATGTCCACATGCCTTAGTGTCCACATGTCTTATGTCCACATGTCATTATGTCCACATGTCATTATGTCCACATGTCATTATGTCCACATGTCATTATGTCCACATGTCATTATGTCCACATGTCATTATGTCCACATGTCATTATGTCCACATGCCTTAGTGTCCACATGTCATTATGTCCACATGTCATTATGTCCACATGTCATTATGTCCACATGCCTTAGTGTCCACATGTCATTATGTCCACATGTCTTTATGTCCACATGTCATTATGTCCACATGTCATTATGTCCACATATGTCACATGTCATTATGTCCACATGTCAAATTATGTCCACATGCCTTAGTGTCCACATGTCATTATGTCCACATGTCATTATGTCCACATGCCATTATGTCCACATGTCTTATGTCCACATGCCTTAGTGTCCACATGTCATTATGTCACATGCTTATGTCACATGCATTATGTCCACATGCCTTAGTGTCCACATGTCATTTATGTCCACATGTCCATTTTTGTCCACATGTCATTATGTCCACATGCCTTAGTGTCCACACTGTCATTATGTCCCACATTATGCATTACGTCCACATGCCATATGTGTCCATGCTTAGTCCAATGTCATTATGTCCACATGCCTTAGTGTCCAATCTATGTCCCATGTTATGTCCACATGCCATTATGTCCACATGCATTGTCCAATGCTTATGTCCACATGCCATTATGTCCACATGCCATTATGTCCACATGCCATTATGTCCACATGCCTTATGTCCACATGTCCATTATGTCCACATGCCTTAGTGTCCACATGCCTTAGTGTCCACATGTCCTTAGTGTCCACATGTCATTATGTCCACATGTCTTATGTCCACATGCCATTTATGTCCACATGCCTTTATGTCCACATGTCCATTTATGTCCACATGCCTTATGTCCACATGCCATTATGTCCACATGCCATTATGTCCACATGCCATTATGTCCACATGCCTTATGTCCACATGCCTTAGTGTCCACATGCCATTATGTCCACATGCCTTATGTCCACATGTCATTATGTCACAGCATGTCCATCTTAGTGTCCACATGCCTTATGTCCACATCTGTTCTTAGTGTCCACATGTCTTTATGTCCACATGCTTAGTGTCCACATGCTCTTATGTCCACATGCCTTAGTGTCCACATGTCATTATGTCCACATGCCTTAGTGTCCACATGCCTTTATGTCCACATGTCTTAGTGTCCACATGCCTTATGTCCACATGCCTTTATGTCCACATGCCATTATGTCCACATGCTAGTGCCACATGTTTATGTCCACATGCCATTATGTCCACATGCTTAGTGTCCACATGTCATTACGTCCACATGCCGTAGTGGCCACATGCCATTATGTTCACATGCCGTAGTGTCCACATGCCATTATGTCCACATGCCGTAGTGTCCACATGGCGTAGTGTCCACATGCCATTATGTCCACATGCCGTAGTGTCCACATGACGTAGTGTCCACATGCCTTAGTGTCCACATGCCGTAGTGTCCACATGCCGTAGTGTCCACATGCCTTAGTGTCCACATGCCGTAGTGTCCACATGCCATAGTGTCCACATGCCATTATGTCCACATGCCGTAGTGTCCACATGCCGTAGTGTCCACATGCCGTAGTGTCCACATGCCTTAGTGTCCACATGCCTTAGTGTCCACATGCCGTAGTGTCCACATGCCTTAGTGTCCACATGCCATTATGTCCACATGCTGTTATGTGTACATGTCGTTGTGTCCCTATGACATTGTGTCCAAATATCATGGTGACCTTCAACAGAGCCAATGTTCATGATACGCCAAACGTGGCATGATGGCTCGAACTGGGTTATGGTGGACCAAATTGAGTCATTGATTCCCCAGGTAGATTATGATGATCGAATGTGCGTTATGGTAACTAAAATGAGGTTGTGATGACATACAGCGAAAACAAAGCTCATTTCTACCCGATTGGGCATGGTGGCTCAAATTAGACCATGGTGACCC
>CM060308.1:49056856-49061856 GCA_030674185.1 Monoplex corrugatus
CACAGATACACAGACACACACACAGACAGAGACAGAGACACACACAGAGACAGAGAGAGAGACACACACACACACACACAGATACACAGACACACACACAGACAGAGGCAGAGACACACACAGAGACAGAGACAGAGAGAGAGAGAGACACACACACACACAGATACACAGACACACACACAGACAGAGGCAGAGACACACACAGAGACAGAGACAGAGAGAGAGAGACACACACACACACAGACACAGACACACACACAGACAGAGGCAGAGACACACACAGAGACAGAGACAGAGAGAGAGAGACACACACACACAGATACACAGACACACACACAGACAGAGGCAGAGACACACACAGAGACAGAGACAGAGAGAGAGAGAGAGACACCCACGATACCAGACCACATAAAACGAGCAGAGACACACACAGAGACAGAGAGAGAGAGACACACACACACACAGATACACAGACACACACACAACAGAGGCAGAGACACACACAGAGACAGAGACAGAGAGAGAGAGACACACACACCACACAGATACACAGACACACACACAGACAGAGGCAGAGACACACACAGAGACAGAGACAGAGAGAGAGAGACACACACACACACACAGATACACAGACACAACACAGACAGAGGCAGAGACACACACAGAGACAGAGACAGAGAGAACACACACACACACACACAACAGATACACAGACACACACACAGACAGAGGCAGAGACACACACAGAGACAGAGACAGAGAGAGAGACACACACACAACACACTACACAGAATACACAGACACACACACAGACAGAGGCAGAGACACACACGAGAAGAGACAGAGAGAGACACACACACACACACCACAACGATACACAGACACACACACAGACAGAGGCAGAGACACACAGAGACAGAGACAGAGAGAGAGACACACACACACACACACAGATACACAGACCACACACAGACAGAGGCAGAGACACACACAGAGACAGAGAGAGAGAGAACACCACACACACACACAGATACACAGACACACACACACAGAGGCAGAGACACACACAGAGACAGAGACAGAGAGAGAGAGACACACACACACACACAGTACACAGACACACACACAACAACAGAACACAACAAACACAGACAGAGGCAGAGACACACACAGAACACAGAAGAGACACAACACACACACACAGATACACAGACAACACACAGACAACAGACACACACAAGAACAGAGAGAGACACACACACACACACAACATACACAGACACACACCACACAGATACCAGAACACCAACGGGCAGAGACACACACGAGAAGAGACACAGGAGAGCACACACACACACACACAGATACACAGACACACACACACACGAACACAGACACACACACAGACAGAGGCAGAGAACACACTGAGAACAGACAGAGAGAGAGACACAACACACCACACACACAGATACACAGACACACACACACACACACACACACACACACAGACAGAGGCAGAGACACACAGAGACAGAGACAGAGAGAGAGACACACACACACACACAGATACACAGACACACACACACACACACACACACACACACACACAGACAGAGGCAGAGACACACACAGAGACAGAGACAGAGAGACAGACAGGCAGATAGAATAGATACAAAAACAACAACACATTCAAACAAGAACATGAACATCACGTATCAAGGTGTTCCCACACTGTGAACAGAAACCTGTCAGGTGGCTGACTCGTGAATGCTGTGCACAAGTTCAGCTGATGAAATAAACTCCATTATGAATACACTTGTACATCTGCACGTCTCCTCTCCCCAACCAGGTTTTATAATCACAACACGCCAAGCTTCAGCAAGACATTCCTGATGGATTTTTTTTCTTCTCCATTCCACTCTAGCATTCCTGGCAAGGTTGCCTTTGATGATGAAGGAAGACAGTAGGAGAAATTAGACGAGAAATGATATAGAGGGGAGATAGTTGGGGGGAAAAAATGTTGAAGGGAGGTAAGAAGGTTTTCTGATGCAGAGTTAACCAACCCCCAAACAGAAGTGGAGTGATGGAGAGTAATTTGTAATTTGCACGTTCTTCTGGTATAAGGTGTGTGTGTGTGTGTGTGTGTATGTGTGTGTGTGCGTGCGTGCGTGCGTGCGTGCGTGTGTGTGTGTGTTCGTTCGTTCGTTCTTTGATTTAACGTCTTTTCACTATAAGTATATCAATAAATTATCAATGTGTGTGTGTGTGTGTGTGTGTGTGTGTGTGTGTGTGTGTGTGTGTTGTGTGTGTGTGTGGTAGTATGTGTGTGTATGTGTAGTGTGTGTGTGTGGGTGTGTGTGCGTGTGGTGTGTGTGTGTGTGTAGTATGTGTGTGTGTGTATGTATGTGTGTGTGAGAGAAGTGTGTGTGTTTGTGTATGTGTGTGTGTATGTGCGTGTGTGTGTAGTATGTGTGTGTATGTGTGTGTGAGTGCTTACGTGTGTGTTGCGCGCGTGCGTGTGTGTGTGTGTGTGTGTGTGCTGTTAGTGTATGTATGTTGTGTGTGTGTGTGTGTGTGTGAGTATGTGTGTTTGTGTGTGTAGTGTGTGTGTGTGTGTGTGAGAGTGTGTATGTGTAGTATGTGTTGTGTGTGTGTGTGTGTGCGTGTGTGTGTGTGTGTGTGAGAGAGAGAGTGTGTATGTGTTGTGTGTGTGTGTGTGTGTGTGTGTGTGTGTGAGAGAGAGGAGAGAGAGGAGAGAGAGAGAAGAGAGAGAGAGAGAGAGTGTGTCTTTACTGTTACAATAACGTTCCAGCAATGCTTTGGTTAACCTGCAGAGACAGAAACATACCACCTGTTGTTTGAGAGAGGTTCTGGTTATTGGGTTTACACACTGTCTTGGGGGATTATGGGATATGTGAGAGATAGTTTGTTGGCAGAGAATAAAGTGGGTTGATATTGATGATGGGTCTCTCTCCCTCTCTCTCGCTCTCTTTCTCTCTCTCTCTCTCTCTTTCTCTAAATGATCTAGATTATCAAATTCTTAAATTATGACATTCTCTGTCTCTGTCTCTGCTCTGTGTCTCTCTGTCTCTGTCTGTCTGTCTGTTTGTCTCTCTCTCTCTCTCTCTCTTAAATGATCTTAAATGATCAATTCTTATATTATGACAATCTCTGTCCGTCTGTTTCTGTCTCTGTCTCTGTCTCTGTCTCCCTCTCTCTTAAATGATCTTAAATTATCAAATTCTTAGAATGTGCCATTCTTTGTCTGTCTGTCTGTGTCTGTCTGTCTGTCTTCTGTCGGTCGGTCTGTCTGTCTGTCTTCTGTCTGTCTCTCTTTCTTTCTTTTCTCTCTCTCTCTCTCTCTCTCTCTCTCTCTCTCTCTCTCTCAGTTGTACTAATATTTGCAGCTGTAAGCAAATTAATTATATATGTATGTTGATTAGCAATGGCAAGTTTGGGACATGGCTTTTACTGTTGGAAAATAAATCGTAGTGATTGTCTATGTTTCTCTCTCTCTCTCTCTCTCTCTCTCTCTTCTCTTTCCTCTCTCTTCTCATCTCTCTCTCTCTCTCTCTCTCTCTCTCTTTTCTCTCTCTCCTCTCTCTCATAACCTTTCCTTAATCATGCCAATTTCTATTTTGCTAACGGTTAACAACATCCTTGACAGAATCCTTTCTCCCAAGAAAATCTCAAAGGTAAAAAAAAAAAGATAAAATGTAGACCTCCTCAAATACACTGATCTTCTGCCCCCGGGGATTTCCACGCGATTATGCAATTATGTAGAAACGTGGATACACAAACTCATCCGTGCTGACTTTCAAACCAGTCAAAGTTTGTTTCCTATTCATTTCCTGTTCTGTTTTTTAATGCCACCTTACATGCCGTCCGCTGTTGCTGTGAATAATTCATATTAGCTTGTTTTCATTTGCCTGAAAGAATGATAATAATAATAATAATGCTGGAAACGGATCCCCATTGTAATAAAATCATGTGCATGACGTGGCTCAAATGGGGTTCAGGTTTTTGCCGAAAGTGGCTGTTGCCTGATATTTTGTGAAAAAATGCGTACTACTGCTATGATACATATGATTCACTATAGTGCAGGGATTTATGGGTTGAAGTTTCATTTGTTTAACTACAAAATCCAAGAGAAGATCTGTTGTTGTTTTTTTTTTTTTTGCTGCTGATTTAGTCTTTCGCGATTTGATTGGCTCCTGCTGCCCCCCCCCCCCCCCCCGCCCCCCCCTGGGGATTATCAATACATTCGCACACATAATGTAAGGAAATGCCCCTGGCGTTGACCACTCCGTCCAATTCATCACACAACGGATTTGAAAAAATCATACCTGAATACAAGTTGAAACATAACTAAGGACACTAAACATATATAAAAACAGGCCAAAATTACCTAAAATTACTTCCGCATATCTCATTTCCCAAGAGCCAAAAAATGCACTTAACACATGTACCCAGTTATCAGTCCTATGAGAACGTACATAAGACTTTATCGAACACATACAGGTGAATGGACCAGCAAGGCAGAAAATGGTAGGAAGAAATGACAGAAAGCAAAGGAAATAAGGCAGAAACAAAGAGAGTGACAGAAAAGAGGAAATTTCTAGCACAAAATTTCCAGAAGGTAGGGATACTATTTATACCAAAAGAGCCCCCGGCATCCCCGCGGGGGACACCTGTCCCGTAGTCGTTTACATAGATGATAACTTGGATGCGACTGTGCTGTGGGTAAGTTACACACGGGAGGTTATTTTCTCATTTCCACGCTGATCAAAATAATATATATGAAGATAAGGTAAAATATTTTACGGTAACTTGACTGGCCATTGCAGAGCAAGGCATTCATCATCATCATCATATACCCTGCCGCATGGCATTGGCGATCATGGCCCTCCACACGAATCTATCCCCTGTCGCTGCAAGTACATCTCCTCCCTCTTTGTCCTCAGCCACCCTGCAGGTCCGTCTGATATCTTGCCCCT
>CM060308.1:49071856-49074356 GCA_030674185.1 Monoplex corrugatus
CTGTGTAATTATTGTTCCCTGTCTCTGAATGTTCCTGCCTGGATGTCCCCAAGGTGAAGGGAGGGAAGGCTTTTCAATGTGACAGAAAGACTCCTTGATGGTGTACAGTATGAAAGTGTGCTAACATTTCTGTTTCTGCCCTTTCATTTCCCAGACGTTTGCTTTTGCCCCTTTTCCCTGTCCTCTTCCTTCCTGTCTCTTGGCTTCTCCTCTTCTGCTTATTATCTTCTGTTCCCAGAGGGGATGGCGAAGGCTTGTGGCGATTCCTTAGTGAGTGCCAAAAAAAGACTGATTATATCGTACAAAAATATGCGAGCAGTTCTATATTTCTGCCGTGGAGTTTTTGATCATATAGTATCAAAATAGTATTAAAATTGCGAGCAGTTTTATTTTTGTCGAAGAGTCATTGATTATATAGAACCAAAATGGGCAAGCAGTTCTATTTCTGCCCTTTATATTTTTTTGTACTTTTTTTTTCTTTTCCTTTTTCCTGGTCTCAGTAGATTTACCTTGTGAAATCTGGGCTGGCTCCTTGAGGAGAGCGTGTTCTCCATAGTGCAGCGCCACTTGTTCATTTCCCCAGATGTCATTTCGTCCCCCTTCCCCATCCATTCTTCGTCTGGTCATCTGCTCATCTTATTGTTCTTATCTGTGTGCAGTTTAGTGTCTCAGGCAGGGTAGTCGTACTTTTGTAAACGTCTATTACTACAGACACAGCAACAATATTGATATCACCACTTTTTTACATTGCTACTGTCACTATGCTAAGCATAATCACCACTAACACTATCGCCGCCACCGACTCAACCACACCACCCCACGTGATCAGTACCAACAGTCTAACTGTCATCACCATTTTCTCACCATCCGCACCATCATTACTCTGTAAAGGACATGAAAGAAAGGAAATGGAAAAAAAGGATAAAGTTTTATCAATTCTTTTTTTCAAATTCATTATCTATAGGAGGGAGAGAGAGAGAGAGAGAGAGAGAGAGAGAGAGAGAGAGAGAGAGAGAGAGAGAGAGAGAGAAGAGGGGAGGAGAAGAGGGGAGAGAGCTAGAGAGAGAGAGAGCTAGAGAGAGAGAGAGAGAGAGAGAGAAGAGGGGAGGAGAAGAGGGGAGGAGAAGAGGGGAGAGAGCTAGAGAGAGAGAGAGCTAGAGAGAGAGCTAGAGAGAGAGAGAGAGAGAGAGAAGAGGGGAGGAGAAGAGGGGAGAGAGCTAGAGAAGAGAGAGCTAGAGAGAGAGCTAGAGAGAGAGAGAGAGAGAGAAAACTGAAACTGAAACTGAAACTGTTTATTGTCATTACCCGAAAAGGTCTTTTGACAAGGGGGATAACAATTTTCCAGTAGTGCGACACATAATCCACTCTTTGTATGTGCGCAAATTCTTCACACATAATCAAAAAAAATATCGAACATCCATTCCTTGAACAGTCGAACATATTCAAATCATATATAATGAACAATCATCCATTTTACCACTACTACATAATGCAAAGAAAACAACAACAAAAAATATCAGAACAGTGTTCCCACATTCAGGCCAATAATTTGTCTAGGTTTAGACAAACCAAAATCTTTTTCACACACCCACACCCACTCACACGCATCCATATACGCTCACACGCGGGCGCGCGCTCGTGCGCACACACACACACATCAAAACTGTAATATGATGAAACATCTGGGCTAGACCACCCAAACCTTACATTTAGTGATAATAATATAATCTTCACATAACTGCCCCAAAATACTCTGTTAACAAGGGACATCACTATGCCTTTTATTTATTTGTTTTTTGGTTTGTTTGTTTTTTTTGTTTTTGTTAACATGTATAGTAGACCCTTAAGTGTCTATATACCCTTTCAATATCCACTTCTAACATATTCTACAAATATACCATTATTTTCATATTATTAGCTACTCTTAAATTATCGGCAAACAAAGCAAAATAAAGCAAATGAAAACAGCTCTTTACAAAACAGAGTCTATAATAAAGCGGCTTCTTTTGGAGTTAACGTGATATAGCCCACATCAGTCAAAAGAGATTAAATTAATCCCAGTATGATATTGTCTAGCACTATTGTCGGGCTTGTAAGTGTTTATGTCTTATTTTTTGTGCTTCCGCAATGTATAGTGCCACTGATTTGATTATGACTTCGTCATCAGATGACAAAATAGATACAACATCTTGTCTTTTGGCCATGTCGGATTAAAAAATTTTGCATTTTCCACGTATTGTGTCAAAAATTTGGCATTGGAATAAAAAGTGTTTTTCATTATCGACATTGTTTCCACATAAGGGGCAAGGATATACTGTGGACGTCCCAGGTTGAAACCAATTTTGAGAGAGAGAGAGAGAGAGAGAGAGAGAGAGAGAGAGAGAGAGAGAGAGAGAGAGAGAGAGAGAGGAGTATCATAACCACGTTTCAGAGACACAAATCAGGCACGAACAAACGCGCCATATGAGTGTATTGTTTTCCTTTCAACATTGACACAACC
>CM060308.1:49086856-49089356 GCA_030674185.1 Monoplex corrugatus
ATGTGCATCTGCCGTCTGATGAAATGACCTGTTCCCAGGTATTTGAACTTATTAACCTGTGTCAAGGTTGTGCCATTTGCTGTTATTTTGCATGAGGGGATTTCATGTTTTTTACTGATCACCATGACTTCAGTTTCCTGCTGTTTATTCCAACCCCTTTCATTTTCTGCAATTAGCAGGGATGTCATCTGCGTACCGAATGTTGTTTATCATTTTTCCTCCAACCTTTAATTCAGGGTTGCGTCATGATAAAGACAAAGATGGTCCAACGAAATTGTCTACATGTGACATATCGAACCTGTGACGTATCGAACCTGTGGCGTATCGAACCTGGGACGTAACGAACCTGTGAAGTATCGAACCTGGGCGTATCGAACCTGGGACGTAACGAACCTTGGACGCAACGAACCTGGGACATATTGAACCTGTGGCGTATCGAACCTGGAATGCAACGAACCTGGGACGTTTCGAACCCTCCCCAACCAGCTTAGACCCGCATGGATTGACAGAGAATGATATGGGTGTTCTGTTTTGTGCAACAAATGCCTATCAATTAACATCAGGAAGAGAGTTCTTGAATGTTATTATAGAACCGATAATGTTACACGGTTGTGAGGCGCGGACAGTCAACCCGCTAAGCCTGAACAAGATTGAGGCAGCTGAGATGTGGTTTCTAAGAAGAATGTTGAGTATTCCATGGACAGCAAAGAAAACAATCTTGATGGAGGCAGACACAAGAAGATCATTCATAAGGAAGATTAGGAAAAGACAGGCAACATTTATGGGCTATGTTTTGGGGAATGGGGAATTAGAGCACCTGGTCCTAACAAGAAAGTTAGAAGGAAAGAGCACCAGGTAGACCCCGGGAGAAAATATCGGACGGACTTGCAGGGTGGCTGAGGATCTGTCGTGGTGCGCGATCCTGTCTTGGTGGACGTCTCCACCGTCTTTGGCACAACCTGCCTCCTGCCCGACGCCACTTTTCGTCTTCTGCTTCTTCGTCTCCTCCACTGCCCCTGCCCTCGACCTCGCTGCTGCAAACTTCGTCTCCTCCTCTGCCGTCTTCGCCTTCGCCTTCTGTCCGGATAGTACCGCCTTCACCTTCTGTCCCGCTGGTGCCGCTTTCACCTTCTGTCCCGCCGGTGCCGCCTTCACCTTCTGTCCCGTCGGTGCCGCCTTCGTCGCCACCCCGGCCACCACCATATGACTGTGATAAACTAAAATTATGCCTTTTTAATGCTCAGTCAACATGCAAGGATGGCAAAGCCGAAGTCATTGCTGATTTTATCGCAGATGAGCATGTTGACATTGCTTTTATCACAGAGACATGGCTTAACCCCCTTGGTCACGAACCTATACATGCTAGCCTCACTCCGAGTGGTTACAGGCTTGCTTCTTTCCATCGCTCATCCCGAGGTGGCGGTATCGCCATCCTCTACAACGACTCACTCCATTCCCGCCTATCTTTCTCGCAGTCTCTGCCTTTCTCCCATCCTTCTTTCGAGCACGTTGAAGTATCCTTCCAATCCACCCCTCACCCCATCACCTTCTCCTGTGTCTGTCGACCCCCACCTAGCTCTGCCAACAAACTCACCACATCCACGTTTCTCTCTGACTTTGACCAATTGCTTGACCATACTGCCTCTTACCTGGAAATCTCATCATTCTAGGTGACATCAATGTCCACTATGACAACACTCACCGTTATGACACAAGACATATCATCAACTCTCTGTCCAATCACAATATGACTCAACACATTTCTGAACCAACCCATCAAAAAGGTCATTCTTGACTGGATCATTTCTCGTGATCACCACAATTCCGCTACTGACAACTGCTTAGTTCTTTCTACCCGTCTAACTTCAGCTCTTCCATCTGACCACTCTGCAATTCTCTGTTCTCTCGACATTTCTCCTCCTTCCCGTACCATGCGCACAGTGACTCGACGCAATCTCAAATCTATCGACCTCTCCACATTTTCATCTGATGCCTCCCGTCTCCTTTCTGAAAAGTCACATAACCTTGCCGATGAATTCTATACTACTCTCCACCATCTTCTGGACACTCATGCTCAGCCACAGCCCGTCTTTTACCTGACCGCCTCCCTACCCCCTGGCTCACTCATGAGATTGCCTGTGCAAAACGTGCCCGCCGCAGAGCAGAGCGCCGTTGGAGCAAATCCAAACTCACTGTACACAGGCAACTTTTCCAAGCCTCTAAAACAAAAGTATCCACCCTCATTGCATCAGCAAAAACAAGCTATTTCCAAACCAAAATCCTGAATGCCTCTTCTTCAAAAGAACTCTTTACGACCATGAATCATCTCCTTGGCACACGAAAAGATTTACCTCTCCCAACAAAACATACAAATGAAGAACTCCCATCTGTATTCTCCAAGTATTTCACCACCAAAATACAAACTCTTCGTGACAGGCTTGACAGGACACCCTGTCAATCATGCCCACCTGACCCTTCCTTCTCTGGCACACCTCTTACT
>CM060308.1:49094356-49121856 GCA_030674185.1 Monoplex corrugatus
TTAAAGAGATTCGTTTGTTTTGTGAACAGTAAGAAGAAGAAGAAGGAGGAGGAGGAGGAGAAGAAGAAGAAGAAGAACAACAACAACAACAACAAACAACCGTGTTCTGTAATATTCAGTGACGTAAGACCCAAGATTAAATCATACGCATTTAACGTTTCTTGACAATTTCACGACGTGAAGGGACATTTATCCACAATAATTTGTAAAGATCTATCCACATTATCGAAAAGAATTGTTGGCAAGTATACCTGAAAAAAAGAAAAATAGAAAGAGGAAGTATCACAAAGCGATCTGAATCATCGGAAGAGAGAGAAAGTATCACAAGGCGATCTGAATCATCGGAAAGAAAGAAAAAGAGAAAGAGAAAGTATCACAAGGCGATCTGAATCATCGGAAAGAAAGAGAAAGAGAAAGAGGAAGTATCACAAAGCGATCTGAATCATCGGAAAGAAAGAGAAAGAGAAAGAGGAAGTATCACAAAGCGATCTGAATCATCGGAAAGAAAGAGAAAGAGAAAGTATCTTAAGGCGATCTGAATCATCGGAAAGAAAGAAAAAGAGAAAGAGAAAGTATCACAAAGCGATCTGAATCATCCCCATTCCATTTTTTTCTCTAGGAGGAAGAGATTGAAAAACGGGGTTTAGAAGGGAGATTGGCAGCCTGCTACAAGCGAGGCGTGAACACAGGATTATGTCAAGCGTGAAATCGTTCATTCTTCAGCCCCTGCGCTCTGGCCCTGTAAATATCAAGGCACCGCTGATCGCGCTATCCACAATCGATAGTTTACCGCACCTATCCCCTTTCGGTCTTTCTTCCAATCTCCCCTTGAGAAAGATGCTCAAGCCATACGTGCAGTCTTCTCCTGCTGTAAACACGATCAGGACAAGCCGTAAGTGCAGACATATTGCGAGATATAGCTGCCTAGGTAGATTGTTGTTATTGTCGTTTGTGTTTAAAACCCAGCCGACTGCATAGAACCATATCAGGGCTGTAAGCGTTTCAATACGTACGCAATACTTCAACAGGGAAAAAAAAAGGAAAAGAAAATTTAGACGCATATCAATGCATTCCAGCACATGATCTAAATATATGCCCCTGGCATTGACCACTCCGTCCAATTCATGACACAGGGGATTTAAAAAAAAACATACCTGAATACAAACTGAAACCGTCATAACTAGGGACACTAAAGCATATACAAAAACAGTCATAAAATTACCTAAAATTGCTTCTGTGTATCTCATTTCCCTAGAGTTAAAAATGCACTTAATACATGTGCTCAGTTATCAATCCTAAGAGAAAGTACGTAAGGCTGTATCGAACACATACAGGTGAATGGATCAGCAAGGCAGAAAATGATAGGAAGAAATGACAGAAAGCAAAGCAACAAGGCAGAAACAAAGAGAGTGACAGAAAAGAGGAAAGTTCTAGCACAGAATTTCCACAAGGTGAGGGTACTATTATACTGAAAGAGCCCCCGGCATTCCCAGGGGTGGGGGGGGGGGGGGAGCAAGATAAGGTATTTAGATAGATAATTATGTTTTTTTTAATTAAACATTGTATTTCAACCTTGACGTACGTTTTGCATACTGTGATCATGAGTACAACACACAATACCAAAAGAATGGCAAATTATGAATGTTGAAACACCACAAAGGTGCGGATGGGACCCAGAGCACCAATGCCTCGCCACTCTAAGGACAATCACCTCCCAAATTCCCGACGCCACTCGACGGTCATTTCATCAACCAGAAGAGAGTGACAGAAAAGAGGAAAGTTCTAGCACAGAATTTCCAGAAGGTGGAGATACTATCTATACTGAAAGAGCCCCTGGCATTCCCATGCGTTGTCCACGCGTTGCATGACCCATTCGGATCATAAGAAAAAAAATTGACCCTTTGACCCGTACCTTATCTACCAACTGCAAAAACTTAACCCTTTGACTTCCTTACAGGAAGCTGGTGGAAAGGGTGAGGGGAGTCAAAGGGTTAAGTTTTTGGCTTTGCTACCATGTTTGACAATGCAGAATGCTGGTGGACAAGGTGCAAGTAGTCAAAGGGTTAAGTATGGTGTGACTGCTTGTCTGTTTTGAGAAACCGCTGAAGGGGAAACTTGGACCCTGTACGGATTTGATCAGAGTGTCGGTGTGGATGGAATATTGAGGCAGTTTCCGATATCAGGCATTGTCAGACGTGAGGGTTTCACACTTGAAGACTTGTGTGTGAAATTGGAGTCTTGAGTCAGTAAGACGATGAGTTTATGCATCGTCAGGGCTGTTCGGTTCTGTCATCCATGTGATCTGGGCCATAAAGGTGACCAGGCAGACTGGATTGTCTTTCTTCCTCTTTCACTCTTATTCTGTCTGTCTGTCTGTTTGTCTCTCTTTCTCTCTCTCTCAGTCTGTTTCTCTGTCTGTCTGTCTGTCTGTCTGTCTGTCTGTGTGTCTGTTTCTCACCCCCCCCCGCCCACGCACACACACATACCATACACACACTTTCTCTATCTGCCCCTCTCAGTGTGCCCGCGTATGCGACACCAGCGCGCGCGTGTATGTATCGATGGGATCTTGTTTTACCGCATATAACTAAGGACACTAAAACATATATAAACACGGGCCTGAATTACCTAAAATTGCTTCCACATAATCTCATTTCTCTAGAGCCAGAAATGCACTTAATACATATACCCTATTATCAATCCCACGATGAAGTACATAAGACTTTATCGAACACATACAGGTGAATGGAATATAGACTTTATCGAACACATACAAGTGAATGGACCAGCGAGGCAGAAAATGACAGGAAGAAATGACAGAAAGCAAAGGAGGAAGAAAGAAACAAAGGGAGCGACAGAAAAGAGGAAATTTCCAGCACAGAATTTCCAGAAGGTGGGGGTACTATTTATACTGTAAGAACCCCCGGCATCCACACTGGGGGTGGGGGAGAGATTCGTATCTATCAACTTGAAAGAGACGATGTGAGATAGAAGGGGTGGTTGTGTCGTGCTGGCAATACTTGTAGCGAGGAAAGTGATGATGATAAAATGATGATGATGTGTGGTGTGTGTATGTGCATATGTACGTGCTTGTGCGCGCGTGCACGCATGTATAAATACTATTACTATATCCCATATGGTTGGCATCGGTAGATTGCAATTAAATCTACTCAGTAATTCACTTGCCTCGCCTTATTCAAAAAGGTGAGCTCAGCAAGGTCGTCTTCTCTTTTTTCACTTCCAGTACAAGTCACACCCACCACAAAAAGCAATTAGAACTGTCTGGTTAGCGTTTTATTGATTTGGTGGTACGGTACTGTCTGTCTGTGACTGGAACATAAAACTGTCTTGTCTCCTTATATGTCTCCTTGTCTCTCCTCACGTCTGTTTCACAATGTTGCCAGTATCCGTTTTTGTTGTTTTATTCCAATCGTCGTGTAGAGAAAAGGGGAGGCATTTTTCTGGGTTTTTTTTCATAGGTTGTTTTCTTTCTTTTTATGTTTAAGTTAACTGGGATGCGTGTATGCTGGTTGTTTTTGCCATACCTGTGTAGGCTTTATGTTGCTGCACGAGTCTGCATACTCCATCTTTGGTGGGTGTGCATGCTGGGTGTTTTTTGTGTGTGTTTTGTTTCCATAAGCCAGCAAAGAAAACAAACGAGACAGTCTTGATGGAGGCAGACACAAGTAGATCACTCATTAGGAAGATTAGGAAAATACAGGCAATATTTATAGGCTGTTTTATGAGGAAGGGGATTTGGAGCATGTGGTCACAAGGGAAAGCTGGAGGAAAAGAGAGCACCAGGTAGACCCAGGGAGAAAATGCTAGACGGACTTCCGGAGTGACTGAAGACGAGGAGAGTGGAGGAGATGCTTGGGCAACAAGAGATAGAGACAGATGGAGGTCCATGATCGCCAACGCCATGCGGCAGGGCACCTGATGACGATGATGAAGCCAGCCACTGATATGACTTACAGGATCTTTGACTTGCATATTTGATGTCATAGTCATATTTGTTCATGTTCATATTTTTTTTCTTTTGTCACCATGGATTTGCCATGTGAAACTCGGGCAGCTCTCCCCGTTGAGAGGCGCGTCGCCACAGTGAAGCGCCACCCATTTTTTTTACC
The DNA here is from genome assembly GCA_030674185.1 of Monoplex corrugatus. NCBI lineage: Eukaryota > Metazoa > Mollusca > Gastropoda > Littorinimorpha > Ranellidae > Monoplex > Monoplex corrugatus. The sequence goes on from CM060308.1 coordinate 49,098,487, forward strand.
AAGACTTCAGAAAGGCAGAAGAGCTGATTGCCTTCAAGGGGGGGGGGGGGGGGATTGGTAAATTAATGTAAGCTATCTGTCCAACATTTTTATACCAGGGCAGTATGGCAAATACCCTATTCTTCGCGATTTTCAACTGCCGTGGGAACTTGAGGGTTCGCAGGCCAGAAGGCATGCGGGTTCGATTCGTTTTTCGTTCCCTTCTGAAGGATTAGACGTTCAGTTCGAGGTTCTGGGTGGTTGGAACAGCATAATCCAACTTAAATCTGTTCAGTTACTCAGCTGCCATAAGATGAGTTCTCCTTATTCCCTGTGCAATCACAGTCATCATGTGTACTTGTGTGTGTGTGAGTGTGTGCGTGTGTATGTGTGTGTGTGCTTGGGTATGTGTATCCATATGTGTGTGTGTGTGTGTACGTGTGTGTGCGTACGTGCGTGTGTGCTTTGATCTCATTACTACATCTGTCATCAACAAATCCAATATTATCGATCCATTAACTCAGTTGCTATGTCTTGTTCAATAAAGTAAGCTGAACAAGGTTGTCCTCTCTCTTTACTCCCAGTACATGTCACAATCACAAGAGGTGATGAGAAGTGTCTGGTCAGCATTTTATACGGTTGGCATCAGCAGAATCAATCCAATATAATCTACACAGGCATGCCCTGTTCAATAAAGTGGGCTGAGCGAGGTTGGTTCTATCTCACTGTACCGTGTTCAATAAAATGTGCTTAGCAAGGTTGGTTCTATCTCTCTGTACCGTGTTCAATATAAAGTGGGCTGAGCTAGGTTGGTTCTATCTCTCTGTACCGTGTTCAATATAAAGTGGGCTGAGCTAGGTTGTTCTACTCTGTACCTTGTTCATATAAAGTGGCTGAGAAGGTTGGTTCTAACTCTCTGTACCTTGTTCAATATAAAGTGGTGCTAGAAAGGTTGGTTCTAACTCTCTGTACCTTGTTCAATATAAGTGGGCTGAGCAAAGGTTGGTTCTAACTCTCTGTACCTTGTTCAATAAAGTGGGCTGAGCAAGGTTGGTTCTAACTCTCTGTACCTTGTTCAATTAAAGTGTGCTAGAAAGGTTGGTTCTAACTCTCTGTACCTTGTTCAATAAAGTGTGCTCAGAAAGGTTGGTTCTAACTCTCTGTACCTTGTTCAATAAAGTGGCTGAGAGGTTGGGTCTACTCTCTGTACCTGTCAATAAGTGTGTGAAAGGTTGGTTCTATCTCTCTGTACCGTGTTCAATAAAGTGTGCTCAGAAGGTTGGTTCTAACTCTCTGTACCTTGTTCAATAAAGTGTGCTCAGAAAGTTGGTTCTATCTCTCTGTACCGTGTTCAATATAAGTGGCTGAGCTAGGTGTTATCCTGTACCGGTTCAATAAAGGCTCAGAAGGTTGGTTCTAATCTCTGTACTTGTTCAATAAAGTGTGCTCAGAAAGTTGTTCTAACTTCTGTACCTTGTCAATAAGTGTGCTCAGAAGGTTGGTTCTATCTCTCTGTACCGTGTTCAATATAATGGCTGAGCTATTGGTTCTATCTCTCTGTACCGTGTTCAATAAAGTGGGCTGAGCAAGTTTTTTTTAAAGGATCACTGCATTCAGGAAGGTTACCTTTGTGCTCACCTTTTTTTTTTTTTTGTCCCATTTTCTACGCCACCTTAATGGCCACAGAAGCTGGAACAGTTTTTACAATGCGATGATGATGATGTCGATGAGGATAAAAATCATGATGCTATAGAGTTCCATCTAGGATTGAGACTGCGTGGCAGGGCTGTACTCTCGCTTACTATCATAATATATCCTGACGTCAACCAGGCCCGAGAGATACAGACACCCGCGGTGCTGGTCAGATTTGAGCAACACCCTCAATGACGCATCCGTGAAGTGGATGAGACTCGACTGTGTGGTCCCAGTCTTCCAATGAGCCCATAGCACGCCCAACTCTGGTAGGAGGCGGTTACAGCCGGAAAATCCCACAATGATTTTGAAGGGACTGACGGGGATTCGAACCACAACCTTCCAGTCGGTAGTCCGTTGCGCTAACCACTACACCACGGCGACTGGTGGGCTGAGCAAGGTTGGTTCTATTTCACTGTACAGGCCACACTCGTCACACCGCTGTCTGGTCAGCATTTTATTGGATTGGTGGCACGGTCTGTCACTGACTGTTTCAGGGGCTGCCTTGTCTCCTTGTCTGTCCTCTTGTCTGTCCCGCTCTGTTGCCAGTACTGTTCTCAATCTTGGCTTTGAGAAAAGGAAGGGGATGGGGATTCATTTCTATTTCAGAAAAAGAGTGGCTGTGGGAGGATTGAAAGGAAAGGACAGGCGAGAAAGGGGTGGTAGGAATGAGGTGGAGATCCTTTTCTGTCAATCAGATTAAGGTTGTCTGTCGTTTTTAAACGTAGAGATGATTGCAGCGGTGTTGATGATGATGATGATGATGATGACGACGATGATGATGTGGAGTTTGGAGTTTGTTCGAGAGGGATCCATCGCTCTCGGCCAATTCCATATACGCTACTCCTAAATCTGTCAGTCATCATCTGAACAGATTCCCTGAGCCTGCACAAAACCCTGTGGAAAGGTCTTGATGATGATGATGATGATGATGTGATGATGGTATGATGTAGGCTGTGTGTTAGTGTGTGTGTGCGTGTGCACGCATAAGGTGCATGTGTGCACTTGCAAGCGCATACAGTGATTTCATCTCATATTATTAGGGAGTTGATAGGTACATCAGCCTATGAACTCATGAAACAGTTCTCGATTTCTGGGGAGAGAGAGAGAGAGAGAGAGAGAGAGAGGAGAGAAGAGAAGAGAGAGAGGAGGAGAGAGAGAGAGGACCAGAGCCCTTAAGGCAATGGCAGAATGCAGCTGAAATTAGTTCCAGCTGGATCTGGTCAAAGACGAACAAAAGTGAATTTCATGAGGTTTGCAATTGTCCCCAATATGTTGCCAGTGTCCGACAGCTAATTAGTTAAGACATCCGTCACAACGGTAGACTTTGTTTTGAAACCAAAAGCAAGTGTGGCTACCCGCGTTCAAATTAACAGGAACCAGAAGGGAAATAAAAAAAAACCCGAAAAAAAGAATCAGAACGCGTATTTAATACAACCAGACAAGACAGGCGCAAATTTTCGGCCAACTGGCCCTTGTCAAGTCTAAGATCACAAACAAGCACACAAACACTAAATTCAAAAATAAGGAGAAAAAGACAAAAAACTTCCCTGCTGCTTCGTCCAGTGTGAGAAAAAGACTCAACTGTTTTCTGGCTTTTGTTTTGAAACGCCTAAGCATCTTGGATGCTGGGTTCAAACGCAGGTGATGGACAATTTTGTATAAAAAAAAAAGAAAAATGGTGAGAGCAAAAGAGCATCCAAGAGTCATGATCTAGATGCAGTCTGGCCTCGTTAGAGTGTAAGGAGTTAAGGGCTGAAACACTCGCTTGACGATATTTCTCCTTTTAGGACCTTCTGCTGTTTGCCTCTCCCCAGACTGTCTTGCTACTAGTTGGCATCAGCAGAATTCAGTTCAGTCTAACGAGAAACTCAAGTTGCCATGTCTTGTTCAATAAACTGGGTCTCTCCTTTCTCCCAGTACAAGTCACACTCACCAGAAGAAGTAATTAGAACTGTCTGGTCAGCATTTTATTGGAGTTGGTGATACTTGTCTGTCAGTGACTGGTTGAAGGACCATCTTGTCCTCTTATGTGTCTCCTCATCTGTACTGTGTGCATATGTGGCCATTACTTTCCCAATTTTTAATCTTTGTTAAGAAAACGGAGGGGAGATGGAATAGTTATTTAAAAAAAAATGGGATGGTGGTGGCAGAAGGGAAATCAATTCACACTGACTCAAGCGTTCTCCTCTGTAAAGATGCTGTTGGAGTAATGATGATGATGACGGTGGTAATGGTGATGGTGGTGGTGATGATGATGATGATAGTGGTGGTGGGGGTGGTGATGGAGATGATATGGTGATGGTGACGAAGACGACGATGATGATGATGATAATGGTGATGGTGGTGGTGGTGATGATGATGATGATGATGATGGTGATGATGGCGATGATGGTGATGGTGACGATAAGGACGACGACGATAATGGTGATGATGTTGATGATGATGATAACGGTGATGTGTATGTCAGTGAGGGAACGCGTTTGTTTATATGTGTTTGTGTATGCGTACTTGTTTGTATGTGAGGCCATACTTCAATTTCCAATTGCTGCCAGTATGATACAGTATACGAGTAATTAGCTAAGGAAACCGTAGTAGGATATCATCTATTGTTAAAAAATACTAAATCCAACAAAGATTTCTTTTCTTATTGCATGTCACACTGGAACTAAAATGTCCATAGCATGAGAACTGCCTGTTAAGCGTGTTATTGAGTTGTCAGTATTGGCTGTCAGTAATCATTTAAAGGAGGCAGGAATTGTTGAAATGACTCTCCTGTGTTCTGGTATGTGTCCTTGTCTATTCTCTTGTCTATCCGCAATCATTTTCTACATAATCTGCCAAGTTTTCTTTAACTAGGAAGGGGTCAGTTCCCACTCAAAATTGGGATGTAGAGTATATGAAAGAGAAACCCACCACAACTTAACTGTATATGGTGGTAGAATTTATTGGTAGCGATGGTGTTGATGATAATACTGCTGATGATGATGAAGATGATAATGATGATGACGACGACAACGCTGATGATGATAAAGTGTGTGTGTATGTGTGTGTGTTTGTGTATGTGGTGTGTGTGTGTGTGTGTGTGTGTGTGTGTGTGTGTGTGTGTGTGTGTGTGTGTTGTGTATGTGAGCGTGCGCGGGTGTGTGTGTGTGTGAGTACGTGTGTCTGTCTGTCTATGTGGTGTCTGTCTGTATTTGTGTTTATGTACCTGGGCCACCTCATAGTCAGTGTCTAAAGTTCAATTTAATCCGCTATCTAATGTAATCTACAGTGTCTTGTTGAGATAAATGTCTCATCAAATATTTCTCTTACTCTTGTTTGTCACATTGAGATAGTCCACTACAAAAAAAAAATAAAATAAAAAAAAAAGAAAAAAAGAAAGAAAGAAAAAAACCGAAATGTCTGGTCAGCATTTTATTGAGTTTATTTTACTGTCTGCCAGTGACTGCTTCAAGCACTGTGTTGTCTCCCTCTTGTCTCTCTCCCACTGTGTCCACCATTAGTTTTCCAATTATTTTTCCAGTGTCTGGTCAACATTTTATTGAGTTGGCAGGTATTGTCTGTCAGAGGCTGTTTCGAGCATTGCCCCGTCTCCTTATCTGTCTTCTTGTCTGCGTCTCTGTCAGCTTTATTGCCTTATTTTCCTGTTAATAAGCCAGAAGATTGGTTTTCTGTCACGTGAGGAGGACTACTGAGGGATTCCATTTGAGGAAAAGGAGATTGTTTACTTTATAGAGATAGCTTATATGTATTTTTTTTAAAGAAATAGAAATGTTGATGCTTTTTTTGTCAGACAATAACAACAACGATGACGACGACGATAACAACAAACAATAACAACAACAACAACAACAACAACAACAACAACAACAACAACAACAACAACAACAACACACTTCATTTACACATTCTCTCTCTCTCTCTCTCTCTCTTCTCTCTCTCTCTTTCTGTCTCTATCGTCTCTGTCTGTCTGACTTTGTCTGTCTGTCTCTGTCTCTCTCTTTCCTGTCTGTCTGTTCTGTCTCTCTGTCTCGCTCTTGTGTATACTCACAAGCACAATATACAGTTTTTCACATTCCACTGAATAAAAATGCGCACTATGGATGCATTTGACTTACCAAGCTTTGCTATAAATTCAACACTGGATTCAGAAAAAAGTAAAATCTAAGAGAAACAGCAAATTAGTAGATGTGGAAAACAAATATCATTTATGTACCCATGTAGATCAGGATTCGTTTGTAAGGATGGATATCCAGCTAATCAGTTACTAAACTGACTAGGTTGTTTCTGTCTGCAAAACTGTAAATATCTGTGGTATGAAATGACTGAAATATTGCACTAGTCCTTTTTTGCGTTTCTTTCATGTCCATTTTCCCTACACAGTTCTTATGATGAGTAGTAAACGGGAGCTTACTTACATGACACCGAAGCAGCTTGATAAAGCATACTTCTACCAAAATGTTTACCACAAATATGCATTTAGAACAGTACTTCAGCCAGCCAGGCCATGAAAATGGTATCAGTTGTCTTGCAGACTCAGCAAAGTTAAGATGATGGATCAGAGGTTTAGGACAGTACGAGTATATCCAGCGCAGAATCGAAATAGAAATCATTTCAGAACCATTTTATATTCATACAATATGCACACGCATTTGACACATCTCCCATACCCTCCGCCGCTCAATCTCCTCCTGTTTAAGGAAGTCAGAATAGAAAAAAGACAGCTCTGCTGATCACAGTTCAAGTCGTAGACTGATAAACAAGACAGCCATTGATCTCTGAACGTGTAGGAGATGACGGGGTCCAGCCAGGCGTGTAAGATTAATGACCAGCAGTCACCTCATCTAACCGCCACTGACCGACACTCCACGTATTTCAGATATATTTTACATTCATCCATATTCACTGATCCATCTTCTCCTGTTTTAAGAAACTATGACTAGGAAAACAGCTCTCCTGATTTACAGTTCATGTTGTAGATGATGGATCAGAGATGTAGGATGGTATATCCAGCGGAGAATCGAAATAGAAATAATTTCAGGTATATTTTACATTCATATACATTCACATGCATTTGACACTTATCCATACCCTCCACCGATCAATCTCCTCCTGTTTAAAGAAGTCAGAATAGAAAAAAGACAGCTGTCCTGATCACAGTTCATGTCGTTGATGATAAACAAGACAGCCATTGATCTCTGGACGTGTAGGAGATGATTGGGGGTCCAGCCAGGCGTGTAAGATTAACGACCAGTAGTCACCTCATCTAACCGCCACTGACCAACACTCCACACGTTTCCAATATCACACTAAGGGGACCCTACATTACAGGATCGATCGTTGGTCGCCTCTTCCATCACGCTTCTTCTCTACTCCCATGTTCCATTGCTGGGGGGTTGGTGGAGTGAGCTATCACAGTGCGTTATCATATCACCCATTATTGGTGTGCTGTTGCATGTTAGTTGATTTGTAAACACCTGACGTGCATTTTATGTGGTCCAGGTTTGTAGTTTGAAGTGTGTTTTTCTGCTATGACTGTCTTCGTGTTTATATCGTCCCCCACCAGCAAGTGTTATGCAGTGTATTGTGAACTGCTACTTATTGAGGTATGTTTTACATTCATACATATTCACGTGCATTTGACACATATCCATACCCTCCACTGATCAATCTCCTCCTGTTTAAAGAAGTATGAATAGGAAAAAACCCCAGCTCTCCTGATCAGAGTTCAAGTTATAGATGATGGATCACAGATGCAGGACGGTATGTCCAGCGCAGAATCGAAATAGAAATCCTTCAGATATATTTTTCATTCATACATATTCACATGCATGTGACACATATTCATACCCTCTGCTGATCAATCTCCTCCTGTTTAAAGAAGTATGAATAGAGAAAGAAAACAGCTGTCCTGATCAAAGTTCAAGTTGTAGATGATGGATCAGAGATACAGGACGGTGTGTCCAGCGTAGAATCGAAATCGAAATCATTTCAGTACTATCTTATATTCATACATATGCACACGCATTTGACACATCTCCCATACCCTCCGCCGATCAATCTCCTCCTGTTTAAGGAAGTATGAATAGAAAAAAGCCTCTTCTGATCACAGTTCATGTCGTAGACTGATAAACAAGACAGCCATTGATCTCTGAACGTGTGGGAGATGATTGTGGGTCCAGCCAGGCGTGTAAGATTAACGACCAGCAGTCACCTCAACGTGTAGGAGATGATTGTGGGTCCAGCCAGGCGTGTAAGATTAACGACCAGTAGTCACCTCATCTAACCGCCACTGACCAACACTCCACACGTTTCCAACATCACACTAAGGGGACTCCTTACATTACAGGATCGATCGTTGGTCGCCTCTTCCATCACGCTTCTTCTCTACTCCCATGTTCCATTGCTGGGGGGTTGGTGGAGTGAGCTATCACAGTGCGTTATCATATCAACCCATTATTGGTGTGCTGTTGCATGTTAGTTGATCTGTAAACACCTGACGTGCATTTTATGTGGATCCAGGTTTGTAGTTTGTCGTGTGTTTTTATTCTGTCTCTGTCTTTGTGTTTATATTGTCCCCCCACCAGCAAATGTTGTGCAGTGGATGTGGAACTGCTACTTATTAACACTTTGACTCCTGCACACTGTCCACCAGCATGCTGCATCGTTAACAATGCTAGCAAAGCAAAAACGTAGCCCTTTGACTCCCTACCCTATTCACCAGCTTCCTGGTGGATACGGTTAGGGTTACGTTTTTGCAGTTGGTGGATAGGGTGTGGGAGTCAAAGGGTTAAACATTAGCGGTGTTGTCGTTGAGGTGGTATGTAGGAGGTATCAGAAACTGTGTAAGGAGACATGTAACTTTATGATGGTGTGTGAAAGTGTACCAATTTGTGAATATGCACAAATACACATACACCACAGACACACACAGACACACACAGACACACACAGAGACACACACACACACAGACACACACAGACACACACACAGACACACACACACACACACACACACACACACACACACACACACACACATACACACACACACACACACAATTGTTGAATGTTAATTGTTAGTGTTAAGTTCTCGTTCCATTTTTCTGTTTTCCCACCTACTAATATATTTTTTACTTTGTCTTCCCTCTGCCTCAGTCCAACCCGTCCAACTAATGCTCTACATTTTATTTTGTTTATTCATTTTTTAAAATTTTTAGATAGGTAGATAGGTAGACGGACCGAAAGAAAGACAGAAAGACAGACAGACAGCTAGCTAGCTAGCTAGCTAGCTAGCTACATAGATAGATAGATAGACAGACAGATAGATAGATAGGCGGACGGACCGACGGACCGAAGGACGGACAGAGTGAGAGAGAGAGAGAGAGAGAGAGAGAGAGAGAGAGAGAGAGAGAGAGAGAGAGAGAGAGAGAGAGAGAGAGAGAGAGATTATACGAAAATATTGATTGACTGAGTAACATTTTTACTTTCTTCAGACATTATACGACGCCTTCATTTGTTTTTGTTTTTTCTTTGTCTTCTGTTTGAACGTTTCACCTTTTGTCTGCACGTGCCGTTGCCTTATGTATAAAGAGGTAGTTTTGTATATACGTATTTGGAGCAGCGTTGCCTTATGTATAAAGAGGTAGTTTTGTATATACGTATTTGGAGCAGCCGTTGCCTTATGTATAAAGAGGTAGTTTTGTATATGCGTATTTGGAGCAGCGTTGCCTTATGTATAAAGAGGTAGTTTTGTATATGCGTATTTGGAGCAGGGTTGCCTTATGTATAAAGAGGTAGTCGTCTATATGCGTATTTGGAGCAGTGTTGCCTTATGTATAAAGAGGGAGTCCTGTATATGCGTATTTGGAGCAGCGTTGCCTTATGTATAAAGAGGTAGTTCTTTATATGGGTATTTGGAGCAGCGTTGCCTTATGTATAAAGAGGTAGTCCTTTATACAGGTATTTGGAGCAGCGTTGCCTTATGTATAAAGAGGTAGTCCTTTATATGGGTATAAAGAGGTAGTTTTGTATATGCGTATTTGGAGCAGCGTTGCCTTATGTATAAAGAGGTAGTTTTGTATATACGTATTTGGAGCAGCGTTGCCTTATGTATAATGAGGTAGTTTTGTATATACGTATTTGGAGCAGCGTTGCCTTATGTATAAAGAGGTAGTCCTGTATATACGTATTTGGAGCAGCGTTGCCTTATGTATAAAGAGGTAGTCCTGTATATACGTATTTGGAGCAGGGTTGCCTTATGTATAAAGAGGTAGTCCTGTATATACGTATTTGGAGCAGCGTTGCCTTATGTATAAAGAGGTAGTCCTGTATATACGTATTTGGAGCAGCGTTGCCTTATGTATAAAGAGGTAGTCCTGTATATACGTATTTGGAGCAGCGTTGCCTTATGTATAAAGAGGTAGTCCTGTATATACGTATTTGGAGCAGCGTTGCCTTATGTATAAAGAGGTAGTCCTGTATATACGTATTTGGAGCAGCGTTGCCTTATGTATAATGAGGTAGTCGTCTGTATGCGTATTTGGAGCAGCGTTGCCTTATGTATAATAAGGTAGTCGTATATATGTGTGTTTGGAGCAACGTTGCCTTATGTATAAAGAGGTAGTCCTGTATATACGTATTTGGAGCAGCGTTGCCTTATGTATAATGAGATAGTCGTCTATATGCGTATTTGGAGCAGCGTTGCCTTATGTATAAAGAGGTAGTTTTGTATATACGTATTTGGAGCAGCGTTGCCTTATGTATAAAGAGGTAGTTTTGTATATACGTATTTGGAGCAGCGTTGCCTTATGTATAAAGAGGTATCCTGTATATACGTATTTGGAGCAGCGTTGCCTTATGTATAATAAGGTAGTCCTTTATATACGTATTTGGAGCAGCGTTGCCTTATGTATAATGAGGTAGTCCTGTATATACGTATTTGGAGCAGCGTTGCCTTATGTATAATGAGGTAGTCCTGTATATACGTATTTGGAGCAGCGTTGCCTTATGTATAAAGAGGTAGTCCTGTATATACGTATTTGGAGCAGCGTTGCCTTATGTATAAAGAGGTAGTCCTGTATATACGTATTTGGAGCAGCGTTGCCTATGTATAATGAGGTAGTCCTGTATATACGTATTTGGAGCAGCGTTGCCTTATGTATAATGAGGTAGTCGTCTGTATGCGTATTTGGAGCAGCGTTGCCTTATGTATAATGAGGTAGTCGTCTATATGCGTGTTTGGAGCAACGTTGCCTTATGTATAAAGAGGTAGTCCTGTATATACGTATTTGGAGCAGCGTTGCCTTATGTATAATGAGGTAGTCGTCTATATGCGTATTTATAATAATAATAATAATTACAATATTTATATAGCGCAAAATCTTGATAAAACCAAATCTAAGCGCATAATGAGGTAGTCATGTATAATGAGGTAGTCGTCTATATGCGTATTTGGAGCAGCGTTGCCTTATGTATAATGAGGTAGTCGTCTATATGCGTATTTGGAGCAGCGTTGCCTTATGTATAAAGAGGTAGTTTTGTATATACGTATTTGGAGCAGCGTTGCCTTATGTATAAAGAGGTAGTTTTGTATATACGTATTTGGAGCAGCGTTGCCTTATGTATAAAGAGGTATCCTGTATATACGTATTTGGAGCAGCGTTGCCTTATGTATAATAAGGTAGTCCTGTATATACGTATTTGGAGCAGCCGTTGCCTTATGTATAATGAGGTAGTCCTGTATATACGTATTTGGAGCAGCGTTGCCTTATGTATAATGAGGTAGTCCTGTATATACGTATTTGGAGCAGCGTTGCCTTATGTATAATGAGGTAGTCGTCTATATGCGTATTTGGAGCAGCATTGCCTTATGTATAATGAGGTAGTCGTCTATATGCGTATTTGGAGCAGCGTTGCCTTATGTATAATGAGGTAGTCGTCTATATGCGTATTTGGAGCAGCATTGCCTTATGTATAATGAGGTAGTCGTCTATATGCGTATTTGGAGCAGTGTTGCCTTATGTATAAAGAGGGAGTCCTGTATATGCGTATTTGGAGCAGCGTTGCCTTATGTATAAAGAGGTAGTTCTTTATATGGGTATTTGGAGCAGCGTTGCCTTATGTATAAAGAGGTAGTCCTTTATACAGGTATTTGGAGCAGCGTTGCCTTATGTATAAAGAGGTAGTCCTTTATATGGGTATTTGGAACAGCGTTGCCTTATGTATAAAGAGGTAGTCCTTTATATGGGTATTTGGAGCAGCGTTGCCTTATGTATAATGAGGTAGTTCTCTATTATGCGTATTTGGAGCAGTGTTGCCTTATGTATAATGAGGTAGTCCTCTATATGCGTATTTGGAGCAGCGTTGCCTTATGTATAAAGAGGTAATCCTCTATATGCGTATTTGGAGCAGCGTTGCCTTATGTATAAAGAGGTAGTCCTCTATATTCGTATTTGGAGCAGCGTTGCCTTGTGTATAATGAGGTAGCCCTCTATTATGCGTATTTGAAGCAGCGTTCAGAGCAACATTGATACAAAACTACAGTGGTATGGACAGATCAACAGAAAATCTACCTTAGCTCATCAGTTAGTAGTGTCAGTCCTTTCAACAACTAGGACACAAAGTACGCGTAGTGGTGTTTAGGTTTTGGTTGTAATGCAGGGAAACACCTTGGCTGTAATATATGTTCAGTATATTTACTCCATTATTAAAGAAACATGTAAATAAACGAAATAAAAAGAAGAAAAAAAAAAGGAAAAAAAAGGAAGAAAAAGGGCCAACACACCCCTAAAGGAAAACAAAACAAAACAAAACAAAACGAAACGAAACAAAATGAAATAAAAGAAAGCGAAACAAAACGTTTCCATCAAACTCATCACTTACAGAATTGGCCAGCTGGGAATTCTTTCCATTATTCTGATTCCAGCTCTCCAGCTAGGGTCAGTCATCATCATCATGTGCCCTGCTGCATGGCGTTGGCGGTCATGGCCCTCTATAGGAATCTATCCCTTGTTGTTGCAAGTACATCTCCCACCCTGTCTGTCTTCATCCACTGTGCAAGTCCGTCCAATATTTTCTCCTTGAGACTATCTGGTGCTCTTTTTTCTCTCCAACTTTCGTGTTGTGTTTAGGTGCTCTAATTTCTCTTGCCCCATAAAATGATCTGTAAATGTTGCTAGTCTTTTCTTAATCTTCTTCATTAATGTTCTTTTTGTGTTTGCCTTTTTCAAGACTGTTTTGTTTGTTTTCTTTGCTGTCCAACAAAGGTAATATTGTAAAATGGAGAAACAAATGTGAGTCCATACTGACGGGTATTCTGTTTGTCATCCTTAGAGACTATTGGTATTCTTGCTATACATCTTACATTTATAAATTGTTTAGTGTTATCATCCAGATTCATATACGTACTGTATTGTGTAAAGTCAAATACTTGACCAAAATCGGATGAAAATTTTCGCTAATGGTACATGCGTTTTCTGCTGAAATACTTTTATGGTTTTGGTATGTATTAGATATTTTAAAATCGTTTATTATATTTCTCACGTATTTTATCCGATTTTTGGAGGAGCAAATTTCTATTCGGTGAAATGTTAAGATCTAACTTAGTTTTGGTGGATGTTATTTATGTATGACCTCTACACACACACACACACACACACACACACACACACACACACACACACACACACACCACCACACACACACACACACACACCACACACACACATACACACACACACACATACACACACACACATACACACACACACACGCAAACACGCACGCACTGACGCACACACACACACACACATACACACACACACACACACACACAACACACATACACACACACACACGCAAACACGCACGCACTGACGCACACACACACACGCACGCACACACGCACACACGCACACATACACACACACACATACACACACACACACACACACACACACACACACACACACACACACACACAGATTGCTGAAACATAACTTTACTAACAAAAAAGGCTTGCCTCCCTAGGCACCATCGTCGTTGTTTTGCTTAAAACGTGTCATGAATTATTCACTGATTTATGTTTTATGTTACGTGATTTATTGTGAGAAGCAAAGAGAATTAGAGCAGGTTATGTGTGGAGGCTGTTCTGTTGTTTACAGATAGTGAGACATTATCATACACTAAAGTATTTCCTGATTTCCAGGCTCTCGTTCTTTTTTTTGTCTGTATCTCTGTCTTTGTCTCTGTCTCTGTCTCTCTGGCTGTAATAGTAATAAGCATTTTAGTGGGAATGGTTCATAATGTTATGTAGCACTCCTTATCTGTGTGTGTTCTCTTTTATCTCTCTCTCCCTCTATGTCTCTGTATTTCTCTCTCTCTCTCTTTCTTTCTGTCTGTCTGTCTCTCTTTCTCTCTTTCTCTCTCTCTTTCTCTGTCTGTTTCTCTCTGCCTCTGTAATATTTCAAAGTTTGCACTATTTTGAGATTTTCAAGCTGTTATAGTATTGTATTAGTGTAGGCCCTCAAAGGCGAGGATTGAATATTTAAAAAAAAAACAAAAAACGTGTGTTATTGTTTGTACCATTATTTTTGACTAGATCTATAATCATTTGTTCTTGTTCTTGGTCCTTTTTTGTTTCTCACGAGCTTTCAAAGAAGAAATAGTGTATAGTCACGAAAACACCACCATGTTAACAGATCAGCAGAAAGCATTCGGTTAAACTCATCCATTATTACTTTGTGGAGAGGGGGCTTTGTGTCATTGTGCACTGGGAGCCAGTGTAACAAACGACGGGCATTGTGTTCAAGTTGACGCTGTAGTACACTTTTTGTGAAGGTTTTTCCTTTTCACCTGAATTTTGCACGCCATGACATTGGTGGAAATAACCAGACTGACTATCATAAGTCCCATTCTTCGTATTCCACACATGTACATGCGCTCACGTGCGCGTGCATACGCACGCACGCACGCACGCGCGAGTACACGCACGCACGCGCGCGTACACACACATACGCACGCACTCACACACACACTCATTCGCTGACTGACTGACTGACTGATTGACTCACTCACTCACTCACTCACACGCACATGCACACATACACATTCATACATAGACTCACACACACACACATACACATATGCACACGCACATGCACACATGCACATTCATACATAGACTCACACACACACATACATACACATGTGCACACACACACACACACACACACACACACACACACACTCACTCACTCACTACACTCACTCATACTCACTCACTCACTCACTCACTCACTCACTCGCTCACTCACGTACACATTCATACATAGACTCACATACACATATGCTCTTATATCCACATGCGCACACACATGTACACACACACACGCACGCACACACACTCGCACACGCATGCACACACACACATACACACAAACACACACACACAGAGATTCACACACACACACACACACAACACACACACACAGACTCACATTCTCACACGCACCCACATACATGGACACACCCAAATATCGACACGGCAGCACACATGTATGCAGATGCACACATGCACAGGTATACACACATACATGCACACACACGTCTCAAATCGGTGTAAATCAACTTTTCCCCTTAAAGATCCATATCGATAAACAACCCTTCTTGAACAATGTTCATATTCCCAACCGACAAACAAGACAGTCATTGATCTCTGGACATATAAGAAATGATAGGGGGAGGGGTGCAATCAACTGTACAATACTAACAACCAGCAGTCACCTCATCTAACGCCGCTGACCGACACACCGCTCCGCTTCCAACATCCCTAGGGGGACCTACTTGATACATCACAGGATCGATTATTGGTCGCCTCTATCCCCAGTCCCTCCCTCCCTCCCTTCTCTTTCTCCCCCACCCCCTTCCTATTTACAAGGGAACGAACAATCACCGTCAGCTATCTGTTATCTTCGCTTGTAATGTTGCATATTAGTTGCTTTGTTAACGTCTGCCGTGTCTTGTAGTGAGGCCATGTTGTCTCCATTTTAGAAAGCAAACAAGCAAAGGTTATATTCCCTCACTCTCCATTTTGCACTGCGATTCTGTCCTGATTTTATAGACTGCTGATTCATGGATACTAGTGGTGCTGTTGAAGCACGAACTGTTTTTTGTGTGTGTGTAGTGGTGTGGTATTGAGTGGTGTTTGTCTTAGTGGAAGTGTTAGACTGTGATGGTGATGCACTTTGGATTTAATGTCGTGATACAGAAATGGTAATCAATGAAGTTTATTCCATAACCTGTAAGGTCTTCGTGGACGTGATGTTCAGGTGAAAAGTTTCTTTTTCTGTTCTAGTTTCCATTTTGTCTGAGGACAGTGCCCATCTTGTCTACATTACTGTTTTCCTTTATCAGCACATGCAGTGGTCAAATCCTCATTCACAACTGTTGAAGTGGGAAGTGCTTGCCCGAGCTGTTTATGTCACAAATCATGATTGAACTCTTAACCTTTTCATTAGAAGGTGAGAGAACTTTATCTTCATAGAATCCAGTCTAGTCATGATGCTTTCGTAGATTGTGCTTATTCTTAGAAAAAATAGATATATGGACTTATCATCAGAGTAAAGACATTTTGATTAAATTGTGCTTGATATCTGAATAGATGTGATGATATAAGATAAGGTGTGTTTAAAATCCAAGTATCAATATATGGACTGTGATGATATGAGATAAGGTGTGTTTAAAATCCAAGTATCAATATATGGACTGTGATGATATGAGATAAGGTGTGTTTAAAATCCAAGTATCAATATATGGACTTAACATCAGTGTAAAGACATTTTCATCATATTATGCTTAAATTGTGCTTGATATCTGAATAGATGTGATAATATGAGATAAGGTGTGTTTAAAATCCAAGTATCAGTGTGATGATGGGACTGACAGATATGTCAAAAAGTGTTCATTGTCAGACGAAGAAATGTATGTTATACTGACAGAATCAGTACATGTTATATATCTTTCAGTTTGTCTGTCTGTTTGTCTACCACCCATCCCTGTGCTTGCACCAAAGGGCCTTCCTGACATTTCAATTTGACATTTTTGTTTGCATGTGTTTGTGTGTCATTCATACTGCTATAGTCCTAGTCCTGTATATGTGCAGTGGATACAGCTTTCAAATCAGCAATAATGAAATAGCATAAAAGTCATCTTTCCAGAGTGACAAAAGGCAAAGTTTAGCTCTTCATCATCATCATCATCATCATCATCATCATCATCATCATCATCATCATCATCATCATATGCCCTGCCGCATGGCGTTGGCGATCATGACCCATCCATATAAATGTACCGTTTGTTGCTGCAAGTACTTCTCCCACCCTTTCTGTCTTCATCCACTCTGCAAGTCCATCCAATATTTTTTCCCTGGGTCTACCTGGTGCTCTTTCCCCTCCAGCTTTCCTGTTGTGACAAGGTGTTCGAATTTCTCTTGCCTCATTAAATGTCCTATAAATGTTGCTTGTCTTTTCGTAACTTTTTTCATTAATGCTCTTCCTGTGTCTGCCTCTTTCAAGACTGTCACGTTTGTTTTCTTTGTTGTCAATGGAACTCTTAACAGTCTTCATAAAAACCACATTTCAGCTGCCTCAACCTTAGCTCATGAATTATCATTAGTACGTGGGGGTGGCTTTCTTTAAGTCATTTCTTTCAAACACTGGCCTGCACATCATGTTCAGGTTTATGTTGCAGTAAAGCACAACCCTTCAAAGGCACTGTATGTTTGATGCAGTGTTTCCAGTGTCTGAACAGCAAACTGAAATATATTGCATTCTCCTGATAGTCTGATTTTCCAGTGACAGGAAATGCCTGGATCAAGCTTTCAAACTGTAACTCTCAATAACGGTCTTCTCTGGAATGTCCTATTGATTATTCATTATTCCGTGCTTCCATAATATGATTTACGGCGAGAAGTAAAGAGAATTAGAGCAGATCATTCAGGAATGTTAATCTGCCATCTATGAAGCCAAGTGATCAGATAAACAACAATCTCTTCACCCCCCATTCTTCCTATAACTTTTCACAGTAGAATCAGTATATTATCATAGCAGCAACATCTTGTCACCTTGTTACTGTTATTGTTATTTTTTACTTAAAGCCCAGCCGACTGTGTAGAGCCACATCAGAGCTATAATCGTTTGAAAACATATACAATGCTACAACAGGAAAAAAAAGGAAAAGATAATTGAATACACATATCAATGCATTCGCGTACATAAGCTAAGGAGATGCCCCTGGCATTGACCTCTCCATCCAGTTTATCACACTGGGGATTTAAAAAATCATACATGAATACAAATTTGTACATAACTAAGGAAACAAGACTGATTTGCTGAAAGTGTACTGTAAAACATTTCTCGTCTTTTCTCATCACACACTCACCTACTAGTACATGAATATCAGCAACCAGAAAAAAATATGAAAAGGGGATCAGAACGTTTATTTAATACAACCAGACAAGATAGGCGCAACTTTTCGGCCAGTTGACCGTTGTCAAGCGTAAGAACACAAACAAACAAACAAAGATCAAATACAAAAATCAGGAGAAAAAAAAACTGAAACTTCCCTGCTGTTTTGTCCAGTGTGAGAAAAAGACTAAACTGATCAAGTTGCACTTGTTTTGGATTTCGTAATAGATATCAGCGTTGTATTCTGGTTGACAATGCAAAGTGGACTGGTGGCCAGTGGATACAGTGTTTGTCCAGAAAGCAAGAGAAGCCAAAGGTCTGAGGTTCAAGTCCTGATGAGACAGAAATTGTGTCTTTCACTCATTTCCCTGCTTAACCTTGACTGGTGGTCTATGTGTTAATCTTTTCGATGAGATGATAAACTAGACCTTTTGTGCTGTCTTTTTGATGTGATGATAAACTGGAGCTTTTTGTGCAGTCTTTTTAATGAGGTGATAAACTGGAGCTTTATGTGCATTCTTTTTGAATGAATGATAAAATGGAGCTTTATGTGCAGTCTTTTTGATGAGGTAATAAACTGGAGCTTTATGTGCATTCTTTTTATTGAAGTGATAAACTGAGCTTTATGTGCAGTCTTTTTGATGTGGTGATAAACTGGAGCTTTATGTGCAGTCTTTTTAATGAGGTGATAAACTGGAGCTTTATGTGCAGTCTTTTTGATGAGGATGATAAACTGGAGCTTTATGTGCAGTCTTTTGATGAGATGATAAACTGGAGCTTTATGTGCAGTCTTTTTGATGAGATGATAAATTGGAGCTTTGTTATCTTTTTGATGGCTGTACATGGATTATGTTAATCTTTGATGAGGGATAAACTGGAGCTTTATGTGTAATCTTTTTGATTGAGGTGATAAACTGGAGCTTTATGTGCAGTCTTTTTGATTGAGGTGATAAACTGGAGCTTTATGTGCAGTCTTTTTGATGTGGATGATAAATTGAGCTTTATGTGTTATCTTTTTGATGAGGATGAGAAACTGGAGCTTTATGTGTTAATCTTTTTGATGAGATGATAAACTGGAGCTTTATGTGTTAATCTTTTTGATGAGGTGATAAACTGGAGCTTTATGTGCAGTCTTTTTGATGAGGTGATAAACTGGAGCTTTTGTGCAGTCTTTGATGAGGTGATAAACTGGTTTATATGCAGTCTTTTGTGAGGTGATAAAGAGCTTTATGTGGTCTTTTTGATGAGGTGATAAATGGAGCTTGATATGCAGTCTTTTTGTCGTTGAAAACTGAGCTTTATGTCGTCTTTTTGAAATGTATGATAAACGAGTTATGTGCATCTTTGATGAGTAAAACTGAGCTTTATATGCAGTCTTTTGATAGTGAACTGGGCTTGTCAGTCTTTGGAGGTGATAAGGAGTTTATAGCGTCTTTGAGAGTGAAATGGTAGGCAGTCTTTGAGAGGTATAATGAGTTATGTGATCTTTTGAGTGTAATTGGCTTATGCTTTGTGAGTTGAATTGAGCTTATGCGTCTTTTGATGGATAATGGGCTTGTGTATTTTTGAGAATGAACGGGCTTTATGTTATCTTTTGATGAGTGATAAGAGCTTGTGCAGCCTCTTTAAGTACAAAACAGTCAGCGAGAGTTTGTATGAGCAATCCATATAAATTCACTGTATTTGAAATTCAAGGAATAGCGACAAGATGGCCTGTGGGTTTGTTCTTGAAAGGCAATCTTATTTTCATGAAATATCAACACTCCAGGTCAGACATGTATACATCTTATGTAAGTCTAATGCATTGCCCCCACTCCCTCCATTTGTACCCAGTATCTTAAGCATTGCTTATGAGCTACTATTCTCACACACCACTCGTTTAACGTTTGGCACCCTGTCCACCAGCATCTTGCATTGTCAACCATGTTGGCAAAGCAGAAATTAACCTTTTTTACTCCTCACCATATCCACCAGCTTTCTGCAGACTGCAAGAAGTGGTGGATTTGGGGTGAGGGAGTCAAAGGTTAAGTTTTTGCAATTGGTGGACAGGGTGCGGGAGTCAAAGGGATAATGTTTTTGCAATTGGTTGGACGGGTGAGCGGAGTCAAAGGATTAAACTTTTCAACATACCTCCAACCACAAAAATTAAGAACAGCAGAACATGAAGAACCAAGAGTTAGAATCTAAAAAAAAAAAAAAAAAAAAAAAAAAAAATCGCAATGCTATGATGATGAGACTAGGGATGATCACGATTATACTATGGAGTTCTTTTCCATACCTGTGAACACCCTCGTGCACACACTTGCATACACGTGTATACGCATTTACACCAACACATCACTTCTCGTCGATCTCAATGAGTCTCTTGACCTAAGTGACACAGATGGAAACAAAAGCCCTTCAGAGGAAAGTTCACGTTGTAGGGTGATAAAGAAAACAGCATTGACCTCCGAACGTGTGGAGATGACTAGTGCCTCATCAGCTGTATAAATGCTAACCACCAGCAGTCACCTCGTCCTAACGCCACTGACCGACACACACCCATCGCTCCACTTCTAGCATCCCCTTGAGAGAGAGAGTGGGAGTGGGGGGGGGGGGGTTGATACATCACAGGATCGATCATTGGTGGCCTCCATCCCACCCTCCTCCATGCCATTCTCCTTTCTCCCCTCTTATGATAGGCCTGGGGGTGGGGAGTGAGCAATCACTGTCAGTTATCAGCATATCATCGCTGCGCTGTTGCATTCTAGTTGCTCTGTTAACGCCTGCCATGCTTTTTCGTTTTCGGAGAGCAGGCAAGCGTTTCCACTGTCTTGTACCATCGCGGTGTGTGTCTGTTCTCACTTTAACTGTGTGCTCGTTGTACGCTAGTGTGGTGCTGTAGACTTCTTGTGTTGACTGGATGGATACCTGTGATGAGGGAGTAGCGTATGGATTATCGGCCCTGGTGAGATGTAGATATGTTTATATATTTCAGTATAGATATAATGATAATAAAAGTGTGTGCGTGTGTGTGTGTGTGTGTGTGTGTGTGTGTGTGTGTGTGTGTGTGTGTGTGTGTTGTGTGTGATGTGTTGTTGTTGTTGTGTGATATGTGTGTGTGTGTTGTGTTGTGTGTTATTCCGTGTATAGATTAATGATAATAAAAGTGGCGGGTGTTGTGAGTGTGTACATGTCTAGCTTGTTGTAATCGAAGGTCTTGAAGTTCACAGATTTTGCCAGAACTTTTGGCATGGTCAGCAGTATAAAGACTGTGCACGTCTTATAATTTTTATTACTGCTTTAACTTTACCTTCTCAAAATCGAGCTGGGCACTCGATAATATCCCGATACACTCGAGGGCATGTGCCCAGTTATTCATGCTATGAAATATGATAAATGTGCATACTTTGATTGAAAGATGAGCATTGTATCTTTACATCTCCTACTGTAGATCTTGTTATCTTCGATGGTATATACATCATGTCGTTTACTTTGTTTGTCTGTTACTACGAGATGACGTTAGAGATACAAAAGCGATGATGCGAAAGCGGAAAATGATTGTGTGATCAGGCATATGTAAACACACACATGTAAACTGGTATTATGAGACGTCAAGAACGTTATAGGAACACGTGTGGCTATTTTTGTCTCTTGGTTTTTTTCTTTTTTCTTTTGGTTCCACTTCAGATGGGTGCGATAGTCAGCTGGGTAAACATTGCATTTCCAGTCGGAGAGTTATGGGTTTGATCAGCGTGGATATCTCCGCCTTGCAGGTAAAGAATGGAGATTTTTAGTGTATTCCAGGTCAGCCTGTGTACAGACTTACCAGTACCTGAACTCCAGACTTACCAGTACCTAAACTCCAGACTTACCAGTACCTAAACTCCAGACTTGCCGATGTCTAAACTCCAGACTTGCCAGTGTCTAAACTCCAGACTTGCCGATGTCTAAACTCCAGACATGCCAGTACCTAAACTCCAGACGTGCCAGTACCTAAACTCCAGATGTGCAAGTAACTAAACTACCAGACATGCCAGTACTTAAACTCCAGACTTGCCAGTACCTAAACTCCAGACATGCCAGTACCTAAACTCCAGACATGCCAGTACCTAAACTCCAGACTTGCCAGTACCTAAACTCCAGACATGCCAGTACCTAAACTCCATTCCGTGTATATTTAAGTGAAATATCAAAAGATGCACGTTACAGATATAGATCCTGTAAGTCATGTCAGTGGCTGGCTTATAGAAACATGTAAACATTCAGCAAGCACGTCCTCCAAAGATGCAGACTGTGCAGCAACAACTCAACATGGGTGCGGTAATCAGCTGGGTAAATCTTGCACTTCCAGTCGGAAAGTAATGGGTTTGATCTGCGTGGATAACTCTGCCTTGTGGGTAAAGAATAGAGGTTTTTTTTTTTTTTTCCTGTATCTGCCTTGTGGGTAAAGAATGGAGTTTTTTTTTTTCTTGTATCTGCCTTGTGAGTAAAGAATGGGTTTTTTTTCCCTGTATCCCAGGTAAACATGTGTGCAGCCCTGCCAGTGCCTCAACTTCGTTCGTGTGTAGTGTATACGCATGTTAATATCCAATATGAACTTAACAGATCCTGTAAACTAAAGTCACGTCAGTGGTTGGCTTAAACCTTCGACTCCTGCACCCTGTTCACCAGCATCCTGCGTTGTCAACCGTGCCAGCAAAAGCAAAAACTGAACCCTTTGACTCCCTTCTTATATAGGGAGCGAGAGTCAAAGAGTTAAGTTTGTGCAGTTGCGGGATTGGTTGCGGGAGTCAAAGGGTTAGAGAAACCTGAAAACACTTCAGCAAGCACGTCCACTCATGACGCAAGATTGTGCAGAGAACTTTGTGGAACATGGCCAGGGTCGTGTGACAGCTTGACTTCTCTGTGGTCCACTAAAAAAGATGATTGTGCAGAGAACTTTGTGGAACATGGTCAGGGTCGTGTGACAGCTTGACTTCTCTGTGGTCGACTAAAAAGATGATTGTGCAGAGAACTTTGTGGAACATGGCCAGGGTCGTGTGACAGCTTGACTTCTCTGTGGTCGACTAAAAAAGATGATTGTGCAGAGAACTTTGTGGAACATGGTCAGGGTCGTGTGACAGCTTGACTTCTCTGTGGTCCACTAAAAAAGATGATGTGTGATGTACAGTAAGTCCAAATAAGTTTGGAGAATAGCGTTGTACAAAAAACTATTTATGATATCCTCTTTCTGTTTTCTGTTCTTTTA